>CM040433.1:23722324-24922324 GCA_022702705.1 Papilionanthe hookeriana x Papilionanthe teres
ACCCCTCCTTTTCTCATCCTTGATTCTTCATTTCCTCTTCCTACTACTCAACATTCAATTCATCTTCACTCTCTTCGTTTCCTCTCCTCATGTAACAGAAATGAGCCGTTATAATGTGTAGGTTCATTGCACTCACAAAATTTTCCATTAATCATATAATTTGGTTTGTACAAGCTTTTTGCAGCATGTTTAATTTTATTTGCACATACCAAAATTATTGGTATTTAATTGTATATATATTAAATATATGCAAAAAATGAGAAAGTGGGAAAGTGCAATGACCGTATGACTGGGTAATTGTATGTTATCTGAAGTCAAGTGAAGTTATAAATGAAAATGTATCTGTTGTATACAAGGCTAGGTAGAATTTTATAGTACACACACGAGTGAAAAGTTACAATAGGCTATATATAGTCGACTCCTGTATTTAGAATACTGGTAGAAAATAATCCAATAACAAAATATGGTTAATACAATTACGGTTATTCTTTGTTGCCAGTCGGGACCACCAACTGGTCAATTGATATATGTATTTTATTGAAGGTTGACTTTAACAGGAATTTCCCTAGACTGCCATTATCAACCAAAATACTGCACAATTTTTAGTTGTTTATCATTGACGTGACAACGACGGCGCCGTTGTAGGAATTCCCCTTTTAAGAAAAACTTTCATCAGTAAAGATAATCGAAGGATGCAGCTTCGACTTCGAAGTGAAAGTGGCAGTGCATAGTTACCCTATCTGGATCCTCTTATGATCATCAATGTTCTTCTATTGAGGCTTTCCCTTGCCATTGGGTTAACAAGTCTGGGGCCATAAACTCTTTTTGTTCCCCAACCCAAATCGACTCTTCAACTAGGCTCCAAAAGTGTTAGCACTCTTCTGTGTCATGGCAGTGATCTTTGTGGTACTTACAAAACTTATTTATGTTATGAAGAAAAGCTATGGTTCTCATTGTGGAGCCTTTTTGAAGTACTCCTTATCTTGTATGGCCTCCACCAAACTGTCATCAAAACCCTTAATTAAGTGGCTTTTAGTACCTCTTGTCATCCAACGATTGGTCATTCTACCAACTCTGTCCTCCTCTTTGGTAGTTTTTGTCAGCTCTTTTATCATCATGAGGTGGCCAACTGTCTTCACTTTGGGTCATGGACCGTCCTTCGACCTTTACCCATCGTCTTGTGTGGCCCTCTTCTACGAGTTGAGGTCATATTACTCAGTTTTTTGATAGAACGGGTGAACATACTCCTTTGTTGTAATGTCATGATTGGCTAAATCAAGGTTTCAGCTAGGTTATTGGGTTTTCATAAACCCATAGCATATTTAAATTACTCGCTCCTTAGCCCTTAGGCCAGAGCGGTCTGTACTATTGTGGGTTTCAAATCCCAAACTTCCAACATTTCTTTCTGGAACTTAGCAAAGTATGAACAAAGGTTCTCATTTGGCTCTTGCTTGACATGTCACAGGGTCTTTGAGTTCTTATCGGGTTTCTTGGGGTTGGCGAACTACGCCATGAACATATTTTTGAATTCCTTGAAGGAGATGATTACCCCAGTTGGGAAGCTATTAAACCACCTCAAGGCTAAGTCCCTCGGCTTAGTGTAAAATAATTGGCACTTCAATGGGTCAGAAATTTTGAGAAGGCAGATGACCAACTCAAAAGAAGAGATATGGTCAGTTGGATCACTTTGACCCTTATATGATTATAATGAAAGGAGTTCAAACTTTTTTGTTTACTCGACATTAGAGATTTATCGGGAGAACACATTCTTTGACTAATGGTAGACCTCTATCTGCCCGAACCATTATTTGAACAATGGTGTAGACCTAACCCTATCCTGGCACTGTGAATCTTCCATACTTCTGCCCCCTGAGCCACTCAACAGTCATGTAGTTTGAGCTCTTATTCTGAATGTTTATCTTCCTAGGAAGCTTTTGTTCTTCCCTCAAGTAGTGTGTTGATCAATTTTGTCATCTGACTCGCCATTTGATCTATAAGTTTTTGAATTTGTTGTTGCGCAAATTCTCTCATGTAGTTCATGTTTGTGGTGTTTTCTAGATGAGTTCTTTCTCTATTGTGTGTTCTTCTTTATGTTGGTGGCATGATTCCATGCTCAGCAAACCTTTTAGGATGATGACTCAAAATGTCTAGTGAATCACACCCAATGTATAAAATGTAAGACGGACGAGATAAATAAAGACATAGAGAGAGAGATTACAAGAGGGATAGTGCACTGTGACACAAGATTTCTAATAGAGTAAATTTAGTAGTCCTTTATTAGAGATATGACTCCCTCTTTATAGATTTCAAGGGTATTTAATGTAAAATTACATGTTTGTACCTATTTTAGTAGAGACATTACAAGCTATTATGACACCTTTTGTTATTTATAACTGAATCCAACCCCCATTCATATTCATAACTAACATTAGCACCGATTTGTATTCACAACAAATTCAAAGGGGGCAAATATTGACCAGGTAATCTTGTCATTCGGTCGTTTGGTGGCCTTTGGTCGGTCGACCGACAAAGTCAGCATTCAACCTCTCAAGAGAATCTTGAGTAGAGGCCCTCCTGTCCTTAGGGTGAACTTGGGTCGTCAGGTAGCGGGCGCATCACCATAATCCGATGAGTAGCTCTCTTTGGATAAGTGGTCTTCTAAAAGGATCAAAAAGGCATTCCGTGTACTGATCATTGTGAGAAGTTTTGGAATTGACTGAGGAAGCTGGTCATGAGTGATTGTCCTTCAAATTGAGTGTCTTTTATTCTTTATTCAGCTACGCTCTGTTCGACTGGCTCAGAGTTTTGAGTAAAGGAAAATATGCCTGGTTTATCTATTTTTTGACTATCTTGATACACTGTCAATTGGTGTGTGTGCATGTGCGTATGTATGCATGCATGCATATTTGTATGTATATATATAGCCAAATACCCCTACATTGGGTTCAAGTTAAATGATAAACAATCTAAATTAGCCTAATATGACAAGTTAGTTCAACACAACTTAGCTAGATAACACGTCTAATTAACTTGGCTAGTTAAATTAATCAAGCCAATTTAGCAAACCAATTTGCCTATTAATTTAACATTATTGTCTGACTTTCTCAAGTCAGCAAAAGTCGAGTAGATTACAAATCCGAATATTTATGTTTTATCTTTTTGCATGGCGAGCATATTAAAATTAACAACTTATACATATAACTTAGCTAATCAACCTAACAAGTTAAGTATATCAAGCCAATTTGCATAGCCTTTTCGCCCATTAATTTTGTGCTATCATCCAACTTTGTCAAGTCAATGAGAGCTAAGTAGATTACCAAACAAGTATATACCTAATCTACACATTTGACTATTTATGTTTTATATTTTAGTATGAAGAGTTAGTTCGATACAACAACTTGACCATATAACTCTATCAATCAAGCATACATGTTAAATCAATCAAGTCAATTTGGCTAAGCTAGTTTGCCCTTTAATTTGGTATTACTGTTCAACTTCATTAAACCAGCAAAACCGAGTAAATCACCAAACAAGCATGCAATAAAGTTACATAATATATTAGTTGTGTTTTCTATTTGGAGGATTTATATACATAGCACCCAAAACTTTAATACTGCATATTTCATACATAAAACTATCTATTTATATTTATATCACCTAAATATATTATAATAAATTTAAAAAATAATATATGCACATTAGAATTAGTAAATTATTTATGCCTAATCATTCAATGTGCTCTTTAACTCACCATATTTTATGTTCAGCTGCCGCTAGCGAGATAATGTTAGGTAGAACAACAAAATCGTCAGTGGTAAGGAACTTGTGATTTCTTCTTTCCCTTCTGCTGCGATGACATTTGCCTGCAGCCATATCTACTTTGACGCACTTGTCGAATAATCGATGATGGGAAACTTCTTCTTTCCTTTCCTCATGTTTCTTTCAATGTTTGTCGGTGGCCATACTGAAGAATTTGCCTATGATGTGGTTTATAACTTGGAGTTGAGCAATTGCATGGTGAGTGAATTGTGACTTCCTACAGTGTAGCAAGAAGGAATTTAAGAGGGAGAATCAGGGAAACATGTTCTAGTATGAACAAAAGAGTTCAACTTTAGGTCACTTGAGAGAAAGGAGAATGATGATAGTTGGGTGTAGTAGAGGAGTTATAAGTGCTATAAGATGGAAAATAAATATATCAAACTAGGAGGGATCAACAAGTAAGGATTTTGACTCTTTAGGTAAGGGTCGTGATGACCTGTATGGTAGTAATCGAACACGACCCTTTGAGGTTAGACATGAGTTCCTACTAAAGTTCAGGCTCACAATTTCTTTTGTGAATATGTCGGTCGCTAAAGTTTTCATTTATGTAAATATATAAATTTTGGAAATATGGAAAGTATCATTTTTAATTTTAAACATGAAATCAAACCGATATCATATATGCAATAGTTTATATAATCAAGCATTACACCACAAGCCATGTATCTATCCCGAAGAATGGATACATTGCTTGGCGGTGTGGGCTTGATCAAATAAACTAAAGAATCCATGACATCTGTTTGATATGTGAACCATTTATGTTGGCCGAAAAATTTCCCTATCTAATATGAAGCAACTAGATAGGGTTTATATTAATTTGGGTTCTTTATGTTTCTTATAAGGGCAAGCCCCTATAGTTAATTACATCTTAAATAACCAAGGTCACTTAAGAAAACTCTCGATATAGATCAGGAAATATTGTTTTCATGACTTCCAAAAGGTAGTAACTTCAAGGTACCGTGGTAATAGGAAAAACAATAGATGATTGGCTCAAGTTTGGAACAATTATTATAGGAATCCAAAGGAAGAGAAAGCCAGGGGAAAACACGGCTCCAAGAAAAAACTTGGTGATTTCCAAAACTATATATTGTTTGGCTTCAATTTGAGGTAATTAATTGATGTTTAATCCTGTCAATTTTATTATTTAAGGATTACATTCACTTGATACCAATCATGTGAACAGCCTGGAAGATAGGAGAATTTATGCCATATCTGATGATAACCTTGAAATCTTAAGACAAGTATAGGGCTTATATTGCACGAGGTGTAAATGCCTAAAGAGATAAAGTGAGGGTGTTGCACTAGTCAAACTACCTTGAAATCCTATGGCTTGTTTGTTTATTTCTAAGAAAGGAATTTACTTATTGAAGATGGTCATGCTGCCCACTGTGTAGGCTCCAAGCTCCTGGTTGTAGCAGGTTTAATTTTAGAAGTGCCAAATTGAAGAGATGAGAGAACTATATTGTTTTGGAGATATTTAAATTGAAGTGTCTTAATGTCATATTACGGGGGATTTAAGTTGATTATAGCGACACCGGTTAGGATCTTACGGTTCCCTCATTCTAGCACCACTATTTTCTTCAGATTCGCTTTGTCCAGATGAATTTACCAAATTAAACTAAATGAATTCAGTACTTTCATTCAAACCGTATGAAATCTCGCCAGCAACCATAAGTTGCTTCCTCTGAGGTATTCTTGATCATCCAAAGAGACATTTTAATTTAATTACAATTGTGATTTTGTTTTTCTTTTTGTGATTTAATTTTGAGTTACCTTATATTTTGCTTTATTGTGGTGATGAATTTGATTTTTGTTTTGTTTTGTTTTGGTTTTGTGGCTATCCTAAAAGTCTCAGTTTTGACATGCAAGTTTTATAAGTAGGAAGATATAGTAAAGTAACTGTAGGAAAAGAAAGTACTATAAACTATAAAAGTGTATAAGTCCTCTTCTTGCACTTCTAGTTGAAAGATTAGCTTTTTGCAACAAATATAATTTTGCAGGGAAATTAAAATTGCATACCAGAAAACAGGAAAAACAGGTTTAAAATGCAACTACCAAATCCTATGTCATAACTTGGTGGGTTCCTATTTGTTCATTTGATGAGGATTATTTTCTTAAGTAAAGCATAATAGGTTCATTTGTCATCCAAAATATCCAAAAGATTATGAAGCGGACTGGGGTAATACCCTAAACATTTCACAACCTTTTGAATCGTCTCAAGTTCAATTGAACTTATTATGTTGCTAAATAATTCATCCATTTCTTACCCTTATGTTCAATGAATCTTAATGTTTCAATTATCCCAATGAGTGGGCTAACCATCACTTGATATTTCATTTATGAATTATGTGGGGGAAGGCCCTTAGGGACAAATTGATTTGATTATGAGATTTAGCCAATTTAGTTTTAGAGTTGGGCTTGTAGTGTTCCAAAGTGTTTAATATTGATCATATTTCATTTTCTAAACCTCATTAAGTCAAATCTTGATTAAGTTTAATTCATGACTAAGCCCTTAAGACTTAATGGGTGGATTTGTAATTTTAAGAAAATTGAGTTATGAGATACTTTTAATCCTTATCAAATATTAAATCGTCACTCAAACACCGACTAAGGGTATTAGATTGGTGAGTTGTTAACTTCCAAAGTCAACCCTTAAACTTAGGATCACTTCATTTAATTGACTTCCAAATCATAATAATTTAGGAAATTGCAATTTTACCCTATTAGTGGAAAATGTGAGATTAGTTTCTACCATTAAGTCCCTTGTATTTCAATCATCTAGATATGCCAATTATGATCATTTGTTACCCATTTCCCTTTGGTTAGGCCAAAATATTTAATTAAGGCTTAAATTTCAAAATTACAATTTTGCCCCTATAAGGCCCATCACTTCTTAATTCATTAAATTTAACTCAAATGACACTTATGGGTCAATTAAAACATCAGAGGAGAAAATGTGATTTTTCTAATTATAATTTAATTTATATAATTATTTTAATTCAAAATAAAGATTTTTAATATTAATTTAATAACTTAACCAAAGTAAAGAATCTGTCCCTAACAAAATTATTGGAGGCTCACTTAGGTCAGAGGACCATTTGGACCAATTTTCATGATTTTTTAGCTTTAAATTAATTATTAGAATTATTTGTTTCTTTAGTATTAATAAAACATAAAATATTATTTAAGTGGAAAATTAAGTTTTAAATTTTTCATAAGTCCCTCTAAGCCCACGGAACACAGAGAAATAAATTTCATATTCTTGTGATTTATATTTTAATTATTAGAATTATTTTAATGAAATATTAGAGAAATTCATTTTTAGCATTTTTAGCCTTTTAAAAATTATTTTAGGCCTTTAAAATTTAATATCTTCATTTAGAAAATTAGAAAAATTATTTTAATTGCTCCCAAGTGATCAAGAGACCAAATGTGACATTTTGGTGTATTTTAATATTTTTGTGTTTTATATGATTTTTTATTATTTTTAAATTAGTTAAATATTTAAAATAGGCTTAAAAGTGAAATATTTATTTTAATTCCAATTTTATTTTTCTTAGACTTCTCTAGCTATAGAGAATTCCTAAAGCAAATTTCTTAAATTTTCTTACTTATATTTGAATTATTATAATTATTTTAATGCCAAAATTGTCATTTCTCTTAGAAAATTCATTTTAGTAATCAAATTAGCTCCAATTGACCTCAAATTTTTATGGGGAGTTCCCCTGACCATTATTCACAGTGTAGGTTCATTTTTGTAATTTTTCCATTTATATTTTAATTATTTAGTTTTAAAATGATTTTAATGAGATAATTACCATTAAAGCCTTCTTTAATTTTTTAAATCCATTTGGTATTTTTCTTAAGGTCCTCTGACCACAGTGAACCTACCAAAATAAATTTGTAATTTTCTGATTAATATTTTAATTATTATAATTTTTATACCAAAACAAAGGGGATTAGCATAGAAATTAGGGATCTTTAGCTAGAGATGCTCCCTGGCCTTGAAAAAATCAGAGAAGATCTCTAGCTACAGAGCCTATAAGCCCTCCAAACCTCATGCGATGGTGAAATCTTTGGAGTAAATTATGGCTTAATGTCGGCAACAAAAAGGGTTTAGGAATAAAGATTTTATATATATATATATATATATATATATAATTTCGAAATTATCAATTTTAATTTTTGAAAATATGAAATCAAACTAGTCTCATATATGCAATAGTTAAATAATCGAGCACTTCACCACAAGACATGTATCTATCCCGAAAAATAGATACATTGTTTGGTGGTGAGGCTTGATCAAATAAACTAAATAATTCATGACATCTGTTTGGTCTGCGAACCATTCATGTTGACCGACAATTTCATCTATCTAATATGAAGGAATTATATAGGGTTTATATCTTTAAGTTTCCTATAAGGGCAAGCCCCTATAGTTAATTACATCTTAGATAACCGAAGTCACATAAGAAAACTCTTGATAAAGATTATGAAATATTGTATTCATGACTTCCAAAGGGTAGGATCTTCAAGAAAATGTGATAGTAGGAAATTTATTAGGTGAGTAGCTCCAATTTTGGAACATTTATCATGGGAGTCCAAAGGAAGAGAAAACTAGGGGAAGGACATAGATCCAAGAGGAATCTTGGTATACTTTCCCGAACTATCCAATGGTTTGACTTCAATTTGAAATATTTATTTGATGTTTTATCCTGCTAATTTTATGACTTAGGGCTTAAATTCACTTGATATAAATCTTGTAAATAACCTGAAATATAGAATGATTTATGTCATACTGGATGACAACCTCATAACCTAAGGCGAGTTAGTGCTTATATTACACGAGGTGCAAAGGCCTAAAGAGATAAAGTGAGGGTTTATGCTGCACTAGGCAAGCTACCTTGAAGTCCTACGACTTATTGTTTTATTTTTAAGGAGTTTGTTGTTGAAGATGACCGTGCTTTCCACTATGCATGCTCCAAGCTCCTCGTCGTAGCAGGTTCAGTTTAAAGAAGTGTCCATCAAAGAAAAAAGAGAAATATCGTGTTTTGGAAATTTTTGAATTGAGGTGTCTTAATGTCTTTTTTAGGGGAATATTGAATTTGACTATAACGACACCTGTTAGGATCCTACGGTTACCTCATTATGGCACCACTATTTTCTTCGGATTTATTTAGTCCAGATGAATTTATTAAACTCAACTTAATGAGTTTCATACTTTCATTTAGACCGTGGGAAATCTCGTTAGCAACTGTAGGTTGCATCCTCCGAGGTACTCCCGATCATCCGATAGAGACATTTTAATTTAATTGCAATTGTGATTTTTGTTTTGTTTGTGATTAAATTTTAAGTTGTCTTGTATTTTGACTGTTGTGGTGATGAATTTTATATTGTTTCGTTTTTGTTTTAAATTTGGTCTTGGTTTTGTGGCTATCCTAAAAGTTCTCATTTTCATGCTGGGTCACTGTCGGCATATTTTTTAGGTTGTGTGTTTTGAAAAGGGGGTCGCCTATAGAAGTTGTCGGCGAATTTTTTAGGTTTTGAATTTAATTTAAATATATATATATAGTTTTATAAAGAAGTATTTGATTTTTGAAAATAATTTTAAGTTTGAAAATTTTAAGATATGAAATTAAACCGATCTCACATCCCAAATAGTTTATATAAACGAGCACCGCATCACAAATCATGTATCTATCCCGAAGAATAGACACTGCTTGATGATGGGGCTCGATTAAATAAACTAGAAGATTTATGACATTCGTTTGGTCTGCGAACCAATTTTATAAGCCGTCAAGTTCCTCTGCTTAATATAAAGAAATTAAGCAGGGTTTATATTACCTGAGTTCTTAAAGTTCCCTATAAGGGCAAGCCCCTATAATTAATTACATCCTAAGTGACGGGAATCACTTAAGAAAACTCTCGATAATGATCAGTGGTTTTACTCTCAAGAATTTTAAAGTTTAAGGTTTCAAACAAATTGGATTTTGTAAATTTCAATAGGGAATGGTTCAAATTTGGAACAGTTATTTTTGGTAATCAAAGGAAGAGAAGTAGGAGATGTCACAAACCCGAAGTGAACTTCAGTGACTTCCCGACTATCCTATTGTTTAGCTTCAATTTGAGAATTTATTTAATGTTTCAATCCTGCCAATTTTAATTAATTAGGACTTATGCCTGTATGATATAATCACACAAATAGCCTCGAAGATGTGAGGGTTTATGTCGTACCAAACGACTACCTCGGAGTCCTAAGACTGGTTAGGGCTTAATTTACATAACATGATTATGCAAATGTCTAACGAAAAGCTGAGGATTTATGTTGCACTAGGCAGAATACCTCGAAATCCTATGGCTTGGTTATTTATTTCTAAGAAAGGTTTTAATGAAGTAGACACAAGTTTTGATGATGAAGATGGTCGTGCTTCCCACTGTGTTCCAAGCTACTTGTTGTTGCAGAGGTTTAGTTTTAGAAACTGGCAATCAAGAGATGAGAGAAGTGTTTTGGTTTAGAAGTCTTAAGGTTCAGGTGTCTTAATGTTTTAATTAAAACAAATCTTAAAGTTGATTAAACAGAACCGATTAAGATCCTACGGTTCCGTCATCCCGGCACCGTTATTTTCATCGGATTCACTTAGTCCAAATGAATTTGCTAAACTCAACTGAATGAGTTCCACACTTTCATTTAGACCATGGGAAATCTCGTTAGCAACATGTGGGTTATATCATCCGAGAGATTCCCGATCATCCAACGAGAAGTTTTAATATAATTGTAATTGTAGTTTTGTTGTTCTGTTTGTGATTAAATTTTGAGTTGTTTTATCTTTTGAATGTTGTGGCGGTGAATTTTATCTTGTGTTGATTTTTTAATTTAGTTTTGGGTTTCAGTTTTGTGGCTATCCTAAAAGTTTCAATTTTCATGCAGGGTGGCATTCTTGTTTAACATGCAAATTTTACAAGGAAGAATGTACGGCGCAGGTAAATAAATTACAATAAAATAAAAGTGTACCTGGAGGGTCTTCTTGTCATTCCAAGCTGCACTTAAAACACACATCAGGGCATTCAAATATTTGCAAGAAATACCTAGGTAAAACTAAGGGAAGGTTCTGGTTGTCTACCAAGATCCTAATCCTATTGCTAGTCAATTCCTATGACGTCTAGGTTCTTGTATTTTGTTAAGGATGATTTTCCTCACCAAAGAACAATTAAGTTCAATTGTTCTTCTAAAACATCCCATCATATTGAGAAAGTGCTTAGGACGAGTCCTAAACATCTTTCAATACTTCTAAGATTATTTCAAGTCCAAATAAATTTCACTGTACAAGTGAGTTAATCATCCAAGAATTTAATTAAGTTTGTTTCTTGCTCAGTGAACTCAGACATTTGATTATCCAATGAGTAAAGTGACATTTCACTTGATACTTTATTTAAATGTTATAAATGTGGGAGCCTTCAGGGGAAAATTAGTTTATTAAGGAATTTAACCGTTATAGTTGAGTCGATGATTTAAAACAATCCAATTTAATAGTAAGGTTTAAGATTGATTCTTAAATGTTTTAAAATCATTTAGGTTGAAAGAGGTGTCTTAATCATTTAATTTCATTAAATTTTGATAATTTGATTTGAATTAATTGTAGTACTTTAGGTTGGCTTTAATTGGTTTAATTTTCACATTTTTAATTATGAATTGTTTCAAGATTATTTAACGTTTCAAATTTGTTTTAAATTTGTTCTTTAAGAGTTTTCAAATTATTTTAAAATGTTTTAAATTTATTTTAATTTAATTATTAAATCATTTAATGTTTTAAGCTTTAATTTAATTAGCGATTATTTCCTTTTTTAATTACTAATTTCAATCATCATCATTTGAATGAATTGAGGATTGAATACCATTGAATTAATTCAAATAGGGACTTTAAATTAAAGAATTGGTATCTTCTTAGGTCATATCCCCAATCTTCATAATCCAAAATTTAAATTATTTAATTAATTAAAGTTTGATTTTGATATTTTCAAAGTGATTAATGGGTTTCTACCCCTTTATTCCCTAAATTTCAATCATCCAAGAGAAAATTAAGATTAAATATTTTACCCTCCCTTTGATTAGGCCTAAAATATTAATTAGGGTTAAAATCCCTTAATTACCTTTAGGCCCTCTTAAGCGTATTCACTTCATAACTCACTAAATTGAGCTTAAATGAATTTGAAATTTTTATTTCACCTTACTCACATGTCCATTGAGACATTAGAGGAGAAAATGTGATTTTTTTCATTTTTAATTTAATTAATATAATTATCTTAATGAAAAATAAGGGTTTTTAATGAAAATTCATCAACATGACCAAAGTAGGGTTTCTGTCCTTAGGAAAATGATGGGATGTTTCTACTGACCAGAGGACCACTTGGATCAATTTTGGTGATTTTTTTAATTATATTTAATTTACTATAATTATTTTAAATTTTGAAGTGTTAATTAATTATAAAATAAAATTAAAATTGAAAATTAAGTTTTGTATTTTTCAAAAATCTCTCTAAAATCTGGGAACCTAGAGAAATAAATTTTATATTTTTCTGATTTTTGGTTGATTTATTGGAATTATTTTAGTGAAAAGTTAAGAAAATCCATTTTTTAAATATTAAAAATTATCCTAAGCCTTTAAAAAATTAATATCTTAACTTAGAGACTTAGAAAATTAGGGAAATGGTTCCTAAATGATTAGGAGACCAAATGTGACATTTTTATGGTTTTTAATATTTTTGTGATTTTTATAATTTATTAATTATTAAAATATTCAAAAATGAGTTAAAAATGAACAATTTTGAAAAATTTCAATTTTAATTTTCTTAGACTTCTCTGATACCAGGGAGGCCTCAAAATTGATTTGATGGATTTTTGAGGTGTATTTTGGACTTTATGAATTTTTTTAATTTTTAGAATAGCTATGTCACTTAATTAATTCATTTAATGGGTTAAATTAATTATAATTGACTTGAAATCTTTATGTGAGGTTCTCTGTATCTTAAGTGACAGTGGAGAATTAATTTCATATATTTTTTTATGTGTGGTTACTCCTAATTAATTAAAGTTCAGTTTTAAGTGTTTATGCTAATTAGGGTTATTTTTAAGGATTTAAATCAAACCATAATTTTTCTATGGTCCTCTAGTCATAAGATACCTCCCCTAATTTTTCTTGATTTTTATAATCAACATGAAAATTATTGGAATTAAAATGCTAAAACAGACACAAAAATTTAGAAAATAGATAACTTGTCATATAGATGGTCTCTGGCCTTGAAAAATTCAGGAAATGCTCCCAAGGTCAGAGGCTACAAAAGCCCTATGGTCTCATGCCATGGTGAATTATGTATGCAAATGGAGAATTAAATCATCACAGAGTTTATTTAAATCAATAAAAATCATGGACTCAACAAAATAACTTAATTCTTTTTCCACATTATTTTCCTCTGTTCACTGAGTAAGAGAGTATTTTTCTTTTATTTTTATGATTTTTCTATGCAAAGTTATGAATTTTCAAAGATCAGGGAATTTAAATAATTAAAAAATACCCTATTTATCTACTTAAACACGCCGGCGCCACGTCATCCTCGTCCGGGTTGAAGCTCCATGCGGTGCACTCCTGTTTGGCGCCGCCATGTGAATCGGCAGCCACGCGGCCCGCTATCCCGTTCTATCTCCTCGTCCGGCTTGATCTCCACCGTTCGTTCATTACACGCGCCATCCGACGGTGGCTGGTCATCGTCTACAACTGGTGCATCCCAAGAACCGTCCACGTTCTAACCCTAAGATCTCCCTCATCTCTCAACCAAATTGCGTGATCTTGGGCTCTATGAACTCGTCTCGACAAGACGAACACATCTATACGGCTATGATGCTTTGAAATTAACTCAAACAAAATGGAGAATCAAAATAAGCTCTCTGGAAGGAGGAGTTCAATACCTTAGCTCTGAGAAGTGAAGCTTCAATCAGAGGGGCTTGGCACGTTCGTTGGAGTCTGAGAAAGCTATGAATGAAGCCTGGAGCTGAGGTGAAATGCCTATACCTGACTTTCACTAAGACTAATTTTGAGCTCTGGCCGATAGAAGGAATGGCTGGTCTAGTGAGGGGGCTTCCACTGGGGAACTTCTTCTCTTGGTCGCAGTGATGGTGTAGGGTCAATCAATTTGAAGATTAGCTCACTGTGGTGAAGTGTCCTATTTTTTGGCTTAAAATTGAGCTCACAGAGAGGATTTTAGGGCTGGATTTTAGTGGGGATCAACTGCTCTAGGTTAGGAGAGGAGTTTGGAACCAATTTGACAGGGTTTTACTAAGGTCCAGTGCATCCAACCTTTTGGCCGTGGAGGTGAGGAGTTTAAATAGCCATGGCTAGAGAGCTTCCCAGGATCAATTAAAGGCTGGGATCAGCTGCTCAGGGGAGGAGAAGAAGAGCTGTAGAGTCCAATTGGAATGGGACAGCTCAACAAGGGAGTTTGGATTTTTTTGGCTCACATGGAGCTCTCTCCTGGTGTTTTCCGGCGACCCAGGTAGTGGTCCGGTCAGGGTCAAGTCACCCTCATGACTAGTGAGGTCAGGGATGAGGTTTGGTGAATTCAATTGGCTGATGCCATGTGTAAAGGGTTTGATATAAATAGTACGGGGAAGAGTGCGTTTTGGACTTAAAATGGTTAAGCCATGGAAATGGGTTGGGTGTACCACCCCAAGACCTGATTTTGGGCTGAGGGAATCAATTGGGTCAGCTAGCAAAGGGTGGTGAAGTCCCCATCAAAATTGTTTGGATTAATCTTGGGTTAAGGGGAATCATGAAAAGGGTTAATGAATTTTTAAAGGGTGTTTAAAGGCCCTCCTCCTTTTTCCATTTAGGGAGTGGTGACAAGTCAAAGCTCTCATGGCTTCATATGGCTTGTCCATGGCTTGGTCATGGCTTCATTTGGCTCACTTTTGGCTTAGAAAAAGTTGGCTCGCTTGCATGAGAAAGGATTTTGGGATTTTTTTGATATCTTGATGAAAATTTGGATAAAACTTGATTTGGAATGGTTTAATGATGACTTTGAAACTTAGGGAAGATTTTAATTGAATGCATTATGAAGAGGAATGTCATGTGGGCCTTGGAATATGTTTTTGGGCTTTTTAAATTTGGTGGAAATGGGCTTTTAGGTTTTAAAATAAACATTTGGATAAAAATTTGGTAAAAGGTTATGCCAAATAAATGTTGCAAAATGTTTAAGGAGGTGTGAAAAAGAGTTTTCAATTTTGGTTGAGTCTTGATTTTGGGATTTGGGCTTGTTTGGGTTCATGATTGGTTTAGGCCAATTTAGGGAATTTTGGTTTGAGTTAGGCTTGAGTGGAGTTTGGGTCCAAATATTGGGTAAATTAAGTTATATTTTTGCTTGTGGGGATGTTAGGAAGGTTTCAAAACAAATTTGGGCAAATTTTGGTGACATTTGGGTTCAATTTGGGATGGATTGGGTTAATTGGTCACTTTGGGCCTTAAGGGCCAATATAGGATTTTTTTATCAAACTAGGCTAAATTGAAACAATTAGGGTAGGTAGTAGTTAAAGAAAATTATGTGGATAATATTTTGGAATTTTTGGGATTTTTGGAGAATTGTTTGAATTTTTGGAATTTTAGGCTATTTAGGGTACAAGGAGAGTACATGAAGGGTATTGGGGGCTATTTTTGGAAATTTTGGTATATTTGGTCATGAATGATCAATTTGAGTGGTGGGGAATGTTTAGGATTGATTTTGAGAAATCTTGGTTAATTTAGGCACTTTTGGGAATTTTGGACAACTTCAAGGGTATTTGGTAGGTTTGGTGGGTTTAGGGCCCCGGGGGTCAAAATTTGAAATTTGAGAAAAATGAAGATTGATTAGGTTTGAGTAAAATGAAACCATTTTGGTTGAGCCATGAAGCCATGTTAAGCTCACAAGAGCAATGAGAGGACTCATCTTAGGCACTCAATATGTTGTTCCTAACCCTCTTAGCCAGGGGTTTAGGAGTCGAGGCCCATCCATATGAGTTACCTACATGAGTCAGGGAGTTGAGTTGGGTGAGAGTGGTTTTAGTGTTTAGAATTTATGTGAGATTGTAGTGTGTGCAAGCTGACCCTCACCAAGACCAGGCCACCTAGGGTAATCCTAAGGCCAAAGAATCCCATTGGAACTCATCCTTGAACCTCTACATTTGACTTTTAACCTTCCAAAGAGGCTTGGAGGTTTATGTTCATCTGTGTGGGGTTCAAGAAGAGTTAAGAGGCGTTTGAATTTCTAAGTGGTGGGCTCCATTTCTAATCCTCTAGGATAGTCAAAGGGAAAACCTACGGCTAGATCCTAAGCACCAAGAGGAAAGGAAAGACCTCATAAAAAATGAGGTCAACAATCACATTGTTGTTTAACATGCAAACTTGTAAATAAAAAATAGTAAAGAAGAGGCAAAATAGAAAAGAAGGTACTATAAACTTGTAAAAGCGTACATATCGAGTCTTCTCGTTCTTCCACCTGAAACTTTAGTATCTTGCAATAAACAATTATAATTTACAGAAAAGTAAAGCCTGTAGATAGGTTGGTCACAAACATATAAAACCTATGCCATAAATTGGTCGGTCTTATTTATTCATTTGAGAAATATTTTCCTTTAATAAGTATGATAGACTCAGTCATCCTACAAGATGTCCAGAAGACTTGTGAAAAGGTCCAGGGGATACCTAGATATTTCACAACCCTTTTTAACTTTCTTGAGTTCATTTTGAGCTTATCATAGTTATTAAATGATTCATCCATTTCATGCCCTTATGCTTAGTGAATTGATGTTTTAATTTTCCCAGGGGTAAATATCACTTGATATTTAATTTCAGAATTATGTAAGTGGCTTGATTTATGAAATACTTTAACCAATTTTGGTGGACTTGCAGTGTTCCAAATGTGCTTAAAATTAATTGTATTTCACTTTTTTAAACCTCATTAGTAAAATTTGATTAAGCCTAATCTCACTATCAAGCCCTTAAAGACTTTAATGGGTTTATTTGTAATTTTTAGAAGAGTTAAATTATATAACTATGATTCTTATAAAATTAATGATTTATCAATGAACCATTGACTAGGAGCTTTATATCATTGAATATCACCTTCCAAAGATAAAACCCCTAGCTTTAAGGATCATTTAGTTTAATATTCTTCCAAATTATAATAATTAAGAAAATTGTCAATTATCTTTTAATGTGACAAAAGTGAGATTGGTCTCTACCACTTATCTCTTATATGTTTCAATCATTCTAACATTTTTATTAAGATTATCCATTGCACATTTCCCACTCTACTTAAGCTTAAATATTAATTAAGGCTAAATTCTTTAAAATTACACTTTTGTCCCTAAAGGCCTTATCACTTCACAATTCATTAAATTTAATTCAAATGACTTCAAAACTTTTATGCTACTCCACCCATGGGTTAATTAAAGCATTAGAGGAGAAAATGTGATTTTTCTTGATTTAATTTAATTTATATAATTATTTTTTTGAAAAATAGGGTTTTCGAAGGAAATTTAATAACTTAGTCAAAACAAACTTTTTGTTCCAAGGAAAATTATTGGAGGTTCACATAGACCAAAGGACAACTTGGACCAAATTTCATGAATTTTTTAATTTTGGTTTAATTATTATAATTATTTCAATTTTTTGAGTATTAATTAAATATAAAATATTATTTATTTGGAAAATTAAGTTTTATATTTTTCAAAAATCTCTCTGAGGTTAGGGAACCCAAAGGACCAAATTTTATATATATATTTTTATATTTTAATTGTTATAATTATTTTAGTGAGAAATTAAGAAAAGTTCATTTTTTAGCCTTTAAAAATAATTTTAATCCTTTAAAATTTAATATCTTTATTTATAGAGATAGGAAAATTATTCTAATTGTTCATAAATGATTAGGAGACAATTTAAATTATTTCCATCAATTTTGTTAATTTTATGAATTTTATTATTTTTTAATTATTTAAATAATAAATAATGTTTAAAAATGAAAATTTTATTTTAATTACAATTGTACTTTTTACAGACTTCTCTAATCACAAAGAACTCTCAAAATTAATTTGGTAATTTTTTGAAGTGTATTTTAATTATTATAATTATATAAGTGTCCAAAAATGTGATTTAACTTGGAAAATTCATTTAAGTATTTAAATTAACTCCAATTGAATTAAAATTTTTAAGGGGAGTTCTTTTGATTTTAAATTAAAATGGAGAGTGATTTTTAGGTTAGTTTCATTTATATTTAATTCAATTTATGTTCATTCAAGTTTTATGATTTAATTACTATTAGGGTTATATTTAATGGGTTAAACAAAGTTTATATTTTTCATATGTTCCTTTGATCAAAGTGAACCTACCAAAATTTACTTTGAATTTTTTTTATAAATATTTTAATTATTATATTTGTATACCAAAACAAACACCTACAAATTGAAAAATAGAGATCTCTTCATAGAGATCTCCCCTGACCTTGGAAAAATTAGGGAAGATCCCCCATAATAGAGGGAACAGGAACCCCAAAGTTTAAGCTATGGTGAAGCGTCTATGCAAATAAAGAATCAAAATACTCAGAATAGTATTTAATTAATTAACAATAAAATATACATCAAATAAACATGAAACTAATTCCATATTGTTCTCCTATATTCCCTAAGCAAGAATGTATTTTTCTTTTATTTTTATAATTTTTCTACACCAAGTTAGGGATTTTCTAAGTTTAGGGAATTAAATAAATCCAAAAATTCCATATTTTCCTACTTAAGTGATGCGGTGCCGCGTCAACCTTAGCAGCTCTGAAGCGTTACACGACGTATTCTAGATGGTTGCCGCCTTCTGAGTCAGCTGCCACACGGCCGCGCTTTTCGTAACATATCTCCATCCGGCGCGATCCTGGCCATCCATCTGATACACGTGCGATCCAACGGCGCTCCTCCTTCGTCCCCAACTGGTTCTTCCCGCAGATCGTTCACCTTATAACCCTAATATCTCGAGCTAGACTCAACCAAATAACATGGGGCTTGTTTCTGTGGACTCATCTAAGTGAGAAGAACCTATCCGTACGGCTAATACACAATGAAATATAGTATAAATACAAGGAGGATCGAAATAGGCTCGGGAGGAAGAGTGAGTTTAATACCTCTATCTGAGAGGGGAGGCCTCAATTAGATGGTTGTGGCAACTTTGATTGGACCCAATGGTGTGACTTTTTTAATTTGCCAAAATTTATGAACTCGTATATATATATATATATATATATATATATATATATATATATATATATATATATATATTGATTTAATTTTCTATTGAGTAACACAATTAAACACATGTATACATATCGCTCAAGTAATACAGGGCTCTAGTGGAGTCTGGATATCAATCCCACAGGGAGTCAATTAATTTTATAACGTAGTACAAAAATCACTTCTCGAATCACAACATAAGTAATTACTAATCTTAAAATAGAGACAAACAATTGTAGTTACTAATTCTACCAAAGTACGTTTTAACTTTCTAACAAGTTTAACTAACACAAGACTAAATTTATAACAAAGTTCAGTTGTAAGAAGGAATCTTCCTCCTCTCCAATAATAATATGATGATTTTTGTGAAATATATCAGTGATGCAAATGTATTGTGCCAAATAGAAGCATTCCTATTCTTTACTCATACTGGCTCTCACTCCAGAGCTCCCATTCCTTTCCCCTAAAGGCAAACTTTCTCTTTAGTTTCCAAACCTTAGAACCAAACTGAGGATTTCAGTCTGTCACTCTGAAATCTCCAATTCTATGCCCATTAAAGTATATTTCCCTATTTATTTACACTCAACCCCTATGAACCACGTCACTCATTCATTGACATTGAATGTGACCTTCACTTTTGTTGTGGAACTCATAATCCTTTCAGAACATATGTTTCCCAACAAGTTTTAACAAATTAATTAGTCATATCAAAAAGTAAATGAAGTAAGAAGTGAAAAAGTCATCACAAATTCTCTATAATAAAACGACACATCATTTCCATATCACAACATCAACACATCACATGAAAAGGAGGAAAACAAAGAAATCTACTCAAGACTCATGAGGAAAAGATGACAAAACATGGATTTTATATATATAAGCAACGTCATACAAACAGAGTAAAGAAAAGACAACTTATCTCAAACTCTTCCCCAAGTGAATCTCAAGGAATTCCTTTGACTCCTCTTCTTTCTTCACAATAACACACAATTCTTTCTTTAGATAAGTAAGGAAGAAGAAATCTCTCACTTTTCCTCTCCTCCTACACTCCTTAGAAGAAAACACACAAACCCTAGATTTCCTAAATTAAATGAAAAGACACACTCACTCATCACTCCCTCACACTCTAAACTCTCTCCCCCCACTAAATTTGGCTCCAAAACAGTTTAAATCCGGCCATAACTGATTTCCCAAGAGTTTCTTCAAGCATCCCTCCAAAATCTGGCTAAATACATTGAATCTAGTTTGAAATCGGGATAGGGCGCGGTCCGGCGCTATTTTTCGCCTTCTGGTTCAAAGTCTTTGTAAACTGTAGCGGTTCTACACTGGTGACAGCGCCATTCAGTGCTAGTTTAATAAAATGCACTTTTGCTCTATTTTGCTCCAAATTTGCTCCTTTTCGCTTCCTTTTGCTCCAAAGACCTAAAATCATTGTACCTGCATAAAATCATGAAACTACCTTTATTTAAAGTGCAATATCATAAAAAACATGTATGAAATGAACATTAAAAAACTATCAAATTTTCAGTGGATCAAGATCCCCCAAACTTAACTATTACTTGTCCTCAAGTAATTTTAGTTAATATATAAAATAATGATCCACTGCAATGAACTTTCTTTCTAGAATACCATAATTTTGGCTTAGATAAGTACAATAGTAAAATTTTTAGAAATATCTTTAAATAATTCAAGTAAATTCTGCAGGTGTAAGATTATCTAGTAATCCAGTCTAAGAGTTCTAGCCTTCTATTCATTTCAAAAATGACTGTAGATTGTCCTATTAAGGCACTTAAAAGGATTAAATGAAAAGAAGTTTATGAGAACACTACTAGTAAAGATGCTAATTCATACAAATAAGTTTAGGAAAGTAATTAAGTTTTCCTTTTAGGTAAATCCAAGTGAAGCTAATTTTTTATTAAGCATCTCCTCAAGCTTCTCCTCACTTTTTCTTTTCTTTTTCTTCTTTTCTTTTTTTTTTATCTTTTCTTTTTCTTTTTCTTTTGCTTTTTGCTTTTTGCAAGTGAGGATTAATATATCTGGATATCCTTTAATAATTTTGAACTTCACCTTTTTCACCATAAATTTGAAACTTACCATAATCCTTTACCCTATAGGCATTTCTTTAGCTTATTATTAATTCATCATAGAGTCTCAATCATTTCTTTTCACATAATGTTTTGGGATTCTTAATACTCCAAACATACATTTTTTCTTACTTTGAATAGTTGACTATATTCCTATTCTCTTATACCAAATATGTTAGCTTGCAAAATTACTTTTCATTACCAATTACTTTCATTCAAGTCCACTAAAGTACTTAAATAAAATCAAAATACATTTATCTGAAATTGAGCTCTATCACAGGAAATCATGTTAATAATTTTGAAAATACTTTTTAAATGAGAACAACTAACAGTTAATTCTTTCCCTCCCCCAAACTTCAATTTTTGAATATCAATACAATTTACATGGGAAGAAAGAAAAGATATAAACATATATGACTCATACCTCAATATGTTGGGCTTTTCATATCTTTTAGTTTAAGCAGGTTTTCTTCATAAGTTGGACCAGCAAGCCTGAAATAATTAAGAGCATTTCAACATACAAATATGAGTTAGAAATTCGCAAGGGAAGAAGTTTAAAACCTTAAAACATAAAACATCAATTAAGCACACAACATTAACATCCAACTGTTACTATCACAAATTAAACTAATAAACTAAACACATGCAAACTCTACTATCACATCACATTCATCACAATTCAACATTATGTTTGCTACGAACACAACCAAATACAAATTACATCATAGATACAAATCACAGAGTTTCAGGTACATCACAAATACATCAAAAAATACAAAATATATGAAAATAAAAATACATAAACTACCAATCATCATTTGCAAGAGTTCCACCATCATCAGGTTCATCAGGCTGGTATGGAGTGTACTCAGGGTATGTAGGAAATACAATACTAGTGTCTCCCCTGAAGAATCTCATCTGTGCGTCATGATAAGCTATCTCATATTCTCACCACCGCACTTGATAATCATCATTTATCTTATTCCTTGCTTCTAGTCCCTCTATTCTGGTTTTCAACTTCTCTAACTGATCCATAATATCATGCAAAGTAGGTTCCCTAGATGTAGACGGTCCCTCATGACTAGAAGAAGGTTCATCCGCTTTCTTACTCCATTTCCGTCCTACATGGACTTCATAGGTTTTAAGATTAAATTTACTAGTGGGCTTCAAGGATGAACTATCTCATCATTTTCTTCAGTTGCTACACCTAATTGAATACACAAGGCATGAATTAAGATGGGGTGTCCCAGTCCACCTAGAGTCTCTCCTTTTGAAAATTTCAAAATACTCTTATGAATAATAGCCCTAATATTAATATTCTTCATGTTCTGAATACAGTAATTCAGAACAGCTCTATCTACAATAACCTCGCTGTGATGGCTGGTAGGCAAAAGTCTTGCAGAAATGAAATAATGCCAGACTTTCGATATAGGATTCAATGTAGAAAGGGGGAAGTTAACTTTTTGCCTATGTTTAATCTTCCATTCCCCTTTTTGTCAGTTAAATAGTTTATAACCATATCCAATGCTTCATTAGTAACAGAAAAATTTTCATATTTACATAAGAAATGTTCTCTCAACTGATAAAATGCATTGATGCGGACGGGGGTAAATTCAACCATTTGTCCTCTAACTAGGGAGCCATTATTCCATACGGAGAACGTACGCAGTCCGCACGCAGCTCCCCAATACCCATCCAATAACCTCCCAATACCCATCCAATACCCACCTAATAGCCAATACTCAATACCCAATACCCATCCAATACCCACACAGTACCCTTAAAATCCCAATACCCATCCAATACCCATCCAATACCCACCCGGTACCCTTAAAATCCATACCCAGCGCTGCGTACGTGCTCCAGATGGAATAAATCTTCCTAACCAGGATATATTCGCTCTCAGAATATTATAAATTTGCATAAAATTCTCTTACAATCCCCAGCATCGCTTCAGCAGTAAAATAACAGAAAATTTCTCATTGATGATTTGCAATCAATTCTTCAATTACACCTCCAGGATTTTCAAATGCTTTTTCTTGAATACACTTCTTATTGCTAAGAAAGTACTAAAGCGGGAATAAGCCTTGAAATTCACAAATTTACTCTCATCGTAATCAAATTTTTTCTTCCCCTTAGCCATTCTTGGAGCCATTTATTTATAAATGTCAAATTCATCCAAATCAATATCAAAATTGCAATGTAATGGACTTCTAAGTAAATTTAAATAGACAAGAACTCCAATACCAATGAAAATCTCTAAATTTTCTCTAAAAACCTTAAAATTCAAATCTTCCTAATGTAGAAGATTTTCACAATCAAAATCGAAAAAAATTAGTTTAAAGTGTAGCTCTTACCAAGAGAAGATGAAATCCAAACTTTTTCGGTCACGAAATCGCTTCAAATCCAAATGCAAGTGAGCCCTAGTTCCAAAAATCGGCCTTGGTTGGAGGTAGAAGACGATGGTTTGGGCAAAAATGGTAGGTCCCAGGGTTAAATCGTGAAATTTGAGGGTTTAAGTCCTTTTTTTATGTCGAGCGCGGTCCAGCGCTGGTGACAGCGCCGTTCGACACTATTTTCTGCTCAATTAGCCAAACTCTCTGTCTTTTAGCGCAGTCTGGCATTGTAACCAGCGCCATTCAGCGCCAGTTCAAAAAATGGGCTTCCAACTTTCAATTGCAAATTCGATCTTTTCAAGCCCTCTCTGATGTCTAATTAGTCCAATTAAGCATTGAATAACATACTAAAGCCATGGGAAATGATTTTTTTAACACAAAGAACACAAAACATCACTTTGATATATAAAATCCAAATTACAAACACATATAAATAACACTAAACGCTACACATCTTCAAGCCATAAAATACTAAAATTCAGCGTCGCTCACAACCACAACACAACAACGCTGAAAACTAAACAAGAAAGCAAGTCCAAATATAACATCCAAGCAAATCAAAGCAATCAATTCAAATACATAAACACAGAAACACAATAATTAAGTCTTCATTCTTCCTCAAAACTATCATCAACCCTTAAATCTTTAATTTATTAAACGTGAACGAACAGATTGTAGAATGGATGAAACGGGATTTCTTCAGTAGAATCCTCCTCAATCCAACATTTTCTTCTCATCATACATATCAAACTTCCTTCGAGGTACCTAGAATGATCAAAGTATTCCTTCATTCTCCAATCCAGATGATCAAAGAAGTCAGATAGATTGTTGATTGCATTCATCGGGTGTTGAATTTTCTTCTCCAATTTCTTAATTTTCTTTAAAATGATATGTGAACTTTCAGGAAAGTAAGGAGGAATAGGTGTCGAACTCTGAAATGTTTGATCTACAATGATACTCATGTCATTCATATCACTAACTACCTAGTTACTATGTTCATCCGTTGGGTCTAAGGCTTCCAAGGTAGAATTACTCTTTCCTAATTCTCATATGGCACTTGTAATTGACTATAAAGGAGAAATATGGTCGAAGGATGCCCAAGCCCATATTTTGATCCATGAATGATCAATCCCAAAACAGATTTAACAATTATCGAACCAACATCAATAGGCATCCCCATTTGAATATAATAGTTCAAAATAACACATTCCTTAGTTACTTTACTGATTTTCATAATTGGGAGTAATTTTACACATATAGAATAATGTAAGTGCTTCGACGTAGGATTTAACACTCTTGTCAAAAAACTTACATACATATTATCTCTTATCTCCCATTCATCACTCTCATCCGTCAAATATCTGTATATATCATTCATGTTGTCCTTCGTTGGGGCAAAGTTTGAATAGAGGCAGATTGACACATTCTCAATCATGTATCAATCATTAATCTTTGCAGAAGTAAATGTGACAAACCGACCTAGCACATAGATTGATCCTTGGTTGATTCCATGAGAATTTACATAAAACTCTTTCACAACTAGGATAAATACAGCGGTAGTAGTATAACATAACACTTCTCAACGTCTCTGAATAATGATCTCTTCAATTAGAGTAGTAGGAGAATTCATACCTCGATTCACGAAGCCTCGCTCCTTAAAACCTCATCTTTGAGATATTCTTATTGAATAGATGTTGCGCTTTGAAACTGACGAACTTTCTACGGTTGAAAACTTAAAATCTTGAAGTTTCTATTGAGTCGGAATCCATTTGGATGAGATTTGGGATCTTCCTTTTCATTCCTCTGGTAGTTTATGCGTCTAGGGGTGGTTTTTTGGAGTTCAAGTGGAAGAATTGCTTCCTAGAACAGCCAAAATTTGAATTTAAAGATGAAAAACTGTTTTCTAAACAACAGCGCGGTCCGACGCTGATAACAGCGCTGTCCGGCAATAGTTTAATTTTTGTCAAACTTCATTTTGTTCATGTTCTTTCCAAAATTCAATTCATTTCATTTTTTTAATGTTCTTAATGATATTTAAGGAAGGTTAGGACTTAATTAAGTAACAAATAAACACAAATAACACATCAAATAAACAAACACTCAATAACTGTGGGTTGCCTCCCACAAAGCACTTGGTTTAACGTCATCAGCCCAACATAACTTCTAGTTATTCAGGTTGATCCAATATTAAAACCTCTTTAAAATTAGTTTTATTGCCTTCAAAATATGGTTTTAATCTTTGTCTATTAACTTTGAATATTCTTCTAGAATTAGGGTCTTCGATAATCACAGCTCCAAATTGATAGAATTTTACGATAGTGAAAGGTTATGCCCATCTAGATTTCAGTTTCGCAGGAAATAATTTCAATCTTGTATTGTATAATAAAATTTTTTGTCCTAGTTCAAATTCCTTTTTAACAATCTTCCGATCATGCCATATTTTTCTTCTCTCCTTGTATATTATATCATTATCATATGATTCATTTCTGATTTCTCCCAATTCATTCAATTACAACATTCTTTTCTCACCAGCGTCTTTCAAATTAAAGTTCAATTTCTTTATCGCCCAATATGCTTTAGATTCTAATTCAACTGTCAAGTGACAAGTCTTTCCAAAGATTAAGGGGACATTCCTATAGGATTTTTATAAGTAGTTTTGTATGCTCATAAAGCGGTGTCAAATCTAGCACACCAATCTAATTTCTCAGGATTTTTGACTTTCTCCAAAATTCCTTTAATTTCACGATTAGATACTTTGCTAAGCCATTAATTTGGGGATGATAAGCTGTAGATATTATATCAATAATAATATATTTTTCTACCAATCTCTGAATAAGATTATTCTTTAAATGAGATCCCCCATCAGTGATGATTACTCTAGGCATTCCATATATTGTGAAATATTTTTCATTAAAAACCTCAAAACACTTCTAGCATCACACTTAGGTAAAGTTTTTGCCTCAATCCATTTTAATACATAATCAACAACAATTAGTATATATATATATTTCCAAATGAAGGTATAAATGGTCTCATAAAATTTAATTCTCAAGCATAAAAAATTCCAACTTCCAAAGTAAAATTAAGAGGCATTTCATTTCTACTAGATATGTTGTCTATTCTCTGACATTGATTACAAGTTTTGACAAATCTATAAACATCTCTGAAAATAGTAGGCCAATAAAATCTAGATTGCAAAATCTTATGTGTAGTTCTATCAATTCTAAAATGTCCACCAAATTCAGAACCATGACATTCTCGAATAATTCTTTCAGTTTCTTCATACGAAACACATCTCCTAATAATAAGATCTTTACATTGTTTATACAGATAAGGATCGTCCCAAAAATAAAATTTTGCAACATGTTTAAATTTCTCCCATTGTTGCATTGTTAATTCAGGTGATTAGTTTACAATATCAGCATACCACGGTATATTTCCTTCAATAATATTATATAACTGCTCATCAGGAAAAGTTTCTATTATTTCCTTTTCAAAATCAGCCAATATTAGGTTGTTCAAGTCTAGATAAATGATCAGCTATTTGATTATCGTCCCCTTTTCTATTAACGATCTCAAAATCGAATTCTTGCATTAAAAGTATCCATCAAATCAGTCTTGGTTTAGCATCATACTTTTGTATTAAATATTTAATAGAAGAATGATCAGTAGGCACTATACATTTTACTCCAATTAAGTAAGATCTAAATTTTTCAAAGGTATAAGTGATAGCTAATAACTCTCTTTCTGTAGTAGTGTAATTAATTTGAGCATCAGTAAGAGTCTTACTAGCGTAGTATATAACTTTAAACATTTTCTCATGCCTTTGCCCTAAAACCACTCCAATAGGATAATCGCTCGCATCGCACATTAATTCAAATGGTTTAGGGGCAGTGATTAATTTTTCCTTTAATAAATCAAAATCTTTTAAGCATTCATCATTAAATTCAAACTTCCTATCTTTTTCCAAAAATTGGCATAGAGGCTTAATAATTTTTTAGAAGTCTTTAATATATCGCCTGTAGAATTTTACATGTCCCAAAAAGCTTCTTACCCCTCTCACAGTTGTTGGAGGTGGTAATTTTTCTATATTTTGAATCTTGGCAGGATCTACTTCCATCTCATTTTCAGATATTTTATGCCCAAGCACAATTCCTCTTGCAACCATAAATTAACACTTTTCCCAGTTTATGACTAAATTTGCTCTTTCGCATACCTCTAAAACTTTTTCTAAGTTGTATAGGCATACATCAAATGAATATCCAAATACTGAGAAATCATCCATAAATACTTCTATTCCATCATCTATTAATTTGCTAAATATGGACATCAAACATCTTTGAAATGTTGCAAGCGCATTACATAATCCAAAGAGCATTCTTCTAAAAGAAAAAGTTCCATAAGGGCTAGTAAATGTAGCCTTCTCTTGATCCTCAGGAGCAATAGGTATTTGGTGATAACCAGTATATCCATCCAAAAAGTAATAATACTTGTGTCCAGCAAGTATGTCTAACATTTGGTCTAAAAAAGGTAATGGGAAGTGTTCTTTTATGGTGGCGGCGTTTAATTTTCTATAATCAATACATATTCGCCAACCAATGACTTGTCTTGTCGGTATAATTTTCTTTCATTCATTTACGTCAACAGTCACTCCTCCTTTCTTAGGAACACAATGAATTGCGTTTACCCAAACACTATCAAAAATATGCTATATAATTTCAGCATCTAACCAAATTAAAATCTCTTTTTTAACCACTTCTTTCATTATTGGGTTTAGTCTCCTTTGTGGATCAACTCTAGGTATGTTCATTCAACAAAATTCTGTACATACAGATCAAAGAACTATTCTTTTAATATCTGCTATGGACCAACCAAAAGCCTTTTTGTATCTATTTAAGGTGTCTAGTAATTTTTATTCTTGATATTCATTTAAATCTGAAGATACAATGACTGGTAATGTAGATGATTCTCCTAAAAACATATACTTCAAATGATTAGGGGGAATTTTCAGCTCAAGTTCAGGGGGTTTAATGATAGATGAAATTAAACTTTTATCTCCATTTTCCATAGTATCCAATCTTTCACATCTTTCCTGAACAAATTCTAAATTTTCATTTTTTATATCATCCAAATCATCTTCACTTTCATTTTCATTTTCATTTTTATTCTCACATTCCAATTTTTCTTCAAATAATTCTTTAAAATGATCTTCTCTCAAATAATCGTAGATTTCCATTCGAAATCACTCATCAACTTTTTCAGTTGAAGGGTAGTTCATAAATTTCATAATATTGAAAGTTACCTCTTGATCATTAACTCTCATAGTTAATTCTCCTTTTTGAACATCGATCATAACTCTCCACGTAGCAAGGAATGGTCTTCCCAAAATAATTGAAATTTCTTTTACTTCCTCCATATCTAATACAATAAAGTCCACAGGAAAGAAAAATTTATCCACCTTCACTAATACATCTTCCACAACTCCTTTAGGATAAGTGATAGAACTATCAGCCAATTGAAGAATTATAGATGTACGTGAAATTTCTCCTATTCTCAATCTTTTAAAAGTTGATAATGGCATAAAATTAATACTAGCTCCAAGATTACATAAAGCTCTTCCAAAAAATTTCTCACCTATAGCACACGCGATAGTGAAACTACTAGGGTCTTTAAGTTTTTCAGTGAGCTTCTTCTGAATAATTTCACTACACTCACCGCTAAGTGCAATAGTCTTGTGGTCTTTAAACTTTCTTTACTTTTTAAGAATATCCTTCATAAACTTTGCATAATCAGGCATCTTCTCTAATGCTTCAAAAAATGAAATATTAATTGTTAATTTCTTAAGAATTTCCAAAAACTTTGCAAATCTATTATCCCTGTTCTATTTCTTTAGTCTTTGAGGAAACGGAGGAGGTGGTTTTTCAACAGTTATCTTCATTGGTTCAATCGGATATACTAAGTCTGGATATATCCTTTTAGAACCTTTCTCAATGTTCACTTCTTCTCTTTCAACTTCAATTTCTTTTTATACTCTTGTTTCCAATTCTTTTCCACTTCTTAATTGAATAGCATTAATTTGCTCATTGTTTTGATCTTTTGGATTGATCTCAACACTGCTAGGAAGATTTCCATAAGGTCTATTATTAAGCGCAGTAAAAATATGTCCCAACTGATTCTCAATGTTCTTCATCGCAACATTTTGAGCTTGAATTTGATTACCCATATTCAGAATTATTTCTTCAGTAGACAACTTCTTTTCCTTAAATTGTGGGTTATTAATAAAACTAGGAGGAAAAGAAGATCTATAATTGGTATTTTTTTGGTTGTTCGGATTTTCAACTGGATTCATAGAATTGTTTCCCCATTGCGGGTTAACAACAACATTGATATTATTCTAGTTGAAGTTCAGGTGATTCTTCCAACTAGGATTATAATAATTCGAATAAGGATTATTGACTTTGTTATTTATGACATTCAAGGTTTCATAAGGTGTTTGAGAGTCTATCATGTATTCTAATGAATTTTCTTCTAGCACTGGGGGTGTTGAAGAATAATTCTTCCATATTGATCTATTTTCTTAGAAAGTGCCGCAATTTGAGAGACTATCATAGTTATCGCATCAGAATTATGAATACTAGCTACTCTCTTAGGATTTACCCACTCAAAGGGCCATTGAAAATTATTAGTAGCCATCTCTTCAATTAACGAATATGCTTCATCAAAAGGTTTTGACATTAATGATCCACCAGCAGCAGCATCGATAATCAATCTCAATGATCCCACTAATCCATTATAAAATGTTTAAATTATTAACTAGTCTGGTAAAACATGATGTGGACACTTTCTTAGAAGATCATTAAATCTTTCTCAAGCTTTATATATGGATTCTCCATCAAATTGACTAAAAGATGTTATATCATTCCTCAGCTTAGTAGTTTTTTAAGGAGGAAAATATTTTGACAAAAACTTTTGTGAAAGTTCTCCCCAAGTTTTGATAGATCTAGGTGCTAACGAATTTAACCACGCCTTAGCCTTATCCCTTAATGAAAAAGGAAAAAGTCTAAGCCTAACAACATCATTCGACACTCCATTATATTTAAAGGTAGCACACAGTTCTAGAAAACTAGCGAGATGTAAATTATGATATTCATTAGGTGTTCTCCAAATTAATTATTATGTACTATTTAGATAATAGCAGGTTTAAGCTCAAAAGAATTAGCAGCAACATCTGGATTTTGGATAGTTAAGTGAATTTTATCTGTTGTTGGATTAGCATAATCTCTTAAAGGTCTTGGTATATTTTCATTTTGATTGTTTAAGTTGTTCAAGTTATTCGCCATTTTGTGAGGATTTTCATATTGTTTTTGTTGTTTTCAAATTTTTCTAATAGTACGCTCTAATTCAGAATCGTAAGGCACTAAACTTATAGATCTGATACTACGCACATAAACACAATAAGCACACTAACAATAAACAAACACACACAATTATGACTTGTAATTCAAATATAAGCTTTCAAATACTCTAAAATTAATTTTAACAGTTACCTTTCCTCCCCGACAAAGACGCCAAAAACTTGGTGCGACTTTTTTAATTTGCCAAAATTTATGAACTCAGATATATATATATATATATATATATATATATAGATTTAGTTTTATAATAAGTCACACAATTAAACGCAAGTATACGTTTTGCTCAAGTAATACAGGACTCTAGTGGAGTCCTGGATATCGATCCCACAGGGATGCAATTAATTTTATAACGTAGTACAAAAATCACTTCTTGAATCACATCACAATTGCAAGTTATTACTAATCTTAAAATAAAGACAAACAGTTGTAGTTACTAATTCTACCAAAGTGCGTTTTAACTTTCTAACAAGTTTAACTAACATAAAACTAAATTTATAACAAAGTTCAGTTGTAAGAAAGAATCTTTCTCCTCACCAATAATAATATGATGATTTTTGTGACATAGATCAGTGATGCAAATGTATTCTGCCAAATAGAAGCATTCATATTCTTTACCCTTTTTCAAGCGCATAAAGAACATTGGCTAATCCTAAGTTCAGTCCCAAATCTGTTGTTAGGCTGGGAGGATACTGACTCTCACTCTAGAGCTCCCACTTCCCTTCCCCTGAAGACTAACTCTCGCTTATGTTTCCAAACACTAGGACCAAATTGAGGATTTCAGCCTGTCACTCTGAAATCTCTAATTCTACGCCCATCAAAGTATATTTCCCTATTTATTTGCACTCAACCCCCATGAACTACGTCACTCATTCATCGACATTGATTGTGACCTTCACTTTTGTTGTGGAACTCATAATCCTTTCAGAACATATGTTTCCCAACAAGTTTTAACAATTTAATTGGCCAGATCAAAAAGTAAATGAAATACGAAGTGAAAAATGTCATCACAAATTCTTCATAATAAATCGACATATCATTTCCATATCACAATATCGATACATCACATGAAAAGGAGGAAGACAAAGAAATCTACTCAAGACTCATAAGGAAAAGATGAAAAAATATGAATTTTATATATAAAAGCAACGTCATACAAACAGAGTAAAGAAAAGATAACTTATCTCAAACTCTTATCCAAGCGAATCTCAAGGAATTCCTTTGATTCCTCTTCTTTCTTAACAATAACACACAATTCTCTCTTTAGATAAGTAAGGAAGAAGAAGTCTCTCACTTTCCCTCTCCTCCTATACTCCTTAGAAGAGAACACACAAACCCTAGATTTCCTAAACTAAATGAAAAGAAACACTCACTCTTCACTCACTCACACTCTAAAATCTCTCCCCCTCCCTAAATTTGGCTCTAAATTGTTTAAATCTGGCCATAACTGATTTCCCAAGAGTTTCTTCAAGCATCCTTCCAAAATCCAGCAAAATACTTTGAATCTAGTTTAAAATTGGATAGGTCGCGGTCTGGCGTAGAATAGGGCACCGTTCGGCGCTAGTTTCCACCTTATGGTTCAAAGTCTCTGTAAATTGGCATGGTCCGACGCTGGTGACAGCGCCGTTCAGCGGTAGTTCAATAAAATGCACTTTTATCTCATTTTGCTCCAAATTTGCTCCTTTTCACTTCCTTTTGCTTCAAAGAATTAAAATCATTGTACCGGCATGAAATCATAAAAAATACATTTCTTTAAAGTGCAATATCATCAAAAATAGGTATGAAGTGGACATTATAAAGCTATCAAATTTTCAGTGGATCACCCAACAAACCTCCAGATGGTGTCTTTTGCTGTGGTGAAATTTCTAGACCTGAATTTGACCAAGGCTAATTTCAGGTGTTGATCAAAGTCTAGTGCAGAGGCTCTCTGTGATGGGGCTTTGATGGGGGAACTTCTTCTCTCAGTGTTGTGAAGGAGTGTTCACAGTTAATTGAACTTTGGTGGAGTGTGGAGCTATGGTAAAATGTGTCCTGGTTCGGCTGAAACTTCAGTGGGAAAATTAGCTCTGGACAATGGAATTTAATGGCTGAAGATGGTGGAATTGCACTTAGGAGGTCTCAAGGAAGCTTTGAGAGCAATTTTACAGATTTTCCTCGAGAAAATTTCAGCACCCTCTCTTGGTCGAGAAGAGCTCTATTTATGGCCATGGCCATTGGGATGAGCTTGGGGCTTGTTGGTGGGTGGAATCAACTGCTTATGTGGAAGGCAGAAGAGCTCCAATGGCAATTTAGGGCTTGACACATTGGATGTGTCAATTGGGTGAAGAACCAAGTGGGGTGGCTCTCGGTTTTGGCTCCTCCGGTGACTAGGCTGGTCGGCCAGGCCAGGGGAGGTGGCCATGTCAGCATATTTTTAGGTTATGTGTGTTGTCTTTTGAAAAGGGGGCGCCTACATAAATTTTCGGTGAATTTTAAATTTTAAATTTAATTTAAATATATATATAATTTAGAAAGTAGCATTTGATTTTGAAAATAATTTTAAGTTTGAAAATTTTAAGATATGAAATCAAACCGATCACACATCCCAAATAGTTTGTATAAACGAGCACCACATCACAAACTGTGTATCTATCTCGAAGGACAAATACACTGCTTAACGATGGGGCTCAATTAAATAAACTAAAAGATTTGTGACATCTGTTTGGTCTGCGAACCAATTTTTATAAGCTGACAAGTTTCTCTGCTTAATATAAAGGAATTAAGCAGGGTTTATATTACCTGGATTCTTGAAGTTCCCTATAAGGGCAAGCCCCTATAGTTAATTACATCTTAAATGACGGGTATCAATTAAGAAAACTCTCGATAATGATCAGTAGTTTTGCTCTCAAGAATTTCAAAGTTTAAGGTTTTCAAACAATTGGATTTTGGAAATTTCAATTGGGAATGGATCAAATTTGAAACAGTTATTTTAGGAATCCAATGGAGGAGAAGTAGGGGATGTCACGGATTCGAGACTAGTCTCGGTGACTTCCCAACTATCCTATTTGTTTGGTTTAAATTTGAGAGTTTACTTAATGTTGTAATTCTGCTAATTTTAATTAATTAGGACATATATTTGTATGATATAATCACACAAGTTGCCTCGAAGATGTGAGGGTTTATGTCGTACCAAATGACTACCTCAGAATCCTAAAACTGGTTAGGGCTTAATTTATATAACATGATTATGCAAAAGCCTAACAAATAGTTGAGGATTTATGTTACACTAGGCAAACTACCTCGAAGTCTTATGGTTTGGTTGTTTAATTCTAAGAATGGTTTTGCTGATATCGATCCAAGTTTTGCTGACGACGATGGTCGTGCTGCCCACTGTGCTCCAAGCTCCTTGTTATTGCAGAGGTTTAGTTTTAGAAGGTGAAATTCAGGGGATGAGAAAAGTGTCTTGGTTTAGAGAAATCTTAAAGTTCAAATGTCTTTAGTGTTTTAATTAAAACAAATCTTAAAGTTGATTAAACAGAACCGATTAAGATCCCACGGTTCCGTCATCCCGGCACCGTTATTTTTATCCAATTCACTTAGTCCAGATGAATTTGATAAACTCAATTGAATGAGTTCCACACTTTCATTTAGACCGTGGGAAATCCCGTTAGCAACACGTGGGTTACATCATCCGAGGTATTCCCGATCATTCAACGAGACGTTTTAATTTAGTTAAAGTTGTGGTTTTGTTGTTCTATTTGTGATTAAATTTTGAGTTGTTTTATATTTTAGATGTTGTGGTGGTGAATTTTATCTTTTGTGACTTTTAATTTAGTTTTGGTTTCAGTTTTGTGGCTATCCTAAAGGTTTTAGTTTTCATGCAACAATCCTGTTTAACATGCAAGAAAAGTAAAGCGCAGTACATGTAAGTAACTTGCAATAAAATAAAAGCATATCTGGAGGTCTTCTCGTCATTCCAAGCTGCACTTAAAACACATGTTAGAACATTTAAATATTTGCAACAAGTACCTAGGTAAAGCTAAGGGAAAGGTTTTGGTTGTCTACTAAGATCCTAATCCTACTGCTAGTCAGTTCCTATGACGTCTAGGTTCATTATATTTTGTGGATGATTTTCTTCACCAAAGAACAATTAAGTTCAATTATTCTTCTTAAAACACCTCATAGTATTGAGGAAGTGCTTAGAACGGGTTCTAAATATCTTTTCAAAACTTCTGAGATTATTTCGAGTCTAAATGAATTTTTATTGTAGATATGAATCAATCATCCAGAAATTTTTAGTTAAGTTTTAACTCTTGCTCAGTGAACTTAGAACATTTGATTATCCCATGAATGAAGTGACACCTCACTTGATGCTCCATTTAAGAGTTATAATGATAAAAGTCTTTAGGGGCAAATCAATTTATTAAGAATTTCAACGATTTAAAATTAGAATTAATATTTTAAGGTGATTTGTTTTGGTTTTAAAATTTTAATAAATTTAAATTTGGAGTAGTGTTCAAATTGTTTTATTCTTAAGTGTTTTAAACTATTTAAATTGAAAGAGGAGTTTAAATTATTTAATTTAGACTTTAATGATTTAATTTTAATTTAATTGCAATATTCTAGATTAACTTTTAATTGGTTTGATTTTTTAATTAAGAATTATTTTTTTGAAATTGATTTTGATGTTTTAAGTTTGTTTTAAATTTGCTTTCAAGTGATTTTTGAAATTAATTTTTTTTAATGTTTTAAATTTATTTCAATTTAATTATCAAGTTATTTAATGTTTTAAGTTTTAATTTAATTAAGGGTTACCTTTTCTTTATTATTATTAATTTATTAATTTCAATTATCATCTTAATTTTAATTAAGAGTTAAATATAATTACAGTGATTCATTTGGGGAGTTTAGTCTAAGTGATTATAGTCTCTCTAAATTATATCCCCATTTTAATAATCCAAATTTTTTAATTATTCTTCCAAAATTCAAATTATTTAATTAATTAAGGTTTCATTTTTTTGGTTTATTAAAAGTGATCAATGAGTTCCTACCCTTTTATTTTCCAAAGTTTCAATCATCTAAGAAAGAATTAAGATCAAATATTTTACCCCCCATTTTGATTAAACCTAAAGTTTTAATTAGAGGTTAAAATTCTTAATTATTAATATGCCCTTTTAAGCTTAATTATTTCAAAACTTATCAAATTGAGCTCAAATAAGCTTGAAATTTTTTATTTCACTTCACTCACATGTTAATTAAGACATTAGAGGAGAAAATGTGATTTTTCTGTTTTTAATTTAATTTATATATTTATTTTAATATAAAATAGGGATTTTCAATGGAAATTTAACAACATGACTAAGGTAAGGTTTATGTCCTTAAGAAAATTATGGGATGTTCCTAATGATCAGAGGACCACTTGGACGAATTTTGGTGATTTTTTTAATTATATTTTATTTATTATAATCATTTTGAGTTTTGGAGTATTAATCAATTATAAAACAAAATTAAAGTTGAAAAATGGATTTTATATTTTTCTTAAATCTCTCTGACTTCAAGGAGTCTAGAGAAACAAATTTTATAATTTTCTGATTTTTCTTTGATTTATTAGAATTAATTTAGTGAAAATATTGGAAATTCATTTTTTAATTCAAAAATTATTTTAGGGCTTTTAAAATTCAATATCTTATCCTATGGACTTGGGAAAAATATTTAGTTTCTAAGTTATTAGGAGTTAAAAAGTGAAATTCTCATGATTTTTAATATTTTTGTGATTTTTATTATTTTTTAATTATTAAAATATTAAAATAAGGTGAAAAATGAAGATTTTTAGAAAATTCCAATTTCATATTTCTTAGACTCCTCTGTTACCAGAGAAGTCCCAAAACTAATTTGGTGAATTTTTAAAATGTAATTTTGGAGTTATGAATTTTCAAAGTTTAATTTTACTCATGTGATCTAATTAATCCATTTAGTGGGGTTAAACATTTCCAATTGATTTCAAATTTTTATGTGAGGTCCCTCTGATCCTAAAGATCAGTGGAGAATTGTTTTAAAGCTCTTTTGATTTGTGGTTAACCCTAATTAATTAAAGTTTAGTTTTGAGTAATTAGGCCAATTAGGGTTATTCTTAATGAATTAACTCAAAACATAATTATCCTAAGGTCCTCTGGTCCTAAGAAACTTCCCCAAATTTTTCTAGAATTTTCTAAGCAATATGCTAATTAATGGAATTAAAATACCAAAAACAGTGACATAAATTTGAAAAATACATAACTTGCCATAGAGATAGCCTCTGACCTTGAAAATTTCAGGGAATGTTCCCAAGATTAGAGGCTTCAAAAGCCCTATGGTCTCATGCTATGGTGAATTGTCTATGCAAATGGAGAATTAAAATACTGATATGAGTAAATAATTAATTAAAAATAAAATACTCATCAAATTAACTCAATTCTTTTTCAACATTATTCTCCTCTATTCAATGATCAAGAGAGAATTTTTATTTTATTTTTGTGATTTTTCTACACAAAGATATGGATTTTCTAAGTTTCAGGCATTTAATTAAATCATAAATTCCATATTTTCCTACTTATCCGACTCAGCGCCACGGCAACCTTAGTGTCTCCGAAGCTCCACGCGGCGCGATCCCATTCATCGCTGTCATCCGACTCAGCGCCACGCGGCCCGCGGTTCACGTACAGTTCCCTGGTCCGACGCAATCTGAGCCGTCCATTCGATACACACCTGATCAAACGGCGGCTGGTCGTCGTCTCCGACTGGTGTGCACCCGTGACCGTCCACACTCAAACCCTAATATTTCCCTCATTTCTTAATGGTTTTTCGTGTTCTTATGCTCTAGGGATTCGTCTTGAAGAGACAAACACATCCATACAATTTACATGTTATGAAATTAACTCAAACAAAATGGAGAATCGCTGGAAGCTCGGGTTAAAGAGAAGTCTCCATACCTTGGTTCAGGAGGTGAGGCTTCAACTGAATGTGCTTGGCACGTTGATTGGAGCTGGAAGAGCCTAGGGATGAAGCCTCTGGCCCTGGAGAAAGATCTAAGTATGAAAGTGACCAGCCCGATTTCAGACTTTGGAGGCTAGAGCAATTGGGTGGCCTGGAGAGGTGGCTTTCACTGGGGAACTCCTTCTCTTGGTCCTGTGTTGGTGTGGGTGAGTTTAATTTGATTTTGGTGGAGGTTTGAGAGATGTCATGTTCTGGCCTGAGAATTGAGCTCCAAAATTGAGCTCAATCAATGGGATTTAGGGCAGGAGAACAATGGGGATGGATTGCTCTTGGCTAGGGGAAGCTCTGTGAGGAGTTTGGAGGGATTCTATGAAGGTTGATTTCAACCAACCTTTTGGCCGAGAGGGCGTGTCTGATTTAAATGCCATGGCCAGGGCTTCCCAGGGGCAAATGATGGCTGGGATCAGCTGCCTAGGGGAGGAGATGAAGAGCTGTGGTGGCCATTTGGGTTGGGACAGCTCAGCCAATTCAATTTGAATTTTTGAATCAAATTAGCCTTCTCGGCCTGGTGGTTTCCGGCTACTGGGGTGGTGGTCCGGCCGGGGTCGGTCACACTCAGGGTCCGGGAGGTCAGGGCTTGATGTTTGTGAGTTCAATTGGCTGATGCCATGTGTAAAGGGATTGATTCAAATGGAATGGGGGAAGTGGCTCTTTTGGGTTTAAATGGGTCAAGTCATGGTTTAGGCTAGGTGCACCTCCCCAAGGCTTGACTTTGGGCTGAGGGAGAATCATTTGGGTCAGCTAGGAAGGGGTGGTGAAGTCCTCATCCAAGGTGATGTGGCTAAACTTGGTTTAGAGTGTGACATGAATGGGGTTAAAAAGCTTAATGAGGGATTAAGAAAGAGCCCCCTCCATTTGCCATAAATGACATGGTGAGGTGTAAAGTGACTAACATGGCTTGCATATGGCTTATGCATGGCTTCATGGCTTCATTTGGCTTAGGAAATGGCTTAGGAAATGGCTTAGTCAATTTCATGGAAGAGGGTTATTTGGAATTTTGAAAACTTTGGATTTTTTGATTGGTTTTGTCATGATGCCATTTTGGTTTAATCAACATGATGAGTTTTAGACTTAGGGGATGATTTTAATTAAGTGAGCATGATGAGACAATATCACATGGGCTTTGGAATAAGTCTTGGGCCTTTTAAATTTAGTGAAGATGGGCTTTTAAAATGCCTTAAGGGAAGTGAGCTTGTAAGTTTTAAAACAAATTGGTGGATGGAAATTTTACAAAAGATTTGGCCAATGAGTATTGAATTTGATTTAGGAATGTTTCATGAATGGTTTGGAACCAATTTGGGGCAATTTGAAGTTAAATTGGGTTTAATTTGGGTTTTTTTGGTAATGGGGCCAAGGTGGGTCAAACTGGGCTAACTTGGGTTAAGGTTGGGCTAAATTGGGTTTGATGTAAAATTAATGTTGCAAAAGGTTTATATGAGTGTTACAAAGAGTTTTCACTTTTGGTTGGGCTTTGATTTTGGGATTTGGGCCCATTTGGGTTCATGGTGGGTTTAAGCCAAAATTGGGGATTTTTTATTTGGGTTAGGTTTGGGTGGAGTTTATGTTCAAATTTGGGGCAATAGAAAGTTAGTGTTTTGTTTGTGAGGATGTTAGGAAGGTTTAGGAAAAGATTTGGGGCTAATTGGAGTTGAATTGGGTTGGTTTGGGCTAAGGTTAGGTTATGAGCCAAAATTGGGCCTTAGGCTTCAAATTGAAATTAGATCCAAATGTTCATCAAATTGGGCTTGTATTTGGTCTGAATTGATATTAGGGATATGGAATTGAAGTTTATAATTGAATTGGATCAACATTGAGATTAATTGGAGTGGTTTGGTTTGACATTGGGTTCACTTAGGTTAAAAATGGGTCAAATTGGGGGTTTTGGTAAAAGTGGGCTAAATTGAAAAAATTGGCTTATGGTGTAGTTGAACAAAATGACATTGGGAATATTTGGGATTTTTTGGAATCTTCTGGGAATTTTCTGAATTTTTGGACTTTTTGGGTTAAAATGATATTTTGGGTATTTGGAGGGTATTGGGGGGTATTTTTGGTAATTTTAGTATATTTGGCTAAGGATGATCAATTTGAATGTTGAGACATTTTTGGGATTGTTTTTGAGGGATTTTGGGTAATTTAGGCAATTTTGCAAATTTTGGGTTATTTCAAGGGCATTTGGTAGGTTTGGCTGGTGTAGGGCCACCGGGGTCAAAAATTGAAATTTTGGGAAAATGAAGATTGATCAAGTGTGAGTGAAATGAGATCATTTTGGTTGAGCCATGAAACCATATTAAGCTCACAGGAGCCATGAGATGACTTATTTTAGGCACTCAATATGTTATTCCTAACCCTCTTAGCCAAGGGCTTAGGGGTTGAGGACCATCCATATGGATTACCTACATGAGTCAGGACGTCAAGCTAGGTATGAATGGTTTTAGGATTTGGAATGTGTGTGAAAGTGTAATGTGTGAAGGTCAACCCTCACCAGACCAGGCTACCCAGGGTAGTCCTAAGGCCAAAGAGTCCTATAGGGAACTCATCCTTTAAACCTCCACATTTGATCTTAACCCTCCAAGTGGCTTAGGGGTTTACTGATCGAGGCATGTGGGGTTTAAGGGGAGTTAAGAGGTGTTTGAATTTCTAAATGTTGGGTGCCATCTCTAATCCTCTAGGATAGTCAAAGGGAAAACCTAAGGCTAGATCCTAAGTACTAGGGAGAGAGAGAAGAGAGAAGACCTCATCAAAAATGAGGTCAACATGCCAATGGTCAGGTGAGCCAGAGCGCAGGTCATAAGTGGGGTGAGCTTAAGTAGTTAAGTGTACATTACAAATCTCTTTAAGTTTTACCCATTTAAGGGAGGGAATCACCTAAATAATGGGAACATTGGTCCATGGCTCCACTAGAGTGGGCTAGGTGGATCTAGCTCAGTCCTAGGGGTCCAATGGCTGGCTATGGTGAGGTTAGTTTGGTCACATTTGGCTTGATTTGGTTAATTTGGCTCATGGGTTCAATTTTGGTCACTTGGGTTCAAATTGGGCTAGGTTGGGTCCAAGCTTGGGTTAGGTCCAATTGATTATTCAATATGGTGTGTATGATTGTTATAAAGAGTTTAGAAGAAGATTGGGGTGGTTTTGAATTGGTTTGGGGGATCATTTTGGTTTGATTTGTGTATTTGGTCAATTGTGGGCATGATGGGTTAGCTTGGGTTTAGGTTAGGCTAGAGTTGGGTCATGGCTCAATTTATGGTTCCAAATGGTCCATGGGGATGTTAGGAAGAGTTCTTGATATTAATTAGATGGAAACTTTGAGATTGGGACATTCAATTTGATGGATTTTGGGCATGTGACACATTTGGGGAAAATTTGAGGATTTTGGATTTGGTGGAACTTGGGTGAGGTTTGGGCTGAAATTGGGGGCAGTTGATGGTTCAGATTAGTTTAGAGGAATGTCATGAAGATTTTAGAATTCAAAATTGGGGGAAATTGATTGACATTGGGTTCAATTTGGGTAAATTTGGTCATATGGTCAAAATTGGGGCTTTTTTGTTTATGTTGAAATTGGGTTCAAATGCAGGTCAAATTGGGATTGAATTTAGTTTCCATTGGGATTGGGGATGTTGAATTAACGTTTGAAACTAGAATTGGAGAGAATTGAAGTTAATTTGGTGGACATTTGGGGTGATTTAGGCATTTTGGATCTTAAAGGACAATTTAGGGCTTTTGGTCAAATTGGGCAAATTTGGTCAAATTGGGTTAATAAAGTGGTTTAAATTGAAATTGTGAATATTTGGAGGGTTTTAGGAAATTTTTGAAATTTTTGGAATTTTTGGAATTTTTGGGCTAGGAGGGGCATTTTGGTAATTTTGGGCATTTTGGGAATTTTGGTAAATTTGAAGTGTCATGGGTATTTTGAGTGGTGAGGAATGTTTTGTGATGATTTTTGGGAGATTTTGGTAATTTTGGTTGATTTTATGAATTTTGGGCAAAATTAGGACTTTTAGGGGTAACTTGGTCATTTGATAGAGTTTAAGGGTAAAGGGGTCAAAAGTTGGGATTTTTCATAAAATTGGGGTTGAGAGGGATTGATAACCCATTTGAGCCATGGAACAATAGAATTTTCCATTTGGGCCCTCCATGTGCTGGCACTAATTAAGCCATAGCCTGGGGCTAAGAGCTTGGGGAAACCACTCACATGAGTTTCCAAAGGAGTAGAGGATCAAGTGTTGAGAAGTTTGGTTTAGTGTTGTGAGGTAATGTGTGAGAGTATAATGTGTAAGTGTGTGTGAGAGTGTGATGTGTAAGTGTGTGTGAGTCTCCCCCAGACCACCCAGGGTAAGTCCTAAGGCTTGACCATCCTACAGGGGACTTCTCTTGAGCTTCCTAATGCTTGTTCTCATCCTTCTAAGCATTTAGAGGTTAGAATTTAAGCATTTAAAAACTTCAAGTGAAGCAAAGAAGTGTTTTGAATTTCAGTGGTGGGAGGGTTCCATTGTTAGTCCTCTAACATAGTCACCAGTAAAGTCCTATGGCTAGACCCTAGGCTATTTTAAAGAAAGACTAGACCTCAACCAAAAGTGAGGTCAACACCTAAGTATGATTTGTTGTATTTAATTAATTAAAAATCAAACATAAGTTAAATGACGTCAAATTTATCTCAACATTGTTCTCCTCAGTTCACTGAGCACGCGAGTATTTTTATTTTTATTATTTTTTTTATTTTTCTACACTAAGTTATGGATTTCTAAAGGTGGACTGATTTAAATAAATAAATAAAATCCTATTTTTCTATTTAAACCTTGCGGCACCATGCAAACCTATAGCGGCTCCAAACTCACACGCGGCATGCTCCCATTCGACGCCCCCATATGACTCGGTAGCCACGCGTCCCACACTTTATACTAGGGCTGTCAAAACGGATTGTTGTTCGCGAGCAGCTCGTGTTCGGCTCGTTAAGAAGCTTGTGTTTGGCTCGTTTGCTAAGTTAACGAGCCGAACACGAACTAAAATTTGTTCATTCGTGTTTGACTTGTTTTGGCTCGAAATATTAGTCATCAATTATATATATATATATATATATATATATATATATATATATATATATTCTTGATGAGTAGTATTTTTAAAAAAATTAATTAACTATAAGGCTGCAATGATTTATAATCAATTAAAAATATTAATTAAGAAAATAGAATAAAATTTATTAAATTATATCAAATGATGTTTTAATATAAACAATAATTTTTAAATCTTGCCCCAATCCTTAACATCTTATGGGTATGTGATTAGGGTTGTTAAAACAACTCTTTGTTTGTGAACGGCTTGTGGTTGGCTCGCTAAGAAAAAGAGTCGAACACAAGCTGAGTCTGGATTGCTCGTGTTTGGCTCGTTTACACCCCTAGTTTATACACTGCTCCCCCGTCCAGCAATATCAAAGCTATCCACTAAATACAAGCGCGATCCAACGACATCCGTTCATCGTCCCTAGCTGGTTCATCCCGAGAGCCGTCCACCTTCTAACCCTAAGATCTCGAGCTAGACTCAACCAAATCATCTCGGGTTTGTTTCTATAGACTCATCTGCCAAGATGAACCTATCTATATGACTTATACAGTATGAAATACATTGTACATGCATGGAGAATTAAAACAATCTCGGGTTAAGGTAAGAGCTCAATACCATTGTTTAAAGGGGAGGCCTCAATCAGATTGGTTCCACACATTCTTTGTGACCTTTCGAAGCTTTTGCAAGCATCAATTTGGGCTCTCCTTGGGTCTGCACCAGAACTCCATCAAAAGGAGATTTCGGGTATGAGGGAAGTCTGGGTTGGAGGGGCTCTGTGATGTACCAAAATTATATTTGATTTTTCATATACATTTTGTACTCATTTTTTTGTGATATTGCACTTTAAAGGAATATATTTTTCATTTTTTGCTGTGGATATGATGATTTTAGGCAATTGAAGCAAAGAGAAGAGAAAAGAAACGAATTTGGAAAGAAAAAAAATGCAAAAACCAGGAATTTGAAGTTTTGGCGTCGACAGTGCATTTTTCCAGAGAGTTAAGAATTAAATCACACGATAGGGCATCAACGACGCAATATTGGGTGCCGACGGTACCAAATGTCTGTGGAGGCCAAATTCAATGTATTTGGACGACTTTTATAGGGATTCTTGAGGCAACTCTTGAGAAATTCGTTCATATACTATTTTAACTTGTTTTGGGCGCCAGATATAGTGGGTTGTTTGTTGATGTAAGTGAAGTAAAATGTCTATGAGTTGAGAGGAAGTTTTTAGAGAGAGTTGGTGTTAAGTGTTGTTTTGTGAGGGATTCTTCTCAAAAGAGTTGTAGGAGGAGAGGGAAAGCGAGAGATTGCTTCTTTCCTACTATTCTAAGAGAGAATTGTGTGTTGCTATGAAAAGAGAAGGAGATTCAAAGGAACTTCAAGGGATTTTCTTGGGGAAGAAATTAAGAAAAGTTGTATTTACGTCTTATTGTTTGTATGACTTTGTTTTTATATATAAAATCTTTATCTTGTCGTATCTTCCTCCTGAATTTTGAGTAAATTTTTTTTTCTTTCTCCTTGCAATGATAAATGGTGAAGTGATTGTTTAGATTGGATGTGTCATATGAAAGATAAAAAATTATGATGATTATTCACTTTTCCTTTACTTTTTGATATGGCGAATTGAATTGTTAAAATATGTTGTGAAACATATGATCCGAAAGGACTATGCTTTCTACAACAAAAGTGGAGATTGCATTCAATGTCCATGAATGAGTGATCTAGTTCATGGGGGTTGGGTGCAAATAAATAGGGACATATGGTTTGTTGGGTGTAGAATTGGAGATTTTAGGATGACAAACTAAAATCCCCAATTTGGTCCTAGTGTGTGAAAACTAAAGCGAGAGTTAGCCTTCAGGCAAAGGGAAGTGGGAGCTCTGGAGTTAGAGACAGTATCCTCTCAGCCTAACCACAGATTTAAGAACTAAACCTAGGATTAGCCAATGTTCTTTATAGTACTCGAAAGAGGGTAAAGAATAGGTATGCTCCTATTTGGCACAATACAATAATTATATTAATCTATATCACACACTCACCATAATATCATTGTAAGGGGAGGAAACTTTCTCTAAATTTGAATCTTACATTACAAAACTTATTGTAGTAATAGTTAACTTTAATCTAAAGTTTAGAAAGTACTTTAGCAATTTTAAATTCTCTAGCATCTTTAAACATTAGTAACTTTACTATTTGCTTTTGGTGCTTTGCAAACTTAAATATTGGAGTTATGTGCTACGCTTTACGGTTTTCTTCCTCGTTGTGGAATTGATAACCAGGATTCTATTAGAGCCCTGTATTACTTGAGTGATATGTATACTTGTGTATAGATTTGTTGCTTTCTTATTAAACTGATTATACTTTGTAACTGAATTGAAAATAATTTTGAAATATTAATTTAAGTCAGCAAGCCGTGGTCACTCTGTGATGGGGCTTCTATGGGGGGATCTTCTTCATTTGTTCTTGTGATTGTGAGGAGCAAGACAGTTTGGAGTTTGATGCAGTGTGGAGGTGTGGTGGAGTTTGTCCTGTTTCCAACTAGTAATTAGGATGGGAAATTAGCTCTGGACAGTGGAATTTAGGGCTAGAGAATGGTGAGTATGAACTCAGGAGGTCTTGAGGATGCTCTAGAGGAAATTGGACAGAGTCTCCTTAGAAAATTTGAACAACTCCCCATTGGCCATGGAGAGCTCCATTTTATAGTCATGGCTTCTAGGCTGAGCTCAAGGGTGGTTGGTGGGTGCACTGAGTTCCTGAGGTGGAGGGCTGAGCAGCGTCAATGGCCAATTAAGATTGGACAACTTGGATGGGTGAGTTTGGGTTTGAATTAGTGTGGGGTGGCTCTCAGTTTGAGCTCCTCCAGCGACTAGGCCGGCCAGCCAGGGTGGTGCTCAAGTTAGGGTGGCCAGGTGAGCCAGTGAGCAGGCCTTAATGGTGATTAATGCATTTGGGAAAAGCTTAAGGAAAGGCAATATATGGTTTAACCATAAATGGGAGAAGATCCCATAAATTAAGGGAACCTTGGTCCATGACCCATGTAGGTTGGACTAAGTGGATCTGAGGTGGTTCCTAGGGTCCACTTGATGGCTGTAGGAGACTTGGCTTGGTCAATTTAGCTAGGCTTGGGTGACATTTAGGTCTTGGTTCAATTTTGGGGACTTTGGGTTCAAGTTGGGATAGGTTAGGTTTGAGCTTGTGTTGGGTCCAATTGATTGTTCAAATTGGTGTGTATGATTGTCATGAAGAGTTTAGAAAAGGATTGAAGTGATTTTGAATTGATTTGGAAGGTCAATATGGTGGAATTTGGACATTTGGTCAATTTGGGCAAAGATGGGTTAGGCTAGAGCTTGGTTAGGGTTCAATTGATGGTTTAAATTGGTCTAGGGGAATGTCATGAAGGGTTTTGAGAAATTGGGTGGAAATTTTGGGGTTAGGGCATTCAATTTGGTGACATTTGGGCATGTGGCACATTTGGAGAAAATTTGGGGATTTTAGATTGGGTTGGATTTGGGGGAGGTTTGGGCTCAAATTAAGGTCAATTGGTGGATCAATTTGGTTTGTAGGAATGTTAGGAAGAGTTTAGAATTTATTTTTGGAGAGATGGACTTAGCAAAGGAGTTAAATTTCGGGGGTTTTGAGTACATGGTCAAAATTGGGCCTTTTTTATTTGGGTTGAAATTGAGCTTGAAATTGAGTCAAATTGTACTTGGATTTAGTTTGAATTGGGTTTAGGCATTGTGAATTTGAGTTTAGGATTGATATTGAGGAGGCTTGGGGTCAATTAGGTGGACATTTAAGGTGATTTTGGCATTTTTGGCCTTAAGGGTCAATTTGGCAATTTTGGTTAAAATGGGTCAATTTGATCAAATTGGGCTCAATGAAGCGGTTTTAATTAATTTTGGGATCAATTGAAGTGTTTTTGGAGGTTCTGGGAATTTTTAGGATTTGAGTGGTATTTTGGTAAATTTGGCTAATTTGGAGTATTTTGAGGTGTTTGAGTGGTGGGGGACAATTTGAAATGATTTTTGGAGAAAATTGGGTAATTTCAGCAATTTTGGGAATTTTGGTCAAAATTAAGGTTTAGGGTAATTTGGTAATTTGGGAAAAGTTTAGGGGTAAGGGGTCAAAAATTGGAATTTTGGTAAAATTGGGGTTAATTGAGAATTTCAACCTCACTGAGTAATGGACTAAGAGAAATCCCACTTTTGATCCTCCATGTGCTGGTTCTAGCCAAACCCTTGCCCAGGGCCAAGAGCTTGGGGGACCACCCACATGAGTTTCCAAAATAGTAGGGATCAAGTATATGCATGTTTTGTTTAGGCTAGTGAGTGTAATTGTAGTGTAGATGTGAGTTTGTGTGTGAGCCTGACCCAGACCAGACCACCCAGGGTGAGTCCTAAGGCTTAACCATCCTATAGGGAACTCCCCTAGTGCTTCCTTATACTTGGTCTCATCCTCCTAAGTGCTTAGAGGTTAAAATTTAAACATTTGAAAGTCGAGTGAGACAAAGAAGTATTTTAAATTTATATGGGGTAATGGTTCCATCACTAATCTTCTAAAATAATCACCAAGAAAGTCCTATGGCTAGATCCTAGGCTACCTAAAGGAAGATTAGACCTCAACAAAAGTGAGGTCAACAGAAAAAAAACTCAAATAAGACATAACTTAAGTACGAATTAACTTTTTCTTAACTATAATTCATAGTTCAATAACAATTGGTTGTGAGATCAATAATTTGGAATGTGAAATAATAGCCAATGAGCTAAATTTCACTGGAACTATGATATTCCACTAAAATCGTTAAATCTATGTTGTAACATACATTGGCAAGTTTAAGTTAGAAAAATGTGAGATTAAAAGTTTTGAATTGTATATCTGGTAAATCCTATTTTATTATATTTTCTCTTTCTTGTAGTGATTAATATAGCATTTTCAGATCCTCTTCAAATCTATAAATAGGGGAGGCTGCCCCAAATATGGAAGATTTATAGGGGAGGCTGCCCCAGATAATAGTACAAATGAATCAATGACATGCATAATAAGCTACGAGTAAAAGTGTGGAAGATTTACGATGAAGTTGGTAGAGAGTTTTCTCATCAACCATAATCAAACCTTTAATCATTAATTTTTAATCTAATTATGCTCAACTTTCAAAATAAAATAGAATAAAATATATTAAGAGTATAATGACGGATTCCGAGAATGTGGGTAAGTTGAACATTAATTTTAAATATGCCCATGGCCCCTCGAGTATAAAAAGAAACGTGGAGGAAAAGTAAAATACTTAATTATTTCAAAAAATGGAGAAAGAGTAAGACACAGAGAATAGTCGAAGAAGAGGTAGTTTCTTGTCCCTTGGTTTTCTTTCTAGTCCTTGTTCCTCCTCGCAAGCCATCAGGAACATTCTCTAATGAATCCCTCGCTCTCAATCTTCCTCTTCCTCGGAATCACGGCCTTCTCTTCCCTTGTTTCCTCGTCTGGCGACCAAGATGTATGGCCGCTCATCGCCGATCTTCAAGTAGCCGGCGTCGGAGACGGAGATCCAGAGAATTTGTGGCTTCTGTGTCAGAGTTGGCGGTTCGCTGTTGAAGCAAACAACCTGGCTCCATGGCGGATGGTTCCACTGGCATGCGGAGGATATGTGCGAGAGTACATGACGGGCCAGGCCTACGCATTTGATCTGGAGATCACAACACGAGAGGCCTCAGCCTTCGCTCGTTCGGTGCCGCTCGCCGACGATGGGAAGGACGCGTGGGTTTTTGATGTGGACGAGACGATGCTTTCCAATCTGCCGTACTATGCCGAACATGGTTACGGGTGAGTTGTGCGCGCTTGCATTGCTTAGTTTTCTCCATTTTGTATTTGAGGGTTTATGGACTGATTGTAATGCTGCATCGAATGTTTGGAAGATGCTTTTAAATGGGAATCAGTATCTTTCAATAATGTTAGGATTTTTGATAGAGATAGATTTTGGAAGGATTCTATTGTTAGATTTAAGCCTCGCAACTGGACACATTTACTGGTTGATGTTCACAGCCACGTAATGAGAGTTCAAATAGGTGAAGCTTGGTGCAGAGTTTAGCTGCTTCACTCTAATGATGTTCGGTATAGGCTAAACTTCTATTTTCGGGATCTTTTGCGTGATACAATTGCCCAAAGTTAGCCTAGCTGATACCAAGTCACCAGGTGCCAAATAAATTAGTTTTGAACCCCTTACGAATATTCAGTGAGTTCGAACGTGTTCATCTTTCTATTTGTCGGCTATCATAACGCCAGCACACACACAGATGTTCAGTCAACCTCTAGGCATCGTAGTTATTGTTATTTAATTCTAATATTTTCCCTTATTGATGCAAGTTTATGATCAAGTAATTTCAAAATTTCAAAAACAGCATAAATTTCTCCTAGGAATCAAATTTAGGGATGGTTTCTGCTCTTCCTCTAGAATTTATCTGATCTTTTAAACAAGAGTGGTTATTCAAATTTCATTTAAATTAACTTGCAAAATAATGTTTCTCTGCCAAAAAAGTGATTTTTGATGTTAATTCTCTTTTGATATTAGTTTAGGGTTCATTGTATGTTATGCACGCTCTAATTGCTGGTTAAAATTATCTATAGAACATAACTTCTTTTAAATTATTTTTCTTTATCTATTTATTTGTTTGTTATATATATATATATATATATATATATATATATATATATATATATATATATAATATGACACTAAATAGTGTGCAATGGAGAAAAAAGATTCATGTAGCCTACCCCACGTAGTGGGAAAAAGGCTTTGTTGTTGTTGTTGTTGTTGTTGTATTTATTTGTTTATTTTTTTGGCGATTGGAGCATGTTGGAGGCTGCCTGATCGACTGCAGAGGTTCATCAGCATTAGATTGTTTATAGTGTTTTTTTTTTTGGGTATTTTTTAAATCTCATTGGAGATTGATCATAGCTCAATGGTGACCAGCGATGCATGTTGGAGCTTATGGAATCTAGTGAGCTCTGACATCCTCATTGTGATTTTTTTTTTGCTCACTTTCTATGCTGAAATGTTGTTATCAATTTTTTTGTTTGCGGAGCTTAAATCCATGATACAAATTACATCCAATCCAATGATATAATCTATTGTAAATTTCTTCATTTTTTAAAATTTGTTTCTGATATACAATTGAACCCTTAGTGTTAAATCGTAGTTGAACTGATTCTCAGATTAACTTAAAGAATATCAATCTATGCTACTTTCTTGTATAACTTGTGTATCCTTGGGGGATTCTCAATGAAACCTGTTAAAGAGTGTCGATCTATGCTCTATTCTTGTGATAAGCTTATTTTTTCTTGTGGAACTTACTTTTTGCCATAATTAAGCTTCTTACTTGATGATTAATAAAAAAAATTAGATGCGTGATGCTCCTTAGACCAACTTCTCTTGCACCCAACAACCATAAATAGACATGGCATGCTTATTTTCTTGATTGTTGCGTAAAGCATTTTGATAAGCACAAAATATTTTTAAAAAAATAGAAAAATGGTACGTCGATCATTGAGTGTTGAAAAAATTAGGTTTGAAAAGCATTTTTTGTTTAAAATGTGGGTTATAAAGCGTTGAGACAAACAAATGAAAGTTAGAGCAGGAAAAAGCCAGAATGGCACAAATACTTCATTATGAGAAAATTTGCACGACCTAGCTTGCTGAAAAGTCCTTATAAGTAGCAACTATTACCTATACTTTTGTCATTTTTGCTTTTTTTAGGATTTGTTTTAGCTAATTGCTAGGTTTCCTGGCCATATCGGTTACGTTGGAAAGGTTGCTAGAAATATTATATAGAAAGTATAAATATAGAAATGGAAACTGACAAGGGGGCAGATAGTGCTATTCTTCGAATTGCCTGATCTAAATTCTCTCTATCTTCCCTCTCTTATTCTCTTGGAGCTTTGGCAAGCTTAAACATTTCGAGTTACCTTCTATTTTCTTGTTTTATAGATGTTTATCTATAATTTTTGTGCTCTTGTTGAGGCGTCCTAGTGTCGGTCACTAGCTTGCTTGACCTAACACCATGGCAAAGAACACTCGATCCAAAGCCAAAGTTGTCGATCTCCATCCAACTGTTGTCGATCGACTTCAGAGCCTCATCGAGATGATTCATGATGTGCAACTTCACCTCACTATGTTGGAAATGAAACAATCAATCCGTTTCCAATCCTCCATAACAAGAATCATGGTCTAACTTAAGTACTCCTCTAGCCACTCCCAAAATGACCAACCCCCTTCAAGAAAATGCACATCGTAATCCCTCTATTCTCCGGCGGCAGCCCAGAAGCATGGATTTAAAAGATCGACCAATAATATTCCTTTCATGAAGTTTCGGGCACATAAAATATGGTTTTCATGGCTTTCTAAAACTTATCAGCTGCTATCTTGGGGAACTTTCATAATGGCACTCCGTAGCGGATTTGGTCCTCAAAGTATCGTGACCTCTGCGGTAAACTCGCTAAGCTCACAAAGACTCATCAGTAGCTAAATATCAATTTCAATTCAAAAAACAATCCAACCAAATCACATGCATTGATGAACTCCTCTTACAGAGTTGATTTGAATCAAGCCTTCAAACCTACATCCGTAAAGAAGTATGTATTCGTCGCCCCACATCTTTGGATCATGCAATTGAACTGGCAAAACTTATTGAAGGTAAATTCAATTACAATTAATCCATTTTGGGCCCTCCACAGTCTCAGCCGCAACCATCAGCCACTCCATACCAATTTCAACCAAATCCACATCAGCTATCTACCAAAACCCCATTTCTCATTTGTCCTCTGTCAACGGTAGAAATGTTTGCTCGTCGAGAAAAAGGATTATGTTACAATTGTGATGAGAAGTTCACTCTTGGTCATTTATGTAAAGGCAAGATGTTTGCCTTAATGATGGCTAACGACGACCCACAAAGATCCAATTTTAGTTTCGATGTAATTAGAATCCTTGGCCCAACCAAACCCTTAGAAATCCAGATGAAACCCGCCACTGCCCAGCAATCACCCTCGTACTTAAGCCGAACAAACCCTTCCAAACACTATATGCATTACTGACAACATAAACCATAGACTAGCCCTAGTCCTAGTTGATGGCGGTTCTACCCATAACTTCATTCAAGATCGCTTGGTTAAACACCTACAATTACCTATCACCCAGATCTCTCCATTCCATGTGCTAGTGGGTAATGGTGAAAAGCTCCTCTATCAACAACAATGTGTTAATGTTCAGCTCCAACTTCAAAACCATTTAGTTACTGTCGATTTCTACATACTGTTACTAGAAGGTGCTGATGTCGTCTTCGGAGTTCAGTAGGTTCAACAATTGGGAGATGTCACAAATACTAACAACACACTATCTATGAAATTTTAACGGCAAAACACTTCAGTGAAACTTGAAATCTATAATAACATCTCCATCTATATCATCATCACTTTGAACAATAGACCTGAGATACCTAAAACGTTCACTCTTTTAATGACTTGATCACCTATTGTTATAACTCCGCCACTACATCTATTATCACAGTCCATATATTCAATTTTAGATCCACACAAATGAAAGCTTATAGACTCTAATGTTGACCACCATAATTCAGGTTTTTCCCGAAGTCTCTTTCTAGCCTTATTTATGAGAAATATGTCATCGGCGAAAAGCACACAACAGATACATCTTTTTGTAAATGTTCAATAAGTGTGTGCATAACTAAAGCAAAAAGATATGGGCTTGAAGTTGCTTCCTGATGTAATCCAAATGAAATTAGAAAATACTTGATCAATGCTCCTTTTGTTCGAACACAAGTAACAACTCTAGCATAATTATTTTTAATGATTTGAATATAAACAATATCAACTCTTTTCTTTTTTTTAATGCATCTCATAATTTTTTTATTACTTTTTACATTAGTTGTCGACTACCTAATGCAACCCTCAACATTTTGCTTCCGGGGCTTGGGACACAACAATGACAGTGTTGGTATGCATAAACCCAGCATTAGACCAAATGCACTTTCATCAACCCAAAAGCTTCAGCATTCTGGTGCTATTTTTTCACTATTTCAGCTAGCTACAATCTCCACTCTTTCTCCAGGGACTACTCAAACATACTACCACCTACCATTGATAATCAATAAACTTATTAACTCCTTTCCCCACCTGTTTCAAGGGCCATAAAATCGGCCTCAAACTGAAAACATCACCCGTTAACATCAAACCATACCGATACCCTCCTTTCCATAAATTAGCAATTGAAGCATTGGTTCAGGAAATGGTTTCTCGAGGCTTCATCTGCCTAAGCACATTTTGGAAAGAGCTGCTCAAAGCAAGGGGCACAAAATTACATTACTGCACAGGCCATCACCCAAAAATAGAAGGATTAAGGAAAGTTACCAATCGCAGCATAGAACAATACCTTCGCTACTTTGCAATGGATAACGTTTCAAAGTGGTTTCCTTTATTTCCATGGGCTGAGTGCACTTACTACACAACTTACCACCCAGTCAATCGTCAAACTCCATTTCAAAATCTCTATGGTCGTCTTCCACCACCCATACGTTCATATATTGGCGCTCTATGCAATATCGAAGGCATCAATACTCTCCTACAGGATAGAGACCAAGCTCTGCAGCAACTTGATTACCATCTCCTTAATGCCCAAAAACGAATGAAGAAATGCGCAACAAAGACCAACAAGATGTCCAATTTTAAGTTGGTGATCAGGTTCTTATCGAACTACAACCATGTCGCCAAGAGTCTTCTCCAAGTTATTTCGTCATTAATGGTCTGTATAAAGTACTAGAAAGAGTCGGAGAGGTAGCCTACAATCTCGACCTCCCTGCCAAATTACACATACATCCTATGTTTCATATGCCCCTATTCAAGCCCTTTCGACAAAATGAAAAATGGCTTCTGAGAACTCTTCCGGTCAATGTCTGGTTCATCCATCCTCTTGTGATGCCCACAACTATTTGAGCCACACGCCAATAACAAAAAGGGACCACCTTATCAACAAAATATCTGCTTCAGTGGGAGGGACTTCAACTGGAGGAATCAACAGGAATTGTGGCTAATGAGCTTACAAGTATGTCGTCCTTTGCTAATCTTGAGGACAAGATCAATTCCGAAGAAGGGGAGGAGATTATTAAGACCAACAATGAAAGTGAGAGTGTGGTGGCTAAGCAAGGATCAGGAGAAAGCCAGCATGGCACAAAGACTTCATTATGAGAAAAATGGCATAACCCAGCTTGCCAAAAAAGTCCTTATAATTAGTAAATATTACTTGATGAATATACTTCAGTCATTTTCAAGTTTGTTAGGATTTGTTTTAGCTAGCGGCCAGTGCCATATTGGTTACCTAGGAAAGGTTGTTAGAAATATTATATAGAAAGTATAAATATAGAAATGGAAATCATGAGGGGGCAGCCTGCTATTCTTCGAATTGCTTGGCCCAAATTCTCTCTGTATTCCCTCTGTTGTTCTCTTGTAGCTTCGTCAAGATTTGAAGACTGCCGAGTTACCCTCTGTTTTCTTGTTACAATTTGCATCTATCAAAAAGTTGCTTTAATTTTTCGTTAGGGGAAACATGCGTAATTTTTTTTTTTCTTCAAGTCCTTCCAGTGAATGTGGTTATGTGCGTATTTTAATGAATGTATATGACACTTATCTGAACTTCATGTTTATCTAATCGTTTCGCTCTTTTGTTTAATTTAATATATTAACAAGTTCCTGTAATACTTATAGATTAGAGCTTTTTAATGGGCAAGAGTTTAATATATGGGTGGAGAAAGCAGCAGCCCCTGCTATAAAGTCCAGCTTGAAGCTGTATAAGGAAGTGCTGGACCTGGGCTTCAAGGTTTTCGTGTTGACTGGTAGGAGTGAAGCGCAAAGGGCCATTACTATCGATAATCTGAAAAGTGTTGGTTTTCGAGATTGGGAGAAGCTTATTTTAAGGTAATGCCTGGACTTTTTCCACATTAGTTATAATTTCATTATCATCTCTATCATAAGCCTTATTATTTGGATGTCTTTATAAATTGTCATTCTTCATCATGCATGCACTCTGCTCAATGTCACATTTCAATTCTGTGCAAATATTTTTGCACTTTCATCCAAGTAATTTTTTATCTTCTTACATTAATTTAATCCGCTCATCTTCCTGGTACACTTTTCATAATTTGAGGAATTTAAATTGAGTTGGAACCTCTGACTTAGTGTTACAAGCATAGTGATTGGTTTCTCGATTGAACATAATTTATCACCTCACTTTTAATGAGTTTCTTCTCTAAGTTGTCTTTGATTCCTTTCAAAATGCAACTCATTATCATTATTTTGAAGCATTCTGTATGACACTTCTAATGTACCAAAATTATGAAAGAACTTTTCTTGTAGTATTATTGTTATTTAAGAAATAATCATGGAAGTACAACATTTTTTGTTTTTATTCCAATGCAACCACATCCTTAAATTGTTCATTGACTCAAGGAACCATTTGTTATCATTTATATATATATATATATATATATATATATATATATATATATATATATATATATAGAGAGAGAGAGAGAGAGAGAGAGAGAGAGAGAGAGAGAGAGAGAGAGAGAGAGATTTTAGAATTTTATTTTATTTTGTTTATTTTTTAATTCAAATAAAATATGTTTTGTATGTTATAACACATTCAGTTGTTCTTAAAAACAATCAAAATTTCTTTTAGATGTTTTGAGTGTTTTTAAAAACGAGATAATTTGTATTTCAAAACAAAAAAACAAATATGCAAAAAATGTATTAAATAAATATGTTTTCAAAATAAAGTAAAAGCAAAAATAAAAGTGATTCCATGCAAATTATTGTTCATTGCAAACTACCATATTCCTATTGATTAGATTCTTCAATGATTTTCTTTTCAAGTCTCCTAACCATTGTTTCTCACAGAGGAACAGGAGACCAAAGGAAATCCGCGAAGTTGTACAAGTCCGAGAAGAGGTCGGAGATAGTTTCAGAAGGCTACAGAATTCACGGAAATTCTGGCGATCAGTGGAGTGATTTGCTGGGTTCCGATGCAGGAAACCGCTCATTTAAGCTTCCAAACCCAATGTACTATATCCCCTGATACACATTGTCAACTAATAAAATGTATTTCAGATGCATAACTAGTCAAATAATTTCAAGAGTATAATAGATTCATCTGTACAGTTAACAAAAAATGGTAATAACCCATTTGGACAATAGCATGTACATTTTTCTAGCAAGTATGTAATGTGTAAATTCTTAAATTCTTCTAACCTTCTTTTTTTTTTTAAATAATACCTGCACTAATTTTAGAAAATTGTTGTTTGCTAGCAAGAGAATTTGATTGTCTTGGTTATGGATAAAGGATGTTGTTCTTTGAATTGAGAGAGAGAGTAATGCAAAGCAAGTAATGGATGTTTTAGCATTATTAATATTGGGAATGCAAGGTTGAGTTTCGAGAGTTATCATCGCTCTTATTTTGTGGTAGATGTTGTGTTGCTCTAAAGCTACAAACAAAATGGTGAGAAAAGGTGGAGAAAGTTGCAGGCAATGCCCTAGATAGTCTTTTGGAGGTGAACAAGACATGACCTAAATTTAAGTGCAAAATGGTTATAATAGCCACTGTGGATGGTTTAGGTGATACTTGTGGAGTGGACGGTAGTACTGCTTAAATGCAAGTGATGCAGTGCTAGAAGGTTAGATGAATTATTGAAAATAAATGAGCTTGCTATCCCTTGAAGGACATAACTTAGATGTATGAAGGAAAATGATCTAGAAAGGTTGTGGAGGCCATAGAGGATGATTTGACCGTTCTTCTTCTTAAAAGTAAAGCTATCATGATCTAAATGCAGTTGGTAAGATACTATGAGGAGGTCTTGAAAGTAATTGAGTGTAGTTAAAGTGATCCTCATCTTGAATGTGGACATGACATGACTTAAAGGTAACCAGCATGATGGAGCAAGAAGGTATTGAAAGTGATGAGGTCATTATACTAATATACATTAATGAAGAATGACTTTAAAGGTGGTGAGTTTGATGGTATGAGAAGGTTATTGAAATGAATGAGTGCAATAAGATGGTTCCTTTTTGGAGGAAAGCATTATGCAACTTAGAGATTGTGTATGAATCGACAAATGGAAGGCCATGGAAGTAAGTAAAGAAAAACAAATTGATCCTATTAAGGATGAGGATGGGTGAAAAGGTCATGATGACTTTTAAGAATTGTTAAGTTGGTCTCACTTAAAGGAGTAGACAACATGACCCAAAAGTGACAGGTGACATGAAGGAAGGCTATAGAAGCCACTAAAGATGGTCCAATCGGCCCTCCTTCTAGAAGTGAAGGTGACAATACTTGAAAGCATTGGACAACTACATAATAAGCATGGTTGTGATTTAAGTGTTAAAAAGATAATTCCTCTAGGACTTTCCTAGGAATCTGATTCCCTTGGGCTTGAAAATTCTTGCCTATTTATATTAGGACATGGCGAAAAAATTATTTGCATGAAATTTAGCAAGCCAATTATTGATTTTGTATAACAAATTTACAGTGATTATCATTTCTTTATATTTAGTGGATAAAAATATTGAAATAGAAAAATAATAAGATTTTTAAATATTTTCTTGATCTTGACGTGCCAAGATCATTGTTATTACTACGATTTAATCAAACATTATTTTGATATTTTACTTGATTCTTTAGTTATTAACAAAACATTTATTAAAACATTGATAACAACGTTGGAAAAAAAAAAAACCCTAAATCCACAATACTTAGATATGATGTTGATTATACAAAAAATTAACTTTTTCTTAAAGAGAAAAAGTAAAATTTTATTGATAAAAGAAAAGGAAAAATAAAGATAAATTTCATACTAGAATTAATAGTGATGTTATATATTCTTACTACAGAAGTTATGTTATGTAAAGTAAAATTGTCCCTACAATATAACAAAAATTGAAAAGAAATATGCTAGATGGTTATGGTAACACTTAACAATAGTATAAAAAAATTCAAAAAGTTTTCTAGATAAATGTTGACTATGTATCCTCAACTAATATGATTGATGAAAGAGTAAGAACTATATGCTTAACGACTCAAAACAATCAAGAGGATTTAAATTATGATCAAATGTATGATTAACTTATAAGAATTTACTCAAAATTGTATAAGATATGCATAAAAGCTTATTATAATAACGACAAAATATGTTTATTTCAAAAAGAGTTATCTTAGTAAAAAACATACCACTTAACATCATGACTTAGATAACATGAGAAAGAAACCTGAAATGTAAAATTATTTCTTCTTCAATTTGATAAAGTAAAATATCTTATTGTAGGAAGATTGCTTGTGATCTCATTATTCTTAACTTCTTGTAGAAATTAGAAAACTATATATATATTTAAAGTCCTAGGGCCAATTTTATTGAAATAAAAACAGTTACATAAGCTTGAGGAGGGGCCCAAAAAAATGAAGCCCTACCCCTACGATACAAAGCTAACAAAATGATCCAAAGATCAGAAGATAAATAACAATAACAATGTCTAAGAACGAGATCGCGCTGCTCTCGCTCTGTTTCTAGGTGATCCATGGAGTAAGCTCTTAAGTACTACTCCATTGCCATGAGTAACCAAGGTATCATCAACTAACAGACACGTAAAGAATTTTAAAATCAAATTTATTTTTTCAGCTTTATTTCAAAAATAAATATAATAATAAACTATAAAGTCTTTCAAACATGTTTTATCTTACATCATTTGTTTGTTTTGCCTAGGCACATTTCTAGTATATGTACATATAGAGCTTCAACTAGTAAATAATACATATGGATGCTTAAATCTACACATTTTGGGATAATTTTACATTCAAATGTTTGTACACCCACTATGGTTTTGATTCCAAAAATTAAAAAGTAATATATTTATGTAGGTGTGTCTTCACAATAAGATTGACAAAGTATGTGCTAGCTTGATAGTGTGTCACAACTCAATCCAATAAAAAACAAAATATTGTGTTAGGTTATCTTATGTTAAGGTCACAAAAGCCGATTAATTATAAAAAAATGTTATAAATAAATTTTTTTACTGTTTCAATATTTAAAAACACAGAGTGTTTTTTTTTCTTTTTTCAATATCATCAAATAAACAATAATTTGAAACATCAATATCTTGTAATCTGCCGAGTGTTGATGTTCACTCTTACTTTACCTAATCTTGTTATTTTAAGAAAGGGTAAAGTTTAAGTTGAGTATATAATATTGGTTACTATCAAGATTCTAGTTTTAACATAATTTATTATTTATTATTATTTTTTTTAATCATGATTATATATATTTATTTTAACAATGTTAGACTCGGTCAGTTATGGTCCCTGACCGAACTGGATGAATCGAACCAACCCTAGACCTATGCTAGACTCGTCAGTTAAAGATGTCATCCAAACATTGTTATAGGTTTAGTTGAGTTTTATCCTTCACTTTTGTGTTTATCTTTCTTTGGACTGTTCAGATGTCAATAGTTGACCAACTACGATAGACACTAAGTCTATAAAGAGAAAAACATTGCCTAAAATAAACCTATGTTACTGTGGCGGTCTAGGCTTATTACAACAACCCTATAAAATAAAGTTAGCATATCCTAAGCTTATTATGATAGGCTTAAGATATGTAAAGGAAACTATATCAATCTAAATTAGCATGCCATAGGAGTACAATAAATAAAACTAATCTACCCGTCTTAAGAAAATGTGTAATGAGCAAAAAAGCACAAATCACAAAACAGAACACAACAAAGCGGCCTCACCAGCCTAATCCCAAGGTTAAAGTCCTATCATCTCTAAAAGATAGATTATTGATTAATGGGGGAAAATGACGACTAAACTCGGTCAAGATCGCATGATTCCATTATCCCATGCCGTTGTGATCCATGATCTACTTGATTAAAAAAGGGTAGTTATCCCAATCTAATCAAAAGATTCATGTTAGTAATCATGAGTTGTGTCATCCAAGAGATCTATGTAGATTTAGGGTAGATTATTATTCTGGTTGTTGGTTTTGTTTTGCTTGTTCATTAGGGTTTCACTTTAAGTTTTAACATCTTTTGGATTTTAAGAGTTTTGTTGATTTTTATTATTTTATTTGATTTCTTAATATCAATGATTTTTTTTTTTAATTTTAATTGGATTTTTAGTAGGATTGTCTTTTAATTTTATATTTGATTATTGTCTTTTAATTTTTATTCGATTTTTTAATAGAACTATCTTTTAATTTTAATTCATAATAAGTTCATATGACCTCTAAATCCCTTGAAATTTTGTAGGGTTGCTCAGAATTAGATTCTAAATAGCCTCTAATGTTCTCAAGTTGTTCTAGGTTCATTTGAATTTTTTATGAATTATTATATTTATTTGGGTCAATTATTTAAATATTATTAAAAATTATTTAATGAGTTATATTTTTGAATACTTTGTTTCTTCTTTATTCACTTTATGTTGGTGAATATTTCATTTAATTTGGAGTTTCTTTAGAAAAGTTATGAGAGTTTTAGTTTATGGGGGTATATTTGTAAAGTTATAATTTTTTTGGCTTACAAATATGCCCTTAGTCACTTTTAATTAGAACAGTTTTATTAAATCTTTATTATTTTGTTGATTAATGATCATTTAGGTTCAAGTTTTATAAATTTTTTACTTTTAAATATTTATATAAATGGTTTGAATGTTAAGAAGGGCATATTTGTAATTTTTATAAAATCACAAATATGACCCTCTTCATCTTTCCAATATCCATTTCATTATATTTTGAATTTTTTTCTATTTTATTAGCGAGTTTTAGTTAAATTTCCTAAGTTTTAAATTTTCCAATTAGTCAATTTAGTCTTAAGGATATATTCGTAAATTTTTAATTGTACGCAATTTTAATTGAAATTTGGTTTATTTGACCTGTTAATTTTATCAGTTTCTCTTGAAGTGTTTTAAATATTTACTTAGTCATTCCCCCATGATTTGTAATTGTTATAATTTTTATAGATTTATAAAATGTAATTTTTCATATTTTTAATAATTACAAATCTACCCTTTTATGTAATTTTGATTTCAAAGGTAGGGTTTGCTTTGATTATTTAGTTTTTCTTACATAATAGGTCCAACTACTAAAATTTGAAGGGTTAATTATCTATTTTAATTATGATTTGGAGGCAAAGGGTTAAATGTGTAAATATTAATTTCCAAATATGCCCTTACTTTCATTTAAATTTTTTATTCAATTCTAATGGATGAAAATAACATTTTATTTCATTCTTTTTACTATTTTTATTGACCTCTTTATTCCCATTTTATTTTGAAATTTTCCTATGTTTATTTTATTTTTTATAATTATTTTTCATATTAATGCTGATTTTAAAGAAAATTTTAATATTTTAATTAGATGTTAGTTTTTTATCTTAGAAAAAATATGGAAGGTTCTCATGGTTAGAGGTTTTAATCATCTCAATTTTTATTTAATTTTTATTTATATTTATTTATTAATGATTTTTTAGTTGAGTGGTGTCGTATGCTTTCAGTCATGTGTGTTCAGGTTTATCAAATCAAAACCTTCATTCAATTTTCTCTCAGGCTATATGTGAGACTTTATGCTTTCTATCTTTATCTACTTACCATGTTCACTTCTTAGGTTGGATGTGAGTCTTTGTGTTTTTCATTTTAATGTGTTTAGGTTTATCAAATAACAACCTCCCTTCGATTAGTTCTCATGCTTGATGTGAGTCCACAAGCTTTCTATCATGATTCAATCACCTTATTTACTTTTTGGTTTGGATGCGAGTCTCTATAATTTCCACCTTAATGTGCTCAGGTAAACCCACCCAAATCCCCAACACGAGTCTTCAATGGATCCTAGCAATAGGAAACACAATGCTCACAAAACTCAAATTCCAAATCCTTAAATTCATAAACTTTTAAACATTGCAAAATCCTCTAACATGAACCGAAATTCTAAATCCTCACTCACAAACCCTTGAAAACATTAAACTCCAAAACTTCAAAATTTTCAAAATACCCTTAGTGAAACTTCAAAATTCTCAAGAACACAACTTTAGAACTTTGCGATCCTCAAATTCACAACTTCAAAACTTCACAATTCTAAAATCACAACTTCAAAACTTCAAAATCCTCAAAATTCACAACTTCAAAAGTTAAAATTCCTCAAAACCTAAATCAAAGTTTCAATCCTCATGTCATGTTCTTAAATTCAAAACTCTAATTCATAACACCAATATCCTCATTTTCGGACTTAGTTGATCATCTTGTCCAACACCAATATGGTGTCGTACTTTGCATAGTGGTGTCGTACTTTGCATAGTTCACTAAACACATTGGAAATCCATTTATTAACCTTATTTTCTAATCAACCTCTCCTCAGCTTATGTCCAGTCTCAGTAGGGGCATATAACCTCTCTTTTAGTGTCACATGATGATTGAATTAAACTCAAATAAGTTATAACTTGAACCTTGAGGTGAAGCCTGAGCTTAACTCTAATTTAACCTAAAATTAAAATCTAACTAAAACAATTTGAAATTAACCAAAACAAAATAGAACGTGTCGAACCCCATTTGGAATTTATTGGCTGTTTTAATTTTTATATGTATAACTTAATTTTTAAAAGAGTATTTTAATTTTAAAAAGTGAGACCGAATAGATCTTATAAATTTAATAGTTTAAGTAATCAAGCACGACACCACAAGTAATACACCATCTTGTGAGATAGACATACTACTTGATGGTGAGCTCAATTATATAAACTAAATAATTTATGACATATGTTTAGTCTGCGAACATTTCGTGTGACTGACAGATAAATATTAGATAGAGTTATATTATCTAGGTTCCTAATTTCTTATAGAGGCAAGCCTCTATAGTTAATTATATCTTAAATGACTGAAATAACTTAAGAAAACTCTCGATAATGATCAGAGGTTTTGTCTTCAAGAATTTAAAGTTGAGTTTTCATATTTTCTTGTAAGGAAATCAAATGGGAATGGACCAAATAGGAATAATTATTGTTAGAGACCGAAGAAATGAAAGGTAGGAGAAGACACTGATCTCAAGGCAAGCCATAGGTGACTTCTCAAAAATTTCTATTGTTCAACTTTACATTTTAGAAATGATGTTATTTGATGTTGCCAATTATTCAAAATTAGGGTTTATATTCGCACGATATCAATCATACAAACAACCTAGAAAGATCAGAGGATTTACGTCATACCAAACGAACAACCTCAGAATCCTAAAAGAGTTAGGACTTATACTGCACAACATTATTGTTCAAAAGACTAAAGGTATGGTGAGGATTTATGCCATATTAGACGAACATCCTCGAATTCCTATGGGTTATGTTATCAAATTCGAAAGAAAGGTTTTACTGAAGTAGATCTGCTTAGTTGTCGAGCCTTAATCGTCACCTGAAATCATCTTTTGTCTGCTTCTAGTTTGTTATGAACTCTTTGATGTGATGGTTGTGGGTTTAAGATTTAGGTTTTTTGTTTGTACTTGTGATTATTGTTGAGTCTAGGGGCCTAGTGTAGTATTCCTCCTAAACATATGGCCTATTGTACTCTACCCTAAGGGTCTTTGCAAGCATAATTAATTATGCATAATGAAACATACAGTAAATCAAGGTATAATAAAAGTGCAGGAAAATAAAAGTAGTAGCATGTCTTGCTACCTCCGCTGCTGTTGAAATGTTAGTATTCCAAATATAACATGCCAATGTACAGAAAATGAAACATGAGGAATATAAGCATATAAAACAAGTCCTATGGTCCATATACATGATTGAGGTTGTGTAAGAATTTCAGTTATGGAGAGCTCGGCCTCAGGGCCTGTGGCCCTAGCAAACCTCGAAAGATGCCCGTCGGCATTTGACAACAATGAGAGTCGATAAGACTCAATATTAGGCAGAAGACTACCAACGATGAAGTAAAGAGAGTGCAACTCCCAAACCAATTGATATGACTAACAAGTGAACTTGCTGAACAATGACACCCAAAAATATCCTTAACTTGTTGACCCGCTGAAAATATGTTTAGATTTCCATGCCTATTTTATAGTGATTTTGATGATATTGCACTTTAAAGAAAGGTATTTTTGTTATTTTGTTGCAGATATGTTGATTTATGGACATTGGGGCAAAAAAATACAAAAAGGAGCGATTTGGAGCAAAAAGGACAAAAAAATATGAAGATATGATTTAGGGCGCCGACAGCGAGCTCAACGGCTCCGACGGCAGACTTTTCCCGAGAGTTCAGTAAATATATTACAAGTAAGGTCTCTGACGCCAAGATCGAGGCCGCTGACAGCGTGCCTTATGAGAGAGTCCAAAGCCAAGTCTTCTAAAAGGGCGCCGACGGCGAGAAAGTCGGTTCTCTCACGAGGTGCATTGAATGTGGACGATTTTTGAAGGGATGCTTGGGTAACTCTTCGAAACTATTCAACTACTTTAAAAGAAAAAAATTGGGGCTGAAAATGGTGTCCATTAGTGTGTGTCCGGTTGTTGTTTGTTGTTGTCCAGGGGTTATCCATTGTCAGTGTGTGTTAGAGTCTTGTTTTGCCATTATAGTGAGTTCAATTAGTGTTATTTGTGAAGAATTCTTCGAGAGATTGTAAGAGTGGAAGGAAAGTGAGATATTTCTTCCTCCTTGTTGTTTCGAAGGAAAATTCTGCGTGTTGTAAAGAAAGGAAGAGATTCAGAGGAACTTCAAGGATTTTTCTTGGGGAGGAATTCGAGATAAGTTGTATTTACTTATTTTAGTTTGTATAACTTTGCTTTTATATATGAAATCCAAGTTTTGTCGTATCTTCTCCATGAAATCTGAGTAGTTTCTCTATCTTTCTCCTTATTTTGATATTTTTGTGAAATGGTAATTTAATTAGTGTGCCAAAAAAATGTTAAAAAAGTTGTGATAATCTTTTCACTTAAATCTTAATTTACTTTCAATCTGGCCAATTGATTTGTTAAAATATGTTGAGTTTAACAACTAAAGTGAATATTACATCCGAGATTCAGGGAGGTCAAAGTCCTTGAAAGTAGGGTGCAAATAAATAGGGAAATATTATTTATTGGACGTAGAATTGGAGATTTTAGAGTGACAGACTAAAATCCTCAATTCAGTCCTATCGTTTGGGTGCTAAAGTGTAGATGCTAGCCCTCAGGCGAGGGGAACGTGGGATCTCCGAAGTGAGAGCCGGTATCCTCCCAGCCTAGCCGCAGATTCAGTAACCAAGCATAGGATTAGTTAATGTTCTTTATGCTTGGACAAAAGGGTAAAGAATAGGTAAGCTTCTATTTGGCACAACACAGTTTTAAACTAATTCTAATTATCCATTCACTTAAATTTCTTAACAAGGAGAAGGATTCTTGCTTATATATTGAACTTCACTTTATTAATAACTTAGATAATTATTAGTAAAATTAGTTTATTTAAACTTCATCTTATTTACGATTGCATATTAGTGACAGATAGACAAATCGATTTACTAAGTTGTGATTCTGAATTGGTTTCTATAATCCTAGTCTGTAGCCTCTATACTATCCCTGTGGGATCGATATCCAGGACTCCATTAGAGCCCTGTATTACTTGAGCGATACGTATACTTGTGTTGAAAGATTAACTCTAAGATTATTGAATATCTTTATACACATCTATATCAAATACTAGCAATATTAAGTTTACGCAAAGTGTGCGTGGTGGTTCAAGTTTTTGGCGCCGTTGCCGGGGATAGAATAGATATATAACATAATTAGAGTAACAGACGATTTAGGACAATTAGAAAACTTTTTAAATAGAATTTGTAACTTTTGTTTATATTTTAGTCAACTATTTTTCTGTGTATTGATTCGATTGTATGGTAAATTTGGATCTGAAAATCTTATACCCTACGATTTAGAATTAGAACGCACTGTTAAAAGAATTAGAAAACTAAGAAAAGAATATAGAAATCCTGATAATCTTAACACAATGGACAACAACAACCAAGGAATAGAAAATGAACATCAATCTAGACCACTAAGAGATTACGCTAACCCTACATTTGATGAAATTCACTTAACTATCCAAAATCCAGATGTAGCTACTAATTCATTCGAGCTTAAACCTAAAATTCTCCAAATGGTACAAAATAATCAGTTCGGCGAAACTTCTAACGAAGATCCTAACTTACATCTTACGAGTTTTTTAAAACTTTGTGCTACTTTTAAATATGACAGAGTGTCTGATGATGCTGTCAGACTTAGACTTTTTCTTTTTTCACTAAGGGACAAGGCTAAGTCTTGGTTAAATTTGTTAGCACCTGGATCTATTAGAACTTGGGGGGAACTTTCACAAAAATTCTTATCGAAATATTTTCCACCATCTAAGACTGCTAAGCTTGGAAATGATATCACATCTTTCAGTCAGTATGAGGGAGAATCGATATATGAATCTTGGGAAAGATTTAAAGAACTTCTTAGGAGATGTCCACATCATGTTTTACTAGATTGGTTAATTATTCAAACTTTTTATAATGGATTAGTAAGATCTCTTAGATCCATCATTGACGCTGCTGATAGTGGATCACTATTGTCTAAACCTTTTGAAGAAGCTTATGCTTTAATCAAAGAATTGTCTACCAATAATTTTCAATGGTCTGCTGAAAGGGTAAATTCTAAGAGAGTAGCCAGTATTCATGATTCAGATGCTTTAACTATGATAGTTTCTCAAATTGCTGCTCTTTCAAAGAAAATAGATCAATATGGAATGAATCATTCTCAAACACCTCCAGTGTTAGAAGAAAATTCATTGGGACAAATTGTAGATGCTCAATCTTCATATGAAACTATAAATTTGATAAATAATAGACATAATAACCCTTATTCAAACTATTATAATCCGAGTTGGAAGAATCATCCAAACTTTAATTGGAATAACCAAGGTAATGCTAATCCTGTTAATCCTCAGTGGGGGAACAATCCTGTAAACCCATTAGGAAATGTAAACAATCAGGGTAATTCCAATTATAGACCTCCTAATCCACTAGGTTTTTATAATAATTCACAATTCAAGGAGAAGAAGTTATCTATGGAAGAATTAGTTTTGAATATGGGAAATCAATTATAAAGTCAAGGAGCTGTATTAAAAACATATAAAACCAATTGGGGCTTATTGCTACTGCACTGAGCAATAGACCTGTTGAAACTTTACCTAGAAATGTTGAAGTAAATCCTAAAGATCAAGGAAAAGAACAGATCAAGGCTACTCAATTAAGAAATGGAAAAGAATTGGAAAGAAGAGTCCAAAAGCAACTGTAGTTGAAAAGGAAAAAGTGAAAGCCGAAGGAGAAAATCAAAGTTTATATCCTGATTTTCCTCTGAAACCTATGAAAATTACTGTTGAAAGACCACCACCACCATTTCCTCAAAGACTAAAGCAACAAGATAAGGGAAAAAGATTTGCTAAATTCTTAGACATTTTAAAAAAATTGTCAATAAATATTCCTTTTGTTAAAGCTTTAGAACAAATGCTTGATTAAGTTAAATTTATGAAGGATATACTAAACAAAAAGAGAAAGTTATTAGATCATGAGACTGTTGCACTCAGTGAAGAGTGTAGTGCTATAATTCAGAAAAAGCTTCCTAAAAAACTTAAAGATCCTGGTAGTTTTACTATCCCGTGTGCTATTGGTGAAAAATTTTATGGACGATCATTATGTGATTTAGGAGCTAGCACAAATTTGATGCCTCTATCAACTTTTAAAAGGTTAGGATTTGGAGATATTACACCAACTTCTGTAACTCTACAGTTAGCTGATTGATCTATTACACATCCTAAATGAGCTGTAGAAGATGTTCTGGTTAAGGTTGATAAATTTATCTTTCTTGTAGATTTTATCATTTTAGATATGGAAGAAGACAAAGAAATTCCTATTATTTTAGGAAGACCATTCCTAGCTACAGGAAGAGCCATGATAGATATTCAAAAAGGAGATTTGACTATGAGAGTAAATGATCAGGAAGTGATCTTTAACATTTCAAAGTCAATGAAATATCCTTCGATAAAAAAAGATGATGAATGTTTTAGAATGGATATATGCGATTATTTGAGAAAAGAATATTTCAAAGAAAAATATGAAGGAAATGAAGATATGGAAAACGATAAATATGATGAAATTGATAGCAAAGAAGCTGATTATATTCAGGAACAATTTGAAACGCTCGATTCAACAGCAACAGAGAACGAAATTTTAATTTCATCAATTATAAAACCCTCTGAACTTAAATTAAAGAATATTCCAAATCTTTTAAAATATACATTTTTAGGATAATTTTCAACATTACCAGTAATTGTATCCTCAGACTTAAATTAAATTCAAGAAAAAAAATAATGGATACATTAAAAAAGTACAAAAAAGCTTTTGGATGGACTCTAGCTGACATAAAGGGAATTAGTCCTTCGAATTGTATGCACAGAATTTTTTTAAACGATGAACATAAACCAAGAATTGATCTACAAAGGAGACTCAACCCTATTATGAAAGAAGTAGTTAAAAAAGAGATTTTAAAATGGTTAGATGCTGGAATTATACATCCTATTTTAGATAGTACTTGGGTAAGTCCAATTCATTGTGTTCCTAAGAAAGGAGGAGTGACTGTTGAAGTAAATGAGAAAATTGAATTAATATCTATCAGACAAGTTATTGGATGGCGTTTTTGTATTGATTATAGAAAATTAAATGCCGCCACCCAAAAAGATCATTTTCCTCTTCATTTTCTAGACCAAATGTTGGATAGGCTTGCTGGACACAAGTACTACTGCTTTCTAGATGGATATATCAGTTACCATCAAATTTATATCGCTCATGAGGATCAAGAGAAAACAACATTTACTAGTCCTTATGAAACTTTTTCTTTTCGAAGAATGCCTTTCAGATTATGTAATACACCTGCAACATTCCAGAGATGTATGATGTCTATATTTAGTAAGTTAATTGATAATGGAATAGAAGTATTTATGGATGATTTCTCTGTATTTGGAACGTCATTTGACGTATGTTTAAATCATCTTGAAAAAGTTTTAGAGTTATGCAAAAGAACTAATTTAGTTCTAAATTGAAAGAAATGTCAATTTATGGTTGCTGGAGGAATTGTATTAAGGCATAGAATTTTGGAAACTGTATGAAAGTAGACCTGTAAAAATTCAAGTTATAGCTAAATTACCACCTCCTACTACAATGAGAGGGGTAAGAATTTTTCTTGGACATGCTGGTTCTTACAGGTGTTATATTAAAGATTTTTTAAAAATTACCAAACCTATATGCCAACTTTTAGAAAAGGACAAAAAATTTGAATTTACTGAAGATTGCTTGAATGCCTTTGAGTTATTAAAGGAAAAATTAATCATAACACCTATAATAGTTTCACCTGACTGGGAGAAACCATTTGAATTAATGTGCGATGCTAGTGATTATGCTATTGGAGCTATTCTTGGACAAAAATATGGTAAGATATTTAAAGTTATACACTATGCTAGTAGAACTCTTAATGATGTTCAAATTAACTATACGATGACTGAAAAAGAGTTACTAGCTATTGTGTATGCTTTTGACAAATTCAGATCTTATTTAATTGGGACTAAATGTATTGTGCATACTGAACACTCTGCTATTAATTATCTGATGCAAAAGAAGGATACCAAACCAATATTATTCAGATGGATACGTTTGATGTAATAATTTGATTTTATGGTAATTGATAGAAAGGGAACTGACAATCAAATTGCTGATCAATTATCAAGACTAGAATATCATGAATAATCTGACACCGATAATGAAATTACAGACAGTTTCCCTGATTAACAACTTTATAATATTAATGAGTGGAAAATACCAGGGTATGTTGAAATAGTTAACTATATAGTAAATGATAGTTTGCCACCTATGCTAACACTGCAGCAACAGAAAAAATTAGCATATTTTTGGGATGAACCATATTTATATAAGCAATGTAACGATCTTATTATTAGGAGATGTGTGCCTTATGAAGAAACTGAACTGATTATTCAAAAATTCCACGATTCTGAATTTGGAGGACATTTTGGGATTGACAAAACTGTGCACAAAATTTTACAAGCTGGATTTTATTGGCCTATTTTCTTTAGAGATGTTATAAATATATCAAAACTTGTGATAGATGTCAACGAGTAGGTAATATATATAGAAGAAATCAAATGCCTTTAAATTTTATGTTAGAAGTTGAGATTTTTTGATGTTCGGGGATTAGATTTCATGGGACCATTTATTCCTTCATTTGGGAACTTATATATTTTGATTGCAGTTGATTATGTATCAAAATGGATTGAAGCACAAGTTTTACCTCTTTATGATGCTAATAGTTTTTCAAGATTCCTAATGAAAAATATTTTCACGAGATATAGAATGCCGAGAGTAATTATCACTGACGAAGGATCCCATTTTAGGAATAAATACATTCAAAGATTGGCAGAAAAGTCTAATATTGTTCATAGATTTTCTACTGTTTATCATCCTCAAACCAGTGGATTAGTTGAAGTTTCTAATCGTGAGATTAAACAAATTTTAGAAAAGACTGTAAATCCTAATAGAGTAGATTGGTCTACGAGACTGAATACTGCATTATGGGCATACATGACTGCTTATAAACTCCTATTGGTATGACTCCTTACAAACTCATTTTTGGAAAGACTTGACACTTACCAGTAAAATTGGAGCACAAAACATATTGGGTGATTAAAGAATTCAATTATAATTTGAAAAATGCTGGTGAGATGAGATTGTTACAATTGAATGAATTAGAAGAATTAAGAAATGAATCTTATGATAACGACAAAATTTATAAGGAAAAACTGAAGTTAATGCATAATCGCAAGATTAACCAGAAGAACTTTGAACCAAGACAAGAAGTTTTGTTTTATAATACAAGGCTGAAGTTATTTCCTGGGAAATTGAAGTCTCGTTGGTTATGACCGTTTACTGTGACTCAAGTTTATACTTATAGAGTTGTTGAAATTAAAGACCCAAAGACTGGAAATAGATTTAAAGTAAATGGACATTGATTAAAACCATATTTTGAGGGTAAAAGACCAAACTTTAAAGAGGTTTTAATGACAGTCAACCTGAATAACACCTGAATAGGTCAGGCTGACGATATTAAACCAAGCGCTTTATGGGAGGCAACCTATAGTTAACTTTATTTGTTGAGTACTTGTTTGAATTTATAATTTGTTTGTGGTAGTATTGAATTTTACTGCTCTCATTTACCCTTTGATCATCATAGAATTTGGATCCATAGAGAAAATTTGGAACGTATTTGACCACGACGTTTTTGTGCAAATTTTACTTAGGGCGCCGAGGCGCACTTGACGCCACCGACGGTGGGTTTTTCCCGAGGGTCCTGACAGTTAAATGCACAAAGCTTGCCAATGGCGCCATCGAGGCCACCGACATCGAGATCGGCGAGTGGACAGTTTTTTGAGATTGAAATGAAAGTTTTTGACAGTTTTAGGCGAATTTATCCCCTATAAACTTCTACGGACGGTTCCTAAACTTTACATTTCTTAAAAAAAATGGAAACTCTATTGAATTCTTCTCTAATGGCTTCCAATTCAATATATCACCCTAGATTTTGAGTGTTCAATCGGAGAAAGTTCGTCAGTGCCGAGGCACAACGACTCTTCAACAAGGTGATGTCAAAGTGGAGGCTAATCAAAGAAAGAGGTTTTGTGAATCGAGGATTAAACAATCCTTCGACAGCAATTGAAGAAATGATTGTGCGGCGAAGATGGGAAGTATTTTGCTACACTACTGCCTCAGTAGTCGTTCCTGTGGTGTAGGAGTTTTACTCCAATTTGCATGGAATCAACCAAGGAAGTGTCTATGTGCGAGGTAGGTGGATAGCATTTAATTTTGGACGAATTAATGAAATGTACATGCTTAAGAATGTTCCTGTCTGCCATTATTCCACTTTCTTCCCGACGAGAAACCTAATGAATGAAATTTATCAATATTTGATGGACGACACTAAAGACTGGGAAGTTAGAGAAAATGGGTATGTTAGTTTTTCTGCTACACTTTTAAATCCCATTTCAAAACATTGGCGATTTTTTATATCTGCAAAGTTATTACCGACAATGAAGATCGGTAAAGTTACCAAAGAGACTGATATATTGAATTACTGCATTTAAATGGGATGGCCAATTGATATTGGGTCGATTATTGTGAAGTCTGTTATGGGCTTGATGGTTCAAGGATCATCTCAAGGGCTTGGACATCCTTCAACAATTTTCTCATTATGCAGTCTGCTTCAAGTATCGTATGAAATTTGAGAAAAGGTACTTCTACCTTGGAAACTTTTAGACCTAACCAGAATGTTCCCAGCCAATGATGAAGAGAATGATATGGGCGTGATTATGGATCAAGCATAGCAAAACTCTATTCCAATTCGACCTCTAATAGCGGACAAGACATCGATGATCTTACACAGAATTAAGAAACTAGAGAAAGAGATACAAAATTTAATGAATTCAATAAACAATAACTCTGATTTCTTTGATCATATTGATTGGAGGATGAAAGAACACTTTGATCATACTGGACATTTTGAAGCAAGTTTGATACACTTAATGAGAAGAATGAGATGGATTGAAGAAGATTCAACTGAAGAATTTCCATTCTGACCTTTCTATAACCTGTTTGTCCATGTTCAAGCGATGGGTGATATCAGAGGAGAAACTAGCACTGAATTAGAAGAGTAGTGAAATTGCTTTACTTTATATGTTTCTTTATGTTGGATTTGATTTGATTTGAACTATATTTGTTTGTTCGCTTTCAATTGTTTGCTTTTTAATCTTAGTATAGTTGAGATTATATTTGGAATGTTTGTTTTCAGCGTTTAAAGTGTTGTGGCTTGGATTGCGACGCTGATTTGAGGAATTTAGGTTGAGAAAATACCTGACTTGTGTGTTTTGTAATATTTAATGTAAACCTTGGATTTAATATATAATTGTGAATTTTTGTGTTGTGTATGTTTATTTGTGTTAATACATCACTTAATCACTTAAAATTTATGTTTAAAATGATCGAACGGATGACGACGAGGCTTAAAATTGATCGAAATCGCAAAAATAAGAAAAATGATCAAAATTTAAGAATCTCGCCGACGGCGCACTCGAGGCTGCCGACGGCGTGTTTTTCCCAAGACTACTGAAATTAAATTCAATAGAGCCCGCCGACAGCGCAAACGACTCCCCTGACGGCGAGATCCCAAAAATCACCTTTTAACTGTGATTTTGACCAGTCAACCGCCACTATTCATCGTCTTCTTCCCTTATTTACCGAAAATTTCAACCTATGGCTTGAGAGATCTTAGATTTGGGGCGATTTCAACTCATTTTGACACCGAATTTGATCATCACTCGGTAAGAGCTTCCCTCCTATGTAAAATTTTTTTGATTTATACCATGAATTTTTTCCACATTTAGGAATTTCGGAAAAATTAAAAATGTGGAGAAAATACTTTGAAGAAATTCATGGAACTTAGTTTAGAATACTTAAAGTCACCTTTGGAAGCCATTTTATCATTATTTTTTAGTTTAATTTAGATTTTTGTAAATTTGATAGATCGAAGAAATGGCTCCCCGACAAAAGAGGCAACTTGAATTTGACGATGCTCGATTTATAAACGCTAATGCCCAATCAAGATATACTTCAATCTTCCAAAGAAAGAAATGCATTCAAGATCGCATTTTTGATAATCCTAGAGGAGCAGTGGAACAAGTTATTAGAGAAAGGAAGTGGGAAAACTTCTGTTACTCTACAAACAAAGCTGATGTTGAAGTTGTGAAAGAGTTCTATGCCAATCTGACTCAACTTGAGGACGAGCCTGTAAAAGTAAGAGAATTTTCTATTGATTTTAATGCTGCCCGCATTAATTCTTTTTATGAATGATGCGATGCGAATTTAAATATGCTTTAAAATACAAGAATTTGATACCACTTTTTAGAATATTTAATTTCTAGCAAATGGCTTCAAAAACTTGATGTGCTAAGTTTAATTTTATTATTTTATATTTAGATTTTATTATTGTAAAAGTCACAATTTTAAACGCAAGTATACGTATCGTTCAAGTAATACAGGGCTCTAGTGAGTCCTGGTTATCGATCCCACGAGTGATAGTGAAATAAAAAGTAGGAGATATAAGTAATATTTTGAAATTTTTAAAAGCAATTTATATGTACTCTTTTTATATATATATATATATATATATATATATTCAAATTTAATTAAAAAATAATTTTTACTAAAAGAAAGTAAGCAATAAGCGGAAAGTAAAGTCAGCAGTAATTAAAATTCAATGCAATTATAAAAATGACTTTCTTCTTTTCAACTAATCCAAGAATTATAGATTAATTATCTTTTGTAGGGAATTAAGATTATGGTATTGTGCCAAATAGAAGCATTCATATTCTTTACCCTTTGGTTCAGGTGCAAAGAACATTGACTAATCTATAGTTAGGCTCAGGATATTTATTAGTAGAATGGGTTAATCTAGGCTCACACTAATAGATGTCCAAGGGTGGCTATGGTCGGCCCTACCAGTGACCCATTACCTTTCTATAAATCAAATTATTAGAATTTAATATGTCACTCTAAAAACTAATTAATTTTACGCCCAATAAATAATATCTTCCTACTTATTTGCACTTTACCTTAAACAATCCGTGTATAGCCTGCGATTACCTAAGGATTCATGTGATATCTACTAGTTAAGAATTTATCTCTGGATAGGTCTCAAAATTCTTCAACAAGTTTTAACAAAGTAAATGACCAATTTAACAAGTAAACTAAGATCAGGTATTAACATCATCACAATATTTTAAAATATTTTATATTTAATTCTCCTACAAAATTTATTTAATTTATAATCTTTTCATAGTTGAAAGGAGAAAGATAACTAACTACTCATAACTCATTGAAATAACACAACAAAACATATTTATAAAACTTTGAACCAAAGTACAAATACTTATCTGAAGTGTTCATTCAAGAGATCCGCTGACTTCTACTGACTCCAAAACAATGATGAAAGACTCCAACAACAATAACACACAATAAACACTCAAAATAAACTCACTAGATACAAAATAAAGTGGCACACTAAATATGGAAGAGACTAAATAAAACTTTAAACTTCAAAGGTATGATTTATTTACTTTCCTTCTTTTTCATTATTTAGAGTAGATATAAAAATTTAAGTTTGGGGGGGAAGTAAAATACAAATTTAGTTATTAACTTGTTCTCAATTTCTATTTTCAAATTATTATAAAATGATTTTTATAACAAATTTTTCAATTTAATTAATATGAATTATTTTATTTAATTATTATAAAAGGTTAAATGAAATATTTCTAGTGCTTTAATTAATTAAATAGAATAAAATATTTGGTTAAAGGGAATAAGAATATAGTAAACTATTTTTAGTAAGGAAAACTATATTCTAAAATTAAAATTCTTAAGTATTCAAGTGAAAAAGAAAAGATTGAAAATCAATGAAGTAAAAACTATGAAGTATATATAAGCTAAGAAATATTTCTAATTTTCAAATTTAGGAAGATGAAAATGAAGTTCAAAATTATTAAAAGGCTCTCCAGATACGATAATCCTCATTAGAAAAAAGAAAAAGAAAAAGAAAAAGAAAAAGAAAAAGAAAAAGAAAAATGAGGAGAAGCTTGAGGAGATGCCTTATCAAAAATTGGCTTCATTTGAATTAACCTAAAGGAAAAAACTTAGATATTTCCAAACTTATGTTTATGGATTAGAATTTTACCTAATAGTGTTTTCTTGAATTTCTTATCATATGAATATCTTAAGTATTTATTCTTTTAAATATAATATTCCCGAAATGAATAGTAAAGTAGAAATCTTAGACTCGATAACTAAATAATTTATTTCTATAAGATTAATTAAATTACATGAATTATTTTTATTTAACTTTATTATGATATTAATTAATCTAATTCATAGTTTATTTGAATTGAAAAATCTTACTATAGAAATCATTATTTTTATGTAGTACTAAAATTACTCGAAGACAAGTAATAAGTAAGTTTGGGGATTTTGATCACTCGAAAAATTTATTAAGAAATTCATACCTATTTTTGATGAAATTGCACTTTAAAGAAAGGTATTTTTTTTATTTTGTTGCAGGGATGGAGAATTTAGGTGATAAAAGCAAAAATTATAAAAAGGTGCGGATTTGGAGCAAAAAGGAAGAAAATAATACAATTTAGGCTCGAGCCGCCGACGGCGAGATCGAGCCCGCCGACGGCGAGGGTACGAGGAAGAAATTCTGAAGGATTTATAACTGTCTCGCTGACAGCGAGCCCGAGCCCGCCGACAGCGAGATAGCGCGGTTCAAAGACTTTCTAGAAGCCTCGCCGACAGCGAGGTAGTTCGTCGCCGACGGCGAGCTAGTTCAAATGGCACATATACATTGAACCTGGACACTTTTTGAAGAGATGCTTACGCACCTCTTGGACCTTTTCTTACCTCTATATATAGAGGCCGAAAATCAGTCTTTTGGGTGCAATCTTTTAGTCTTTTGTCTTGTGTGTGTCTTTTGTGTGTTCTAAGTGTGTTATAAGTGTGCGAGCGATCTTTAGAATCTTAATTAGTATAATTAGTGAGTCTTTAGTGAGTTTAGTGAGTAATTAGTGAGTCGTGCCAGTACCTGGAAGGAAGAGTCAAAGGAACTACGAGGAGTACGTCTGGGATAAATCAAGATAAGTATTTGTATTTATTGTTTTTAACTTTAAATGAAATCCATGCTTAGTTTAGTTCCCATGCATTCGAGTAGTTTATTTAGTCTTTCTCCTCGTTTATAAAATTAAGTGACTTGATGAAATTAAAATAGTAGATACTTTTATATATTAATAAATTGTGATAACTTTTACTTAAAACTTAATTTACTTTTCAAACTGCCATTTGATTTGTTAAAATGTGTTGATTTACAACTATAGTAAAAATTACATCCGATATTCGGGGAATTCAAAAGCCTTGGAAGAAAGGTGCAAATAAATAGGAAATAATATCACTTGGGCGTAGAATTGAGCTTTTTAGTGTGACGGACTAAAATATTCAATTCGGTCCTATTGTTTGAGAGCTGAAGTGTAGATGTTAGCCCTCAGGCGAGGGAACGTGGGAGCTCGAAGTGGCGATCGGTATCCTCCCAACTTAGCACGCAGATTCGCATAACAAACATAGGATTAGTCAATATTCTTTACACTCGGACCAAAGGGTAAAGAATAGGAATGCTCCTATTTGTCACAATACCTTAAAATTATCTATTTAAATTCATCAATCACTTAAATTTCTAAACAAGGGGAAAGATACTTTTTCTTAATAGTTAAAACTTATTTAGCAATTAGTTTAATTTCCCGCACTTTCAATACGTATTAATTTTCTACTTAGTTAAGTTACCTAATTAAAATACTTAGTTTACTTTATTGCGCTTAAATTTAGAATTCCAAATTTTCGTATACTATTATTATTATTATTATTATTTTAAAATTAGTTGTTATTTAATTTTCTCTTTCCTCGTGGATCGATAACCGAGGACTCCACTAGAGCCCCGTATTACTTGATACGATACATATACTTGCGTAGCATCCACAACATAAACAATTACAATTCTATACATATAATATAGCGGGGTCAAGTTTTTGGCGACGTTGCAATTAAATTAAAAATATCATAATATAAAATTGTGGGTCAGCACCACTTCAAAATTCGTCCAAATTCAATGTATCTTCTAGAAGGTAACCGTTGAGCCTAGGCGCCGGATCCGGCGCCAGGCGCCGACTCGCGACCGTGTCTTTCGCACCTCTTCACTTTGGGTCGCACCTCTTCGCGATCCAGACCATTTCCTTGTGTCCAAATACATTGTATCACATGTCCTATATATTAGAAGTAACTTCCAGTCTTATAGAAGCTCCAATAACCGCTTAACACCGTCAAAATAACTGCCCGAACTCATCAAAAAAACTTAACAGCGTTTGTATCGAACTGGCGCTTAGGCGCCGGACTTTGGCGCCTAGGCGCCAGGCCAATAATTCCAAAATTTTGCTCCATAAGCTCCATTTTTGTTCCTTTTTGCTCCTTTTTCCTTTTTTTTCTTTCTTAGACTCTTTTTAACCATCCACATCAAAAAACATGAAAATACCTTTCATTAAAGCATAATATCCTTAAGAATTGAATCATAAATAAGGTATAAAAATGGGTATTTTTTAGGTAGATCAAATTCCCCCAAACTTAAATATTTCTTATCCTCAAGTAACCCTTTTAATTACATAAAATAGATAACATTTGGAATGAAGTTAAAATATTTAAGATTCCTTATAATTTTTGGTTTTATAAATGCTTTAGCAAATCATTAACCAAATTTCACTAATTAAATTTAATTTTAAGAATTTAAGAACATTTAACTACCAAATCATAAGACTTCCAATTTTTTTATTTATTTCAAGAATAATTGTAGTTTATCATATCAATGTCACATAAAATATTTACAAGAAGAAGATTTTCATGAAATATTTTTATAGTAAAAATATATGTACATAGAAATTAAGTTAAAAATGTAATCAGTTTTCTTACTATAAGATAATTCAAGTGAAGCCAATTTTTTATTAGGCATTTCCTCAAGCTTCTCCTCACTTTTTTTTCTTCTTTTTTTCTGGATTGTTTTTCAATCCCTTTCTCATTTTTTTTTTAAGTGAGGATTACTATTTTTGGATAGCCTGTTAATGATTTTGAACTTCACTATCCTTAACTTATTTTCAAAAACTTATACATTCTTACTTAATAAATATGACATTAATAATTTATTATTTTTCAAAACTTATTTCAATCTTTTCTTTTTCAAGCAATAATCTTGATTCCTTATTATTTCAAAAATACAATTCTCTTTACTATAAATAGAAAAAAAATTTTCATCTTATTATTCTTTAAGCTAAATAATTCTATTCTTAAAATCAACCAAAATTTTTGAAATTTTAGTTAAGTTTACTAAATTATTTATAAATTCAAAAATTTAGGTAATCTTAAATAGATTTTTCATTCCTTATGTTATGTTAATATATTTTTTAAAGAAAATATTAGTTCTTTTGAGGACAAATAATATTTAAATTTGATAAATGTTTTCCCTTCCCCCAAACTTCAGCTTTAGTATAAATATGAATTATGAAATTTTCTAAAGCATGAGAGAAAGAAATAAACATGAATTAATCTAAGTACAATAATGATGTAGTAAGGAAAAACTAACTTCTACTTCTACACATGCTTTAATATGAATATAACAGAAATGATTAAGCATATTTAGAAAAGTTTTGCAGAGCATGAGTTAATTTCTAAAAATAATTTTTTTTAATTTAGAACATGCAAATTACTAGCTATTCATGAACACTAAACAGTAGGCTGAAACAGAAATAAACTTCTATAGAAATTCATTTACATCTCAGTCTTAAACACACATCAGATAATCTAAAAACCAGTTTTAACATAAAAAGTTTACAAATAACATGACACTAAACAGCACAAGAAACAAGAAACACACTAAAAACAGATTCAACAATCTCTAGAGATAAATCAAGCTACTAATCACTGTCTTTAGCTTCATCATCATCATCACCAGAAGAGAACTCCATATCCTTGGGATCAACATATGGTGAAAATCTGGGACAAGTAGGGAACTGAACATCATGTTCACCCTTCAGAAATCTCACTAAAGACTCTGAATACTTAGCATCATAATCACACTTTCTTTGTGTATACTCAGAAAGATGATCAATGTTCTTGTCTACGTATCTACTCTGCAGTGAGTAAAGAATAACTCATGTTGCTGCTCTATGAACAGATCATGCATGGTTTCCCAAAAAGTAGATGATGCTCAGCAGAAGTAGATGGTCTAGTAGTAGAAGCTCTACCTGAAGTAGGTAATGAACCAGCAGGTGCAGTAGAACTCTTACCTCGCAGTCGATCCTAAATGCTAACGCTTTCTCTTCCTATAGGCTTCACCGACTTGAGTTTTTCTTCAGAAAGCTCAGCAACTACTCCAGCACTTTGACATAGAGAAGAGATGAGAGATGGAAAACCAAGTCCAATAGATGTGCTAGAATGAGCAGTAGCCTCCACAGAATCATAAATAATGCTCCCTACATCAATAGACTTCCTCTCTTGAATGCAATAGTTTAGAATAGCTTTATCTCTGGTAACTTCACTCAGATGATTGGATGGAAGGAGACGAGCAGAAATAAAGTAGTGCCATGCCTTGGAAACACCCTTAAGCTTAGAAGATGAAAAATTTACCCTTTTTCTGTTCTGAATCTTCCAGGCTCTAGTACTATTAGTCAGGTAGGCAATGATCATGTCTAAATCTCCCTCAGATGGAGATAAACCTGAGTAATAACACTCTATGTTTGGCGGCAGGCCATAGAAAATGTTGATGCGTTCAGGAGTGAATCCTACTCCAACTCCTCGAACAAAAATCTCGTATTCTTCCGCATCCACAAAATTAGCATAAAATTCTCTAACCACCAGGATAACGACAATAGTAGTGAAATAACAAAATCGTTGCTAGTTAGTGCAATGATTGTTTCCTCAATTCTTCCTCTAGGATTATAAAAACTTCGCTCTAAGATAAACTTCTGAGTCGTAGCAAAATCATTGTATCGGAAGTGTGCAGCAGCAGTGACGAACTTGCAACGATCAAAATTTTCTCGTTCCTTTCCTTGGTTAGATTTGGGTGCCATCTAAACGTGAAAGAAAAATGCAAAATAAATTTAATGGATCTAGGAAAATAAACTAATTTAAGCTTTTCAAACTTGAAAGAGCTTAAAAAAATCATGGATTTAACCATAAAAATCAAATTTTTTCTCAAAATTTTGGTTTTTCTCAATGAGAGCAAAATCCATGGTGAAAATAAAAAATAATAAGTTTAGAATGTAGATCTGACCTCGAGATGAAGAAATCGGGTGATTTCAAGCCCACAAACTTGAAAATCCGGCTCTAAATGGGATCTCTAGGTGGTATTTTCACGAAAAACTGTGGAGAAGGAAGCTTAGGCATCAAAAATGGCGTTGGGGGGGGGGGGGTTTAAGAAGATGAGTTTTCGGGTTCAGGCCGAACCGGCGCTTAGGCGCCAGACTCGTCTTTCCAAAAATTCAATTTAAATTAAATATTTTCCACCAAATCTTATCATATTTGACTCCTAATTACTCTTATGAGAGTATTAATCCATTTTATATCCTCCAAATATTTTCACAATCAATTTAAAATGATAGTATAGATCCACATAAATGTATCCAAATTCTTCACTTCTAAATCCTAATATCCATTCCAAATTCAATAACTTTTAGTACAAGACTTGTATCAAGGTCATCGTTCTATAAATAACACAAAGAACAACATATTCAAAGCAAACATTCAAATCTAACAACACACATTAAACAATTGAAGAAAATACACAAATGAGATATTCAACACACTAACACAAGACTCGATCACACCTAAAACACATATAGAATCTATTTAACACCGATCTTCAATTTCCATCTCTTTCGCAATGAAGTTCGCTAGGACTGAAGGGATAGAACACCAACACCTTTGGAAATTCCAAAGTTGTCTTTTCATCAATCCACTTGTTCTTCGCGTACATTTCTACTTGAGCGTCTTGATAGGAAGCCATATGATCATATTGAAGTTTGGTTTACCATTCTAAGTGTTTGTATTGGTGGTACATCTCATGGAGACGATTACCAATACTTTGAAGTTTCTCTTCAATCTTATCCATTCGACTAAACATTTTCTCCAGACTAGCAGCAATAAAACCATTAAAATAAGGCTGAGGATCTTTAAGAGATTTGTCTCTTACCTCATTTCCATTATTTCCTCTATCCGTTGCCTCCAAATCCTTCCTAACTCTTCCAAAATGAATTGCTTTAGTCGAAATTATTGTTTTTATGGGATTGGGGACGAAAAATAGGCTATATATAAAGAGATTCGTGTGAAAAACTGAAGAATTTTGGTTTTTCCACGATCTGTAACCGCGGCGCTAAGGCACCGGAATCTGGCGCCTAGGCGCCGGATCATCAATACGCCAGTTATTCTGGCGCTTAGGTGCCAACTTTTGGCGACTAGGCGCCGGAACCTTGATCGACTCCGATTCGCCTATCGTCAAATTTTGTAAAGTTTCGGTCGTAAAAATAGGTCTAATAAACGGGTATGATCAACACACAAACACAATTACAAAAAAATAAAATCACAAACAATCACATATGAAGGTTAACTTGATCTCCTTTTTACTCACATTTGACATGGAGTCGTCCAAGTCCAATTTCTATATACTTCAAGAAAATGTTTAGCTTAAGCCAATACAGACTCGTTAGCCTTCTATTTCTTGAAGTTATATACAAATTCAGTCAAGACCAAGGCATAACCTTACAACAATAATTAAACTCAAACTAATAAATATGGGTTGCCTCCCAAAATGCGCTTGGTTTAATGTCGTCAGCCCGACCTAATTAATTAAATTAATCGGGTAGACTCAGCTCATAAGCCTCTTTGTAATTTAATTTCATTTCTCCCATATAAGACTTCAGTCTTAATCTGTTAACTTTAAATACTTTTTCAGTTTTAGGATATTTAATATCCACAGCTCCATAAGGGTATACTTTCTCAATTATAAATGGTCCCATCCATTTAGATTTTAATTTTCCAGGGAAAAGTTTTAAACAAGAATTAAATAATAATACTTCTTGTCCAAGCTCGAATATTTTCCTAGAAATCATTATGTTATGCAATTTCTTCATTTTTTCCTTATAAATTCTTACATTTTCATAAGACTCATTTCTAATCTCTTCCATTTCATTCAGTTGTAATAATCATTTTTCTCCTGCAGTATTCAAATTATAATTGAACTCCTTTATCGCCCAATAAGCTTTATGCTCCAGTTCAACAGGTAAGTGACAATGTTTACCATAAATTAACTGATAAGGTGACATTCCGATAGGTGTCTTATAGGTTGTTCTATAAGCTCATAATGCAGAATCAAGTCTATCAACCCAGTCAGTTCTTTTAAAATTAACAGTCTTTTCTAATATTCTTTTAATTTCTCTGTTTTACACTTCAGCCATTCCACTTGTTTGAGGATGATAAGCAGTTGCAATTCTATGCTTAATTTTGAATTTCTCCAGCAATGATTGAATTCTAATATTTCTGAAATGACTTCCACCATCTATGATAATTTTCCTAAGCATTCCAAATCTTGTAAAAATCATTTTCTTTAAAAATTTTGAAACACTTTTGTAATCACGGTTTGGTAAAGCTACAGCTTTGATCCACTTTGAAACATAATCAACTGCTAATAAAATATAAATCTTTGCAGATGATGGTACGAAAGGTCCCATAAAGTTTAAACCCCATAGATCGAAAATTTTGATTTCTAATATAAAGTTTAGAGGCATTTCATCTTTTCTGGATATATTTCCCATTCTTTGACATCGATCACAAGTTTTCACATAATGTCCAACATCTTTAAATAAAGTAGGCCAATAAAATCCCGAATTTAAAATTTTAAATGCAGTTTTATCCACTCCAAAGTGTCCTCCAAATTCAGAATCGTGACTTTTTTGAATAATTGCAAAAGTTTCTTCATAAGGTACACATCTTCGAATCACAGAATCTCTTCCTAATTTAAATAAATGAGGATCTTCCCAAATATATGATTTACAATCATTCTTGAATTTTTTAATGTATTTATTATTCATCCCATATGATAAAATATTGCTAACCAAGTAGTTAACTATATCTACATACCAAGCAATTTGTAATCCTTGAATGACATATAATTCCTCATCCGAGAATTTCTCATTTATATTTTCTTCATAAATCTTCTCATTATTATTTTTGATTCTTGATAAATGATCAGCAATATGGTTGTCAGTTCCTCTTCTGTTCACAATTTTAAAATCAAATTCTTGCAAAAGTAAAACCCATCTGATCAATCTAGGTTTAACATCCTTTTTAGATATTAAATACTTAATAGCAGAATGATCAGTGTACATGATACATTTTGTTCCAAGAAGATATGGTCTAAATTTATCAAAGGCATATACTATTGCTGAAAGCTCCTTTTAAGTAGTAGTGTAATTTACTTGAGTTTCATTAAGAGTTTTGCTAGCATAGTATATAACTTTGAAAATCTTCTCATACTTTTGTCCTAATACAGCTCCGATTGCATAATCACTTGCATCACACATTAATTCAAAAGGTTTATTCCAATCGAGTGCAACAATGGCAGAGTACGAGTGATTAATTTTTCTTTCGAATATTGAACGCATTCGGACAATCTTCATTAAATTCAAATTGAGCTTCTTTTTCCAATAAATGGCAAAGAGGTTTAGCAATTTTAGAAAAATCCTTTATATATCTCCTATAAAATCCAAGCATGACCCAAAAACTTCTTACATCGATAATAAGTAGTAGGTGGTTGCAGTTCAAAGAATAATTTTTACTTTTGCTTAATCAACTTCCATCCCTAATCGTGAAACTTTATGTCCAAGTACAATGCCTTCGCGACCATAAATTGACATTTTTCCCAGTTTAGAACTAAATTTGTTTCTTCACAACTCTTCAAAACTTTCGTTATATTTTCCAAGCAAGATTCAAAAGAAGTTCCAAAAACTGAAAAATCATCTATAAATACTTCAATTCCTTTATCAATCAAATCACAGAATATTGACATCATACATCTTTGAAAAGTTGCAGGTGCATTGCATAAACCAAAAGACATTCTTCTAAAGGCAAATGTTCCATAAGGACTTGTAAATGTTGTCTTTCCTTGATCATCGGGAGGAACGGGTAATTGATGATAACCGGAATATCCATCCAGAAAACAGAAATATGAGTGTCCAGCTAGTTTATCCAGCATTTGATCCAAGAACGGTAAAGGAAAATGATCCTTTCTAGTGGCGTTGTTTAATTTTAGATAGTCAATGTAAATTCGCCATCCAGTAACTTGTCTTGTTGGGATTAATTCATTTTTTTCATTAACAATGACAGTTACTCCTCCTTTCTTCGAACACAATGAATAGGACTTACCCATTGGCTATCCAAAATAGGATAAATAATTCCAGCATCTAACCATTTCAAAATCTCTTTCTTAACAACCTCTTTCATAATTAGATTTAATCTTCTTTGGGGTTCAATAGTGGGTTTACAATTTTCTTCCATTAAAATCCTATGCATACAGATTGAAGGGCTTATTCCTTTTATATCTGCAATAGTCCAACCAAAAGCTTTCTTATAATTCTTTAGAACTCCTATTAATTTTTCTTCTTGATCTTTGTTTAATTCTGAAGGTGTAATTACATGTAAAGTTAATGAATCTCCAAGAAATGCATATTTCAAATGTGCAGGTAACATTTTTAATTCCAGTTCAAGGGCTTTTTCAATTGAGGGTAAAGGTATATCATTTTTAGTTGTCTAAAATTTCCCAATTTTCATGAATATAATGAGCTTCTTCAGATAAATTTTCTTCATTTAATGACTTATCATATAACATAGATTCTTTATCTTTATCATCAGAAATGACCTTACATTTTTCTTGTTAATGCTTTTCAATCCTATAATCAAAAATATCCATTCGATAGCATTTTTCTTTTTTAGGATACCTCATTGATTTCAGAACATTAAATGTTATCTCTTGATCATTAAGTCTCATCGTTAATTCTCCTTTTTGCACATCAATCATAGCTCGACCGGTAGCTAGAAAAGGTCTCCCTAAAATGATAGGTATTTCTTTATCTTCTTCCATATCTAGAACAATGAAATCCACAGGGAAGATAAATTTATCTACCTTAACAAGAACATCTTCTATAAGTCTTTTAGGATAAGTGATCGATCGATCAGCTAACTGAAGAGTTACAGTGGTAGGAGAAATCTCTCCTAAATCTAACCTTCGAAAGATTGAAAATGGCATGAGATTAATACTAGCTCCTAAATCACATAAGGCTTTTCCACAGAATTTTTCTCCAATAAGCACATGGTATAGTGAAACTTCCAGGATCTTTAAGTTTCGAGGTAATTTCTTCGAATTATTGCACTACATTCTTCACTTAATGCAACAGTTTCAAAAGCTTCAAATTTTCTCTTTTTACTTAAAATATCCTTCATAAATTTTGCATAGGTTGGCATTTGCTCCAAAGCTTCAGCAAAAGGAATGTTGATGGTAAGTTTCTTAAAAATTTCAAAGAACTTAGAAAATTGATGGTCAAGCTTCTGTCGTTTAAGTCTTTGAGGAAAAGGTGGTGGTTGTCTTTCAACTCCCACTTCAATAGGTACAACAGTCTGATCTTTACTTGGAGAAAGGGTATCTTTAGGTTTTTCAATCTCTTCAACTTCTTTCTCTTTTTCAATCTCTTTCAGTGTTTTCTCTTTTAATTCCTTTCCACTTCTGAGTTGTACTGACTTTTGCTTGTTCATGTTCTTTTCCGGATCCTTTAGGATTAATTTCGACATTGCTAAGCGGTGTTCCTTGAGGTCCGTAATTAATGAAATTAGCGATTTGACCCATCCGATTCTCGATATTATGAATAACGGTGTTTTGACTTTGTAGTCGATTGCTTAGTTGCAAGATCAATTCTTCTACGAACAACTTTTTTCGTTGATTGTTATAACCGAAGGATAAGTTGGTCTATAGTTTGAATTTCCTTGATTGTTCCAATTTGGATTAACTTAATGTCCATTACTCCAATTAAAATTAGGATGATTTTTCCAACCAGAATTATAATAATTAGAATAAAGGTTATTAGTTTTACTAGAAATAGCTCGCAAAGTTTCCATTGTTTGAGAATCATCATAATTTGCAGAATTATCATTACTTATATGCGATATATTAATAGCAAAATTATCTAATTTCTTAGATATCGCAGCCACTTGTGAAGCTAAAATAGAAAAGGCGGCATTATCATGAATACTGGTTATTCTTTTAGGATTAACACTTTCAGAAGGCCGTTGAAAATTGTTATTAGCCATTTCTTCAATTAAGGTGCAGGCTTCTTTAAAGGTCTTAGCCATTAAAGAACCACCAGCAGCAGCATCAATAATAGATCTAAGTGATCCGATAAGTCCATTATAAAATGTTTGAATAATTAACCAATCTGGTAAAGCATGATGAGGACATTTTATTAATAGTTCTTTAAATCTTTCCCAAGCTTCATAAATTGTTTCTCCATTAAATTGCTTAAATGAAGTAATAACATTTCTCAATTTAGCAGTTTTAGAAGGAGGAAAATATTTAGCAAGGAATTTTTATGTCATATCCGCCCATGTTTTAATAGAACAAGCTGCTAATGAAATAAGCCAAATCTTTGCTTTATCTTTTAAGGAAAAAGGAAAGAGTCTAAGCCTAATAGCATCATCAGAAACATTATTATATTTAAAGGTAGCACAAAGTTCTAAAAACAAGCAAGATATAAATTTGGATCCTCATTAGGTGTTTCTCCAAATTAATTGTTTTGAACCATTTGAATAATAGAAGGTTTAAGCTCAAAAGAATTAGCATCTATAGCTGGAATTTGAATACTAACTTGAAGTTTATCAGCTCTAGGGTTTGCATATTCCCTTAATGGTTTATAAATATTTTGTTCATTAATTTCGATTGGATTTTGATTATTATTATGTAAGTTAGCCATTTTTTGATATTTTGAAAATTGTTTTCCTTTTTTAATTCTTTTAATTGTTCATTCTAATTCAGAATCAAAAGGTAGTAATCCTTCAGATCCAGAACTACGCATAAAAATTTAAAGAAAATATTTTTGTTTTGTTTTATGTATTTTTTTTTTTACTTTTTTTATTGTTTTTATTTTATCCTATTCTTTTACTTTTTATTATGTTCGATCCTTTTACTTTTTATTATATTCTATCCTTTTTACTTTTCATTTTATATCCCCGACAAAGGCGCCAAAAACTTAATGCGATGCGACTTTAAATATGCTTTAAAATACAAGAAGTTGATATCACTTTTTAGATGATTTAATTTCCAGCAAATGGCTTCAAAAACTTGATGTGTTGGGTTTACTTTTATTATTTTATATTTAGATTTTATTATTGTAAAAGTCACAATTTTAAACGCAAGTATACTTATCATTCAAGTAATACGGGGCTCTAGTGGAGTCCTGGTTATCGATCCCACAGGGATAGTGAAATAAAAAGTAGGAGATATAAGTAATATTTTGATAATTTCAAAAGCAATTTATATATATTCTTTTTTTATATATATATTCAAATTTAATTAACAAATAATTTTTACTAAAAGAAAGTAAGCAATAAGCAGGAAAGTAAAGTAAGCAGTAATTAAAATTCAATGCAATTATAAAAACGACTTTCTCCTTTTCAACTAATCCAAGAATTATAGATTAATTATCTTTTGTAGGGAATTAAGATTATGGTATTGTGCCAAATAGAAGCATTCATATTCTTTACCCTTTGGTCCAGGTGCAAAGAACATTGACTAATCTATAGTTAGGCTCAGGATGTTTTATTAGTAGAATGGGTTAATCTAGGCTCACACTACTAGATGTCCAAGGGTGGCTATGGTCGGCCCTACCAGTGACCCATTACCTTTCTATAAACCAAATTATTAGAATTTAGTCTGTCACTCTAAAAACTAATTAATTTTACGACCAATAAATAATATCTTCCTACTTATTTGCACTTTACCTTAAACAATCCGCGTATAGCCTGCGATTACCTAAGGATTCATGTGATATCTACTAGTTAAGAATTTATCTCCGGATAGGTCTCAAAATTCTTCAACAGGTTTTAACAAATTAAATGACCAATTTAAAAAGTAAACTAAGATCAAGTATTAATATCATCACAATATTTTAAAATATTTTATATTTAATTCTCCTACAAAATTTATTTAATTTATAATCTTTTCATAGTTGAAAGGAGAAAGATAACTAACTACTCAGAACTCATTGAAATAACACAACAAAACATATTTATAAAACTTTGAACCAAAGTACAAATACTTATCTGAAGTGTTCCTTCAAGAGATCCGCTTACTTCTACTGACTCCAAAGCAATGATAAAAGACTCCAACAACAATAACACACAATAGACTGTCGGCATATTTTTTACGTTTGTGTGTTTAATTTTGAAAAGTGGGTCGCCTACAGAAATTGTCGGTGAATTTTTTATATTTTAAATTTAATTTAAATATATAGTTTAAAAGATAACATTTGATTTTGAAAGTAATTTTAAGTTTAAAAGTTTTAAGATATGAAATCAAACCGATCTCACATCCCAAATAGTTTATATAAACGAGCACCGCACCACAAACCGTGTATCTATCCCGAAGAATAGACACCTTGCTTGATGATGGGGCTCGATTAAATAAACTATGAGATTTGTGACATCCGTTTGGTCTGCGAACCAATTTTATAAGCCGACAAGTTCCCCGCTTAATATAAATGAATTAAGCAGGGTTTATATTACCTGGGTTCTTAAAGTTCCCTATAAGGGCAAGCCCCTATAGTTAATTACATCTTAAGTGACGGAAATCACCTAAGAAAACTCTCGATAATAATCAGTAGTTCTGCTCTCAAGAATTTCAAAGTTTAAGTTTTCAAGGGATTGAATTTTAGAATTTCAATAGGGAATGGATCAAGTTTGGAACATTTTTGTTTTGGGAATTCAAAGGAAGAAAGGTAGGAGAAATCACAGATTCGAAGCGAACTTCGGTGATTTCCCGACTATCCTATTTGTTTGGCTTGAATTTAGGAAGGTCCTAATGTTTATTTAATGTTTTGATCTTGCCAATTTTAATTAATTAGGACTTATATTTGTATGATAAAATCATACAAACAGCCTCGAAGATGTGAGATTTATGTTGTACCAAACGACTACCTCAGAGTCCTAAGACCGGTTAGGGCTTAATTTTCATGACATGATCATGTGAATGCCTAACGAAGAGTTGAGGATTTATGTTGCACTAGGCAAACTACCTCGAAGTCCTATGGCTTGGTTATTTAATTCTAAGGAAGTTTTGTTGAAGTAGACTCGAGTTTTGTCGATGACGATGGCCGTGCTCGCCCACCATGCTCGAGCTCCTTGTTGTTGCAGAGGTTTAGTTTTAGAAGTCATAAATTAGGAGATGAGAGAAGTGTTTGGTTTTAGAGAAAGTCTTAATTTCCATGTGTCTTTAATATTTTAATTAAAACAGGTCTTAGAGTTGATTAAACAGAACCGATTAAGATCCCATGGTTCCGTCATCCCGACACCGTTATTTTCATCGAATTCACTTAGTCCAGATGAATTTACTAAACTCAACTAAATGAGTTCTGCACTTTCATTTAGACCGTGGGAAATCCCGTTAGCAACACGTGGGTTACATCATCCGAGGTATTCCCGATCATTCAATGAGACGTTTTAATTTAGCTGTAGTTGTAGTTTTGTTGTTCTGTTTGTGATTAAATTTTGAGTGGTCTTATATTTTGAAATGTTGTGGCAGTGAATTTTATCTTGTAGTGTCTTTTAATTTAGTTTATGGGTTTCAGTTTTGGTTTCTGTCCTAAAGGTGTAGGTTTTCATGCAACTGTTGTTTATCATGCAAGAAAGGTAAAATACAACATGAATAAATAAATTGCAGTAAGATAAATTGCAATAAAATAAAGGCGTACCTGGAGGGTATTCCCGTCATACCAAGCTGCACTTAAAATACAATTTAGAGCATTTAAGCATTTATAGCAATTTCCTAGGTAAAGCTAAGGGAAAGGTTATGGTTTTCTACCAAAATCCTAATCCTATAGCTAGTCATTCCTATGACGTCTAGGTCTTCAATTTTGGTTTTAAGGATGATTTTCTTCACCAAAGAACAATTAAGCTCAATTTGTTCTTAAGGACATTCCATCATATAGAGGAAGTGTTTAAGACGAATCTTAAACATCTTTTCAATATTTCGGAATTGTCCTAAGTCCAAATGAATTCTATTGTGCAAGTGAATTAATCATCCAGGGTGTTTGAGTTAAGTTTTATTTCTTGCTCAGTGAATTAGGATGTTTGAATATCCTTATGAGTGAAGTGTCATTTCACTTGATACTCCATTTAAGAGTTATAATAGTAAAAGCTCCTAAGGGCAAAATGATATTTAATGATTTGTGATTCAAATTTAAGTTCAAATTAATGATTTAAGTTTGGAATAGTGTTATTCATTTTTGAATTCTTCATGTCTTAGGTGATGTCATTTAATTCAATTTAATTTAACTTTGATTTAATTTAATTTAATTTAGTTTAGTTTAGTTTTAATTTTAATTTAATTCTGATTTAATCCAATTTAGTTTAACTTGATGTGAATTAATTTAATTTAATTTAACTTGATTTAATTTAATTTTATTTAATTTCATTTAATTTAATTTAATTTGATTTAATTTAATTTAATTTAATTTGTTTTAATTTAATTTAATTTAATTTAACATTTTTTAACTTAATTTAGTTTAATTTAATTTAATTTAATTTATTTATTTAATTTAATTTAATTTAATTTAATTATTAAATTTAATTTAATTTATTTATTCAATTTAATTTAATTTAGTTTTATTATTTTTTTAATTTAATTTTGATTTAATTTAATTTTTAATTTAATTTTATTTTTAATTTTAATTTTAATTGAAAATTTAAAAAGAGTTTAATAATTTAACTTTAATTCAATTTAAATGATTGAGTCTTTTAACATTTTAAAACTTAAATTTGAATTATCATTTTAATTAAGAATTAAATATTATTGAGATGATTAATTTAGGGATCTTTAGATTAAAGAATAAATCTCTTCCTAATAATATCCCTATTTTAATAATTCCAATTTTATTATTCTTCCAAATTTAATCAATTATTTAATTAAGGTTTATTTCAATTATTTTAAATTGTTTAGTAGGTTTCTACCCTTTAATTATTTAAATTTCAATCATCCAAATCAGATTAAGATCAAATATTTTACCCTTTTATTAAGCCTAAAGTTTTAATTAAGGGTTAAAATTTTAATTACCATTTTGCCCTTCAAGCTTAATAATTTCATAACTCACTAAATTGAGCTTAAATGAACTTGAGATTTTTATGTGACTTCACTCATATGCCAATAAAGACATGAGAGGAGAAAATGTGATTTTTCTGTATTTAATTTATTTATGTAATTATTTTTGGTGGAAAATAGGAATTTCCAAGGAAAATTTAATAATATGACCAAGGGAAAGTTTCTGTCCTTAAGAAAATTATGAGATATTTCTAATGACCAGAGGACCACTTGGAACAATTTTTGTAATTTTTTGAATTATATTTTATTTATTAATATTATTTTAAGTTCTGGAGTATTAATTAATTTAAAAATAGAATATAAGTTGAAAATGAATTTTATAATTTTCAAAATTCTCTCTGATATCAAGGATTCCAGAGAACCAAATTTTACAATTTTCTGATTTTTCTTTGATTTATTATAATTATTTTAGTGGAAATGCTAGAAAATACATTTTTTAATTTTAAAATTACCCTAGGGCTTTAAAATTTAATATCTCATTAAATAGACCTAAGAAAAATATGGGGTTTGTTCCTAAGTGATTAAATTTCAAAATATGACATTTTGGTGAATTTTATTATTTTTGTGATTTTTATTATTTTTTAATTATTAAAATATTAAAATAATACTAAAAAATTAACTTTTTTAGAAAATTTAAATTTTAATTTTCTTAAATTCCCCTGATATCAGAGAGGCTTCAAAACCAATTTGGTGAATTTTTGAAAGGTATTTTGAAAGTTATGAATTTTTAAAGTTTAAAATGACTAAATGGCTTAATCAACCCATTTATTAGGGTTAACCAAATTCAATTGACTTGAAATTTTTATGGTGGATTCCTCTGATCCTAAAGGTCAGTGGAGAATTGATTTCAAGTAATTTGATCTATGGTTAACTCTAATTAATTAAAGTTCAATTTTGGGTATTTAAGGCGATTAGGGTTAATGCGAGTGAATTAACTCAAGTCCTATTTTTCCTAGGGTTCTCTGGTCATAAGGAACATCACCAAATTTTCCTAGAATTTATTTCATAATATGCTAATTTTTGGAATTAAAATACTCAAAACAGCAACATGCATTTGAAAAATCAATAACTTTTTACAGAGATGGCCTCTGACCTTGGAAAATTCAGGGAATGTTCCCGAGTTCGGAGGCTTCAAAGCCCTATGGTCTCATGCCATGGTGAATTGTATGAATGCATGGAGAATTAAAACAATGCAGGGAGTAAATAATTAATTAAAAATAAAGTACTAGGCAAAATTAATTAATTTCTTTTCCACATTATTCTCCTTTGTTCACTGAGCAAGAGAGTATTTTTATTTTATTTTTGTGATTTTTCTACACAAAGATATGCATTTTTGAAGTTCTGGTATTTAAATAAATCAGAAAATACCTAATTTTCTACTTATCCACGCGGCGCTGACTCAACCTCGGCGGCTCCGAATCGACACGCGTCGCTCCCTGGTTCGGCGCCGCCATCTGACTCGGCTGTCCGGGGCCCCGCGGTTCATGTACCATCTGCCGGTCCGACGCAATCCAAGCCGTCCATCCGATACACGCGCGATCCGACGGTTCCTGGTCATCGTCTACGACTGGTGCGATCCCGTGACCGTCCACACTCTAACCACAGAACTCACTCGATTCTCGACGGATTTTCGTGTTCTTATGCTCTATGGATTCGTCTTGAAGAGACGAACACATCCATACGGTGAACATGTTATGAAATCAAGCCAATCAAAATGGAGAATTGACTGAAGCTCGGGCAGAAGAGGGAGTTCATACCTTTGCTCAGAGAAGTGAAGTTTCGATCTGAGGGTTGTGTCACCTTCGATTGGGTCCAAGTAAGCTCCAGATGAAGTCCCTTGGCCTGGTGAATTGTCTGGCTATGAAAGTGACCACAGCCGATCACAAAGCTTGGAGGCTGGAGCAACTGGGTGGCCTGGAGATGGGGCTTTCAGTGGGAAACTTCTCCTCTTGGTCCAGTGAAGGTGTAGGACCAATCAATTTGGGGATTGGCTCACTGTGAAGAAGTGTCCTGGTTTTTGGGCTAAAGTTTGAGCTCAAAATTGAGCTCAGCTGGAGGAATTGGGGCTGGAATTCAGTGGGGATCAAGTGCTCTATGTGTGGAGAGTGATCTGGAATGATTTTGGCGAGTTTCCTTAAGGTTTGGTTCGGCACCTCCTTTGGCCGAGAGGGTGAGGGGTTTAAATAGGCATGGGTGGAAGCTCTCCCGGGGGTTTAATGGTTGGGATCAGCTGCTTAGGTCGAGGGAAGAACAGCTACAATGGCCACTGGGGATGGGGCGGCTCGGCGGGTGAGAATTCCAAGCTTGGGCTCACATGTGAGCTCTCGGCCATGGAGTTTTCCGGCGACCCGGGCGGTGGCCGGCGAGCATGGGTCACCCTCGGGTCCAGGTGGGTCGTGGGCTGGGGTTTAGTGCGATCGATTGGGCCTTGCCATGTGTAAAGGAGATGGCTTGGAATGGAATGGGGAAGAGGCCATTTTGGCTAGGTTTGGGTCAACCCATCCTTTTGGGCTAGGTGCACCACCCGAGGTCCGGTTTTGGGCCGAAAAGAGTCACTTGGGTCAGTTGCCATGGAGTGGTGAAGTCTCCATCCATGGTGAGGTGGCTAAGCATGGTTTAGTGTGTGACATGCTTAAGGTAAAAAAGGGTTTAAGAAGGATTAGGAAAGGGGGCCCTCCTTTTGCCATTAATGGCTTGATCACATGTCAAACCTTCCATGGCTCCATGTGGCTTGTCCATGGCTTGCATGGCTTGTCTTTGGCTTGGGAAAAGTTGAGTCAATTTCATGGAAATGGATTTAAGAAAAATTTTGGTATTTAGGGGTGATTTGGCATGAGGCTTGATTTGGAATTATTTGATGATGTGATTAGAACTTAGGGAATGGCTTTGATTAAGTGGATGGCAAATGGAAATGTCATGTGGGCTTTAGGGTAGGTTTTGGGCTCTTTGAAATGGTTTTAGATGGGCTTTTAAAATGGTTTAGGAAAGTGGGCTTTTGAATTTTAAAATGGATTTTGGGATGAAATTTTGGTAAAGGCTTGGGCCAAATAATTGTTGGGCTTAGCTCATAGATGTGTCATGAGTGACTTGGAGCAAATTGGGAGTGATTTGGGTTTGAATTGAGTTGAATTTGGGCTCCTTTGGTGAATGGGCCAATATAGGTCAAATTGGGCTAACTTGGGCCAATGTTGGGCTAGGGTTGAAATTGATGTAAAATTAATGTTGGGAAATGTTTATGGGAGTGTTTCAAAGAGGTTTTGGCTTTGGTTAGGTTTTGATTTTGGGATTTGGGCTCATTTGGGTTAAGTTTGGGTTTAGGTCAAAATTGGGCCTTTTAGCTTTGGGTTGAATTTGAGTGGGGTTTGGGTCTAAATTTTGGGCAAATAATGTTAGTGTTTTGCTTGTGGGAATGTTAAGGAAGATTTAGAAAAGATTTGGGGTTAATTGGAGTTGAATTGGGTGAGTTTGGGTTAGGTTTGGGTCATGGGTCCAAATTGGGCTTTAAGGCCAAAAGTGAAATTGGATCCAAATGTCAATCAAATTGGACTTGTATTTGGTCTAAATTGGTGTTGGGGATGTTGAATTGAAGTTTAGAATTGAATTGGACCAGAATTTGGGTCAATTGGGTAGGTTTGGTTTGACATTGGGTTCATTTTGGGTTAAAATGGGTCGAATTGGGGTTTTGATAAAAGTGGGGTAAATTGACAAAATTGGCCCATGATGTAGTTGACCAAAATGAAATTGGGAATATTTGGGATTTTCTGGAATTTTCTGGGAATTTTCTGAATTTTTGGATATTTGGGTCAAGAGGGGTATTTTGGGTATTTGGAAGGTATTGGGAGGTATTTTTGGAATTTTTGGTATTTTTGGGTATGGATGATCAATTTGAGTAATGTGGAAATGTTTGGGATTGATTTTGGGGAATTTTGGGGAATTTAGGTAATTTTGGAAATTTTGGGTAGTTTCAAGGGCATTTGGTAGGTTAGGCGGGTGTAGGGTCCCGGGGTCAAAAATTGAAAATTTGGAAAAATGAAGATTGGGTGAATATAAGTGGAATAAAATCATTTTGGTTGAGCCATGAAGCCACATCAAGCCCATATGAGCCATGAAGGGACTCATTTGAGGCATTCACTATGTTGTTCCTAACCCTCTTGCCGAGGGCTTAGGGGTTAAGGACCATCCATGTGAATCACCTACATGAGTCGGGAGGTCAAGTTAGGTATGGGTGTGGTTTTAGGAGGTGTATGAAAGTGTAGTGTATGAGTGTAGTGTGTGTGTAAGTCGGCCCTTCACTGCACTGAGGCCGCCAGTGCGGTCCTAAGGCCAAAGAGTCCTATAGGAACTCATCCTTTAAACTTCCACATTTGATTTCAACCCTCTAGGTGATTAGGGGTCTACAGTCAAGTTTGTGGAGTTCGCAGGGAGTTAAGAAGTGGTTTGAAATTCTAGATGGTGGATCCCAATTCTAGTCCTCTAAGATAGTCAAAGGAAAAGCCTAAGGCTAGATCCTAAGTACTAAAGAGAAGAAGAGAAGACCTCATCAAAAATGAGGTCAACATGGACACTCAAAATAAACTCACTAGATACAAAATAAAGTGGCACACTAAGTATGAAAGAGACTAAATACAACTAGAGATGAGAGAGAAGATGCTAAAATGGGTATGTGTACTAAGAGGGGGGTTTGGTGTGATTTTCTCTGTAGAATGGGCTCCTATTTATAGAGCTCCAATTTTGACCAGGGGTTGCTTAAGGCACCTCTTCAAAATTCGGCCAAATTCAATGTATCTTCTAGAAGGTAACTGTTGCGCCTAGGCGCCGGGATCTGGCGCATAGGCGCCGGACTCCGTAACCAGGTCTTTCGCATCTCTTCACTTTGGGTCGCACCTCTTCGCGATCCAGACCATTTCCTTGTGTCCAAATACATTGTATCACATGTCCTATATATTAGGAGTAACTTCCAGTCTTCTAGAAGTTCCAATAACCGCTTAAAACTGTCAAAATAACTGTCCAAAGTCATCAAAAAGTCTTAACAGCGTCTGTATCGAACTGGCGCTTAGGCGCCAGACTCTGGCGCCTAGGCGCCAGGCCAATAATTCCAAAATATTTCTCTATAAGCTCCATTTTTTCTCCTTATTGTTCCTTTTTCCTTCTTTTTCTTTCTTGGACTCTTTTTAACCATCTACATCCAAAAACATGAAAATACATTTCATTAAAGCATAATATCCTTAAGAATTGAATCATAAATAAGGCATGAAAATGTGTATTTTTTGGGTAGATCAATGAACTTAACTATTTTTACTCTAGCGAGTATGAAACATTTGGAACTATGGAAGGTTCGTTAGATGATGTTATTGACTTTCTCACTGATGGGAAAGGGACTTGGAAAATTAAGCAACGTGAACGGATTAACTTTTCTCTTTCTATGATGAATGTCACAGCTAAGGCATGGCATTGTTTCATTTGTTCTACTATGCTACCTACCTATCACCATAGTGAAGTATCAAGAGATAGAGCTGTTTTGAATTTCTGTATTCAGAACAATAAAAGTATAAATGTGGGAAGTATAATTTATAAGAATATTTTGGCCACGGTAAAGTGACTTTCTCCTGACCTCATTTATGCACTTTGCCAATTATCTGAAGAGAAAGCTAGAGATGATGAAGAATGGGTGTATCCTATGAAACCCATTAGTAAAGCCAATTTAAAGACGTACGAATCCCATTAAGAATGGAGATCTGGGAGGAGGAGTAAAGAACCTTCTGCCATTAGAGATATCTCCTCTACTGTTATGACCCTCTTGCCTCTAGATCCCCTACTCTTTATGATTTGATGAATCAAATGACCCTGCAGTGGAAAAGTTTTGAAAAAATTGATGAATGACTTGAGAGAATATATTAAAGGATTGAAGGATTAGAGCGGAGACATGATTATGATAGCGAATATCTTCAGCAGTATTTTGATTTCGAGATTGCTTATTATGTTGCTCAGGCTAGATACTATAGAGGTGAGCCTGATGTTACTTTTCCATAATGCCCTCGTTACACTCGCTATCAGCCCAATCCACCTGCTAACCAGGGAGATGAAGACATAGTATGGGATTTTGATGCCTGATCTTTAAATTGATTGTGATGTGATGTTTGTGTGTTTTGTTGTAGTATTTTCATTCGGTTATTTGTATTTTGTGTACGGTTTTATTTTCTAAATATGTATTTTGTTTGTAGTTTGTATTTCTTTTCTGGATTGTGATGTGTGATTGTAATTGTAATTGTGGACTCTAAGTTAAAATAGTGGACTGTTTGATATTTTACTGTGATATGCAAATGTTATTTTGTATTGTCATGTGTGGTATAGTCAATTGTTGTTATGAAATGTTTAGTTTTATATACTTATTTCAAAGTTTCATTACCCCAGCAAAATCTCTAAACTGTTATATGTGTAGAAGAGTTTCTAATATTATAGGTCAGTTGAAGTTAAAATTTTTAAGAAGAACCTGCAAAAATTTCAGAGAAAAGAAAATGCCTAAAGTGCAAATGTATGATTTATATATTTAGAATTTTTCTTTCCACCTGTTTCTATATATTGAAAACTTTAAGTTTGGGGGGGGAGAAAAATATTAACTATTATGTGTTCTCAAATTAAAATATTTTCAAAATTTATAACATGATTCTTGTGATAAAATTTAATTCAGTTTACTATATTTATATTTTATTTAAATACTGTAGAAGATTCAAGGAAATAGTTTTGGTAATGAAAATTAATTTTGTAGGTTAAGATATTTAGTATAAAAGGATAAGATTATGGTTAACTATTTAAAGTAAAGAAAACTATATTTTGAAATATTAAGAATCTTAGGAATTTAGTTGAAAAAAAAAAGATTGGGGCTAAATGATCTAAAGACTATGAATTACATATATGGTAAAGGAATGCTTTAAGTTTCAAATTTAGGAAAAGAAGAGTGAAGTTCAAAATTATTAAAAGGCTATCCATATATAATAATCCTCACTTGAAAAAGAAAAAGAAAAAGAAAGGATTGAAAAGCAATCCCTGAAAATAAAAGAAATGAATAGAAAAGAATAAGTAAGTGAGGAGAAGCTTGAGGAGATGCCTTATTAAAAATTGGCTTCATTTGGATTAACCTAAAAGGAAAACTAAAATACATTTCTGAACTTATATTTATGGACTAGTTTCTTTACTAGTATTGTCCTCATGAATTTTCTATCATCTGAATATTCTAAGTCAATTAATATTGCAACATATAGTCATTCTTGAAATGAATAGAAGACTAGAACACTTAGACTTGTTGACTAGATAGCCTTATATCTGCAGAGTTAATCTAGTTACTTGAAAATCTTTCTAAGAAGTCTTACTATGATATTTATTTAAATCAAAATTATAATATTTATGAATTAGAACTTTACCACGATGAATCATAATATTTATGTAGTACTAAAAATTACTTGAGGACAAGTAATAGTTAAGTTTGGGGGATTTTGACCCACTTAAAATATGTTAAGATTTTCATGCCTATTTTATAATGATTTTGATGATATTTCACTTTAAAGAAAGATATTTTTGTTGTTTTGTTGCAGATATGTTGATTTGTGGACATTAGAGCAAAAAAATGCAAAAAGGAGCGAATTCGGAGCAAAAAGAACCAAAAATATGAGATTTGATCTAGGGCGCTGATCCACTTAAAAAGTACATATTTTTATGCCTAATTTATGATTCAATTTTTAAGGATATTATGCTTTAATGAAAGGTATTTTTATGTTTTTGGATATAGGTGATGAAAAAAAGAGTTCAAGAAGAAAAAAGGAGCAAAAAGGAGCAAAAATAGAGCTAAAAATCAAAGTTGCCAAAATTATAGGTCTGGCGCCTAGGCGCCAGTTCGATACTGAAGCAGTTAAGATTTTTGACAACTTTGGGCAGTTATTTTGATGGTGTTAAGCGGTTATCAGACCTCTAGAAGACTGGAAGTTACTCCTGATACATAGGACATGTGATACAATGCATCTGGACACAGGAAAACAGTTTTAATCGCGAAGAGGTGCGATCCAAAGTGAAGAGATGAGAAGATCTGGTCACGGAGTCCGGCACCTAGGCGCCAGATCCCGGCGCCTAGGCACCACAGTTACTTTCTAGAAGATTCATTGAATTTGGGCAAATTTTGAAGAGGTGCCTTAAATAACCCCTGGTCATTTTCGAAGCCCTATAAATATGGATCATTTCTACAGCCAAAGGGCCCCCGTTTCAAGTCATTTTATTTAGGGTGAGCCATTTTAGAGTTAGGTTTAAGTATGAAGATGTAGATTTCTACATCTTGTGGAGAGATTGGTGAGGGATTTTGAGAGATTTATGTAAGGGGTGTATGAGCGGTGCATAGATCGGCAGGAGACTTTGGTGGAGAGATTTTCTTCTTTCTTCCAATGGAAAAAGCTAAATATTGTGTTCTTCATTTTCTTGTAATTGTTGTAAACACTTTTTGGTGGATTTTCTTTGATTTAAACAAGGTTTTCTGTTGTGTTTTATCCATGCTTCATAAGTAATTTTCATTACTATTTTCTTTTAATATGAAGTAGTGGCATGTGTAGGAAAATCATTTTTATGATAGAATTATCTTTATTTTCATGTGATGAGTAATATCTCCTTCACTTCATTGGCATAACTTAGGTGGTAATAAGTTAAGTTAAAATTTGTTGTAAGAACTCGAAAGAGCGGTGATCTCACAACAAGAGTGTACTCACACTGTCCGGTTGACTAGTAAAATAGTTAGGCGGCAATGCAACTTTTATGGAAATATAAATTAATGATCTATTTTTATTAAATGCTTCTAGGTGACAGATAGTTGCATAAAACTAATAGATTATTAAAGATATATGTTCTTTGTTGGCACTTAATTTATTACATAATTCTATAATTTCTTTTACTTCTTATGCCATTATTTTCATTTACTTTTGTTTTGTAATGAAATATATGCATATTTAGGAATTAAGATTTGCTTAGATATTCTCTTATTAAATTATGGTGATGGTATTCATATCGGATCTTCATTTACTTTACAAATTAATTACTTGTATTGTTAAATCTGTTGAGGAATTCTGAGACCTAACCGGAGATGAGTTCTTTACTAGTAGATATCACATGGATCTTTGGGTAATCGAAGGCCTTGAGCGGGATATTCATGGTGAAGTGCAAATAAATAGGAAGATATTGTTTATTGGGCGTAAAATTGATTAGTTTTTAGAGTGACAGACTAAATTCTAATAATTTGGTTTATAGAAAGGGAACGGGTCACTATTAGGGCCGACCATAGCCACCCTTGAACATCTAGAAGTGTAAGCCTAGATTAACCCATTCTACTAATAATACATCCTGAACCGATCTATAGATTAGCCAATGTTCTTTAAGCCTTGATAGAGGGTAAAGAATAGGATTGCTTCTATTTGACACTACTACATTAAATTCTAAGCATTTCTTTCCTACACATTATCTACGTAATTGAAAGAGAAAGGTAGTCTTTAACATCTCAAAATTCTCCAAACCAATTTATCGAGATTAGTTATCTTTTTATTTAAGATTTTTATATAGGATTTTTTATTAGAAAAATCATTATAATCGACATTCCAAATTTAGGCCTTATAGAAATAGACTGGAATTAGCCTAAAGAATTTCTTACCTCGCATCTCTGTGGGATCGATGCTAGGGTTATAAAAGAAAACCCTATATTACTTGAAACGATACGTATACTTGCGTAGTACCCTAGTGTGTAAAATATTTTCTAAAATTTGACAACATTTCGATTTTTCACACTACCCACTATTTATAAATTGGGTCAAGTTTTTTGCCATCTTTTGGAAGCAAAAATTACTGCGTAATTGCGGGTCGAGTCAAGTTTTTGGTGCCGTTACCGACGAAACAACGGTAAGAATTTTTAGGAGAATTTTAGTTAAACCTGAAAGACTTAGTTTTGGAATTTATATTATTATTATTACTATTATTATTATTATATCGTGTATTTAATTATTGTGTGTTTATTTTAAATAAAATTAAAAATACCAAAAATATTTTTTTTTAATATCTGTCATATTAGTTAAGTCTTTAGATTTGTGTGTGCCAGATCGAGAGAGAGCTTTTAGAAGGATGATAAATTAGAAAAGACTCCATGAATTTAATGTAGAATTGGCAGATCAACAATATAATGAATATTCAGATTTGGATTATAAATGGATGGAAATTGGCCATGAGATGCACTATCCTTATTTTGATTATTACAACCCAGGTTGGAAAAATTATTCAAACTTTAACTGCAATACTAATTTTGGAGGAGAATATCAAATTTGGGAAGATAATCAATTTAATCAGATATGTGATTGGAAGAATCAGGACGACTTTAATGATGGATTTTCCTTTCCTTATAGATTTAACTCCAACCCACTAGATGAGGAGAAAGAATTATTTTTAGAAAAGGTTGTTAATCAAATGGCGAATCAATTGGAAAGTCAAGAGGTCGCAATAAATATTATAGAAAATTAATTGGGGCTGATTATTAATGCAATTAACAGTTACCCCCGGAGATTTTACTTAGTGACTCTGAGATAAACTTTAAGGATATGAATGATGAACAAGAGAAAGATTTCAAACTAAGACTTAGAAGAGAATTTGAGGATATGTTTCAAAAGTGCTTTGAATTGAGAATTGAGGATAAAGAATTAGAAGATAATTTGACTCAAAAAAACAATCTAGAAGAATTTGATCAAGAATCTGAATTATCTAACAAGAATCTGATCCAAAATTTGGGAGATCTTGAACTATCTTATAGAGATTGATTTCTTATGAATTTTAAGGATGATATTGATATGGAAATTGAGAAAATCAAAAGAAGAATATTGGATCTAGAAAGAAACTTGAGGGACAATGATATAAATCATTCTAAAAAGGAAAAGCTGAAAGAAAAATTAAAATTTGAGAATTTTTTAGGAATTCCTGGATCTGAAAAAGAATGGGTGATTGATCAAGGATTATTAAAATGGAATTTTGATCCAGGAGGAAACATTTTTCAGGCTGACGACGTTAAACCTAGATCTTTATGGGAGGCAACCCATAGTTATCAGTTGTCGGGCTGACGACATTAAATCAAGCGCTTCATAAGAGGAAACCCATGGTTATCTTTGCTAGTATGTTTATGTGTTGTTTTTTGTTTGTTTTAGCGCGGATTAGATTATTGTTGTGAGTTTATGCCTTGGTCTTGACTCAATTTGTATATGACTTCTACTAGTAGCAGGCTGACGAGTCTGTTATGACTTAGTTCTCAACTGGAGCTGAGCATTACCTTGAAGCAGGTAGAGTTTGGACTTGGACCACTCCATGTTAGCTCTATTACTTCCTTCATCTAACTTTGTTTTCACTAAGTAAGGTCATGAAATTGCTTAATGAACAACATATGAATGAACTGCACTATTTTTATTTATCAGATTATCGTTATCAGTGTAGTTTCTTTCGTTAGAAATTGAAAGTAAGGAGGGAAAATGTGAGTAGAAAGGAGATCAAATTAACCTCAATTGATATTTGTCTATGAATCTACGATTCTAGGTATTTTAGTTTGTGTGTTTGTGTTTGTGTTTGTGTTACAACAATTTAGAGATTTGAATAACATTTAAATATATATTCCTATGCTGATACATGTCCTGCTTATTTGACCTTTCTTTAGTTTAATTTTATTCTAGCATGTTTAGTTTAGATTTACTTTCTATTGCAAATTGTTATGTCCTGATGAATATTTGTAGATGTTTTTGACAAACATTTGTGGTAGATAGAATTTCTGAACTATTTTTCTTCCTGCTTATATTTTCTATGCTGAATGCTATACATGTTCAAATTCAAGTTTGGGGGTAGGAATAAAAATATTTTTTAAAGTTAATATACTTCCTTTAAGTTTAATATTATAACAAGCATGTTTTAGGCTAGATTTACTTTCTCGTACAGTCATTCTATCCTGATTATGCATGTATATAAATTTGATAGGATGTTGTAGTAATTAGTAGATTTAACTTTTATTTTTCTTCCTCCTTCATTTTATGGAATTAATTGCATAATATTTTAAAATTCAAGTTTGGGGAGAATGAAAAAAATTTTCAAAAACTTAAATTTTATTTGTCCTAAAAAATTCTATAAATAAATTTGATTTTTGATTGAAAAATAATTATGTGTATGAAGTTATATTAGGGAAATAAAATTTTGAATATATAAATGAGTAAGAAAATTTAGTTAAAATTTATAGTAGTGATGAAAATTTTAAAGTTAAATTTTTCTTAGTGAAGAAATGATAAATATTGTGTAACCATCTTTAGTAAGAAAAGTTGTATTTTTAAAAAAATAAAAGGATTAGACTTTTGTTTTCAATATTTACATTTTTTTATTGAAAAATAATTTTCAAAACTGTTATTATATTTCTAAGTAAAAGATATATATCTACCATATGCTTTAGGAAAGGAAGGGTGTAATTCAAAATTATTAAAGGCCTATCCAGATATAGTAATCCTTGCCTGAGAAAAGAAAAAATAAGAAAAGAAAAAGAAAAAGAAAAGAAAAGAAAATAAAAGTATAGTATGTGAAAAAAGGAAGAAGAATCTTGAGGATTAAAGGGCCTAATCAACTATTGATTCCACACTTGAGCTTTTTAAAGTATAAGATTTGAGAAAATCGTATGTTTAAAAATATAATATAGTTAGTATAATCATTTTTAATAAAGATTTTTAAGTAAATAAAATATAATGCCTAACCCCTATATTTTGAGAAATTTACAAGCATTTCTGGATTAGATTGCAACACATATTTTCATACTCTTTCATCTAAGAGATTTCTAAACTTTAAATTGGTCTCATTTACTAAATTTTTTTTCTAAATTGGACTACTATATTTCTAGAACAAAATTTTAGAAACTCCTAAGGAAACTCATACACATGATTTGCTTATGTGGTTCTACATGATTATAGTGTTACTTGAGGACAAGTAACATTTAAGTTTGGGGGAATTTGATCCACTTAAAAGTAACTATTTTTATGCCTTATTTATGATTCAATTTTTAAGGATATTATGTTTTAATGAAAGGTATTTTTATGTTTTTGGATATAGGTGATGAAAAAAAGAGTTCAAGAGGGAAAAATGAGCAAAAAGGAGCAAAAATAGAGCTAAAAAACAAAGTTGCCAAAATTATAGGTCTGGTGCCTAGGCGCCAGTTCGATGCTGAAGCAGTTAAGATTTTTGACAACTTTGGGCAGTTATTTTGACGATGTTATGTGGTTATCAGACCTTCTAGAAGACTGGAAGTTACTCCTGATACATAGGACATGTGATACAATGCATCTGGACACAGGAAAACAGTTTTAATCGCGAAGAGGTGCGATCCAAAGTGAAGGGATGCGAAGATCTGGTGACGGAGTCCGGCACCTAGGCGCCAGATCCCGGCGCCTAGGCACCACAGTTACTTTCTAGAAGAATCATTGAATTTAGGCAAATTTTGAAGAGGTGCCTTAAGCAACCCCTAGTCATTTTCGAAGCCCTATAAATATGGATCATTTCTACAGCCAAAGGGCTCCCGTTTCAAGTCATTTTCTTTAGGGTGAGCCATTTTAGAGTTAGGTTTAAGTATGAAGATGTAGATTTCTACATCTTATGGAGAGATTGGTGAGGGATTTTGAGAGATTTATGTAAGGGGTGTATGAGCGGTGCATAGATCGGCGGGAGACTTTGGTGGAGAAATTTTCTTCTTTCTTTCAGAGGAAAAAGCTAAGTATTGTGTTCTTCATTTTGGTGGATTTCTGGTGGATTTTCTTTGATTTAAACAAGATTTTCTGTTGTGTTTTATCCATGCTTCATAAGTAATTTTCATTACTATTTTCTTTTAGTATGAAGTAGTGGCATGTGTAGGAAAATCATTTTTATGATAGAATTATCTTTATTTTCATGTGATGAGTAATATCTCCTTCACTTCATTAACATAACTTAGGTGGTAATAAGTTATGCTAAAATCTGTTGTAAGAACTCGAAAGAGTAGTGATCTCACAACAAGAGTGCACTCACACTGTCCGGTTGACTAGTAAAATAGTTAGGCGGCAATGCAACTTTTATGGAAATATAAATTAATTATATATTTTTATTAAATGCTTCTAGGTAAAAAATAGTTGCATAAAACTAATAGATTATTAAAGATATATGTTCTTTGTTGGCACTTAATTTATTACATAATTCTATCAATTTTTTTACTTCTTATGCCATTATTTTCATTTACTTTTGTTTTGTAATGAAATAGATGCATGTTTAGGAATTAAGATTTGCTTAGATATTCTCTTATTAAATTATGGTGATGATATTCATATCAAATCTTCATTTACTTTATAAATTGATCATTTGTATTGTTAAAATCTATTGAAGAATTCTGAGACCTAACCGGAGATGAGTTTTTAACTAGTAAATATCACATGGATCTTTGGGTAATCGAATGCCTTGAGCGGGTTATTCATGGTGAAGTGCAAATAAATAGGGAGATATTGTTTATTGGGCGTAGAATTGATTAGTTTTTAGTGTGACAGACTAAATTCTAATAATTTGGTTTATAGAAAGGGAACGGGTCACTAGTAGGGCCGACCATAGCCACCCTTGGACATCTGGAAGTGTGAGCCTAGATTAACCCATTCTACTAATAATACTTCCTGAACCGATCTATAGATTAGCCAATGTTCTTTAAGCTTTGATAGAGGGTAAAGAATAGGATTGCTTCTATTTGACACTACTACATTAAATTCTAAGCATTTCTTTCCTACACATTATCTATGTAATTGCAAGAGAAAGGTAGTCTTTAACATCTCAAAATTCTCAAAACCAACTTATCTAGATTACTTATATTTTTATTTAAGATTTTTATTTAGGATTAGTTATTAGAAAAGTCATTATAATCGACATTCCAAATTTAGGTCTTATAGAAATAGACTGGAATTAGCCTAAAGAATATCTTACCTCGCTTCTCTATGGGATCGATACTGAGGTTAAAAAAGAAAACCCTATATTACTTGAAACGATACGTATACTTGAGTAGTACCCCTAGTGTGTAAAATATTTTCTAAAATTTTACAACATTTCGATTTTTAACACTGGCTGCTATTTATAAATTGGGTCAAGTTTTTTATCATCTTTTGGAAGCAAACATTACTGCGTAATTGCGGGTCGGGTCTGGCGCCGACGGCGGATTTTTCCCGTGAGTTCAAAAATTATATTACGAGGAAGGTCACTGACGGCGAGATCGAGGCCGCCGACAGCGGGCCTTATGAGAGAGAGTCCAAAGCTAAGTTATCTAGAAGGCCGCCGAAAGTGAGAAAGTCGGTTCTCTCACGAGGTGCATTGAATGTGGATGATTTTTGAAAGGATGCTTGGGTAACTCTTCAAAACTCTTCAACTACTTTAAAAGAAACAAATTCGGGCAGAAAATAGTGTCCACTAGTGTGTGTTCGGTTGTTGTATGTTGTTGTTTAGAGGCTATCCAGTGTCAGTGTGTGTTTGTTAGTGTGTGTTAGTGTCTTATTTTGCCATTATAGTGAGTTCAATTAGTGTTATTTGTGAGGAATTCTTTGAGTGATTGTAAGAGTGGAAGGAAAGTGAGAGATTTCTTCCTCCTTTTCGTTTCGAAGGAGAATTTTGCGTGTTGTAAATAAAGGAAGAGATTCAGAGGAACTTCAAGGAGTTTGCTTGGGGAGGAATTCGAGATAAGTTGTATTTACTTATTTTAGTTTGTATAACTTTACTTTTATATATAAAATCCAAGTTTTGTCGTATCTTCTCCATGAAATCTGAGTAGTTTCTCTATCATTCTCCTTGTTTTCATATTTTTGTGAAATGGTAATTTGAATTAGTGTGTCAAGAGAATGTTAAAAAAGTTGTGCTAATCTTTTCACTTAAATCTTAGTTTACTTTCAATCTGGCCATTTGATTTGTTAAAATATGTTGAGTTTAACAACTAAAGTGAAGATTACATCCGAGATTCAGAGAGGTCAAAGTCCTTGAAAGTAGGGTTCAAATAAATAGGGAAATATTATTTATCGATAGAATTGGAGATTTTAGAGTGACAGACTAAAATCCTCAATTCGGTCCTATCGTTTGGGTGCTGAAGTGTAGATGTTAGCCCTCAGGCGAGGGGAACGTCGGAGCTCCGAAGTGAGAGCCAGTATTCTCTCAGCCTAGACGCAGATTCAGTAACCAAGCATAGGATTAGTCAATGTTCTTTATGCCTGGACCAAAGGGTAAAGAATAGGTATGCTCCTATTTGGTATAACATACTTTTAAACTAATTCTAATTATCAATTCACTTAAATTTCTTAACAAAGAGAAGGATTCTTGCTTATATATTGAACTTCACTTTATTAATAACTTAGTTAATTGTTAGTAAAATTAGTTTATTTAAACTTCATCTTATTTACGATTGCATATTAGTGACAGATAGGCAAATCGATTTACTAAGTTGTGATTCTGAATTGGTTTCTATAATCCTAGTCCGTAGCCTCTATGCTATCCCTGTAGGATTGATATCCAGGACTCCATTAGAGCCATGTATTACTTGAGCGATACGTATACTTGTCAAAGGCATATATAAAAAATATATTTAAGTACTCAAATGCATTTTCATGTCTTTAAAAATTTGTCAAAGCATTTTAAAGTTGTTCTCTAATTAGAGAAAATTTTGTGATACTTTGAAATATAATTATATTTTTACAATTTTTAATTATTTGAATTGGAAAAAATATTTAGAAAATACATTTTTTAATCTTAAAGTCCATTTGATTTTTCCTAATTGCCTTTAACTCTAGTGTGTTCACCCAACTTGATTTCACATTTTTCTGATTTATAATTTAATTTTTATAATTATTTTAATTAATAAATAGCAAAATAATAAGAAAGTACATTTAAGCACCTAAAACGGATTTTTTTACTTTGAAATTTTATGAGGGCATTATTGTGGTATTTTGAATTATATTTGTATTTTTATAATGTTTAACTATTTTTAAATAAAAAAATACTTAGAAAAATACATTTTTTAGTTTTAAATTCTATTTCTATTTTTCTTAAGATCCTTTGGCACTAGTGAACTTATTAAATCTGATTTTATATTTTTCTGATATTTATTTTATTTTTTATAATTATTTTAAGTGGGCAAAGATAATTTTCATGGGAAATTAGGGCTTTTAGGGTTAGAGGTGCTCTTTCACCTTGAAAAAATTAGAGAGCGCCCTAATCACGTGATGAACAAACCATAAAAATTTCAAGCTATGATGATAAATAGTTAATTAATTTTGGATTAAGCAAGTGTTAAAGTAAATAAATGTTTAAAAATCAGGAAATACATAAATATTTTTAATTTTAAATTCACTGGATTCTCGTATGTTCACTTAGCACAGGGGTATTTTCATTTTATTTTTGTGATTTTTCTACACAAAGATATGATTTTTTGATGTTAAAATAATTTTTTGGATTTAATTAAATCGAAAATGCTCTATTTATACACTTAACCACGCGACGCTGACTGAATCATCGGACCCGTCGATACTCCATGTGGCACCCTCCCATTCAGTGTGCTTTCCATGTAGATGCTGACTCGACCCGCGGTTCACGTTTCGATCTCTCGTTCGAATCAATCTGCGTCGTTCATTTCAAATACACGAGAATGGACAACATCCGTTCATCATCCTAAATGAGTCCTAACACGATAATCGTCCACACTCTAACACTAATATCTCTCTTAATAGTTAACCAAATTCAACGTGGTTTGTTCTTACACCTTCATCTAAGTGAGATGAATACATATATAAGGCTAAGTGGACATGGATTTTTTATTTCTTTCACAAAAAGACCAAACTGAGACAAAAATGGAAGTTTTGAGATTATAACTTTGCCCAAGAGTTGAGGCCTCAATTGGGTTGGTTAAGAAAAGCTTCGCCTTGATGCGAAGAACCTCCTTCAAGTGTTAATGCTCTATGGATGGGTCTAGGTATGACCTAGACCAAAAATGTTGAGTCGAGTTTGTTCTAGGGCTTGGTTAGAGGGCTCGGGAGAGAGGGAATTTGATTAAGGAAGTGATTTTGAAGTGTGGTGAAGCTTTTAGAATAGTCATTTTAAATTTTTGATGATGTTGGTAAAATAGCTGAGAGATGCTCTAATTTTCAGTGGAGAAATTAAGGTTTCTCAGTAGGGAAGAGGGGCTAAAGACGGTGGGGATGAGCTTCACAGTGATGTGGAAAGATTTTGGAATGATTTTGGCAGCGCTTCGCCTAGGTTCATGCACTTTCCCTCTTTGGCCGGGGGAGCGGGGGTGGGGGTCCTTCTTATAGGCTCGACCATGGAGCTTAATTGGCCATGCTAAGAGGTCCAAGGTGGCGCTTATGTGGAGGGAAGACACGGGAAAGAATCCAATGTGAGTGAACAGAATTGGATGGGTTTAATTTTGGGTTTTTTCCATGGGGTGGCTCTCAGCTTTGGGATTTTTCAGCGGCTCTAGTGGCCGGCCAGGCCATGAGAGGTCACCATCTTGCTGTCGAAGTCAGGGATGGAGAGTTTGTGAAGCCAATTAGAGTTAACCATGGGTAAGAGTGTTAAATCGAAATGGAAAGGGGTTTAGGCTAACTTTGGGTTTGTCTTGGGCTAAGCTCATGGAAATGAGTTTGGGTGATTCCCCATGTGGCTAAGGCTGGTGGAGGTCAGGTGAATTAATGTGGTCAAGTCCCCATTCAATATATTAGGGCTTAGTCATGGGTTTGGGGAATCATGAGAAAAGTTGGGCACCTTAAATGGAATCATAAAAGAGGGTCCTCCTTTTGCTTCTTAGGGGAGGGTGACATGGCATGACTCACATGTGGCTCAGAGGAAGCTTCATGGCTTACATATGGCTTGGGCAATTTTCATGGGGAAGGTATTTAGAAAATTTTGACATTTTTGGGAGTTGTCATCATGAAGCTAAATGTGGATGAAATTGATCATGCATGCCATGTTGTATGGTTTGGTTTGATTAAATGGATGATGAGAATCTTTTTCATGTTGGAATGGGATTTTTATTTAGTGTGCTTTTGGATTTAAATTGATGGGCCTTGTATTTGGAAGAAATTGAAAGTTGGGCTTTTAGGATGGGACATGAAGAATTAATTTGATTTTTGGGTTTGGGCCTTGAGCTTAGATTTTATGGTGATTAAATTGTTCAAGATGAGCTTGATGAAGATTAGAATGAATTTTGAGGCATGAACTTAGTAAAGTTGGATTTGGCATGATGATTCAATTTTGGTGGATTTAGAACTTAGGGTGTACTTGGGGTAAGCTTGGGTTTGGATTTGCGTGACCTTGGATTTGAATTTGAATTTTAGTGGAATTGGGTTTGCAATTAAATAGGATTGGTGGAAATTGGGAGAAATTTGGAAATTTTGGTGAAAAATGGGGTTTAGGTAGTTTGGGAAATTTGAAAAGTTTGAGGGGTTTGGCAAATTTTGGTGGATTTTACAGTTAGAATGGTCTTGGGATGAAATTGGATTTAAATTTAGGTAATTTGGGAATTTTGCTGATTTTTGGTAATTTTAGAAATTAGGGGATTTTGGTGGGTCAAAATGTGAAATGAATATATTTGTGATAGGGTTGGTGTAGCTTTAGTAACAGACAAAATTCTCCAGTGGAGTCCTGGTTATCGATCCCACGAGGAAAGAGAAAATTAAATAACAACTAATTTAAAATAATAATAATAATTTTTAAAATAGTATACGAAAATTTGGAATTTTAAATTTGAGCGCAATAAAGTAAACTAAGTAATTTAATTAGGTAACTTAACTAAGTAGAAAATTAATACGTATTGAAAGTGCGTGAAATTAAACTAATTGCTAAATAAGTCTTAACTATTCGGAAAAAGTATCTTTCCCCTTGTTTAGAAATTTAAGTGATTGATGAATTTAAATAGATAATTTTAAGGTATTGTGACAAATAGGGGCATTCCTATTCTTTACCCTTTGGTCCGGGTGTAAAGAATATTGACTAATCCTATGTTTGATTACTCGAATCCGCGGCTAGCATCGGGAGGATACCGACCGCCACTTCGAGCTCCCACGTTCCCCTCGCCCGAGGGCTAAAATCTACACTTCGACTCTCAAACAATAGGACCCGATTGAATATTTTAGTCCGTCACACTAAAATGCTCAATTCTACGCCCTAGTGATATTATTTCCCTATTTATTTGCACCCTCCTTCCAAGGCTTTTGAATTACCCGAATATCAGATGTAATTTTTACTATAGTTAATAATCAACATATTTTAACAAATCAAATGGCCAGTTTGAAAGTAAATTAAGTTTTAAGTAAAAATTATCACAATTTATTAATATATATAAAAGTATCTCTATTTTAATTTCATCAAGTCACTTAATTTCATAAACGAGTGAGAAAGACTAATAAACTACTCGTAATGCATGGGAACTAAACTAAGCATGGATTTCATTTAAAGTTAAAAACAATAAATACAAATACTTATCTCGATTTATCCCCAAACGGACTCCTCGTAGTTCCTTTGACTCTTCCTTCCAGATGACAGACACGACTCACTAATTACTCACTAATTACTCACTAAAGACTCACTAAAGACACACAACTGCACACAAAACTAGACAAAAGACTAAAAGATTGCACAAAAGACACAAAAGACTGCACACTAAAGACTGATTTTCGGCCTCTATATATAGAGGTGAGCAAAGGACCAAGAGGTGCGTAAGCATCCCTTCAAAAAGTGTCCAGGTTCAATGTATCTGTGCCATTTGAACTACCTCGTCGTCGGCGACGAACTACCTTCATTGTCGGCGAGGCTTCTGAAGATCTTCAAACCGCTCTAGCTCGGCGTCGGCGGGCTCGGGCTCGCTTGTCGGCCGAGACGGTTATAAATTCTTCAGAATTTTCTTCTTGTAACCTCGCCGTCGGCGGGCTCGATCTCGCCGTCGGCGACTCAGCACAAATTGCACGATTTTGCTCCAAATTCGCTCCTTTTTATGATTTTTGCTTTTATCACCTAAATTATTCATTCCTGCAACAAAATAAAGAAAATACCCTTCTTTAAAGTGCAATTTCATCAAAAATAGGTATGAATTTCTTAATAAAATTTTCAGCGATCACTCCTCATCCATGAACTCTGATGAATCAACTTCATTTTCTAATTTTTCCCCTCTTTCTTTTGCCAACCGTCGGATATCCGTCCTTAGCTTTCCTATAGCATCCTCGAGGGGTCTCTTCCAGACGGTATCGCGGTTGTCGTGTGATGGCTGTTGAACTTCTTTTTCGGGAATTTCTTTTATTGCAGTAGCACTTCCTTCTGATTTAGGCTCTTTGACGAGACTTTTCTTCTCAGGACGTTGTGTTGGTCTCGGCTCGGTAATAATAGATCGCCACACCATCCTTCTTGCAGCAGAAGTCCTAGAACCGGACGGTCTGTCGGCTATATGCTGGTAGGTGTGTCCTCCCTAATATGATGGCCCGATACAACTACAGGTGAACTAGCTCTCATTTTCTTCCTTGGCTTCTCTACGGCAGTGACAGGCTCTACTTACGGTCTGAGGCGGGATCTAGCTGGCACTCGTCCCATTCTTCTTAGGATTTCTGACACGGGGCATCTTTCTTTCTTTGCCAATTTTTCTATCACAGCTTGTAGCCGAGCAAATGACGTAGTCTTTACCCTTTTTCTTTTGTAGTTACTATAGTATGCAGGTCGGGGTAATGTAGAGGCAATCCTTCGGGCATCTTCTTCATCCGATGCAGGAGAGAGGGGGTGAAACCTACTCCCTTCCAACAGAGGTATATACTCATGCAGTTCTTCTCTTTCCTCATGAATTTCTTCTAGAAAAGCAACTTCAGCAGCTTTGGCTTTCTCGATCCCGGTGATCTTTCCGCTTCTATTTCTCCTTTGAGTCCGAGTTAGGGGTGCAACTCTTGAACCGGACCGAATCTCGAAAACGGATGGTATTGTAGCAAAATCCGTACCCTCCGCGGTGATAGGCTCACCACGGACTTGGATTTCCTTCCCCTTCGGTTTGGCGGAAGCCGGGGTAGGTGCGGAGATGACTAGACCGGTGGGGGTAGAGACAACGATCCTCCTATGAATAGCGAGTACTTCATTCGAGTTGGAACCTTTTGCGGGGAGGGAATTCTTGAGTCGACTTCAGGTTGAAGTCAATTACGGGCTCCTCAGTTTCTGGTACTTTGTCCATTAGTGTGAAGAGGGTGACGTCAGCGAACTTAATATCTATGTTGTCGAATCCTTGTCCAAAATGGATGATCCCATTGTCAGGCAGCTCATCCTTGTAGACGACGAGTCCGATCCGTTGGTGAAGGAGAAGATTAACTTTGGGGCAGACATTTTCTGCAGGGTAGATTCTGAGTATTAGTCCCGAATTATGCTTCCTTTTGTCACAAAATTTAGGACGAAAAAAAGAAAAAGTCCGAACACATTTTCGTTTATCTTAATGTATTTATGATTTAAAAGTGTTTGTTTATTAAAAGGTTTTTTATTAGAAGATTTGTTTATTAGGAACGAAATGTTTAAAGGTATATAAAAGGTAAAGGACCCGATTCAGAATTGGAAAGGAAGAGAAAGACTCGTAAGACTTCTCGACACGAAGGACCGCTCCTAAGCTAACACTTATTGGGGGTCCTCCCCACCTCGGAAAGAGGTAAAAGGATTTCAGAACCTCTCTATTTTAGGGGTGTCTAAACAGTGGCTCCTAAATCCGAGGGAAGTTGGCTATACCCGTTCAAAATAGAAATGAATGAGGTATGCCAACGGAAAGAATGGTAGTTTGCTCCACTAGGGACATGGATACACTACCGATTTATGAAAGCAAAACCATCTGATCAAAATGGAGAGAGGAACTAGTCCCCAGTGGAGTCGCCAGAAGTTGTCGGCATATTTTTAGGTTATGTGTTTTGAAAAGGGGTCGCCTACGTAAATTGTCGGTGAATTTTCATATTTTAAATTAAATTTAAATATATATATAATTTGGAAAGTAGCATTTGATTTTGAAAATAATTTTAAGTTTGAAAATTTTAAGATATGAAATCAAACCGATCTCACATCCCGAATAGTTTATATAAACGAGCACCACACCACAAACCATGAATCTATCCCGAAGAATAGACACACTGCTTGATGATGGGGCTCGATTAAATAAACTAGAAGATTTGTGACATCCATTTGGTCTGCGTACCAATTTTATAAGACGACAACTTCCTCTGCTTAATATAAAGAAATTAAGCAGGGTTTATATTACCTGGGTTCTTAAAGTTCCCTATAAGGGCAAGCCCCTATAGTTAATTACATCTTAAATGACGAAAATCATTTAAGAAAACTCTCGATAATGATCAGTGGTTTTGCTCTCAAGAATTTCAAAGTTTAAGGTTTTCAAAGGATTGGATTTTGGAAATTTCAATAGGGACTAGCTCAAATTTGGAACAATTGTTTTGAGAATCCAATGGAAAGAAAAGTAGGAGAAGCTGAGGATCCAAGAGGAATCTTGGCAACTTCCCAAACTATCCTATTGTTTGGCTTCAATTTAGGAAAATTTATTTAATGTTTCAAACCTGCCAATTTTAATTAATTAAGACTTATATTTGTATGATATACTCACACAAATAGCCTCGAAGATGTGAGGGATTATGTCGTACCGAACGACTGCCTCGGAATCCTAAGACCGGTTAGGGCTTACTTTGCATAATATGATTATGCGGATGCCTAACGAAAAGTTGAGGATTTATGTTGCATTAGGAAAACTACCTCGAAATCCTATGGCTTGGTTATTTAATTATAGGAAAAGTTTTGTTGAAGTAGACCCGAGCTTTGCTGATGACGATGGCCGTGCTGCCCACCATGCTCCAAGCTCCTTGTTGTTGCAGAGGTTTAGTTTTAGAAGGTGAAAATCAGGAGATGAGAAAAGTGTTTTGGTTTAAAAATCTTAAAATCCAAATGTTTTTAACGTCTTAATTAAAACAAATCTTAAAGTTGATTAAACAGAACCGATTAAGATCCCACGGTTCCGTCATCCCAAGCACCGTTATTTTCATCGGATTCACTTAGTCCGAGATGAATTTGCTAAACTCAATCGAATGAGTTCCACACTTTCATTTAGACCTTGGGAAATCCCGTTAGCAACACGTGGGTTACATCATCCGAGGTATTCCCGATCATCCAACGAGACGTTTTAGTTTAGTTATAATTGCAGTTTTGTTATTCTGTTTGTGATTAAATTTTGAGTTGTTTTATCTTTTGAAATGTTGTGGCGAGTGGATTTTATCTTTTTGTGACTTTTAATTTAGATTTGGGTTTCGGTTTGTGGCTATCCTAAAAGTTTTAGTTTTCATGCAACAATCTTGTTTAACATGCAAGAAGAGTAAAGTGGAGCTTATATGAATAAATTGCAATAAAGTAAATTGCAATGAAATAAAAGCGTACCTGGAGAGTCTTCTCGTCATTCTAAGCTGCACTTAAAACACATGTTAAGTCATTTAAATATTTATAACAAGTACCTAGGTAAAGCTAAGGAAGGGTTTTGGTTGTCTACCAAATTCCTAATCCTATTGCTAGTCATCTCCTATGACGTCTAGGTTCTTGTATTTTGTTTAAGGATGATTTTCTTCATCAAAGAACAATTAAATTCAATTGTTCTTCTAAAACATCCCACCATATTGAGGGAGTGTTTAGGAAGAGGCCTAAACATCTTTTCAATATTTTTGGGATTATTTTTGAGTCCAAATGAGTTTTATTACACAGGTGAATTAATCATCCAAAAATTTAGTTTAATTTCTTGCTCAGTGAATTAGGATGTTTAATTATCCTACAAGTAAAGTGACATTTCACTTGATGCTTTACTTAAGAGTTATAATAATGAAAACCTTTAGGGGGCAAATTAATTTGTTAAAGAATTTAATGATTTAAAACTCGGAATTGGTGATTTAAAGTGATTTAAAATTTTAATAAATTTAAGTTTGGCATAGTGTTCAAGTTGTTTTATTCTTAAGTGTTTTAAACCATTTGAATTGAAAGAGGAGTTTATATTATTATTTAATTTAGACTTTAATGATTTAATTTTAATTTAATTGCAATATTCTAGATTAAATTTTAATTGGTTTCGATTATTTTTTTTAATTAAGAATTTATTTTTATGAAATTGATTTTTATGTTTCAAGTTTGTTTTAAATTTGCTTTCAAGTGATTTTTGAAATTAATAATTTTTCTTAAGTTTATTTCAATTTAATTATCAAATTATTTAATGTTTTAAGTTTTAATTTAATTAAGGTTCACTTTTCTTTTAACTATTTAATTATTAATTTCAATTATCACTTTAAATTTAATTAAAAGTTAAATATTATTAAAGTGTTTCATTTAGGGATTTTAGTTTAAGTCATTATAGTCTCTCTAAAATATATTTCCATTTTAATGGTCCAAATTTTAACTTATTCTTCCAAAATTCAAATTGTTTAATTAATTAAGGTTTACTTTAAATATTTTCAAGATGATTAATGGGTTTCTACCCCTTAATTCTCTAGGTTTCAATCTTCTAATGAAAATTATAAGATCAAACATTTTACCCTCCCCTTGATTAAACCTAAATATTAATTAGGGTTAAAATCCTTTAATTACCTTTATGCCCCTTTAGGCTTATTTATTTCATAACTCACTAAATTGAGCTCAAATGAACCTGAAATTTTTGTCACTTCACTCGTATGTCAATTAAGACATTAGAGGAGAAAATGTGATTTTTCTAAATTAAATTTAATTTATATAATTATTTTTGTGAAAAATAAGGGGGAAAATTCAACAACATGACTAAGGTAAGGTTTTTATCCTTAAGAAAATTATGGGAAGTTTCTAATGACCACAGAACCACTTGGACCAATTTTGGTGATTTTTTGAATTATATTTTATTTATTATAATTATTTTGAATTTTAGAATGTTAATTAATTATAAAATAAAATAAGGGTTGAAAATTAAGTTTTATATTTTTCTTAAATCTCACTGACCTCAAGGAGTTCAGAAAAACAAATTTTATAATTTTATAATTTTTCTTTGATTTATTAGAATTAATTTAGTGAAAAGGTTGGAAAATTCATTTTTTAATTCAAAAAATGTTTTAAGCATTTAAAATTCAATATCTTTACCTTGAGACTTGGGAAAAATATTTGGTTTGTTCCTAAGTGATTAGGAGTCAAAATATGACATTTTTATGATTTTTAATATTTTGTGATTTTTATTATTTTTTAATTGTTTAAAATATTAAAATATGGTGGAAAATGAAGATTTTTAGAAAATTTTAATTTTAATTTTCTTAGACTCCCCTAACATCAGAGAAGCTCCAAAAGCAATTAGGTGAATTTTTAAAGTGTATTTTTGGAGTTATGAATTTTTTAAGTTTAATTTTAGTTATGTGACTTAATTAATCCATTTAGTGGGGTTAAATATTTCCAATTAATTCCAAATTTTTATGTGAGGTCCCTCTGATCCTAAAGATCAGTGAAGAATTATTTTCAAGTTCTTTTGATTTGTGGTTAACCCTAATTAATTAAAGTTCAGTTTTGAGTAATTAGGCCAATTATGGTTATTCTTAATGAATTAACTCAAAATATAATTATCATAGGGTCCTCTGGTCCTAAGAAACTTCCCCAAATTTTCCTAGAATTTTCTAAGCAATATGCTAATTAATGGAAATAAAATACCAAAAACAGTGACATAAACTTGAAAAATACATAACTTGCCATAGAGATGACCTCTAACCTTGAAAAATTCAAAGAATGTTTCCAAGATCAGAGGCTTCAAAAACCCTATGGTCTCATGCCATGGAGAATTGTCTATGCAAATGGAGAATCAAAATACTGAAATGAGTTAATAATTAATTAAAAATAAAATACTAATCAATATAACCTAATTCTTTTTCCACATTATTCTCCTTTGTTCACCGAGCAAGAGGGTATTTTTATTTTATTTTTGTGATTTTCCTACACCAAGATATGGATTTTCTAAGTTACGGGTATTTAAATAAATAAAAAAATCCATATTTTTCTACTTATCCACGCGGCGTCGACTAGACCTCGGCGGCTCCGAAAGCCACGCGTCGCGCTCCCATTCGACGCCACCATCCGAATCGGTGCTCCGGGGCCCGAGGTTCGAGTAACGTTCTCGCGGTCGGCGCAATGCGGACCATCCACTCGATACACGCTCGATCGGACGACGCTCGGTCATCGTCTACGGCGGGTGTGCACCCGTGACTCGTCCACACTAAAACCACTAAGAACTCTTTCATTTCTCAATGGGTTTTCGTGTTCTTATGCTCTATGGATTCGTCTTGAGGAGACGAACACATCCATACGGTTTACATGCTATGAAATTAAGCCAATCAAAATGGAGATTCACTGGAAGCTCGGGAGAAAGGAGAGGTCTATACCTTGGCTCTGAGAAGTAAAGCTTCAATCAGAGAGTTGTGGCACCTTTGATTGCACCTAAGGAGGCTCTAGATGAAGTCTCTGGCTTTGGGGAATTGCCTAGGTACAACTTCCACCAAGCCCGATTTCAAAGCATGGCCGATTGACCCACAATTTTATATTATGATATTTTTAATTTAATTGCAACGACGCCAAAAACTTGACCCCGCTATTTATATGTATAGAATTGTAATTGTTTATGTTGTGGATGCTACGCAAGTATACGTATAGTATCAAGTAATACAGGGCTCCGGTGGAGTCCCGGTTATCGATCCACGAGAGAAAGAGAAAATTAAATAACAACTAATTTAAAATAATAATAATAATTTTTAAAATAGTATACGAAAATTTGGAATTTTAAATTTGAGCGCAATAAAGTAAACTAAGTAATTTAATTAGGTAACTTAACTAAGTAGAAAATTAATACGTATTGAAAGTGCGGGAAATTAAACTAATTGCTAAATAAGTCTTAACTATTCAGAAAAAGTATCTTTCCCCTTGTTTAGAAATTTAAGTGATTGATGAATTTAAATAGATAATTTTAAGGTATTGTGACAAATAGGAGCATTCCTATTCTTTACCCTTTGGTCCGGGTGTAAAGAATATTGACTAATCCTATGTTTGATTATCGAATCTGCGGCTGAGTGCGGGAGGATACCGACTGCCACTTCGGAGCTCCCACGTTCCCCTCGCCCGAGGGCTAAAATCTACACTTCAGCTCTCGAAACAATAGGACCCGATTGAATATTTTAGTACGTCACACTAAAATGCTCAATTCTACGCCCTAGTGATATTATTTCCTATTTATTTGTACCCTCCTTCCAAGGCTTTTGAATTACCCGAATATCGGATGTAATTTTTACTATAGTTGATAATCAACATATTTTAACAAATCAAATGGCCGGTTTGAAAGTAAATTAAGTTTTAAGTAAAAATTATCACAATTTATTAATATATATAAAAGTATCTCTATTTTAATTTCATCAAGTCACTTAATTTCATAAACAGGGAGAAAGACTAATAAACTACTCAGAATGCATGGGAACTAAACTAAGCATGGAATTCATTTAAAGTTAAAAACAATAAATACAAATACTTATCTCGATTTATCCCCAAACGGACTCATATAGTTCCTTTGACTCTTCCTTCCAAGTCAGACACGACTCACTAATTACTCACTAATTACTCACTAAAGACTCACTAAAGACACACAACTGCACACAAAACTAGACAAAAGACTAAAAGATTGCACAAAAGACACAAAAGACTGCACACTAAAGACTGATTTTCGGCCTCTATATATAGAGGTGAGCAAAGGACCAAGAGGTGCGTAAGCATCCCTTCGAAAAGTGTCCAGGTTCAATGTATCTGTGCCATTTGAACTACCTCGTCGTCGGCGACGAACTACCTCGCTGTCGGCGAGGCTTCTAGAAGATCTTCAAACCGCTCTAGCTCGCTGTCAGCGGGCTCGGGCTCGCTGTCAGCGAGACAGTTATAAATTCTTCAGAATTTTCTTCTTGTGACCTCGCCGTCGGCGGGCTCGATCTCGCCGTCGGCGACTCAGCTAAATTGCACGATTTTGCTCCAAATTCGCTCCTTTTTATGATTTTTGCTTTTATCACCTAAATTATTCATTCCTGCAACAAAATAAAGAAAATACCCTTCTTTAAAGTGCAATTTCATCGAAAATAGGTATGAATTTCTTAATAAAATTTTCGGCGATCACTCCTCATCCATGAACTCGATGAATCAACTTCATTTTCTAATTTTTCCCCTCTTTCTTTTGCCAACCGTCGGATATCCGTCCTTAGCTTTCCTATAGCATCCTCGAGGGTCTCTTCCGGACGGTATCGCGGTTGTCGTGTGATGGTCTGTTGAACTTCTTTTCGGGAATTTCTTTTATTAGCAGGTAGCACTTCCTTCGATTTAGGCTCTTTGACGAGACTTTTCTTCTCGGGACGTTGTGTTGGTCTCGGCTCGGTAATAATAGATCACCACACCATCCTTCTTGCGGCGAAGTCCTAGAAGCCGGACGGTGCAGTCGGCTATATCTTTGGTAGGTGTGTCCTCCCTAATATGATGGCCCGATACAACTACAGGTGAACTAGCTCTCATTTTCTTCCTTGGCTTCTCTACGGCAGTGACAGGCTCTACTTACGGTCTGAGGCGGGATCTAGCTGGCACTCGTCCCATTCTTCTTAGGATTTCTGACACGGGGCATCTTTCTTTCTTTGCCAATTTTTCTATCACAGCTTGTAGCCGAGCAAATGACGTAGTCTTTACCCTTTTCTTTTGTAGTTACTATAGTATGCGGGTCGGGGTAATGTGAGGCAATCCTTCGGGCATCTTCTTCATCCGATGCAGGAGAGAGGGGGTGAAACCTACTCCCTTCCAACAGAGGTATATACTCATGCAGTTCTTCTCTTTCCTCATGAATTTCTTCTAGAAAAGCAACTTCAGCAGCTTTGGCTTTCTCGATCCTGGTGATCTTTCTGCTTCTATTTCTCCTTTGAGTCCGAGTTAGGGGTGCAACTCTTGAACTGGACTGAATCTCGAAAACAGATGGTATTGTAGCAAAATCTGTACCCTCCACGGTGATAGGCTCACCACAGACTTGGATTTCCTTCCCCTTCAGTTTGGCGGAAGCCGGGGTAGGTGCAGAGATGACTAGACCGGTGGGGGTAGAGACAACAGTCCTCCTATGAATAGCAGTACTTCATTCAGCTGGAAACTTTTGCAGGGGAGGGAATTCTTGAGTCGACTTCAGGTTGAAGTCAATTACGGGCTCCTCAGTTTCTGGTACTTTGTCCATTAGTGTGAAGAGGGTGACGTCAGCGAACTTAATATCTATGTTGTCGAATCCTTGTCCAAAATGGATGATCCCATTGTCAGGCAGCTCATCCTTGTAGACAGCCAAGTCCAGTCCGTTGGTGAATGAGAAGATTAACTTTGGGGCAGACATTTTCTGCAGGGTAGATTCTGAGTATTAGTCCCGAATTATGCTTCCTTTTGTCACAAAATTTAGGACGAAAAAAAGAAAAAGTCCGAACACATTTTCGTTTATCTTAATGTATTTATGATTTAAAAGTGTTTGTTTATTAAAAGGTTTTTTATTAGAAGATTTGTTTATTAGGAACGAAATGTTTAAAGGTATATAAAAGGTAAAGGACCCGATTCAGAATTGGAAAGGAAGAGAAAGACTCGTAAGACTTCTCGACACGAAGGACCGCTCCTAAGCTAACACTTATTGGGGGTCCTCCCCACCTCAGAAAAGAGGTAAAAGGATTTCAGAACCTCTCTATTTTAGGGGTGTCTAAACAGTGGCTCCTAAATCCGAGGGAAGTTGGCTATACCCGTTCAAAATAGAAATGAATGAGGTATGCCAACGGAAAGAATGGTAGTTTGCTCCACTAGGGACATGGATACACTACCGATTTATGAAAGCAAAACCATCTGATCAAAATGGAGAGAGGAACTAGTCCCCAGTGGAGTCGCCAGAAGTTGTCGGCATATTTTTAGGTTATGTGTTTTGTAAAGGGGTCGCCTACAGAAATTGTCGGTGAATTTTCATATTTTAAATTAAATTTAAATATATATATAATTTGGAAAGTAGCATTTGATTTTGAAAATAATTTTAAGTTTGAAAATTTTAAGATATGAAATCAAACCGATCTCACATCCCGAATAGTTTATATAAACGAGCACCACACCACAAACCATGAATGCTATCCCGAAGAATAGACACATCTGCTTGATGATGGGGCTCGATTAAATAAACTAGAAGATTTGTGACATCCATTTGGTCCGCGTACCAATTTTATAAGACGACAACTTCCTCTCGCTTAATATAAAGAAATTAAGCGGGGTTTATATTACCAGGTTCTTAAAGTTCCTATAAGGGCGAAGCCACTATAGTTAATTACATCTTAAATGACGAAAATCATTTAAGAAAACTCTCGATAATGATCGGTGGTTTTGCTCTCGAGAATTTCAAAGTTTAAGGTTTTCGAAAGGATTGGATTTTGGAAATTTCAATAGGGACTAGCTCAAATTTGGAACAATTGTTTTGAGAATCCAATGGAAAGAAAAGTAGGAGAAGTCGAGGATCCGAGAGGAATCTTGGCAACTTCCCAAACTATCCTATTGTTTGGCTTCAATTTAGGAAAATTTATTTAATGTTTCAAACTCTGCCAATTTTAATTAATTAAGACTTATATTTGTATGATATACTCACACAAATAGCCTCGAAGATGTGAGGGATTATGTCGTACCGAACGACTGCCTCGGAATCCTAAGACCGGTTAGGGCTTACTTTGCATAATATGATTATGCAGATGCCTAACGAAAAGTTGAGGATTTATGTTGCATTAGGAAAACTACCTCGAAATCCTATGGCTTGGTTATTTAATTATAGGAAAAGTTTTGTTGAAGTAGACCCGAGCTTTGCTGATGACGATGGCCGTGCTGCCCACCATGCTCCGAGCTCCTTGTTGTTGCGAGAGGTTTAGTTTTAGAAGGTGAAAATCAGGAGATGAGAAAAGTGTTTTGGTTTAAAAATCTTAAAATCCAAATGTTTTTAACGTCTTAATTAAAACAAATCTTAAAGTTGATTAAACAGAACCGATTAAGATCCCACGGTTCCGTCATCCCGGCACCGTTATTTTCATCGGATTCACTTAGTCCAGATGAATTTGCTAAACTCAGTTGAATGAGTTCCACACTTTCATTTAGACCTTGGGAAATCCCGTTAGCAACACACTGGGTTACATCATCCGAGGTATTCCCGATCATCCAACGAGACGTTTTAGTTTAGTTATAATTGCGGTTTTGTTATTACGTTTGTGATTAAATTTTGAGTTGTTTTATCTTTTGAAATGTTGTGGCAGTGGATTTTATCTTTTTGTGACTTTTAATTTAGATTTGGGTTTCAGTTTTGTGGCTATCCTAAAAGTTTTAGTTTTCATGCAACAATCTTGTTTAACATGCAAGAAGAGTAAAGTGGAGCTTATATGAATAAATTGCAATAAAGTAAATTGCAATGAAATAAAAGCGTACCTGGAGAGTCTTCTCGTCATTCTAAGCTGCACTTAAAACACATGTTAAGTCATTTAAATATTTATAACAAGTACTCAGGTAAAGCTTAGGGAAGGGTTTTGGTTGTCTACCAAATTCTTAATCCTATTGCTTAGTCATCTCCTATGACGTCTAGGTTCTTGTATTTTGTTTAAGGATGATTTTCTTCATCAAAGAACAATTAAATTCAATTGTTCTTCTAAAACATCCCACCATATTGAGGGAGTGTTTAGGAAGAGGCACTAAACATCTTTTCGATATTTTTGGGATTATTTTTGAGTCCAAATGAGTTTTATTGCACAGGTGAATTAATCATCCAAAAATTTAGTTTAATTTCTTGCTCAGTGAATTAGGATGTTTAATTATCCTACAAGTAAAGTGACATTTCACTTGATGCTTTACTTAAGAGTTATAATAATGAAAACCTTTAGAGGCAAATTAATTTGTTAAAGAATTTAATGATTTAAAGCTGGAATTGGTGATTTAAAGTGATTTAAAATTTTAATAAATTTAAGTTTGGCATAGTGTTCAAGTTGTTTTATTCTTAAGTGTTGTAAACCATTTGAATTGAAAGAGGAGTTTATATTATTATTTAATTTAGACTTTAATGATTTAATTTTAATTTAATTGCAATATTCTAGATTAACTTTTAATTGGTTTGATTATTTTTTTTTTAATTAAGAATTTATTTTTATGAAATTGATTTTTATGTTTCAAGTTTGTTTTAAATTTGCTTTCAAGTGATTTTTGAAATTAATAATTTTTTTTAAAATTTATTTCAATTTAATTATCAAATTATTTAATGTTTTAAGTTTTAATTTAATTAAGGTTCACTTTTCTTTTAACTATTTAATTATTAATTTCAATTATCACTTTAAATTTAATTAAAAGTTAAATATTATTAAAGTGTTTCATTTAGGGATTTTAGTTTAAGTCATTATAGTCTCTCTAAATTATATTTCCATTTTAATGGTCCAAATTTTAACTTATTCTTCCAAAATTCAAATTGTTTAATTAATTAAGGTTTACTTTAAATATTTTCAAGATGATTAATGGGTTTCTACCCCTTAATTCTCTAGGTTTCAATCTTCTAATGAAAATTATAAGATCAAACATTTTACCCTCCCTTGATTAAACCTAAATATTAATTAGGGTTAAAATCCTTTAATTACCTTTATGCCCTTTTAAGGCTTATTTATTTCATAACTCACTAAATTGAGCTCAAATGAACCTGAAATTTTTGTCACTTCACTCGTATGTCAATTAAGACATTAGAGGAGAAAATGTGATTTTTCTAAATTAAATTTAATTTATATAATTATTTTTGTGAAAAATAAGGGGGAAAATTCAACAACATGACTAAGGTAAGGTTTTTATCCTTAAGAAAATTATGGGAAGTTTCTAATGACCACGGAACCACTTGGACCAATTTTGGTGATTTTTTGAATTATATTTTATTTATTATAATTATTTTGAATTTTAGAATGTTAATTAATTATAAAATAAAATAAGGGTTGAAAATTAAGTTTTATATTTTTCTTAAATCTCACTGACCTCAAGGAGTTCAGAAAAACAAATTTTATAATTTTATAATTTTTCTTTGATTTATTAGAATTAATTTAGTGAAAAGGTTGGAAAATTCATTTTTTAATTCAAAAAATGTTTTAAGCATTTAAAATTCAATATCTTTACCTTGAGACTTGGGAAAAATATTTGGTTTGTTCCTAAGTGATTAGGAGTCAAAATATGACATTTTTATGATTTTTAATATTTTGTGATTTTTATTATTTTTTAATTGTTTAAAATATTAAAATATGGTGGAAAATGAAGATTTTTAGAAAATTTTAATTTTAATTTTCTTAGATTCCTCTAACATCAGAGAAGCCCCAAAACCAATTAGGTGAATTTTTAAAGTGTATTTTTGGAGTTATGAATTTTTTAAGTTTAATTTTAGTTATGTGACTTAATTAATCCATTTAGTGGGGTTAAACATTTCCAATTTATTTCAAATTTTTATGTGAGGTCCCTCCGATCCTAAAGATCAGTGGAGAATTATTTTCAAGTTCTTTTGATTTGTGGTTAACCCTAATTAATTAAAGTTCAGTTTTGAGTAATTAGGCCAATTAGGGTTATTCTTAATGAATTAACTCAAAATATAATTATCATAGGGTCCTCTGGTCCTAAGAAACTTCCCCAAATTTTCCTAGAATTTTCTAAGCAATATGCTAATTAATGGAAATAAAATACCAAAAACAGTGACATAAACTTGAAAAATACATAACTTGCCATAGAGATGACCTCTAACCTTGAAAAATTCAAAGAATGTTTCCAAGATCAGAGGCTTCAAAAACCCTATGGTCTCATGCCATGGAGAATTGTCTATGCAAATGGAGAATCAAAATACTGAAATGAGTTAATAATTAATTAAAAATAAAATACTAATCAATATAACCTAATTCTTTTTCCACATTATTCTCCTTTGTTCACTGAGCAAGAGGGTATTTTTATTTTATTTTTGTGATTTTCCTACACCAAGATATGGATTTTCTAAGTTCTGGGTATTTAAATAAATAAAAAAATCCATATTTTTCTACTTATCCACGCGGCGTCGACTAGACCTCGGCAGCTCCGAAAGCCCACGCGTCGCGCTCCCATTCGACGCCACCATCTGAATCGGTGCTCCGAGGGCCCAAGGTTCGAGTAACGTTCTGCGGTCGGCGCAATACGGACCATCCACTCGATACGCGCTCGATCGGACGACGCACTGGTCATCGTCTACGGCGGGTGTGCACCCGTGACTCGTCCACACTAAAACCCTAAGAACTCTCTCATTTCTCGATGGGTTTTCGTGTTCTTATGCTCCATGGATTCGTCTTGAGGAGACGAACACATCCATACGGTTTACATGCTTATGAAATTAAGCCGATCAAAATGGAGATTCATTCGGAAGCTCGGGAGAAAGGAGAGGTCTATACCTTGGCTGCGAGAAGTAAAGCTTCAATCGGAGAGTTGTGGCACCTTTGATTGCACCTAAGGAGGCTCTAGATGAAGTCTGCGGCTTTGGGGAATCGCTGAGTACAACTTCCACCAAGCCCGATTTCAAAGCATGGTCGATCGACCCACAATTTTATATTATGATATTTTTAATTTAATTGCAACGACGCCAAAAACTTGACCCCGCTATTTATATGTATAGAATTGTAATTGTTTATGTTGTGGATGCTACGCAAGTATACGTATAGTATCAAGTAATACAGGGCTCCAGTGGAGTCCTGGTTATCGATCCCACAGAGAAAGAGAAAATTAAATAACAACTAATTTAAAATAATAATAATAATTTTTAAAATAGTATACGAAAATTTGGAATTTTAAATTTGAGCGCAATAAAGTAAACTAAGTAATTTAATTAGGTAACTTAACTAAGTAGAAAATTAATACGTATTGAAAGTGCGAGAAATTAAACTAATTGCTAAATAAGTCTTAACTATTCGGAAAAAGTATCTTTCCCCTTGTTTAGAAATTTAAGTGATTGATGAATTTAAATAGATAATTTTAAGGTATTGTGACAAATAGGAGCATTCCTATTCTTTACCCTTTAGTCAGAGTGTAAAGAATATTGACTAATCCTATGTTTGATTGCGAATGCGCGGCTAGGTGCAGGAGGATACGATTGCCACTTCGGAGCTCCCACGTTCCCCTCGCACGAGGGCTAAAATCTACACTTCGACTCTCGAAACAATAGGACCGAATTGAATATTTTAGTACGTCACACTATAATGCTCGATTCTACGCCCAGTGATATTATTTCCCTATTTATTTGCACCCTCCTTCCAAGGCTTTTGAATTCCCGAATATCGGATGTAATTTTTACTATAGTTGATAATCAACATATTTTAACAAATCAAATGGCCAGTTTGAAAGTAAATTAAATTTTAAGTAAAAATTATCACAATTTATTAATATATATAAAAGTATCTCTATTTTAATTTCATCAAGTCACTTAATTTCATAAACAAGGAGAAAGACTAATAAACTACTCAGAATGCATGGGAACTAAACTAAGCATGGATTTCATTTAAAGTTAAAAACAATAAATACAAATACTTATCTCGATTTATCCCAAAACAGACTCCTCGTAGTTCCTTTGACTCTTCCTTCCAGTACGACACGACTCACTAATTACTCACTAAACTCACTAAAGACTCACTAAAGACACACAAGCGCACACAAAACTAGACAAAAGACTAAAAGATTGCACACAAAAGGCTGATTTTCGGCCTCTATATATAGAGGTGAGCAAAGGACCAAGAGGTGCGTAAGCATCCCTTCAAAAAGTGTCCGGGTTCGATGTATACGTGCCATTTGAACTACCTCGCCGTCGGCGACGAACTACCTCGTCGTCGGCGAGGCTTCTAGAAGATCTTCGAACCGCTGCAGCTCGGCTGTCGGCGGGCTCGGGCTCGTTGTCGGCGAGACGGTTATAAATTCTTCGGAATTTTCTTCTTGTAACCTCGCCGTCGGCAGGCTCGATCTCGCCGTCGGCGACTCGGCCTAAATTGCATGATTTTGCTCCAAATTCGCTCCTTTTTATGATTTTTGCTTTTATCACCTAAATTATTCATTCCTGCAACAAAATAAAGAAAATACCCTTCTTTAAAGTGCAATTTCATCAAAAATAGGTATGAATTTCTTAATAAATTTTTCGGCGATCAAAATCCCCAAACTTACTTATTACTTGTCCTCAAGTAATTTTTAGTACTACATAAAAATAATGAGTTTTATAATAAAATTTTTCAATTTAAATAAAATATGAATTAGATTAATTAATATCATAATGAAGTTAAACAAAAATAATTCATGTAATTTAATTAATCTTATAGAAATAAATTATTTAGTTATCGAGTCTAAGATTTCTAATTTACTTATTCATTTCGGGAATAATTATATTTAAAAGAATAACTACTTAAGATATTCATATGATAAGAAATTCGAAAAACACTATTAGGTAAAATTCTAATCCATAAACATAAGTTTGGAAATATCTAAGTTTTTTCCTTTAGGTTAATTCAAATGAAGCCAATTTTTGATAAGGCATCTCTCGAAGCTTCTCCTTATTTTTCTTTTTCTTTTTTTTCTTTTTCTTTTTTTTTCTAATGATGATTACTGTATCTGGAGAGCCTGTTAATAATTTTGAACTTCATTTTCATTTTCCTAAATTTGAAACTTAGAAATATTTCTTAGCTTATATATACTTCATAGTTTTTACTTCATTGATTTTCGATCTTTTCTTTTTCACTTGAATACTTAAGAATTTTAATTTTAGAATATAGTTTTCCTTACTAAAAATAGTTTACTATATTCTTATTCCCTTTAACCAAATAGTTTATTCTATTTAATTAATTAAAGTACTAGAAATATTTCATTTAACCTTTTATAATAATTAAAAAAAATAATTCATATTAAATCAAATTGAAAAATTTGCTATAAAAATCATTTTTATAATAATTTGAAAATAGAAATTGAAAACAAGTTAATAACTAAATTTGTATTTTACTCCCCCCGAACTTAAATTTTTATATCTACTCTAAATAATGAAAAAGGGAGAGTAAATAAATCATACCTTTGAAGTTTAGGTATTTCTTCTTTTTTTTTCTTTGAATTTTTTGCGAGCTTTTTCATTTTCATTGAACTGCATCTTGTTAGTATTCTCCATATATATATAACAAGAAAAATGCGGGGATAAAATGCGAGATAAGTATCAAACACAGACAATTAAAATTAACTCTACATTACACCTATGAATCATTAACATATTAAAAACAATTGAACTAACGGATTAACAATTTTAAAACTTAAAACAATACGGAATAATAGAAAATAAAAACATACTAAAGAAAACTAACATCCTAATTAATATAAAAACAAATGCAATTAACTAACACACACAAAAAAAAACAAAAACTAAACTACTATAACAATCCAAGCGAATAATCTAACAAACATCCAATGTCTCACAACATAAAGTACTGAATATTACAAACATATAAAAGTTTTTTTTTTTTAAATAACTTAACATTAAACAAACAAACAAATAAAGTCTTAATCTTCGACATTAAAGTCCCGAGCTATATCATCTCCTCCACTGATCGTAGGTGAGAAGGCCGAGCAGTCGGAATCTTGTGAATATCGGGGGCACTCGGGAAAGACAACATCTAAATCACCACTCCTATAGCGACGCTCGGCTTCATAGTATGCAATCTCGTATTCCGAATGTCGTTGGAGATATTCATCTATCATAATCGTGTCTTCTCTCCGAGCCTCCGATCCTTTGATCTATATGCTCGAATCTTCTTTCCATATTTTCTCCAAATAACTCAAAACTCTTTCTACTCGGGGTTAATTCATTCATCGGATCTTGAAGGGTAGGGGTGGTAGACTCGGGAGGTTCATAGCTAGTAGAGGGTATATCTCTGCTGGGTGAGTGAAATAACTTCTCACTCACGATCTCCAACTTTCGTGGGATTCATATTTCTTTATATTAGCACGAGTTAGGGGTTTCATAGGCTACTATCCATTCCTCATCATCTCTTGCCTCTACCCCGGATAATTGGCAAAGTGCATAGATAAGACCGGGATGTCCTAATCCTCCTCCACTTTCATTTCTAGCGATGGCTAATATGTTTTTATATATAACACTTCCCACATTAATACTCTTACAGTTCCGAATACGAAATTTAGAAGCTGCTCATCTCTTGTTACCTCACTATGATGGTAGGTAGGTAACAAAGTAGAGCAAATAAAATAATGCCGAGGCTTTTGATGTTGCATTTAGCATAGAAAGAGGGAAGTTTACCCGTTCTCGTTGCTTTATCTTCCGGACTCCTTTCCCATCGGTGAGAAAGTCGATCACCTCTTCTAATGGTCCTTCCATAGTTCCAAAAGTTTCATATTCGCTTCAGGTGTCTTGAACTTCATAATATGCGTTTATTCTAGCATGTGCTGAAATCTACGAAAAATCCTCTAACTTTAACCGGTGCATCTTACGCTTGTGTTAAGTTTGTATAAAATTCCTTTACAACTTCTACGATACTTTCTGTTGGCAACGAAACGAAGTTTTCCCATCCTCGCTCCTTTATAACTCGCTCTACTTCTCCTCCTGGATTCTTGAATACTCGATCCGCGATGCACTTTCTTCCTTGTATATTTTCAAAATATTTTGCACGTGCTCGTGTATTGATGAATCGGTTTTCGTCGAACTCTACTCGACGTTTTTGTCGTGGAGCCATTTTTCGATACTGTGAAATTTACAAAATTTTAACTAAACTCCAAAATATTACTAATAAGGCTTCCCACAACAACTAAAATCCATTTAAATCGATTTCTATGAAATTCTTCCAAGTATTTTCTTCACATTTCAAAATTTTTCAAAATATCCCGATGTAGAAGAAATCGATGGTGAAAATAAAAAATTTTTGCATAGGAGTGAAGCTCTTACCGAGGGGAGATGAAATCCGGTGTCAAAAAGTGTTGAAATCGCTTAAATCCAAGATCTCTCAAGCACTAGGTCGGTTTTTTCGAAAATTTTAGGAAGGGGATGATGAATAGTGTCGGTTGGCCGGTCGAATATAGGTCTTTTCGCGTTCTCGGCTGTCGGCGAGATTTTTCTCGCCGTCGGCGAGCTAATTAATTCCATAAGGCAAAAGTTTCGGGAAAAATCCGCCGTCGGCGAAAATTCTTCGGCTGTCGGCGAGATCGATCTCGTTGTCGGCGGGATTTTTCTCGCCGTCGGCGAGTCCTAAAAATTTCAATTTTTGAATTTCGTCGATCATTTTCAACCTCGATTTGCCTTATATTATATTTCCGATCATATCATTTATTAATTTAATATGAAGATTAGCTACTTATACACAAACAAATTCACACAACACAACAAATTAACTTTAATATTGAAATCCATGAGACATACAAACTAACATAATTTAAAACTCTATAATCAAACTTGAAACTTCAATCCTTACTACCAATCGACGCATCGCAAACCAATCCACGACACACTAAATGCTTGATACAAAACTATGACGCATATCTCGACTAAGTTTGAGATATTCGAATCATCACTCCACACATAATAAAATCTAAATCAAATCAAATAACATAAATACAAACATACTTATGAAAATCTTTACTACTACTCTTGAGGTCGGAATCTTCATCTTCTACGATATTTCCTATATGACGATGATGTACAAATAAGTTATAGAAAGGCTCGAAGGGAAATTCGAAAGCAGATTCTTCGGTGATCCAACCCATACGTCTCGGTAAATGAAGAAAGCTAGCTTCGAGTGTCCGAGAATGATCGAAGTGTTCCTTCATCCTCCGATCGATGTGATCGAATAAATCGGATATATTGTCGATTAAATCTCTCGCATTACGTAGTTCTTTCTCCATTCCATTAATTTTCTTCATAAGTAACTCCGTTTTATCCGAAATAGGCCTTCTTTATAGGATTATTCAGTGAAGCTCTATCGAGAGATAAATGTAATGTCTTCATTATTGTCTAAAGTAGGGAACATATATCGTAGGATCGAGCGGCTTCCAAGGTAACGAGAACCTTTTCCCAAGCTTCATAAGAAACACAGTGCGGCTGCATAATGCAAAAATAGTAGATGGGTGTCCTAGTCCGTGAGCGGCCCATGCACGATTAAACTCGATACGGACTTAACAATTATTGATCCAACATCAATAGTCAATCCAATTTGAATACAATAATTCAATATAGCGCATTCCTTTGAAACTTTGTTTACCCTTATAGTAGGTAAAAATTTAGATGAGATGAAAAAGTGCCAGTGCTTTGAGACAAGATTCAAAAGTGATGCAGAGAAATTAACATACCCGTCTTCACGCATTTCCCGATCTTCCGGTTCATCGGTCGGATATTGAAATATCTCATTCATATTATATCGAGAAGGCACAAAATTTGAATAGTGACATACGGGGTGTTTTCTATAGAGAATAATTCATTTACTCTTGATGGAGTAAACGTCGCCCATCTTCCTCGGACGTAGATATTCCCATTGTTGATCGCATGTAAGTTAGAGTAGAACTCTTTCATAATTGGAATAACAACGAGCGGACGTTGTGTAACAAAATACCTCCGGTCTTGCTTGTGCGATCGTTTCTTCTATCTTAGTAGTGGAATTCTCTAATCCTCGATTGACGAATCCCGTTCCTTGATAACTCTTTTCTTTACCAAAACCTTGTTGAAGATCCTTGCGCTTCCGCACTCGCAAATTTCCTCAGGTTAAACACTCCGATTTAGAGGAATCTAAGAATTTGGAGGCCATTATGGTGAATGGAATGAATTCTAGTGAAGAAGGCGGACTTAGAATGGTTTAAGAATGGGTTTTCACAAAGGAATTGGTGTTGAAACCGTCCGAGATCGGCATTTAAAGTATATATAACTCATTTTTATAACTTCCTCGCTGTCGGCGGGAGGTTTCTCGCCGTCGGCGACTTAGTTATAAAAGCGCCTTTCGGGATCTCGGCTGTCGGCGGGCTCGTTTCTCGGCGTCGGCGAGCTTATAAATAAACTAAATTAAATTAAGCGCGAACCTCGGCTGTCGGCGAGTATCGACCTCACCGTCGGCGAGATTTCAAAATAATGTCCGATTTCGCTCTAAATCGAATAATTTCTTTTCTCATCATAATGGTTCGAATATGTGATGATTCTTAATAATAATTGAGTAGTAAAGTTTCAATAATATAAACTAACTATTAAGATACAATAAAAATAGATAACTAATATGGGTTGCCTCCCATAAAGCGCTTGGTTTAACGTCTTCGGCCGACCTAATTTCAATTATTAATCGGATCGACTAAGCATTAAAACCTCTTTATAGTTAGGTCTTATACTTTCGAAATATGGTTTTAATCTATGTCCATTAACTTTAAATTTATGTCCGAGTTTTTGGATCTTCGATTTCTATAGTTCCGTATGAAAATATTTGAGTTATGGTGAAAGGTCCTAACCATCGAGACTTCAATTTTCCAGTAAATAATTTCAATCTAGTATTATATAGCAAAACTTCATGTCCTAGTTCAAAATTTCTCTGATTAATCTTCCGATCATGCCATAATTTCATCTTTTCTTTATAAATCCGATCATCATCATACGATTCATTTCTTAATTCTTCCAATTCATTTAATTGCGACAATCTTTTCTCACCAGCTTCCTTCATATTATAATTAAATTCTTTAATCGCCCAATATGCTTTATGTTCTAATTCATTTGGTAAGTGGCATGTTTTTCCATATATAAGCTCGTAAGGAGTCATTCCAATCGGAGTTTTATAAGCGATCCTATAAGCCCGTAATGCGATTATCTAATCTAATAGACCAATCTAACTTATTTGGGTTTACTGATTTTTCTAAAATACGTTTAATCTCACGATTAGATACTTCGATTAATCCGCTAGTACGTGGATGATAAGCGATGAATATCTTATGAGTAATATTGTATTTTTCTACTAGTTTGTGAATGTATTTATTTCTAAAATGAGTTCCTCCGTCAGTGATAATCACTCTTGGCATTCCAAATCTAGTAAAAATATTTTTCATCAGAAATTTTGAAATACTCTTATCATCACACCTAGGTAAAGCTTGTGCCTCAATCCATTTGGAAACATAATCAACAGCTACTAATATATATGAGTTTCCAAACGAAGGAATAAAAGGTCCCATAAAATCTAATCCCCAAACATCAAAAATTTCAACTTCTAATATAAAGTTTAGAGGCATTTTGTTTCTTCTAGATATATTTCCTACTCTTTGGCATTTATCGCAAGTTTTAATATATCTATATATATCTCTAAATAGAGTAGGCCAGTAAAATCCAGATTGTAGAATCTTATAAGCAGTTTTATCAGTCACAAAATGTCCTCCAAAATTAGAATCATGACATTTTTGAATAATTGGTTCGATTTCTTCATAAGGTACACATCTTCAATAATTAAATCCTTACATTGCTTATATAAATATGGTTCATCCCAAAAATAAGTTTTCGTATCATGGATGAATTTTTTCTGTTGTTGCAAAGTTAGCATAGGTGGTAAAATATTACTAACTATATAGTTTACTATATCGGCATACCATGGTATTTTCCACTCATTGATATTATATAGTTGTTCATCGGGAAAAGCATGCATAATTTCATTTTCGATATCGGATAATTCATGATTTTCTAATCTTGATAAATGATCCGCAATTTGATTATCGGTTCCTTTCTTATTAACGATCTCGAAATCGAATTCTTGCATTAATAGCATCCATCTAATTAATCTTGGTTTGGAATCTTTCTTTTGCATTAAATATTTGATAGCGAGAATGATCGGTATGCACGATACATTTTGTTCCGATCGGATAAGGTCTAAATTTATTAAAACCATATACTACCGCTAATAGTTCTCTTTACGTAGCTTGTATAATTTATTTCGGCATCATTTAGAGTTTTACTTAGCATAGTATATAACTTTAAAAATCTTTTCATATCTTTGCCAGAAGCTGCTCCTACGGCATAATCATTAGCATCACACATAAGCTCGAATGGTTTCTCAGAGTTAGGTGAAACTATTATAGAGTCTTGTAATTAATTTTTCTTTTAAGAGTTCAAAAGCATTCGGGCATTCGATTGTAAATTCAAATTTCTTGTCCTTTTCGAAAAGTTGGCATAGAGGTTTAGTAATTTTTAGAAAAATCTTTTATATAGCGTACGTAGAATCCGACATGTCCAGAAAACTTCTTACCCCTTTTACAGTAGTTGGAGGTGGTAATTTAAGTATAACTTGAATTTTTGCGGGGTCCACTTCCATGCCTTTTTCGAAATTTTATGCCCTAATACAATGCGCCCATGACCATAAATTGACATTTCTCCCGATTTAGAACTAAATTTGTTTTCTCGCATACTTCTAATACTTTTTCAAGATGAGTTAAGCATGTGTCAAATGATGTTCCAAATACGGAAAAATCATCCATAAATACTTCATTCCATTGTCGATTAACTTACTAAATATAGACATCATACATCTACGGAATGTTCTTGGTGCATTACATAATCCAAAAGGCATTCTTCGAAAAGCAAAAGTTCCATAAGGACTAGTAAATGTAGTTTTCTCTTGATCCTCGGGAGCAATTTGTATTTGATGATAGCAGGTGTATCCATCTAGAAAACAAAAATACTTATGTCGGCTAATCTATCTAACATACGAGTCTAGAAATGGTAAAGGGAAGTGATCTTTCTGGTGGCGGTATTTAATTTCCTATAATCGATACATATACGCCGACCGGTAACTTGTCTTATAGGAATAAGATCGTTATTTTCATTAGCGATGACGGTCACTCCTCCCTTCTTAGGAACACGATGAATTGGGCTTACCGAACACCTATCGGAAATAGGATATATAATACCATTATCTAACCATTTTAAAATTTCTTTCTTAACTTACTTCTTTCATTATCGGGTTTAATCTCCTTTGGGGATCTGCTTTAGGTTTATGTTCATCATCTAAAATAATTTTATGCATACAGATTGAAGGACTAATTCCTTTAATATCTGCTAAAGTCCGACAAAAGTTTTTTTATATTTTTTTAAAGTTTCTAAAAGTTTTTGTTCTTGAGATTCGTTTAATGCGGATGAAATAATAGCGGTAAAGTTGAAGAATTACCTAAATAAGCATATTTCGAATGATCGGGTAATATTTTTAGCTCGAGTTCGGGAGGTTTAATAATTGATGGAGCTATATTCTTGTCGGTATTTTCGGTATTATCCAAAAATTCAAATCTTTCCTCGAATAAAATCTAGTTCTTCATGATTATCTTCGATTAATTTGGTGTTTTCTTTTTCTAATTTATCCTCGTAATATTCCTTAAAATGTTCTTGTTGTAAATATTCGAAGTATTTCCATCAGAAAACATTCATCATCTTTTTCTAGCGCGGGATATTTCATTGATTTTGCAATATTAAATGTAACTTTTTGGTCATTTACTCTCATAGTTAATTCTCATTTACGAACATCGATCATAGCTTTTCCGGTAGCTAAAAATGATCTTCCTAAAATGATAGGAATTTCTTTATCTTCCTCATATCTAAAACAATAAAATCTACTTGGGAAGATAAATTTATCCACCTTTACTTAACACATCTTGATAACTCCGCTTAGGATAGGTAGCAGAACGATCGGCTAATTGAAGGGTTCTTGAAGTAGGTGTAATTTTTCCTAATCCTAATCTCTTAAAAATCGATAGAGGCATTAGATTGATGCTTGCTCCTAAGTCGCACAAAGCTTTTCCATAAAATTTTTCTCCTTTAGCGCGGGGTATAGTGAAACTACCGAGATCTTTCGATTTTTCGGGAAGCTTCTTACGAATGATAGCACTACACTCTTCACTAAGTGCGATTGTTTCATTATCGGTGAATTTTCTTTTCTTATTTAGAATATCTTTCATAAATTTTACATAATTTGGCATACGATCTAAAGCTTAACAAAAGGTATATTAATTGTTAATTTCTTTAATATTTCAGGAATTTAGCAAATTGTTTATCTTTTTTATGTTGAAGTTAGTCGTTGAGGAAATGGTGGTGGAGGTTTTTCAACGAAATTTTCATAGGTATTAAAGGATGTTCCAAGTTTGAATCTTGTTGAATTGTTTCCTTCTCGATTTCCACTTCCTCTTTTTGGCTTTCAAGTTCTTTTTGAATTTGAGGTTCTAATTCTTTTCCACTCCTTAGTTGTATTGCTTTAATTTGTTCTTTTCCTTGATCTTTAGGATTTATTTCCACATTACTAGGAAAAGTTCCGAGTATTCTATTATTTAGCGCGATAGTAATATGTCGAGTTGAGTTTCGATATTTTTAATAGATGTTCCTTGAATTTGTAATTGATTTCCTTGAATTTGTAGTTGATTTCCTTGATTTTGTAGGTGATGACCCATATTGAAATTAATTCATCCATGGATAATTTCTTATCATTGAATTGAGGGTTATTGTTATTAAATCCAGAGTGGGTAATTAGGTTTATAGTTTGGATTTGCTTGATTAGGTTGATTCATCCATTGTTGATTAGATGTGTTATTCAGATTAAAATTTGGATGAGTTTTCCGACCGGGATTATAATAGTTTGAATAAGGGTTATTAGTTCTATTATTAATAGCATTTAAAGTTTCATAATTAGTTTGAGATTCTATGATTTGTCCGGATGAGTTTTCTTCAAAATAGGAGAGTAGTTCATTCCAAAATGATCTAATTTCTTAGATATAGCGGCAATTTGAGAAGCTAACATAGATATTGCATCGTTTTCATGAATGTTGGCTATCTTTTTAAGATTTACTCTGATAGCGAGGCCATTGGAAATTATTTGTTGCCATTTCTTCGATTAGTGCATAAGCTTCATCGAATGGTTTAGACATTAATGAACCTCCGGTAGCGACATCGATGATTGATCTTAAAGATCCTACTAATCCATTATAAAAGGTTTGAATAATCGGCTGATACGGTAGCGCATGATGTGGGCATTTCTAAGAAGTTCCTTAAATGTCTCCCGAAGCTTCATATATTGATTCTCCATCTAATCGACAAAAGAAGTTATATCATTTCTAAACTTAGCGAGTTTTAGATGGTGGAAAATATTTGGATAGAAATTTTTGTGATAATTCTCCCCGAGTTTTAATAGATCCGAGTGCTTAACGAATTCGACCACATTTTAGCCTTATCCCTTAATGAGAAAGGAAAAAGTCTAAGTCTTATAGCATCGTCGGATACTCCTTGATATTTAAAAGTAGCACGAAGTTCTAGAAAACTAGCAAGATGTAAGTTAGGATCTTCGGTAGGTGAACCACTAAATTGATTGTTTTGTACCATTTGGATAATTGCGAGCTTTAAGTTCGAATGAATTAGCGGCTACATCGGGGTTTTGAATAGTTAAATGAATTTCATCGATGTAGGGTTGGCATAATCTCTTAATGGTCTTTGTTGGTTCATATTTTGAATTTCGGGAATATTCGCCATTTGTGTTAAATTTATAATTTGTTTCTTTTGTTTTCTAATTCTTTTAATTGTACGCTCTAATTCGAGAATCGTAAGGTATTAAATTTTCGTTTCCAAATTTGCGCATACAATTTCGGAATAGATATTAATTTATTTATTATGATTATTTTAAAATAATCAGTTACTTTAGTAAATTTTTCTTACTCTCCCCGACAACGGCGCCAAAAACTTGACCCACAATTTTATATTATGATATTTTTAATTTAATTGCAATGACGCCAAAAACTTGACCTACTTATTTATATGTATAGAATTGTAATTGTTTATGTTGTGGATGCTTACGCAAGTATACGTATCGTATCAAGTAATACGGGGCTCACAGTGGAGTCATGGTTATCGATCCCACGGGGAAAGAGAAAATTAAATAACAACTAATTTAAAATAATAATAATAATTTTTAAAATAGTATAGGAAAATTTGGAATTCTAAATTTGAGCAGCAATAAAGTAAACTAAGTATTTTAATTAGGTAACTTAACTAAGTAGAAAATTAATACGTATTGAAAGTGCGGGAAATTAAACTAATTGCTAAATAAGTCTTACTTATTCGGAAAAAGTATCTTTCCCCTTGTTTAGAAATTTAAGTGATTGATGAATTTAAATAGATAATTTTAAGGTATTGTGACAAATAGGAGCATTCCTATTCTTTACCCTTTAGTCAGGGTGTAAAGATTATTGGCTAATCACATGTTTGATTGCGAATGCTGCAGTTAGGTGGGAGGATCCGGCTGCCACTTGAGCTCCCACGTTCCCCTCGCTCGAGGGCTAACATCTACACTTCGGCTCTCGAAGCAATAGGACCGAATTGAATATTTTAGTCCATCACACTAAAATGCTCGATTCTACGCCCGGTGATATTATTTCCTATTTATTTGCACCCTCCTTCCAAGGCTTTTGAATTCCAGAATATCGGATGTAATTTTTACTATAGTTGATAATCGACATATTTTAACAAATCAAATGGCCGGTTTGAAAGTAAATTAAGTTTTAAGTAAAAATTATCACAATTTATTAATATATATAAAAGTATCTACATTTTAATTTCATCGAGTCACTTAATTTCATAAACGGGGAGAAAGACTAATAAACTACTCGAGAATGCATGGGAACTAAACTAAGCATGGATTTCATTTAAAGTTAAAAACAATAAATACGAAATACTTATCTCGATTTATCCCCAAACGAGACTCCTCGTAGTTCCTTTAACTCTTCGCTTCCGGTACGTGACGACTCGCTAATTACTCACTAAACTCACTAAAGACTCACTAAAGACACACAGCTGCACACTAAAACTAGACAAAAGACTAAAAGATTGCACACAAAAGGCTGATTTTCGGCCTCATATATAGAGGTGAGCAAAGGACCAAGAGGTGTGTAAGCATCCCTTCGAAAAGTGTCCGGGTTCGATGTATGCGTGCCATTTGAACTACCTCGCCGTCGGCGACGAACTACCTCGGCTGTCGGCGAGGCTTCAGCAAGATCTTCGAGCCGCTCTAGCTCGGCGTCGGCGGGCTCGGGCTCGTTGTCGGCGAGACGAGTTATAAATTCTTCGAAATTTTCTTCTTGTAACCTCGCGGTCGGCGGGCTCGATCTCGCCGTCGGCGACTCGGCCTAAATTGCATGATTTTGCTCCAAATTCGCTCCTTTTTATGATTTTTGCTTTTATCACCTAAATTATTCATTCTGCTGACAAAATAAAGAAAATACCCTTCTTTAAAGTGCGATTTCATCGAAAATAGGTATGAATTTCTTAATAAATTTTTCGGCGATCATAGATGAGAGAATGGGTGGCTTTGGTGAGGGGCTTCAGCTAGGGAACTCCTTCTCTTGGTCGTGTGCGGGTGTGGGTGAGTTTAATTTTATTTTGGTGGAGGTTTCGAGGAGATGTCTGGTTCTAGAGCTGAGAATTGAGCTCAAAATTGAGCTCGATCGATGGGGTTTAATGCGGGAGAACGGTGGGGATCGGTTGCTCTAGGCTAGGAGAAGGACTTGGAGCGATTTTGACGAGTTTTGTTAAGCTGCGGTTCATCACCTTATGTTGGCCGAGAAGGTGGTGGGTTTAAATAGGCATGGTTGGAGGGCCCCGGGTGAGTTAGGGCTTGGGATCGAGTTGCCTTGGTCGGGAAGAACGGCCGTGGAGTCCGATTGAAGTGGGATAGCTCGAGTAGTGAGTTTGAATTTTTGAATCGAATCGGTGTTCTCGGCCATGGTGTTTTCGGTGGCTTGTGGTGGTGGCCGGCCGGGCATGGGTCACCTTCGGGGTCGGGGAGGTCGGGGCTTGAATTTGGTGCGAGCAATGGAGGTTGGCCATGTGTAAAGAGCTTGGCTTTAAGTGGTATAGTGAGGGGGTCATTTTAGGTTCAATTTGGTCGAGTCATGGGTTTGGGTTGAGTGCACCACCCGAAGGTTGGTTTGGAGTGAGAGAAAGTCACTTGGGTCGGCATGATTAGTGGGGTCAAGTCGCGATCCCGGTACTGATTAAGTTTAAGCATAGGTTAAGGGAAGCATAGGAATGTTTAATCGACTTTAAGGGAATCATTAAAGGGCTCCCCTCTCTTGCCATAAATGGATTGATGACAAGGCTGAGCTTATCATGGCTTCATATGGCTTGTGAATAACTCCATCGTGGCTTCATTTGGCTTTGGAAAAGTCAAGTCATTTGCTTGAAGAAGGATATTGGCATTTTTGATGATTTTAGGGGAAATTGGCATGAGGCTTAATTTAGAAAAATTTTATGATCAATTAGAACTTTAGGGATGATATAAATCAAAGGGGTGATGAGGGAAACTTCATGTGGGCTTTGGAATGGGTTTGGTGCTTTAAGCATTTGGTGGAATTGGGCTTTTAAATGCTTTTAGGGAGTGGGCTTTTAACTTTTGAAATGAACTTTTGGTTGAAAATTTGGTAAGGGATTGGGCCAAATAAATGTTGGGTTTAGTTTAGGGATGTGTCATGAACATTTTAGAAAAGATTTGGTATCATTTAGAGTGGAATTGGATTCAATTTAGGCTTTTTTTGGTAAAGGGGCCAAAGTGGGTCAAATTGGGCTAACTTGGGCTAAGGTTGGGCTAAAGTTGGATTTGATGTAAAATTAATGTTGAGAAATATTTATGGGAGTGTCACAAAGAGTTTTCAGCTTTGTTTGGGCTTTGATTTTGGGATTTGAGCCCATTTGGGTTTATGGTGTGTTTAGGCCAAAAATGGCGATTTTGGTTTTGGGTTAGGTTTGGGTGGAGTTTAGGTTCAAATTTGGGGCAAATCTAGTTAGTGTTTTGTTTGCTGGGATATTGTGAAGGTTTTAGAAAATATTTGGGGCCAATTGGAGTTGAATTGGGTTGGTTTGGGCTAGGTTTAGGTCATGGGCCAAAATTTTGCTTTAGGCTTCAAATTGAAATTGGATCCAAATGCTCATCAAATTGGGCTTGGATTTGGTCTAAATTGATATTGGGGATATTGAATTGAAGTTTAGAATTGAATTTAATCAAAATTGAGGTCAATTGGGTTGATTTGGTTTGACATTGGGCTTACTTTGGTTAAAAAAATGGGTCAAATTGGGGGTTTTAGTATAAGTGGGTTAAATTGACAAAATTGACCTATGGTACAGTTGAATAAAATAAAATTGAGAATATTTGTGATTTTCTGGAATTTTCTGAATTTTTGGAATTTTTGGAATTTTTGGGTTAAAATGGTATTTTGGGTATTTGGAGGGTATTGAGGGGTATTTTTAGAAATTTTGGTATATTTGGCTAAGGGTGATCAATTTGAATGGTGGGAAATGTTTAGGATTGGTTTTAATGAATTTTGGGTAATTTAGGCAATTTTGCAAATTTTGGGTAGCTTCAAGGGCATTTGGTAGGTTTAGTTGGTGTAGGGCCCCCGGGGTCAAAAATTGAAATTTCAAAAAAATGAAGATTGATCAAGTTTGAGTAGAATGGAATCACTTTGGTTGAGCCATGAAGCAATATCAAGCCCATAAGAGCCATGAGTGGACTCATTTGAGGCATTCATTATGTTGTTTCTAACCCTCTTAGCCGAGGGCACTAGGGGTTAAGGTCCATCCATATGAATTACCTACATGGGCCGAGGAGTCGAAGCTAGGTATGAATGGTTTTAGGATTTGGAAAGTGTGTGAAAGTGTAATGTGTGCGGGTCGACCCTCACCGAGACCGAGACCACCGGGGTAGTCCTAAGGCCGAAGAGTCCTATAGGGAACTCATCCTTTAAACCTCCGCATTTGATCTTAACCCTCGAGTGACTTAGGGGTTTACAATCGAACTTATGGGGTTTGCGGGGAGTTAATAGGTGTTTGAATTTCTAAGTGGTGGGTTCAATTTCCAGTCCTCTAAGATAGTCAAAGGGAAAGCCTAAGGCTAGATCCTAAGTACTAAGGAGAGAGAAGAGAAAATACCTCATAAAAAATGAGGTCAACAAGTACGCTCTAACTCCGAATCGTAAAACACTAAACCTATAGATCCACCACGACGTATATACAATCACACAAATACTTTAAAAAGTAAACAAACACACAATTACACGCTACAAAGTAAAGGTTTTCGGTGACTATATTATCAATAAATACCGTTTATACTTCCTTCCTTACTTATTTAGTTACTTCGTTACCTTCCCCGACAACGGTGCCAAAAATTTGACTGCGGGTACGAACTTTTATATTTCAAGAATTTATGAACATATATATATAATTATTTTGTAAAGTCCACGCATTCAACGCAAGTATACGTATCGTATCAAGTAATACAAGGCTCTAATGGAGTCCTAGTTATCAATCCCACAGGGAAGTTACGAAGTAAAAGAAAGTGTTTCACAATAGGTAATGTAGCACTGAAATCCGATACTCAAATTGCAATAAAGTTTAATGTTTACTTCTACTACCACTATGCAGAAAACAGTAACAATTAATCAAACAACAATTTCTTCTAATAACTTTTAAAACAGAATTAACTAACAGACACACACTAAGCTATATATTTGAAAGGTTTTTGATATATAAGAAAAATATCTTTCCTCTTGCAACGAGAATATGATGTGTGGATGATATGGAATGATTATCTATGGTATTGTGCAAATAGGAGTATAAATGTTTCTTTACCCTTAAAAGAGTACCCCCTCTTCCAAGCATGAAAAGAACATTGACATATTCTGAGTTTATCCACTAAATCTAAGGCTAGGCTTAGAGGATACCGGCTCTCACTACGGAGCTCCCACTCACTCTTCACCTAAAGGCTAACCTTCGAGTTTAGTTACTAATCTTAGGACCAAATTGGGGATCTCAGCTTGTCACCCTGAAACCACTAATTTGAAGTCCATCAAAACACATTTCCCTATTTATTTGCACTCAATTCCCAATAACTACACAATTCAACCATGGAAATTGAATGGATTCTTCATTATTTTTGTAGGACACTAAATCCTTTAAGAGTTAATGTTTAACAACATATTTTAACAATTCAATTGGCCAGATCGAAAAGTAAATTAAGTTTGAAATGAAAAACCATCACAATTTCTTCAATACATTAAAAGCACTTCAAATCCACATCAATCCATCTTCACATTTCTATGCAAGAAAAAAGACAAATGAGACTACTCAGAATTCATGAAGAAGATACAATAAAACATAGATTTTATATATAAAAGAAAAGTCATACAAACCACAAAAGAAAAAACAACTTATCTATTTCTCTTCCCCAATGCAATTCTTGAAGTTCCTTTGAATCCTTTTCTCTCTTATTTGCAACAATTAATTCCCTCTTTAGAATGGAAAGGAAGAAGCAATCTCTCACTTTACTTCTTCTCCTTCACTCCTTAGAGAAGTATTCCTCACAAATTCTAACTTCTACACACTCTTCTTCTAAGCCCTAACACTCAACACACACTCTCCCTCTCTAGAACCACACTAAAACTCCAAAACACACTCATTTTCATTCAAAAACAGTTACTTATAAGTTAGAAATGAAATCCCAAGAGTTTCCATAGGCATCCCTTCAAAATGTCGCCAAAACTTGTTCGAGCTAAGATCCATCTTTACGAGCTCAGCAAGCTGCCTGATATCGGGTAAGATGTCGCCAAGGAAGTGGTTGCCGCTTAGATCTAGAAGCTTTAAACACTGGAGATCCCCAACGGTGGCAGGAACTGATCCTCGCAAACGTCAACCACCGCCAACCGCTGTCGACCACCGCCGACCACCGTCGACCACCGCCGACCGTTGCCGACCGCCGCCTACCGTCGTCGACCACCGCTGACCTCCGTCACCGTCAACCTTCGTCACCGTAGACCTCCGTCGACCACCGCCTACATTCGTCGACTATCGCCGACCTTCGTCGACCTCCATCACCGTCAACCTTCGTCACCGTCGACCTCCGTCAACCACCGCCTACATTCGTCGACTATCACCGACCTTCATCGACCTCCATCACCGTCGACCTCCATCAGTTATCGTCAATCACCACCAACCAGACGCCATCCGTCGACATTGTTGTCTGAAAAAATATAATTACTCTCTCATGTCTGTGGGACGGGGGATTTCTGTAATCATTAATCAATAGTGGATTTTCACAACTAGGCCAAGGCCCCATGGTTTTTCTCTTTACGAGTTTTCCACGTAAAAACTTCTGGAGTCGTCATCGCTTGTTTCTCTTTCATCTGTGTGTGTGCTGAATTTTCGTACAACGCTAATACAATAAATTGTTACTCTACAGCCGCGAATTTTCTAGCACGCAACAGCTTACAATACCATTTATACTAATCTTTTTCAGTGATATGAGATGCATTCTTTACAATTTGTTCATTATTGTGTTAGCATTGCTCATCTCGTAAATACATTATTATGTTCGGCCAACTTTCTTTAAATAATTAACATATTTTAGCTCGATTTTTTGAATTACTAATTGACTTGATTCCTTTTAAGTAACATCAAGCAAACATATTACAATTTTTAAAAATCAAAATAAAGGATTTAATGGATAATTCTTGGCAGCAATCAGACCAAATAGTATTGCAGCCTTAAATTACAAGACTATAGTGATATTACGATGTTTCAATGCAAGCATTATATTATTTTAAATAAAAAAGTTCTCATTTCTCATTTAAACGTTCATAAGAAGATCTTTAAGGTTTATGGGATTCAAATATGGTAAAAAAAGCTCCATGCAATCTTCTCATAACATACAAACGAATCCTGAATGTTGAACTCTCATAAGCTTTTTATGCTATTGGTGAACTTACATAAATATATTAGTCATCGTGTTTAGAGCTTGAAGATAAGTAAGGAGAAAAAAAAAAGTTAATTTTAATATCTTAATTTTGATATTTTGTACAGTTATAACTCAACAATTTATCTTCACTTATAGAAATAATTACTTTTTAGAGCTTAATGCAAAGTTGAATTTCAGCAAAGCAAGCAAATTGAAGGTAATGTAAAATGCAGACAAAACTATTATTTTTTTCTCTTCTAACAGTAAGAGCAATGCGCTTGCTAAGAATGAAGGTTTACACTACTACTGAGCCAGACTTTTGGTCACAAAAATAAAGGGAGGGCTAAAATCAAGTTTTAACAAAAAGAGTAATGGAGCTACCTACCATCTTACCCAAATTTCTCACCACCATGCAAGACTCCTAAGCATATTGGCTGAGAGCTAAGAGTTTCAACTTAAATATCCTACTTCTAAGGTCTTACATATGTGGTGTGTGTGTGTATTTAAGGTTAAATTTGAACAATTATTTAACTGGTTGAGAGCTTAGGCTATCAACCTTTTTGGTTTAGGCTTAAGGTTTTGCGTATATGATGTGTGCATGCGATTAACATATAAAAAATAAGTTATAATTTTATCCTTTGTAGAAAATTCAAACACTTAAAAAGAAGTGGTGAGTGTACATTTGATGAACTGAAAAATTTTATATAGAAAATTTAAGATGCAAAAATCAAAATCTCTTAGTTAAATGACTCCACTGTTTCGAGTTCTTAAAACATTTAAGGTTTGAGAATTATAAATGATTGGTGATAAATAAGGTATTTCATGAATATCTAATTGAAATAAAAAAGAGCGGAGCCACACATTGCCCTCAAAAGATATAACAAGCATTATGTTATCCAATCGATTAAAAGGACTAAAACTATTTATGGTGAAATTTCTAATTGGGTTCACTACTAAAAAAATATTTTTTGCGGTGCTTATTTAAAGGCATTCTAAAAATATTAAAAAAATGCATAAAAATATTTGAAATCATCGTTAAAAGCCTTTGTAACAATAATAATTGCAACGATTTAAAATCTACTGCAATAAAAATAATAGAGGTTTTATCGTTGTGATTACCTGTATAAAGTACTGTGAAAACTTATTTTTTTCTTAGTAGTGGCTAGAGGTTTGATGAATATATTAAGAAGTTGGTAGACAAGAAGTATTAGACTAGCTTAGAAAATTAGCCTGTTAAATTGACCAAATAAAAAATTATACTATTTAAAATGATTTTGTCTCAATGAGAATTCAAGGGAAGTATTAGAGTAGCTTAGAGATTATAAGTTTACATATATTGATTATAAATTTGGATACTAACATGGAGAAAAATTATTGTACCATAATTGCTCTAAAATGTAGATCATGACGACCTAAAAGCTACACAAATGTTAGTTAATATCAGATGGGGGGGAAATCATAAAATAGTAAAAAATAAGGTTGTAAATGAGCCGAGTCGAGTTGAGCCACAATCTACTTGAAGTTACGCTTTATTAATTAATTAAATTTGTTCTCGACTTGAAGGTCTACGAGTTCAAGCCTTATTTATTATGAAATAGAAAGAATGAAATTAATTTAAGCTACTTTTATAATAAAATGACAAATATGCTTAAAATATAAAATATTAATTTTTAAATAAATTATAGATAAAATCTTGAATTTAATATGAATTGAGTATATTTTATAATAATATTTTTTAATGTGATTTACTTCACAAGTTAATGAGTCTAGTCAGGATTAGTTTGAGCTTGGCTTGTTAACTCATCGAGCTTAATGTTGAGCTGAGTTCGAGTCGGCTCACGAGTCAAATTGGCTCAATGACACCAATGCTAAAAGGCATTAAAGAGTAGAAGCACTTGACACGTTTCGAATTCAACAACGGCTTATCAAAAGTATTTCTAAGAGTGATAAATTTAATAAATTCTCTTAATATAATTGAAAATTAAAATGTTTCACACAAAATTTTATTTTTGAAAGATTTACAAGCATATCATTAGGGGTGTAAACGAATCGAACACGAATGAACAGAGCTAGTGTTCGTGTTTGAAATGTTCGAACACATCATTGTTCGTGTTTGGTTCGTTTAACAAACCGAACGAAAAACAATTGTTCGTGTTCGTCTCGTTTGCTAATCGAACGAATCGAACAGAACTTCCTGGCGAACCGAACACGAGCTGTTTATGAACAACGAGCTTTTTTTACAGCCCTAGCTTTGATAGCATACTTCCTCAAAATGAAGCAAATTGATCAGGTATTCCGTACACATCAGATAATCCATACTTCCTCAAAATGAAGCAAATCAAATAAGACGTTTAGGATTTTATTTTAATATATAGTATAGTATATTAATTATAATATTATAATAATGATAATATTTATATTAATATAATTAATACTATAATATTATTATTGTTATTAATAATTTATCATATATTATAATTTATAGAAATTTAATTATTTAACATATGATAAATTTTTATAATACATAATTATTTTTCAAATATCATAAGTTTTTTATATATAATTATTTAAAATTATTTTATATTTTGAACAATAACGAACCGAACACGAACGAACAGATCACTCTTTGTGTTTGGTTCGTTTAACAAACCGAATGAAAAAAAGTTTTTCGTGTTTGTCTCGTTTGCTTATCGAACAAATCGAACACGAACTTCTTGACGAACTGAACGCGAACTGTTCAAGAACGACGAGCTTTTTTGACTGCCCTACATATCACACAACTTTTATATATTTAAATATCTAACATATAAATTTTAATTTATTTACCCTATTTAAAATAATAATAATAATAATATTTTTGTTGTCCGAGTGTTATATGTAGCATGCAAAAAAAAAAAAAAAAAGAGTGAAATTATCAGAGAACAACGGCAACAATAGCGCCGCAGCTATTCAATCATGCTGTATGCATGCAGTTAATTTTATACTTAAAGCGCCGCAGCTTTTGGAAAAGAAAAAATAATGTTAATGCTGTTTTAGAAAGGGACCAAGGCGACGACCTGCAAGTCCACTCGCTACTGACAACGCCAACCAAAAGTGAAGGTCCCCGTCGAAGGTCCAAAATAAAACATTCAAACATCTTTGCTATGCTGTTGATCTCAACTTACATTCTCTAATCGACAAGAAATATTTGCACATAGAGAATGAATGTAGAGCTGTGTGCGTAATAACCTCTCTATAACTTTCATTTTGGAGTTACTAAAGAGTTATTGGGGTGTTGATTTTAATAATCCAACAATCTCAATAACCTCCTAATAACCTTTGCGGGTGTCATATCAGTGTTATTGATGTGTTATTATGAGAGTATAAAAAGATTATTAGAAGTACGCACTCTGCTGCGTGCATTCTCCATATGTAAATATTTCTCTCGACGAGAAATATTTGCATACGGAGATTCGCGAACATTAAAAAAATTTCTTTTAGAAGTTATACCTCTAAAAATTTCATTGAAGAAATATGAAACATGATGACTCTTTGAATAAAAAATTTCGTTATACCAGGTATAGGTTACAATATAGGACCGAAGGAATGTGATCCAAAACGGAGAGACGTCATCCCGATCTAAAAAAGGCGAATTCCACCGTTTGGGTAGGCACGCTTTTTCTCAAATTTATCGGCCAAATGAGCTCCCGACAAGCTTATAGAGACAGTTTGGTCATCACCATAGCCAAACCCATGGAAAGAAATCTCGAAAGAAGAGAGTTAACGTGGCTCTCTATAAATTTTGCAGAGTTCATTTCATAGACCGCAATAAATCAACAACCGAAACAAGTGCCGTATTCGCAAGCATGAGCTATTATGATGAATATCACACTAATATTATTTCAATACCATCAATCCGCTCTATCACATATTTAACATTTCATTACATAATATTTTTACGGCAAGGTGTATAGTGGATCACTAGAGAGAGCATTTTATATATATATTTTTTATATATATTGCATTTAGAATTTTTTTTTCATTTCTCCCATGATTTATATAAACAGATTTCCCAAATTACAAGAGAAAAGTAAAAACTAAAATCTTCGCGAAAGGTGCAAAACAAAGTACTACAATAAAGAGATCAGAGAGGAAAGAAAGAAGAAGACGACGACAAAACTACAACAGAAAGCTGCGGTCGAAGCGGAAGAAAGAGAACCGAGGACAGGATGGTGAATTTGAGTTTTGTTGCAGGGGTGAAGGTTGTCGAGATTACCCTTGCTTCTTACGTGGGCTCGCAACTCCTCGTCAATGCAGAGCTTTGAATTACCAGCAAGCTTAAGCTTATCGCCGATGGAAGCAATAAAGCCGGCGGTAAATGGGATCCGGCCATGGAGGGCGTTGTTCTCCATGTTAATCTCCTTCGCGCTCCGCTCCAAGAGCCGAATCTGCTCCGGAAGTTCTCCCACGAGAAAATTGTTGTCGAGTGACAGATAACAAATGTTTTGCAGATATAGACCGATGGAAGGTGGAATATTCCCAGTCAAGCCCAAATTGGACAAACCTAAACCTGATATACCCCTAAGTTTTTCCCAAATTTCAGGGATTCGACCTCCAAGAGGGTTGTCGCTGAGATAAACTTCTTTGAGGCTTTGCATCTCGGCCAGTGCGATGGGAACTCCGCCGCTGAGCTGGTTGTGGCTAAGGTCGAGGAACTCGAGACGCTTTAGACGAGTAAAAGCAGCCGGAACAGGGCCGGTAAACCTGTTCGAGCTAAGATCCATCTTTACGAGCTTAGCAAGCCGCCCGATCTCGGGTAAGATGTCGCCGAGGAAGTGGTTGCCGCTTAGATCAAGAAGCTTTAAACATTGGAGATTCCCAACGGTGGCAGGAACCGATCCTCGCAATCGACTTCTCGATATGACGAGCTGCTCCAGATTACGAAGCTGGCCGATCTCCGACGGAACCGCGCCGGAGATTCTGGTACCGTAAATGATGAACCGTCGAAGGTGCACCAATCGGGCGATGCGAGCGCTGAGGTGGCCAACGAGGGCGGGGTTATCGTGAATCACAAGTTCTTCAAGGCAAGGGGAAATGTTCCAGAAGGAGGATGAGATGGCAGTCTGGCCAAAGCGGAAGCATCGGTAAAAGAATAAGCGGCGAAGGAATGGAAGAGAGGAAGAATGGAGAGAAGGAAGGGTAGCGTTTATGCCGCATTCCGGGTTGGAGTTGAAGTCTGATAGGTAGCCGAAGTTGAACTCGGTGATGTGTGGAGTGAATCCACCGGCGCCGTCCGAAAAGAGATCGCAGACGACTCCGTGAGGGCCGGAAAGACACATGTCATCGGGGTAGAGAGATCGCCATTCCACGCCAGAGTTGATCGATTCCAAGGCGAGGTATGCGGCTTCCTGCTCGGCTGCCGGAATACCGGCGGCGGCGGCGAAGGTGGTGCTGATGATGAGGAAATATATGGGGCAGAGAAAGAACTCCATTAATGAGCCAGTGAGAAGGGAAGAATGAGCGGCGTCGTTCAGTGTTGGTGAGAGGAGTTATAGGTTTTAAAAGAGGGGAGTGGGTTTTGTTCTACCAAAATGCAACTGGCTGAATGAAAAGACCGATCTAGTCTTGTCTTTGTTTGCCGAAATAGATAGCATAGAAGCTGCGGATAGCTCCCCGAGGCGGAGATGCAGGCCCGCCAATCCAAAGGGGACCATTCCAGTGGAGTAATTAAAGTGTTACGTTGCCTTTGTTTCATTGCTTTTTTTTTTTTTTTTTTTGGCCCCTTCGATCTCTGGATGTTGGAGTAAGTGCAATTTTCACAGGATAAAGAGAAAATTTTTTGTCCGGACTTTGGACGTAGAGGAATATTCGTAGAGGAATATTCGGACTTAAATTAATTTATGTAACGTGTAATGGCTTCTGTAACGTGTAATGGCGGGTCTGATCCTCAAAATATTAAAAAAAGAGTGAAAATTTACTTCTTGATCCTGCTCGTTTCTATTCCGTCTTTTCTAGTTTCCCGCCTTTTAGAGCGACAAGAAATACTGTTGTCGTAAAAACTTTTGGACTTCTGTGAGAGTGACTTTAAAAAGCTCCATCTGTTAAACTCGTACGGTTTTGAGGTTGTGCTAGGGTTCAAAGGGTAGCGTCGAAGGAGTAAGAAAATGAATATGAATGACCCCAAGAATATGCAGTTAGAAGAAGTGACGGGAAAAATGCAGTTGGATGATTTGGAGAATATGTAGTTGAAAGAGGTCATAAGGCCGGAAGAGGCCAACAAACCTGAGCAGGAACAGCCGAAGGTGAAGAAAGAAATGAGAATAAGGAGGAGAAGAGGACGACCAATGATGCTGAGAAGTCGTCCTAGCCTATTTTATCGTTTTATCCGAATATTTTTTTGTTTATTCTTGTGTTATTCTGAAGTTAAGTTTTATTTTAAAACAGCAGGTCTTCGCAGTTAATTCGTGGGTTATTGTTGGGTTATTTGTGGGTTAATTATGTGTTATTTAATGTATCCGGATTATTCGGGGGTTATTATTCGATTATTTATGTGTTAAACTCATTTTATTTTGGGTTTTCTGGCGGGAGTTATTTTCGGGTAATTATTGGGTTATTGAGGGTTGATTTAAGAGATTATTATTAGGTTATTTTTAGCGTATTCTGAGGTTATTCTTAGTTTTAGGCAATTATGAGGTTATTCTTAGTTATAGATTATTCCAAGTTTATTCTTGGTTTATGGTAGGTTTATTCTTGAGTTATTCACAAGTTTGGTTTTGTTTTAACAACAGTTATTAGCGTTGATTCTCGGATTATTATTTGGTTAATTCTGGGTTAGTTATGAGTTATTATACGTTATTTAGTTTATTATTGGGTTATTTATGAGTTAAAGTCTTTTTTTTTCGGGTGTAAGGCTGGAGTTATTTTCATGATTTGAGAGTTTATTCTTAGGTTATTCTTAGTTATGGATCCAGTTTACGAGTTAGTCTAGATTATTCTTTGGTTATTCTCGGTTTATTATTTGGTTATTAAAGGTTTATTTAGGTTTTTAATATTGGGTTATTGTGGGGTTATTGTGCAGTATATTTTGGGTCTATATCAGCAGCTTTCACTGTTTATTTTGGGTTGTTTGTCGGTTATGGTGGTGTTTTTCTTTGTTATAGTTCATGGGTTTCCTAGGAGTTATTCTCCGGCTAGTATTGATTTATTAAAGGTTACTGTGGTGTGTATTCTTAGGTAATTCTAAGGTTATTGTGGGGTTATTTATTGGTTTTTCGTGGGTTTTTTTTTGGCATATTATTGGTTTATTTCTGAGGTATTCGTGGATTATCTATGTTTATGTATGGTTAATTTTCTGCGTTACTTATGGGTTTCTTTGGGATTTAATATAGGGTTATTCTAGAGTTATAATTTAGATATTTAACAGGTATTCTAAGTTTATTATCGTTTGCAGAGGAAGGTTATATGTTTATTATCGTTTGTAAATTGTAATGATGTCAGCGTTAATAAATTGTCTCGTACTCATGTAGGTTGATGAAAAAGAAGGGTATGAATTGCAGAAATCTTCCTTCAACATTTAGAGATGTTCTAGAGAAGATTTAGCCAACTGTGTCCGAGGAAACCTGGACAATACTGAGAGAACTGATTGTGCATCATTTCTTCGAACTCCCCCATATCCTCAAGGTCATATCCTAACCATGCACATATTGAATTGCTGGGATATTGGTCGTTTGCTATTCAGATTGGGTGGGAAGGAGGTTAGTTTTGATGCAGATCATGTTGCTTTGCTTATTGGAGTGCCCAACAAAAGACCAACGTCAACTTGGAGTCAACAACCCCCCCAGTGGTGTGGATGCCAGAAAGATGAAGAGTTAACTACTGAAGGTGTCACTCGGAGAGTCTTCCGCTGAGTTCAACAATTATTTACTAAATTTTTGCAGTCAAATTAATTTTTCCCTTCAGGCAATTTTGGTGTGCACAAAGGGTTTTATTCATTTGTTAAGAATTTGGATTATTTAGGTTCATTTAATTGGCCGACAACTGTATGTGACTACCTCATTGAGCAAGTCAATGCCTTTGCCGTTAAAATAAAGAGGGGTCAACTATTGGGATACCTAACTGAATTTGTCTTCCTCTTAACGGTTAGAGTATTATCCTTTTTTGTGGAAAGTTTTTTTTATTTTATTGTCCTCATATGAAAGTATTGCTTTATTTGTGTTTCTTCATGTTGAATTCACTTTTGTTGAGGTCTAGTCTTTCTTTAGGAAGCCTAGGATCTACCCATAGGACTTCCCTGGTGAATATCATAGAAGACTAGCAATGGAATCATTATCACATAGAAATTCAAGATACTTCTTTGCTTCACTTGGAGTTTCATATGCTTAAGTCTAACCTCTAAGCACTTAGGAGGATGAGACCAAGCATAAGGAAGCTTAAGACGAGTTCCCTATAGAATGGTCTAGGACTCACCCTGGGTGGTCTGGTCTGGGTCAAGCTCTCACAAACACACACACCTAAACTATACACTTACACTACACCTTCACTCACAACCTTGAACTAAACATGTCTACCTTTGATCTCCTAATCTTTGGAAACTCATGTGGGTGGTACCCCAAGTTCTTAGTCCCAGGCTCATGGACATGAAGGGTTTGGTTCAAAACTATAGACCCTTCATGACATTCCTATAGACCAATTTAAATCATTAATTGGACCTTAGCCAAGCTCTAGCCTAACCCATGTTAGCCAAATTGACCATATGACCAAATTCCACCAAATTGACCCTCCAAACCAATTCAAAATCACTTCAATCCTTTTATAAACTCTTCATGACAATCATACACATCAATTTAAACAATAAATTGGACCCAACCTAAGCCCAAACCTAACCTAGCAAATTTGACCAAGCCAAGCCACCACAGCCAACATTTGGATCATAGGGACTGATCTAGACCCACCTAGCCCAACCCAGTTGAGCCATGGACCAAGGCTCCCCTAAATTAAGGGATTTCTTCCTTAAATGGTTAAACCAAAGGGGATTTCTTACCCAAAGCCATCACCAGCTCACACCATCACCATAATGGCCCGACCTCTGGCTCACCTAACCACCTGACCGCTCCCTTGGTCTGGTCGGTCAACCTAGTCACCATAGGAGCCAAAATCAAGAGCCACCCCACTTGAATTCATACCCAAATCACCATGTTGACCTCACTTTTATGAAGGTCATTGTTGACTGTTTTCGTCATTCTTTTTCTCTTTTTTATTTTAAAAGGAGTCGCCAGCTTGTCAGTCGTCGTATACTTCCCCTATTCGAATAAATCTCCCTCCCGAATCAAATAAGTGATTCGAAGAGGAGAGGAACCGATTAAGAAGGGACATACGACAAAGTGACAAACAAGATAAAAGAAAAACATGGAGAGTCTACGTGCGATAAACCTCGCAAGGATAAGTCAAGCATGTCCGCCCAAACAAGATCGGGCGGAGGCACCTTGAACCGATATCCGCGAAAGAAGTATCTACGTAAACTACCCATAACCGGAGAGTCAAGTGTATGTACCCGTTGCGGGGTCAAGAGCACTCCCGGAGGAACGTATTCCTACTCGGTTAATTACATCTTGGGGGATACCCAAGAATACTCTCGATAAAAGGAGTTTCGCTTTATATTATCATAGACCTGGGGTATAGGCAATCAAAGGGAGATTATTCCGTGTGGGAAAGTCTCGACGCTTCAAAGCTCTCGCTAAGCCATCAGGCAGAGAGTGAGTCTCTCACATCCCGAATGGGGTCGCGGCTCATCGGCATACGGAACCCACGGAATAACCTAAATCATCTTGACGGGGGTATCCCAACACGTCAAAGCACGTCCGGGCCATAAGGGAAGAGGACAAATCGTCGTATCCCAAACGGGCAGCAGCTCATCGGCATCAGACCGTCAAAATGATATCAACGAAGTCAAGGAGCGAAAGGGCTCAACAGGGGTAGTTAAAAGAAGGAAGGAGTAATCCTAAAGGGGTAGAGGTAGCTAAGTCGGGGTACACGGACCCGTCATCCCAAGCAGTAGGACCCTAAGTCTACCCGAACGTGAAGGTAGTCGACCCAACACATCCTGAGATCCCGGTCGGCAATCCAAGAATTGCATTATCCGCGGGGACCTCGGTAGCCCTAAGGTCGAAGGAAGGAAACTCTATCCTATGACTATAGGCCGGGGCTCCAAGAGGTGGGTCTCACACCGCCAAAGTGGAAAGGATGCCTCGGGAAAGAAGAGAAATGGAGGTTCGGCTACAAAGCCGCAGACGCTCCAAACAAAAGGACTTACACCCCGTCCGGGTCGGGGAGCCTTCTAACACCCTAGGCGCACTAGACAACCACCTATAAAGGTATGCTGGGCCAGTCAGGTTGGAGAAGCACGGGGACTCCTCCTCGGGACATGCAAATATGAATGCGGTTATCTAGAGCGGTCCTTAAGTAATGTGGAGGCCCTATTAGTATGACTTGGGTGATAGCCATGCAATGCAACCCATTTAAAATCCGGCCCGAAGGCCATGCAAGAAAGTGAAAGTGCATATTTTAAAATCTTGAATATTTTAATCCTAAAATTCATTTATCTTGAATATTTTATTAGGATTTTTAACATATAAAGTTTACAATTTTAGGGTCCTTAAAGAGCCTAAATGATATCGTGAAAACCCAGATCACAGAAAGAAACAAGGAAAACACATGCAGGCATGCAAATATGCAATAAAAGCAAGAAAGAAAGCACTCCATAATAAACTAAAAGAGGCCAAAACGCCGCTGGACCGACAACATAATCCAGAAAAAGAAAAATGCGGCCGGACTCCGCATATACATGCCTGGTCCTAATTCTATACATCAATATAAAAATGCAGAATTAAGATACGGGGCACGAGCATCTGCTCCTAGTCCCCTCCACGTGGTTCCCGCGCGAAACGCCTCGGAACCCGTGCCCGTATCTTATGTCTGCTACAGGACTCTCCTAGACTCTAAAAGTACAAAGGAAAATAAAAAGACTCGATCCTGCATGAAAACAAGTGTTAGCGGGAAAGCTCACATGCAAATGACGTATAATGAGCCATGCTTTATAAATGGGGGAGCTAATAGCACCTGCAAACAAAAATGTCAGAAATCATCACTTGCTCCCCCCATAGCGGTACCTGTGTGTGTATAAATAAGCATGGCTCCCTGCAGAAAAGCGCCCTAACACACTACCATACATATAAAGCATGCAATCATATCACAGGCAAAGTACAGAAGAAAGATACCTGGCTAGGGCAACCAATCCATCAAAGAACAATAGCGAGGCATCAAAAAGACTACCTAGCATCCTAAGTCCTAGCCTAGCACACCATCTAACGAAAGTGCACAAACCTAGTGCCTAAGTGCAGGGTAAGTTTGGGTATAGTATGACTTTGACGAGGTCGCCATACCGGCCCCATCCTAAAGATCTGAAGGATCTAAAGGGCGTCACGAAGAGGGGTGACACAAGTTAGATCCAATGGATCCTTAGCACAATCATACTTGTGCTGATCCCGATGACTTAATTCGCATTGCTCATTGGGATAAACCCAGCAAGCAATGCTCGTTAAGGCATCGCGACCGACACATGGTCACTCTCCTAACGAGTAGGACAACCCATCGAGGAATGGGTAAGCAAAGAGTCATGCAAGAAGCCCACATTGTGATTGCTCGACTGAAGTACGAAACAATCACAACGGGCGCCCAAAAGGGCAAGCACACACATCATGCAAAATGCAAGGATGCTACATGCAAAGAGAATGCACCAAAGTGGTGATGGTGAGTATACCATAAAGGCAGTGGCTCGAAAAGAGCGGGCATGCCGTAGTGGCAGCGGCCCAAAAGGATGGGTATGCCAAGGAGGCAGTGACCCGAAGGTGGGCATGCCGTAGCGGCAGCGGCCCGAGCAAATGAGTATGCCGAGGAGGCAGTGACTCGGAGGTGGAATAATTATCACTAGGGAGAATCATAAAAGTGCGGTGCAAATACAATTGCAAATGCAAATGCAAAAAAAAAGAATAAGGTGCAACATGCAACCAGACCAACATGCACATGCCAGAAAACATGTAATAAAATGCAAAAGCATACAAACATGAGTGATCAGTCGACCGGACCGTGGTGGCTGGTCAGACCAAAGAAATGGGTGGATTATTTCGGGGTAACCAATCCGACCCTAAAGGATAGGTGATCAACTTGGGACGGTCGATCGAACCCAACCGAGGATCGGGGATCGGCCCGGGACGGCTCGATCAACCCGAAGTGCTCATGCGAACATGCATACAATGCAACAAATGACCACATGCAAAAATGCAACAAGATGATCCATGCACATGCGATGAAACCCAAACGGTCGACGACACGTCGAACTCGTCCTAACGACCTCACATAGGTACCTAGGGTTGACGCACTTGGATCTGCGGAATCGCCGCCTCCAGTTTTGGCGTGGCTATGTAGAGGGTTTCCCGCTCTGATTTCTCGTAGGGGAAACTCTCCACCGTTCGTAGGGTGGACTAGCTACAAAGCTTTTTCCGCTCTACGAATGCCCCGATCTTATAGGACGGACTAGCTACAAAGCTTTTCCCGTCCTCTAAGATCGAACTCAACTAATCCCTCCAAGGGAGATTAGGAGCACCAAAACCGTGGGAAATTGGGATTCCAACCCAGCAGGATTAAGATCTAAAGCTCATAACAGGGAAATAGCTAGGCTACGAATAGGAATTGGCCAACGCACAAGATTCCTAACCTATAGCTCACTCTAGGTAAATCAACGATCCATCACATAGGCGGCTCGACCGGTCGACACATGTCGTCGGCACCTCCACCCCACGTGGGCGATCGAACCCACGTGCCTAGACCGGACTAAACCTAGGGTCGGCTAAGGGATAAAAAATCTCACCGCCGCGAAGGTTGAAGACGCGTTCTCTTTATGCTGAAGAAGAGCCCACGTTTCTGGCGAACTGCCGGTGTTCGATCCACGTGCGCCAGCGTACCTCACAATGAATCATGCAACGAGAAAAATACGACGTAGTGAGGTATGCAAAGTATCAAAATAAATAAATTCGAGCATAATAAAATGCATCGAAATATATACCTTAGCGGGAGGGGTCTCCCGACGACGGCGACGGAGGGGAAACCACGAGGTGAAAGACGCTCGCACCTCTTCGAACAACGACGACGTTCGCTGTCCCGCGACGTCGAGGTGCTCCGGCGAAGTATCCGGTCGTCGGGAAGGTACGACGGTGACACATAGAGGCTAGCTCGTCGACGGCGAGCACCGTGAACGGAGGAAATGCCAAGGAGAATCCCAAAATCTAGAGTTTCACCTCGCTGATTTTCTCCGGCGTAGATGTGATTCCGGCGAGGCAAAAATCCGGCGAGGAAGAGGTGGTGGCAGGACCCCCTTTTTTTTCTTTCTGGCGGGGTGGCGGCAAGGGTGGCTCGCGGCTTCAACGGCGAAGGTGGTCGGCGGCTTCGGCGACGAGGAGGGGACGCGGATCGGACGGGTGTTTGCGCGGTAGGCTCGCCGGCCGGAGTGGGAGCGAGGCGCGACGAGAGAGAGGGAGCTCGGGAAGAGAGCTCGCGAAACGAGTTGCGAGGGAGGCGGTGCCTGGGCTTCGCCGACGAGGAGGGGAGCTCGGCGAAGAGAGGACGTCCGGTGGCGGCGAGCCTCGACGACGAGCACGCTAGGGTTCGCGAATGGGGAGGTCTGCGGCTCATTTCGCGAAACGACGATGGAGAGATGAGGGGAGAAAGGGTTTAGCGTAGGTTTTTTTTTTCGTTTTTATATCCGTTAACATATATATTATTATATATGTTAATATATAATATATTATATATATTATATGATAATAATAAAAATAATATTATAATTATCCTCCACAAATTTTCGGCACGTATACGTCCTAGCAGCGAAACAATGTCATTCCGAGGCTAAAATAGACGTTCCGGACGCAATGGCGAGGTCCGTTTCGTCATCCGGGGTCGTTCGGGGCCGCTCGAGCCACTTTTTGAGCAAATGGGTCAAAAAAGAATAATTCACATATTTTAAGCCCGCTAGCGATGTCGTAGCAAAATGAACATCCTCCGTAGGTAAAATCGACTTCCCGAACACAATCGTGTGATCCGTTTCGTCATCCGGAGTCGCTCGAGTGACTTTCAGACGATCGCGCTAAAAACGATAATTTGCACAATTTTTACCCCGCCCGCAAAGCTGTGGCAAAATAGACGTCCTTCCTAGCTAATATCGATGTTTCGGACATACTCGCGTGGTCCGTTTCATCGTTCGAGGTCATCTGAACAAGCTCGCAGGTGGATGAGCCAATTTAAGTTAATTTTGCCCGCGACGCGTCAAGTAACACTTGTCGGCCCGACCAAAACCATCTGACGTACAAAATGTCGACCGGCCTTCGCCTAAGCGAAAGCCAAAGTCTAACAGAATGACCCGGTTGTGTGCCCCTCAACACACACTCGAAAGGTCACAAATGGATGTCTGGAGCTACGGGTGACTTATTTGCATAAAGTACGATCCCGATGAGCTCGAGCGGACCTCCCACACATGTTGTATATAAAATAATTAAAAAAAAATGATGCCAACATTGACCTCATTTTTGATGAGGTCTTCTCTCCCCTCTTTAGTGTTTAGGATCTAGCCTTAGGCTTTTCCTTTGACTATCTTAGAGGACTAGAATTGGGACCCATCCCTTAGAAATTTGAACCACTTCTTGTCTCCCTACAAACCCCACAAGCTTGATTGTAGACCCCTAATCACCTAGAGAGTTGAGATCAAAAGTGGAGGTTTAAAGGATGAGTTCCCTATAGGACTCTTTGGCCTTAGGACCACCCTGGGTGGCTTGGTGCAGTGAGGGTTGACTTACACACTCACTACACTCATACTCTACACTCTCACACACACAATCCAAATTCTAAAACCACACCCATACCCAACTTGACTTCTTGACTCATGTAGGTAATTCATATGGATGGACCTTAACCCATAAGCCCCTGGCTAAGAGGGTTAGGAACAACATAGTGAATGCCTCAAATGAGTCCTCTCATGGCTCATATAGGCTTAACATGGCTTCATGGCTCAACCAAAGTGCTTTCATTTCACTCATATTTGATCAATCTTTTTTTTTCCAAAATTTCAATTTTTGTCCCCGGGGACCCTACACCTATCAAACCTACCAAAAGCCCTTAAAATTACCCAAATCCTCCAAAATTTCCAAATCACCCAAAATTCCCCAAAATTAACCTTGAACATTTCCTCAACAATCAAATTGATCATCCATAGCCAAAAATACCAAAAATTCCAAAAATACCCCCCAATACCCTCCAAATACCTAAAATGCCCCTCTTAGCCAAAAAATCCAAAAATTCAGAAAATTCCCAGAAAATTTCAAAAAATCCCAAATATTCCCAATTTCATTTTGTCCAACTACACCATGGGACAATTTTGTCAATTTACCCCACTTTTACCAAAACCCCCAATTTAGCCCATTCTTAACCCAAGTGAACCCAATGTCAAACCAAATCTACCCAATTGACCCCAATTTTGGTCCAATTCAATTCTAAACTTCAATTTAATATCCACAATATCAATCTATACCAAATCCAAGTCCAATTTGATTGAAATTTGAATCCAATTTCACTTTTGACCTTAAAGCCCAATTTGGACCCATGACCCAAACTTAACCCAAACCAAACCAATTCAACTCCAATTGACCCTAAACCTTTTCTAAACCTTCCCTAACATCCCCACAAACAAAACACTAACATAATTTACCCAAAATTTGGACCCAAACCCCACTCAAATTCAACCCAAAACCAAAAAGCCCAATTTTGACCTAAACCCAAACTTAACCCAAATAAGCCCAGGTCCCAAAACCAAAACCCAACCAAAGTTGAAACCTCTTTGAAACACTCCCATAAACATTTCACAACATTAATTTTACATCAATTTAAACCCTAGCCCAACATTGGCCCAAATTAGCCCAATTTGACCTACATTGGCCCATGTACCAAATAAACCCAAATCCAACCCAATTCAAGCCCAAACCACCTCAAATTTATTTCAAATCACTCATGACACATCCCTAAACCAAACCCAACAATTATTTGGCCCAAGTCTTTACCAAACCTTCATCCTAAAATCCATTTTAAAATCCAAAAGCCCACTTCCCTAAACCATTTTAAAAGCCCATCTTCACTAAATTTCAAAGGCCCAAACATGCTAAAGCCCATATGACATTCTTTTCATCACCCCATTAATTGATATCATCCCTTAAGTCCTAAATCAATCATCAAATAATCCTTAATTAGGCCTCATGCCAAAATCACCCATAAGTCCCAAAAATTCAAAACCTTCTTTCATCTAAATGACTAAGCTTTGTCCCAAGCCACGTGGAGCCATGAGCAAGCCATTTACAAGCCATATGAAGCCATGGAAGGTTTGACATGTGACCAAGCCATTAATGGCAAAAGGAGGGCCCCCTTTCCTAATCCTTCATTAAGCCTTTTTAACCATAACCATGTCACACACTAAACCAAGTTTAGCCACCTCACCATGGATGGAGACTTCACCACTCCATGGCGAGTGACCTAACCGATCCCCACGGCCCAAAATCGGACCATGGGAAGGTGAACCAAGCCCAAATACATGGGTTGACCAAATTGAACCCAAAATGAGCCTCTCCCCATTCCATTTCAATTCGGCCCCTTTACACATGTCAAACTCCGATTGATCGCACCATTGCCTGACCCACGACCCCACCTGGTCAAGATGGTGACCGAGTGCACAGTCGGCCGGCCACCGAGCCGCCGGAAAACACCATGGCCGAGAGCTCCATGTGAGCCAAAAATTCAATTCTCCCTTGCTGACTTGTCTCGACCCAAATGGACGAGCATAGCTCTTCTTCTCCTCACTCGAGCAGGTGATCCCGGCCTTGAGACCCCACGGGAAGCCCTCCGACCATGCTATTTAAACACCACCTCCTCTCGGCCATGAGAGGTGCTTGAACCAAAACTTACCGAAACCCCGCCAAAATCATCGCGAGACCACTCTCTACACATAGAGAACTTGATCCCCACCGAAATCCCCCTGCCATTTCCTCTCTGCGAGCTCGATTTCGGAGTTGAAATTCAAGCCCAAAACCGGGACACTTCACCACGGTGAGCCAATCTCCAAATTGATTGGTCCTACACCTTCACCGGACCAAGAGGAGAAGTTTCCCGGCAAAAGCCCCTCGCCGGGCCAGCCATTGCTCCCGGCCTCCAAGCTTTGTGATCGGGCGTGGTCGAAATCATACCTAGACAATTCACCGGGCCAAGGGACTTCATCCGGAGCTTGCTTGGACCCAATCGAAGGTGACACAACTCTCGGATCGAAGCTTCACTTCTGCGAGCAAAGGTATGAACTCACTCTTTTTCCCGAGCTTACAGAGATTCTCCATTTAATTTGAATCAATTTCAATGCATGTTTACCGTATGGATGTGTTCGTCTCATCAAGACGAATACATAGAGCATAAAAACTCAAAAATCCGTTGAGAATCGAGTGAGAAATTAGGGTTAGAAGGTTGACGGTCACGGGTTCACACCAGTCGTAGACGATGACCAGGAGCCGTCGGATCGCGCGTGTATCGAGCGGACGGCCAGGATCGCGCCGGACGGAGCAACGGGACATGAACCGCGGGCTGCGTGGCATCCCAGTCAGATGGCGGTGCTGAATCAAGAGACGACGCGTGGAGCTTCGGAGACGCCGAGGTTGACGCGGCGCCGCGTGGATAAGTAGGAAAATAGGGATTTTTCTTATTTATTAAATACCCAGAACTTCAAAAATTCATAACTTTGTGTAGAAAAATCCTAAAAATAAAATAAAAATACCCACTTGCTCAGTGAACAGAGGAGAATAATGTTGAAAAGAAATCAAGTAATTTCATTAAGTATTTTATTTTTAATGATTTATTTACTCTCTGCACTATTTCAATTCTCCATGCATATAGGAAATTCACCATGGCATGAGACCATAGGGCTTTTAAAGCCTCTGAACTTGGGAACATTCCCTGAATTTTCCAAGCTCAGAGGCCATCCCTATGAGAAGTTATTGATTTTTCAAGTGCATGTTACTGTTTTGAGTGTTTTAATTCCAATAATTAGCATGTTGAGAAATAAATTCTAGGAAAATTTGGTGATGTTTCTTATGACCAAAGAGACCTAGGAAAAATAATTTTTGACCTAATTCACTTTGAACAACCCTAATTGGCCTAAACACCCAAAATTGAACTTTAATTAATTAGGGTTAACCATTAAACAAATTAACTTAAAAACAATCCTCCACTGTCCTATAGGGATAGGAGAACACCACATAAAAATTTGAGATCAATTGGACTTGGTTAGCCCCACCAAATGGGTTAATTAAGCCCCATGAATGAAATCAAACTTTAAAAATTCATAACTCACAAAATGCTTTTCAAAAATTCACAAAAATGGTTTTGGAGCTTCTCTGATATCAGAGGAACTTAGGAAAATTAAAATTATAATTTTCTAAAAAAGTTGATTTTTATCATTATTTTAATATTTTTAATAATTAAAAAATAATAAAAATCACAAAAATATTAAAAATAACCAAAATGTCATATTTTGAATTCTAAACACTTAGGAACAAACCAAATATTTTTCTTAAGTCCCTAGGATAAGATATTGAATTTTAAAGTTTTAATGTATTTTTTAATATTAAAAATGTATTTTTCAACCTTTTCACTAAAATAATTCTAATAAAACAAAGAAAAATCAGAAAATTATAAAAATTGGTTTTCTGATTTCTCTGATATCAGAGAGATTTTTGAAAAATATAAAATTCATTTTTCAACCTTTATTTTATTTTTAAATTAATTAATACTCCAAAAATCAAAATAATTCTAATAAATAAAATGTAATTAAAAAAATCACGAAATTTAGTCCAAATGGTCCTCTGGTCATTAGGAGTGCCTCATAATTTTCTTAAGAACAGAAAAATTTCCTTGGTCATCTTATTGAATTTTCCTTGGAAATCCCTATTTTCTACAAAATATAATTATATAAATAAATTAAATACAGAAAAATCACATTTTCTCCTCTAATGTCTTAATTGACATGTGAGTGAAGCCACATAAAATTTTCAAATTCATTTAAGCTCAATTTAGTGAGTTATGGGATTATTAAGCTTGAAGGGCAAAATGGTAATTAAAATTTTAACCCTTAATTAAAACTTTAGGCTTAATAAAATGAGAGAGTAAAATATTTGATCCTAATCTGATTCGGATGATTGAAATTTAAATAATTAAATGATAGAAACCCATCAATCATTTTTAAGAATAAACCTTAATTAATTAATTAATTAAATTTGGAAGATTAATAAAAATTGAAATTATTAAAATAGGGATATTATTTAGAAGACATTTATTCTTTAATTTAAGAGTCCCTAAATTAATCACTTTAATAATATTTAGTTCCCAATTAAAATGATAATCCAAACTCAAGATTTAAAATGCTAAAAGACTTAATCATTAAATTAAATTAAAATTAAAACATTTAAATTAAATCCTTTCAAAACTTCGATTAAATTAATACTTTAATAATTAAATTAAATCATCTTTAAAACATTAAAAATAAAAAAATTAAATCAAATTAAAATTAAATTAAATCACAGTTAAATCAAAGTAAATTCAAGTTAAATTAATTTAAATTAAAACATATTAAATTAAATTAAATTAAATAAAAAAAATTAAAATAAAATAAAAAAAAATCAAAACTAAATTAAAATTAAATTAAAATTAAATTTAAATCAAATTAAATTAAATTAAATTAAGTTAAATTGAATTAAATAAAATTGAATTGAACATAACATCACCTAAGACATAAAGAATTCAAAATAAATCTAAAACGAACTTGAACAACTATTCCAAACTTAAACCCATTAACTAAAATTAAATTAAATCACAAATCATCAATTTGCCCTCAAAAGCTCTTGTTGTCATAACTTCTAAATGGAGTATTAAGAGAAGTGTCACCTCATTCATAGGATATTCAAACATCCTAGTTCACTGAGAAAAAGAACAAAACTTAATTAAACCGCGGATGATTAATCCACTTGATTAATTAAATCCATTTGGACTTAGAACAATTCCTGCAATATTGAAAAGATGTTTAAGATTCGTCTTAAGCACTTCCTCAATATGACGTGGTATTTCATAAGAGCAATTGAACTTAATTATTCTTTGGTGCGAGAAAATCATCCATAAAACCCAATTGGAAACACTAGACGTCATAGGAATGACTAGGCTATAGGATTAGGATCTTGGTAGAAAACCGAAACCTTGCCCTTAGCTTTACCTAGGTAATTGCTACAAACACTTAAAATGCTCTAACATGTGTTTCAAGTGCAGCTTGGAATGACGGGAAGACCCTCCAGGTACGCTTTTATTTTATTGCAATTTATCTTCTCGCAATTTAATTAATCGCAATGCACTTTACTTTTCTTGCATGATAAACAACTGTTGCATGAAAACCAAAACCTTTAGGATAGTCCCTAAGCTGAAACCAAAATTAAACTAAAAATCATTACAAGATAAAATTCACCGCCACAACATTTCAAAATATAAAACAACTCAAAATTTAATCACAAACAGAACAACAAAACTACAATTGCAACTAAATTAAAACGTTTCGTTGGATGATCTGGAATACCTCGGATGATGTAACCCACGTGTTGTTAACGGGATTTCCCAAGGTCTAAATGAAAGTGTGGAACTCATTTAGTTGAGTTTAGCAAATTCATCTGGACTAAGTGAATTCAATGAAAATAACGGTGCCGGGATGACGGAACCGTGGGATCTTAATCGGTTCTGTTATAATCAACTTTAAGATTTGTTTTAATTAAAATATTAAAAAACACTTAGATTTTAAGATTTCTAAACCAAAACACTTCTCTCATCTCCTGATTTATGACTTCTAAAACTAAACCTCTGCAACAACAAGGAGCTCGGAGCACGGCGGGCAGCACGGCCATCGTCATCAGCAAAACTCGGGTCTACTTCAGCAAAACCATTCGTAGAATTAAATAACCAATCCATAGGATTTCAAGGTAGTTTGCCTAGTGCAACATAAATCCTCAAATCTTCGTTAGGCATTTGCATGATCATGTCACGTAAATTAAGCCCTAACCAGTCTTAGGACTCTGAGGTAGTCGTTCGATACGACATAAACCCTCACATCTTCGAGGCTATTTGTATGATTATGTCATATGAATATAAGTCCTAATTAACTAAAATTGGCGGGATTGAAATACAAAGATAATATTAGGATTTTTCCAAATTGAAGCCAAACCATAGGATAGTTTGGGAAGTGCCGAGATTCTTCTTGGATCCTCGACTTTCCACTACTCCTCTTCCTTTGGACTCCTAAAATAAACTCGTTCCAAATTTGAGCTATTCCCTATTGAAATTTCCAAAATCCAATTGTTTGAAAACCTTAAACTTTGAAATTCTTGAGAGCAAAACCACTGATCATTATCGAGAGTTTTCTTAGGTGATTCCCGTCACTTAGGATGTAATTAACTATAGGGGTTTGCCCTTTTAGGGAACTTTAAGAACCTAGGTAATATAAACCCTGCTTAATTCCTTTATATTAAGCAGGGGAACTTGTCGGCTTATAAAATTGGTTCGTAGACCAAACAGATGTCACAAATCTTTTATTTTATTTAATCGAGTCCCATCATCAAGCAGTGTGTCCATTCTTCGGGATAGATACATGGTTTGTGATGCGGTGCTCGTTTATATAAACTATTCGAGATGTGAGATCGGTTTGATTTCATATCTTAAAATTTTCAAACTTAAAATTATTTTCAAAATCAAATGCTACTTTCCAAATTATATACATATTTAAATTAAATTTAAAATCTAAAATTCGCCGAACAATTTCTGTTAGGCGACCCCTTTTTAAAATACAACACATAACCTAAAAATATGCCGACAACTTCTGGCGACTCCGCTGGGGAATAGTTCCTCTCTCCATTTGATCAGATGGTTTTGCTTTTGTAAATCGGTAGTGAGCACATGCCCCTAGTGGACCAAACTACCATTCTTCCGTTGGAATACCCCGTTCATTTCTGTCTTGAACGAGTATAGCCAACTCCTCTCGGATTTAGGAGCCACTGTTTAGACACCCCTAAACGGAGAGGTTCCGAGATCCTTTTGCCTCTTTTCTGAGGCGAGGTAGACCCCCAATAGGTGTTAGTTTAGGAGCGGTCTTTCGAGTCGAGAAGTCTTGCATAAGACTTTCTCTTCCTTTCCAATTCTGAATCAGATTCCTTACCTTCTCTACACCTTTGAACATTCCGTCCCTAATAAACAAACCCTCTAATGAATGACTTTTTAAACAAATAACTCCTTTCTTTTTTTATATAAATACATTAACAAAAAAGTGTTCGGACTCTTTTCGATTCTTTTCTTTTCGTCCTGATGAAAAGAAGCATAACTTGGGACTGACAGTCAGAATTTACCTCGCAGAAAATGTCTGCCCCAAAGCTGATTTTCTCCTTTACCAACGGACTGGACTTCGCCGCTCAAAAGCTCAGGCATTACATGCTCTCTCATAAGGTCAACCTTATCTCGAAAGTTAATCTGTTGCAACATTTGATGACCCGTCTAACACTTTCTGGCAGACTTGCCAGGTGGTCGATGATACTATTGCAATTCGACATAACTTTCGGTCCTCTCCGTGCCGTAAAGGGACAAGTGCTAGGCGACTTCCTTGCAGGCACACCCTTCTACGAGCGGATTCGCCTCTCGACGACGATTTGCCTGACGAACAGATAATGAGTCTAGAAGACACCGATGATCGACGTTGGGAACTATACTTCGACGGAGCATCATCAGCACAGAAAGACAAAGAATTGCAAACGATAGTGCCAGGTAAAGCAGGAATCGGACTAATCTTTATAACACCGGAGCGGGGGATGTTAAGATACTCCTACCACTTAACAGAGCTGTGCACAAACAACGAGGCAGAATACGAAGCCCTCATAACAGGACTAGAACTAACCATTCAAATGGGAACAACGGACATCAACATCTACGGAGAGTCTCAGTTGATCATTCAACAGGTCGCAGGACAATACAGAATCTTAAAGCCAAGACTCGAGCAATACTTTCAGTATGCCATGAAACTGTTGGAACAAATTCCGAATGTAACAATCTACAAGATCCCCAGAAGTGAAAATGCTCTCGCGGATGCGCTAGCTCGCCTTGCAAAAGAATTTGCCTTCTTACAAGATGAGTCAGTTGAAATGTTAGTTCAAGGACGACAGGTCCTATAACAGCTCGACATGGATATGATACAGAAATCGGGAAAAGCGAGAGGAATCGGTTGCGGCAGAGACGAGAAAACACGGAAGATTGGCGTCGACCGCTAATAGACTACCCGCAAACGGGGAAATTACCGGACGATAGGTCATTAGCACATCAAATCAAGAAAAGAGCTCGTCTTACGCATTAATAAACAAGTACATTATACGGAAGGTCTTTTGATCAAATGTGGTTAAGATGCTCGAACGGGTCCGAGGCTCGTGAAATTGTCAAAGAAGTGCATTCAAGACTTTGTGACGCTCATCAGTCGGGTCCGAAAATGAAAATGAAAATTAAAAGACTAGGGTATTACTGGCCCTCGATGATGACCGATTGCATGAAGATTGCCAAAAGTTGTCACCAGTGCCAAGTGCACGGAGTGGTTCTACACCAATCTCCAAATGTCCTACATCTGACAATTGCATCGTGGCCATTTGAGTGTTGGGGCACATATATAGTGGGTCCGATAGAACCGCCTTCTTCAAGAGGACATCGCTTCATCCTTGCAGCTACAGACTACTTTTCTAAATGGGCGAGCAGTTCCACTCAGAGAAGTAAAGGCACACCACATGCTCCAGTTTTTCAAAAATCAAGTTGTTTACCATTTCGGAGTACCGCGCAGAATCATTTCAGATAATGGGTCCGCATTCAGAAGCACAAAAATCAACAATTTTTTCAGAAGACATGGGATCGAATGGCGATACTCAACAATCTACTACCCAAGAGCAAACGGCTTGTCCGAGCCCTTTAATAAAACTCTCGTTCAGATTTTAAAGAAAACTTTGGACGACAATAAGAGAAATTGGCACGAGAAGTTGTTAGAAGCCTTATGGGCCTACAGGACAACTTTCAGGACTCCTACTCAGTCTACACCTTATACTTTGGTGTACGGGTCCGAGGCAGTTTACCTTTAGAGGTTCAACTTCCATCACTCAGCATTGCAGTTGCAAATAAAATTACTACAGAAGAAAATGCCAGATTATGACTGGAAGAACTGGAAAACTTGGAAGGGAAAAGACTTGCAGCGTAACAAAATTTGGAACTGTACCAAGCTAAGATGATCCAGGCCCATGATAAACTGGTCCGCCCGAGGACTTTCAAAGTTGGTGACTTAGTTCTTGTTCTCAGAAGACCTATTCTTGCACATCGCAAGATAGGAGGCAAATTTGAACCAACTTGGGAAGGGCCGTTTGTGGTCGAGGCGATCTACTCGGGAGGCTCCTACCAACTTGTGAATTACCGAGGAGAACGACAAATGCTTCCAATCAACGGACGATATTTGAAGAAGTATTACGCAACTCGATGTTTCGAAGGGTGGCCTCTAAAATAGAGACTTATCCACTAGAAACACGGGTAAAGTAATCACTTTGTGACAGGGTCCGAACCCAAAAACGTAAAAAATGGATAAAAATATATGTGCTAAAAATAAAATATGTGAAAATCATAATAATAAAGTTTTACCCTTCCTTTCAAATTAAATCTTGTTCCTGATCTTTCTTCATCTTTTCCTACTTTCCTTAAAAATTAAAATTGGAATAAGTGAATAAGAATCTTCAGTGATAAATACTTTCTTAATGTTCTTGTTCTTAGTATAGCCCCTGATCCATTCCTTGTCTTCTTTGCAGGGAAATGTCGAATGGGCGGTTGGTCCTAAACTTTAAAAATGGCGTGAGTCTCGCACTCGATTAAAAGAGGGTGAAGGATGGAGCAGTGATAGAAATTGATTCTGACTTCACACCAGCCAGCCTACAGTATGAAAAAAATGATTGGGTCCCTGTGGACCGAGAAGAGCTTCATAGCCAGACAACGATGAAGATGGGTGGCCCAAGCCACCAATCCAGCAACAAGAAAAGAAAGACAAGCACCGAGGAAAGCAAGAAAATCAAGTCAGTAGTTGCCACGGCGAGAGGGCGGGCTCGTCGGCGCCGCGCCGCCGAAATTCAAGAAGTGAGGAGAGCTACACTCACTGCTACTCAAAGAAGGAATAAAAATCGCCGTATCCGCAAGATGTTGACTAAACTAGCAGCAGATCAACACGTGGAAACAGCCACCTTCGCCAACACACACATTTCAAAGATGCCGGTTCATCAGGAACATGAAAAGAGAGAATAAGTTCCAAGAACAACAGAAAGGATAAACGAAACTCTAAGGAGACCAGAGGCAGAGAGATTACCGCGACGCCAGACAGATCCATCAGTGGTAAGAAACCTTGTTGCGAGAGCAACCCCGGAGGATGTCCCGACAGAGACAATCCCCGAGGAGCCAAGTTATGCAGGAGAAAGTGACGGGATTGAGTCATACATCCCGCAATACGTTACTAGGCCTTGTCACTTGCAGATCATCCCAGAATATGAACTAGAAAGAATGCAAAATGTGGAGAAGAAGACTTTCAAATATTTTGAAAGGATTAGAGGCAGAAGAATCAACATTTTAGAAGGCCTCGAGTTACACACATGTGTATTCTCAGAGTACAAGCAACAACAGATTGTGGATTGCATTTTAGAACTTCAGAAGATGGGTCGAGCAGACCGTCTGAGAGAAAAGACTTATTCGGAACCCCGGAAATGGATGCCGGGGAAAGGAAGAGTCACGATACAATGCGGATGTTGCTATAACTTTGCGAGAGGACGAGAAAAGGAAATCCACCGGGGATACTCCGTCACGGTGAGGTGGATCCAATGCCGAGAATAATTAAAAGAATGGTGAAAAGAATGATAACGTGGAGGATACGCGGCGAGCTGCATACCTAACGAGTTGCATCATCGACATTTATCGGAAGAGCGACCGCATACCTCCACACATAGACCACCACGACTTCGTCGGACCTTTACTGCACGGTTTCGTTCGTCGACCAATGCAATATCATGTTCGGATGCGACCTCCGGATAGCGAGGCCGGGTAAGTTCCGAGGGCCGGTGGAGATACCACTGCCGGTAGGTTCTGTCATGATATTACAAGGAAATGGAGCAGACGACGCAAAGAATTGCATACGGGGAGTACCAGTGGAGCGGATCTCCGTCACTTTTAGAAGGATGGATGACAGAAAGGCACCATACCACTTCCGACCGGATCCGAGTGGAGAATCTCCGGCCCTACGAGCTGTGAGTTACATGGGAAATAGCACACCTCCAATGCACATCCATGCGACATTCCTGCCAAGGGTGACTTGGAAGGTGATGTTATTGACTATGTATCTCATTATTCAGACATGGATTTGACAGACACTTTTTTGGATGGATCGACAAGAATCATACATAGTCCGTTTTGAGTCATGGATTGTATGAGAAATATGTCAGATCGAGTTGTATGATGTATCTTCAACAAGATTGGAATGAAAGTGACCATGTCACATTTTGCCTTCACCTCTTTTTGTGCAAATTGACTGGGAAACACCATTAAAGTTAAATGAACTTCGAACAAAGAACAGAAAAGAAAAAGGAAAATAAATAAGAACTTTCTTCCATAAAAATTCAAACATTAAAAAAAAAAGAATTTCAAATCCACATGAACACCAAATAAACAAAAAAATGGGATAGTTAAAGAACAAACAAAACAAATCTAAAGCTCAAATTGAATTGCAGTTTACGTCCATCTTTTCAAATCCTCCAATCCTTCTTCAAATCAAGATCTATTCCGGACATCCTCTGAAACCCTCTCTCGGGATGATTTCAGAATCACGAGGAATTTTCAATTTGATTCGGTTGGCATGGGTTCGTACTCTTCGCCAAGTAATCAGACTTTGATTGATTCCCATGGGATATGGAACACTTTCATATCTCACTCCCATCTCAGCAAATCTCAGCATTCAGGATAGGCTTCCGCCCTACTCCCATCTCAGTAATCTCAGCATTCGGGATAGGCTTCCGCCCTACTCCCATCTCAGCAATCTCAGCATTCGGGATAGGCTTCCGTCCTACTCCCATCTCAGCAATCTCAGCATTTGGGATAGGCTTACTCCCATCTCAGCAAATCTCAGCATTCGGGATAGGCTTCCACCCTACTCCCATCTCAGCAATCTCAGCATTCGGGATAGGCTTCCGCCCTACTCCCATCTCAGCAAATCTCAGCATTCGGGATAGGCTTCCGCCCTACTCCCATCTCAGCAAATCTCACCATTCGGGATAGGCTTCCGCCCTACTCCCTTCTCAGCAATTCTCAGCACTCGGGATAGGCACAGTCCTACTCCTTTCTCGGCAATCTAAAAAATTTGACCCTCTCAGCAAGAAATTGAAATTAAAGCACTCTGCATTTCGGATAGGCTTTATCCTATTCTTCCTCAGCATTTGGGATAGGCTCAGTCCTAATCCTTCTCAGCATACACATTTGGAATAGGTTCAGTCCTGCTTCCTTCTCAGCATACAAATGCATTCGGGTGGGCCTCCGTCCTACTCTTTTCTCCGCATAAAACCAAAATTGAAACTCAAATCAAAATTCAAACTCAAAATTAAAACTTGAAATAAAAAAATGAAACGAATCTAAGATCCAATCTCTTGAAATCTTGTGATCTGAAATTCACCTCCCTTTTCCCCAGCGAGAGTTCTGGAATCTTCAGTCTTGGAGATTTACCTGATACTCACCAGCGGAAATTCTTCTACTTCGTTCTAAGTTTGTCACTTGGACATCTGTGTTGGTTTTGTTGATCTCTTCGGTCAACACCAATACGCGCGGTGTGTTTGGTTAGCACACCACACCTATTGGGGGTCCATTTGTTAACCTCATTTTTGATGAGGTCTTCTCTCCCCTCTTTAGTGTTTAGGATCTAGCCTTAGGCTTCTCCTTTGACTATCTTAGAGGACTAGAATTGGGACCCATCCCTTAGAAATTTGAACCACTTCTTGTCTCCCTGCAAACCCCACGAAGCTTGATTGTAGACCCCTAATCACCTAGAGGGTTGAGATCGAAAGTGGAGGTTTAAAGGATGAGTTCCTATGGGACTCTTTGGCCTTAGGACCACTCACAGGTGGCTTGATCCGGTGAGGGTTGACTTACACACTCACTACACTCATACTCTACACTCTCACACACACAATCCAAATCCTAAAATCACACCTATACCCAACTTGACTTCTTGACTCATGTAGGTAATTCATATGGATGAACCTTAACCCCTAAGCCCCTGGCTAAGAGGGTTAGGAACAACATAGTGAATGCCTCAAATGAGTCCTCTCATGGCTCATATAGGCTTAACATGGTTTCATGGCTCAACCAAAGTGCTTCCATTTCACTCATATTTGATCAATCTTCATTCTTCCAAAATTTCAATTTTTGACCCCGGGGACCCTACACCTATCAAACCTACAAAAGCCCTTAAAATTGCCCAAATCCTCCAAAATTTCCAAATCACCCAAAATTCCCCAAAATTAACCTTGAACATTTCCTCACCAATCAAATTGATCATCCATAGCCAAAAATACAAAATTCCAAAAATACCCCCAATACCCTCCAAATACCCAATATGCCCCTCTTAGCCAAAAAATCAAAATATTCAGAAAAATCCTAGAAAATTCCAAAAAATCCCAAATATTCCCAATTTCATTTTGTCCAACTACACCATGGGCCAATTTTGTCAATTTACCCCACGTTTACCAAAACCCCCAATTTAGCCCATTCTTAACCCAAGTGAACCCAATGTCAAACCAAATCTACCCAATTGACCCCAATTTTGGTCCAATTCAATTCTAAACTTCAATTTAATATCCAAAATATCAATCTAGACCAAATCCAAGTCCAATTTGATTGACATTTGATTCCAATATCACTTTTGACCTTAAAGCCCAATTTGGACCCATGACCCAAACTTAACCCAAACCAAACCAATTCAACTCCAATTGACCCTAAAACTTTTATAAACCTTCCCTAACATCCCCACAAACAAAACACCAACATAATTTACCCAAAATTTGGACCCAAACCCCACTCAAATTCAACCCAAAACCAAAAAGCCCAATTTTGACCTAAACCCAAACTTAACCCAAATAAGCCCGAGTCCCAAAACCAAAACCCAACCAAAGTTGAAACCTCTTTGAAACACTCCCATAAACATTTCACAACATTAATTTTACATCAATTTCAACCCTAGCCCAACATTGGCCCAAATTAGCCCAATTTGACCTACATTGGCCCATGTACCAAATAAACCCAAATCCAACCCAATTCAAGCCCAAACCACCTCAAATTTATTTCAAATCACTCATGACACATCCCTAAACCAAACCCAACAATTATTTGGCCCAAGCCTTTACCAAACCTTCATCCTAAAATCCATTTTAAAATCCAAAAGCCCACTTCCCTAAACCATTTTAAAAGCCCATCTTCACTAAATTTCAAAGGCCCAAACTTCATGCTAAAGCCCATATGACATTCTTTTCATCACCCCATTAATTGATATCATCCCTTAAGTCCTAAATCAATCATCAAATAATCCTAAATTAGGCCTCATGCCAAAATCACCCATAAGTCCCAAAAATTCAAAACCTTCTTTCATGTAAATGACTAAGCTTTGTCCCAAGCCACATGGAGCCATGAGCAAGCCATTTACAAGCCATATGAAGCCATGGAAGGTTTGACATGTGACCAAGCCATTAATGGCAAAAGGAGGGCCCCCTTTCCTAATCCTTCATTAAGCCATTTTAACCATAACCATGTCACACACTAAACCAAGTTTAGCCACCTCACCATGGATGGAGACTTCACCACTCCATGGCAGTCGACCAACCGATCCCCCTGGCCCAAAATCGGACCATGGGAAGGTGAACCAAGCCCAAATACATGGGTTGACCAAATTGAACCCAAAATGAGCCTCTCCCCATTCCATTTCAATTCAGCCCCTTTACACATGTCAAACTCCAATTAACTGCACCATTGCCAACCCCTGACCCCACTGGTCAAGATGGTGACCAGTGCCTGGTTGGCCAGCCACCAGGCCGCCGGAAAACACCATGGCTGAGAGCTCCATGTGAGCCAAAAAATTCAATTCTCCCTTGCTGACTTGTCTCAACCCAAATGGACAGCATAGCTCTTCTTCTCCTCACCAGAGCGGTGATCCTGACCTTGAAACCCCACAGGAAGCCCTCCAGCCATGCCTATTTAAACACCACCTCCTCTCGGCCATGAGAGGTACTGAACCAAAACTTACTGAAACCCTGCCAAAATCATCCCAGACCACTCTCTACACATAGAGAACTTGATCCCCACTGAAATCCCCCTGCCATTTCCTCTGCGCGAGCTCGATTTCGAGTTGAAATTCGAGCCCAAAACCAGGACACTTCACCACGGTGAGCCGATCTCCAAATTGATTGGTCCTACACCTTCACCGGACCGAGAGGAGAAGTTTCCCGGCATTAGCCCCCTCACCGAGGCCGGCCATTGCTCCCGATCTCCAAGCTTTGTGATCGGGCGTGGTCGAAATCATACCTAGACAATTCACGAGCCGAGGGACTTCATCTGGAGCTTGCTTGGACCCAATCGAAGGTGACACAACTCTCGGATCGAAGCTTCACTTCTGCGAGTAAAGGTATGGACTCACTCTTCTTCTCGAGCTTACGAGAGATTCTCCATTTAATTTAAATCGATTTCAATGCATGTTTACCGTATGGATGTGTTCGTCTCTTTAAGACGAATCCATAGAAGCATAAGAACTCAAAAATCCGTTGAGAATCGAGTGAGAAATTAGGGTTAGAAGGTTGACGGTCACGGGTTCACACCGGTCGTAGATGATGACCGGGAGCGCGTCGGATCGCACGTGTATCGAGCGGACGGCCGGGATCGCGGCCGGACGGAGCAACGGGACATGAACCGCGGGCCGCGTGGCATCCCAGTCAGATGGCGGCGCCGAATCAAGAGACGACGCGTGGAGCTTCGGAGACGCCGAGGTTGACGCGGCGCCGCATGGATAAGTAGGAAAATAGGGATTTTTCTTATTTATTAAATACCCAGAACTTCAAAAATTCATAACTTTGTGTAGAAAAATCCTAAAAATAAAATAAAAATACCCACTTGTTCAGTGAATAGAGGAGAATAATGTGGAAAATAAATCAAGTAATTTCATTAAGTATTTTATTTTTAATGATTTATTTACTCTCTGCACTATTTCAATTCTCCATGCATATAGAAAATTCACCATGGCATGAGACCATAGGAGCTTTGAAGCCTCCGAACTTGGGAACATTCCCTGAATTTTCCAAGCTCAGAGGCCATTCCTATGAGAAGTTATTGATTTTTCAAGTGCATGTTACTTGTTTTGAGTATTTTAATTCCAATAATTAGCATGTTGAGAAATAAATTCTAGGAAAATTTGGTGATATTTCTTATGACCACGGGGACCTAGGAAAAATAATTTTTGAGCTAATTCACTTTGAACAACCCTAATTGGCCTAAACACCCAAAATTGAACTTTAATTAATTAGGGTCAACCATTCATCAAATTAACTTAAAAACAACTCCACTATCCGCTAGGGATAGGAGAACACCACATAAAAATTTGAGATCAATTGGACTTGGTTAGCCCCACCAAATGGGTTAATTAAGCCCTATGAATGAAATCAAACTTTAAAAATTCATAACTCACAAAATACTTTTCAAAAATTCACAAAAATGATTTTGGAGCTTCTCTGATATCAGAGGAACTTAGGAAAATTAAAATTATAATTTTCTAAAAAAGTTGATTTTTATTATTATTTTAATATTTTTAATAATTATAAAATAATAAAAATCGCAAAAATATTAAAAATCACCAAAATGTCATATTTTGAATTCTAAACACTTAGGAACAAACCAAACATTTTTATTAAGTCCCTAGGATAAGATATTGAATTTTAAAGTTTTAATGTATTTTTTAATATTAAAAATGTATTTTTCAACCTTTTCACTAAAATAATTCTAATAAAACAAAGAAAAATCAGAAAATTATAAAAATTGGTTTTCTGGTTTCTATGATATCAGAGAGATTTTTGAAAAATATAAAATTCATTTTTCAACCTTTATTTTATTTTTAAATTAATTAATACTCCAAAACACAAAATAATTCTAATAAATAAAATGTAATTAAAAAAATCACCAAATTTAGTCCAGATGGTCCTCTGGTCATTAGGAGTGCTCCATAATTTTCTTAAGAACAGAAAAATTTCCTTGGTCATCTTATTGAATTTTCCTTGGAAATCCCTATTTTCTAAAAAAATAATTATATAAATAAATTAAATACAGAAAAATCTCATTTTCTCCTCTAATGTCTTAATTGACATGTGAGTGAAGCCACATAAAAATTTTAAATTCATTTAAACTCAATTTAGTGAGTTATGGGATTATTAAGCTTGAAGGGCAAAATGGTAATTAAAATTTTAACACTTAATTAAAACTTTAGGCTTAATAAAATGAGAGAGTAAAATATTTGATCCTAATCTGATTTGGATGATTGAAATTTAAATAATTAAAGGATAGAAACCCATAAATCATTTTTAAGAATAAACCTTAATCAATTAATTAATTAAATTTGGAAGATTAATAAAAATTGAAATTATTAAAATAGGGATATTATTTAGAAGACATTTATTCTTTAATTTAAGAGTCCCTAAATTAATCACTTTAATAATATTTAATTCCCAATTAAAATGATAATCCAAACTCAAGATTTAAAATGCTAAAAGACTTAATCATTAAATTAAATTAAAATTAAAACATTTAAATTAAATCCTTTCAAAACTTCAATTAAATTAATACTTTAATAATTAAATTAAATCATCTTTAAAATATTAAAAATAAAAAAAATTAAATCAAATTAAAATTAAATTAAATCACGGTTAAGTCAAAGTAAATTCAAGTTAAATTAATTTAAATTAAAACATATTAAATTAAATTAAATTAAATTAAATTAAATTAAATCAAAAAAAATAAAATAAAAAAAATCAAAACTAAATTAAAATTAAAATTAAAATTAAAATTAAATCAAATTAAATTAAGTTAAATTGAATTAAATAAAATTGAATTGAACATAACATCACCTAAGACATAAAGAATTCAAAATAAATCTAAAACAACTTGAACACTATTCCAAACTTAAACCCATTAACTAAAATTAAATTAAATCACAAATCATCAATTTGCCCTCAAAAGCTCTTGTTGTCATAACTTCTAAACGGAGTATTAAGTGAAGTGTCACCTCATTCATAGGATATTCAAACATCCTAGTTCACTGAGCAAAAGAACAAAACTTAATTAAACCGCGGATGATTAATCCACTTGATTAATTAAATCCATTTGGACTTAGAACAATTCCCGCAATATTGAAAAGATGTTTAAGATTCGTCTTAAGCACTTCCTCAATATGACGGGGTATTTTATAAGAACAATTGAACTTAATTATTCTTTGGTGCGGAAAATCATCCATAAAACTAAATTGGAAACCTAGACGTCATAGGAATGACTAGCTATAGGATTAGGATCTTGGTAGAAAACCAGAAACCTTGCCCTTAGCTTTACCTAGGTAATTTCTACAAACACTTAAAATGCTCTAACATGTGTTTCAAGTGCAGCTTGGAATGACGGGAAGACCCTCCAGGTACGCTTTTATTTTATTGCAATTTATCTTCTCGCAATTTAATTAATCGCAATGCACTTTACTTTTCTTGCATGATAAACAACTGTTGCATGAAAACCAAAACATTTAGGATAGTCCCTAAACTGAAACCAAAATTAAACTAAAAATCATTACAAGATAAAATTCACCGCCACAACATTTCAAAATATAAAACAACTCAAAATTTAATCACAAACAGAACAACAAAACTACAATTGCAACTAAATTAAAACGTCTCGTTGAATGATCGGGAATACCTCGGATGATGTAACCCACGTGTTGCTAACGGGATTTCCCAAGGTCTAAATGAAAGTGTGGAACTCATTTAGTTGAGTTTAGCAAATTCATCTGGACTAAGTGAATTCAATGAAAATAACGGTGTCGGGATGACGGAACAGTGGGATCTTAATCGGTTACGTTATAATCAACTTTAAGATTTATTTTAATTAAAATATTAAAAAACACTTGGATTTTAAGATTTCTAAACCAAAACACTTCTCTCATCTCCTGATTTATGACTTCTAAAACTAAACCTCTGCAACAACAAGGAGCTCGGAGCATGGCGGGCAGCACGGCCATCGTCATCAGCAAAACTCGGGTCTACTTCAGCAAAACCATTCTTAGAATTAAATAACCAATCCATTGGATTTCGAGGTAGTTTGCCTAGTGCAACATAAATCCTCAACTCTTCGTTAGGCATTTGCATGATCATGTCATGTAAATTAAGCCCTAACCAGTCTTAGGACTCCGAGGTAGTCGTTCAATACGACATAAACCCTCACATCTTCGAGGCTATTTGTATGATTATGTCATATGAATATAAGTCCTAATTAACTAAAATTGGCAAGATTGAAATACGAAGATAATATTAGGATTTTTCCAAATTGAAGCCAAACCATAGGATAGTTTGGGAAGTGCCAAGATTCTTCTTGGATCCTCAACTTCCCTACTCCTCTTCCTTTGGACTCCTAAAATAAACTGTTCCAAATTTGAGTTATTCCCTATTGAAATTTCCAAAATCCAATTGTATTACTCTTTTACTACAATCATTTTCACCTCGATTTGCCTTATATTATATTTTCGATCATATCATTTATTAATTTAATATGAAGATAGCTACTATATTGCTTACAATATCATTTATACTAATCTTTTTCAGTGATATGAGATGCATTCTTTACAACTTGTTCATTATTTTGTTAGCATTTCTTATCTCGTTTAGAAATAATTACTTTTTAGTGCTTAATGCAAAGTTGAATTTTAGCAAAGCATGCAAAGTGAAGGTAATGTACAATGCAAACAAAACTATTATTGTTTCCTCTTCTAACAGTAAGAGCAATGCGCTTGCTACGAATGAAGGTTTACACTACTACTAAGCCAAACTTTTGGTCACAAAAATAAAGGGAGGGCTAAAATCAAGTTTTAACAAAAAGAGTAATGGAGCTACCTACCATCTTACCCAAATTTCTCTCCACCTTACAAGACTCCTAAGCATATTGGCTGAGAGCTCTTTCAACTAAAATATCCTACATCTAAAGCCTTACATATGTGGTGTGTGTGCGTATTTAAGGTTAAATTTGAACAATTATTTAATTGGTTGAGAGCTTAGTGTCACGCTCCCAACAGAGCTCTTAAGAGAGGTGGGCAGCCCATGATATATATATGGCTTTTCGGCCATACACCTAGCCGATGTGGGACTAAATGTTCCTAACATTTTCCTCTATCCAATCACGTGACACCCTCGTCACTGATCGGCTCCACCGAGGGCCCTTTACCGTGGAAAGTCCCCACACCCGGCAGACAGTATCCCGCTCTGATACCGCTTGTCACGCTCTCAAAAGAGCTCTTAAAAGAGGTGGGCAGCCCAAGACTTATATACTGTTTTTCGGCCCTACACCTAGCCAATGTGAGACTAAATGTCCCTGACATTAGGCTATCAACCTTTTCGGTTTAGGCTTAAGGATTTGCATATATGATGTGAGTATGTGATTAAAATAAAAAAAATAAGTTATAATTTTAACCTTTGTAGAAAAGTCAAACACTTAAAAAGAAGTGGTGAGTGTACATTTGATAAATTGAAAAATTTTATATAGAAAATTAAAGATGCAAAAATCAAAATCTCTTAGTCAAATGACTCCACTGGTTTGTGTTCTTAAAACATTTAGGATTTGAGAATTATATATGATTGGTGATAAACAAGGTATATCATGAATATCTAATGGAAATAAAAAGAAATGAAGCCACACTTGCCTTCAAAAGATATAACAAGCATTGTGTTATCCAATCGATTAAAAGGACTAAAACTATCTATGGTGAAATTGCTAATTGGGTTCACTACTAAAAAATGTTTTTTGCAGTGCTTAGTTAAAGGCATTTTTAGAAAAAACACTGCTAAAAATATTAAAAAAATGCATAAAAATATTTAAAATTGATGTTAAAAGCCTTTGTAACAATAATAATTGCAACGATTTAAAATCTACTGCAATGAAAACAGTAGAGGTTTTATCGTTGTGATTTCTTGTATAAAGCACTATGAAAACTCTTTTTTTTCGTAGTAGTGGCTAGAGTTTGACGGTGGCGTATGCTAGAGGTTTGATGAATATATTAAGAAGTTGGTAGACAAGTGTTTGATCAATGAAACTTAATGAGACACCAAATAAAAAATTATACTATTTAAATTGATTTTGTATCAATGAGAATTCAAGGGAAGTATTAGAGTAGCTTAGAGATTATGAGTTTACATATATTGATTATAAATTTGGATACTAACAAGGAGAAAAATTATTGAACCATAAATAAAACTACATCCTATGATGCAAATTGCTCTTAAATGTAGATCATTACGACCTAAATGCTACACAAATGCTAGTTTATATCTGATGGGGGAAATCATACAGTAGTAACAAGTAGGGTTGTAAACGAGCCGAGTCGAGTCGAGCCACCTTCGACTTTCCACTTAAGTATTATTAATTAATCGAATTTGAGCTCAACCTTAAGTCTACGGGTTCAATCTTTTTTTATTATGAAATAGAAAGAATGAAATTAATTTAAGCTACTTTATAATAAAATGACAAATATGCTTAAAATATAAAATATTAATTTTTAAATAAATTATAGATAAAATCTTGAATTTAATATGAATTGAGTATATTTTATAATAATATTTTTTAATGTGATTTACTTCACAAGTTAACGAGTCTAGTCATGATTAATTTGAGCTTGACTTGTTAATTCATCAAGCTTAACTCATAAGCCATTTATTGAGCCAAGTTCGAGTCGGCTCACGAGTCAAATTGGATCAATGACACCCCTACTAAAAGGTATTAAGAAGTAGAAGCACATGACACGTTTCAAATTCAATGACGACTTATCAAAAGTATTTCTAAGAGTGATAAATTTAATAAATTCTCTTAATATAATTGAAAATTAAAATGTTTCACACAAAATTTTATTTTTGAAAGATTTACAAGCATATAATTAGGAGTGAACGAACCGAACACGAACGAACTTTCGTGTTCGAAATGTTCGAACACATCACAGTTCGTGTTTGGTTCGTTTAACAAACCGAACGAAAAAAGTTGTTCGTGTTCATCTCGTTTGCTTATCGAACGAATCAAACACGAACTTCTTGGCGAACCGAACACGAACTGTTCTCGAACAACGAGCTTTTTTGACGGCCCTAGCTTTGATATCATACTTCCTCAAAATGAAGCAAATTGATCAGGTATTCCGTACACATTAAGTAATCCATACTTCCTCAAAATGAAGCAAAACGAATAAGGCGTTTAAGGTTTTGTTTAGGGTTTTATTTTAATATATAGTATAGTATATTAATTATAATATGATAATATTTATATTAATATAATTATACTATAATATTATTATTGTTATTAATAATTTATCATATATTATAATTTATAGAAATTTAATTATTTAACGTATGATAAATTTTTATAATACATAATTATTTTTAAAATATCATAAATTTTTTATATATAATTATTTTAAATTATTTTATATTTTGAACAATAACGAACCGAACACGAACGAACACATCACTGTTTGTGTTCTGTTTGTTTAACAAACCGAATGAAAAAAAGTTTTTCGTGTTCGTCTCGTTTGCTTATCGAACAAATCGAACACGAACTTCTTGACGAACCGAACACGAATTGTTCACGAACGACGAGCTTTTTGACAGCCCTACGTATCACAAAACTTTTATATATTTAAATATCTAACGTATAAATTTCTATTTTTTTACCCTATTTAAAAAAATAATAATAATAGTATTTTTGTTGTCAAAGTGTTATATGTAGCATGCAAAAAAAAAAAAGGAGTGAAATTATCAGAGAACAACGGCAACAATAGCGCCGCAGCTATTCAATCATGCTGTATGCATGCAGTTAATTTTATACTTAAAGCGCCGCAGCTTTTGGAAAAGAAAAAATAATCTTAATGCTGTTTTAGAAAGAGACCAAGGCGACGACCTGCAAGTCCACTCGCTACTGACAACGCCAACCAAAAGTTAAGGTCCCCGTCAAAAGTCCAAAATAGAACATTCAAACATTTTTGAGATGCAATGATATTTAATACTTCATTAAGCATTCATTTTATCTCACAAATAATAATTAATATAATTTTTTATATAAACAATACACAACATACTTTTATATATAAAATCCACATTACATTGTAAACACCAAATATATTCATTCAAACAAAACCAACAACTCTTAGATGTTTAATGTTGCAAGTACGCTACGATAAGCAAACACTAAAATCTAAGCACACAATGAAAATAAACATATCAAATCCAAATTCAAATTACAAAGCAAAGCAAAGTAAATACTACACACACCAAACAAAATTAAGCAAAGTAAACTAAACACAACAAACATAAGTAGAATCCAATAATCACTGCACATCGGTTTCAGAACTATCTTCTCCTCTAATGTTTTCAATTGATTGATGATGCACAAACAAATTGTAAAATGGACGAAATAGGAATTCATCAGATGAATCCTCAGCAATCATCGCGTTCTTCTTCATCAGATTAATCAGGCTCATCTCAATTCGACAAGTTTGATCAAATTATTCCTTCATCCTCCAATCTGCATGATCGAATAAATCAGAAATATTATTGATTGCATTCATAATGTTCTGTACCTCTTTCTCCAATTGTTTAATCCTCTTCAGTATCATTTTGAAACTTTCAGGAAAATAGGGTTGAATCAGTTGTGAATTCTGTGTTGGCTGATCAGCAAGCAAATTCATATCTTCATCTCCCACTATTTGGTAGTCATAAAGATTAGTTGGATCAATAGCCCTCCATAGAAGAAGAACATTTTCCCAACTCTCATATGAAACTTGTGATTGACTACATAACAGAAATATGGTGGACGGGTGTCCAAGCCCATATTTAGATCCATGAACAATTAATCCCAAAATTGATTTCACAATTATATTACCAATGTCAATTGGCCTCCCAGTTTGAATACAGAAATTCAAAATGACACTTTCTTTGGTTACCTTACTAATCTTCAACGTTGGAAATAACTTTGCAGAAATAAAGTAATGCCACTGCTTTGACACTGGATTTAGAGATGCGGAAGGGAAACTAATATATTCGTTTTCTCTAATTTCCCAATCCTCATTCTCATTCGTCAAATAACGATACACATCATTCATATTATCACTTGTGGCATTGAAATTAGATTAATGGCAAACAGGTACATTCTCAATCATAAAGAGATCGTTAATTCTTACAGGAGTGAATTGCACAAACCTACCTAGCACAAATACGAATCCTTGGTTGTTCCCGTGAAGATTTGCATAGAATTCTTTCACGACCGCAACAACTACGACAGCAGTAGTGTAACAAAGCACTTCCCAACGTCTCTCCTTAATTATCTCTTCAATTCTAGTAGTACGATTATCCATACCTCGATTTATAAAATCTTTTTCCTTGATAATCCTCCTCTTTATCATCACTTTGTTGAATAATCGCTGCGCCTCAAAACTTATAAACTTCCTTCGGTTAAAAATACGAGATCGAGGGGTTTCTATAGAGTAGGAATCCATGGGATATGGATTGGGAATGGTAGTTTTTGTTTTTCTGGAGTTTGGAAGTCTAAAATGGAGTTTAGGGAGTTATAAGGATGAAGATCCCGCTCAAAACCGCCAAAACTCACATTTTTAAAACTCCAAAAACCGTCAACAGGTTTTGGGCACCGGCGGCGCTCAAACTTGTAAGTTCAGCAACTTCTCTGTAATTGGGTGCCGGCGGCCAGTGGTAAAAAATTCTCACCAAACTTCGTTGGGCCCAAAATATTGCAATATCTCAATTCGATCCAATATTTATCAATTTTAAAAGTATTTAGGAGCGATTAGGATTCAAAAATAACTATCTAAAAAGCACAACTACAACAAACAAGCAAACACACCACAAAGATACATATGTGTTGCCTCCCATAATGCGTTTGGTTTATCGTCATTAACCCGACAAACCATTTAGTTAATCGAGATGACTCAACATTAAAACCTCTTTGATGTTAGGTTGAAACCCGTCAAAGTAAGGCTTTAATCAATGCCTATTAACTTTGAAAATCTTTCCAATATTAGGATCTTTAATATCAACAGCTCCAAAATAATGAACTTTTTCAACTTTTAAAGGTCCTAACCATCTAGACTTGAGCTTTCCAGGAAATAAATTCAATCTTGTGTTGTATAATAAAACTTTTTTTCCAAATTCCAATTTTTTTTCAATATTTTCCAATCATGCCACAATTTCATTTTCTCTTTATAGATCCTGTCATTGTGATAAGATGCATTTCTAATCTCTTACAATTCATTCAATTGCATAAATCTCTTTTCTCCAGCATTTTTAAAGTTATAATTCAACTCTTTTATTGCCCAATATGCTTTATGCTCCAATTCAACCGGTGAATGACAAGTCTTACCAAACACTAGTCTATAAGGAGACATTCCAATAGGGGGTTTAAAGGTAGTCCTATAAGTCCATAAAGCAGTATCTAATCGAGCAGACCAATCTAATTTATGATTATCCACAGTATTCTTCAAATTTCTTTTAATTTCACGATGAGACACTTCTGCTAAACCACTAGTCTGGGGATGATAAGCAGTAGAGATTCTATGAATAATATTATATTTCCCAATCAATCTCTTAATTTTATTATTTATGAAATGGGTTCCACCATCAGTTATAATCACTCTCGGCATTCCATATCTTACAAATTTATTTTTCTTTAAAAATTTTGAAACACTCCGAGCATCACATCTAGGTAAAGCAATAGCTTCAATCCATTTCGAGACATAATCAATGATAACCAGTATATATAAATTCCCAAATGAAGGAGTAAATGATCCCATAAAATCTAATCCTCATACATAAAAATTTTCAACTTCCAAATTATAATTTAGAGGCATTTCATTTCTTCTAGAGGTATTACCTGCTCTCTGACATCGATCATATGATATAATATATTTATAAACATCATTAAAAAGAGTAGGCCAATAAAATCCAGATTGTAAAATCTTAAAAGCAGTTTTATCAACACCAAAATAACCTCCAAATTCAAAATCATGACATTGTTGAATAATCAAATTCGTTTCTTCTTGTGGCACACATCTCCTAATAATCAGATCCTTACACTGTTTGTATAGATAAGGCTCATCCCAAAAAATAAAATCTTGCATTATATTTAAACTTCTTTTGTTGTTCCCTTGTTAGATCAGATGGTACAATATCACCACAATATAATTCACAATATTAGCATACAAAGGAAAATTTCTTCCCATAATAGTATAAAGTTGTTCATCGAGGAAAGTTTCAGTAACTTCCTTTTCAAATTCAGATAATTTATCATACTCTAATCTTGACATATGGTCAGCTATTTGGTTATCAGATCCCTTCCTATCAACTATCATAAAATCAAATTCTTGCAGAAGAAGTATCCATCTAATTAGTCTAGGTTTCGCATCCTTCATTTGCAAAAAATATTTGATAGCCGAATGGTCTGTATGCACAATACTTTTAACTCCAATTAAATAAGGTCTAAACTTTTCAAAAACACATAATATAGCTATTAACTCTCTTTCAGTAGTGGCATGATTAATTTGAGCCTCATAAAGAGTTTTACTAGCATAGTAAATGACTTTGAAAACTTTATCATGCCTTTGCCCCAATACTACTCCGATCGCATAATCACTAGTATCACACATGAGTTCAAATGGTTTCTCCCAATCTAAGGAAACAATTATAGGTGCAATGATTAATTTCTTTTTCCATAATTTGAAAGAACTCAAACATTCATCATTAAAATTGAACTTTCTATCATTTTCTAGAAGTCGACACAAAGGTTTGGTAATTTTAGAGAAATCTTTAATATATCGCCTGTAAAATCCAGCTTGTCCTAAGAAACTTCTCACCTCTCTCACAGTAGTGGGTGGTGGCGATCTCTAAATCACTCTAATTTTAGCAGGATCAACCTCCATACCATATTCAGAAATTTTATGCCCAAGCACAATTCCTCCTGCAACCATAAATTGACATTTCTCCCAATTTAGAACTAAATTTGTTTTCTCACAAAGCTCCAAAACTTTTGCTAAGTTTTCCAGGAAAATTTTAAATGAAGTCTCGAATACAGAGAAATCATCCATGAAAACTTCTATTTCATTATCTATCATACTACTGAAGATAGACATCATACATCTCTGAAATGTTGCACGTGCAATACACAGTCCAAAAGACATTCTTCGAAAAGCAAAGATTCCATAAGGGCTAGTAAATGTTGTCTTTTTTTTATCTTCAGGAGCAATATGTATTTGATGGTAACCAGTATATCCATCAAAAAAGCAGTAGTACTTATGTCCAGCAAGTCTATCCAACATTTGATCAAGAAAAGGAAGAGGAAAGTGATCTTTTTGGGTGGCGGCATTTAATTTCTTATAGTCAATACAAATTCGCCATCCATTAATTTGTCTTGTGAGTATAATTTCATTACATTCATTCACTTCAACAGTCACTCCTCCCTTTTTCGGTACACAATGTATTGGACTCACCCAAGCACTATCCGAAGTAGGATAAATAATTCCACCATCCAGCCATTTTAAAATCTCCTTCTAAACTACTTCTTTCATTATTGGATTCAATATCCTTTGCGGATCAACTCTCGATTTATGTTCTTCATCTAATAAAATTTTGTGCATACAAATCGAAGGACTTACTCCTTTAATATCTGCCAAAGTCCATCCAAAAGCTTTCTTGTATTTTTTTAAAATTTCCAACAACTTTTATTCTTGATAATCGTTTAACTTCGAAGATACAATAACTGGCAGTGTAAATGATTCTCCTAAAAACATATACTTCAAATGATTCGGGAGAATTTTCATCTCAAGTTCAGGAGGTTTTATTATAGATGGAATTAAGCTTTTATTTGCACATTTCATAGTGTCTAATACTTCGAATCTCTCTTGAACATATTGCAAATCTTCATTCTTCTTACTATCTAAATTTTCTTTATTTTCAATTTCTTCTTCAAACATATTTTCATACTCAACTTCTTTTTCAAATATATTTTCAAAATGATCGTTTCTCAAATATTCACAGACCTCCATCCTAAAACATTCATTATCTTTTTCCGTTGAGGGATACTTCATAGATTTCAAAATATTAAAGGTCACCTCTTGATCATTAACTCTCATAGTTAATTCTCCTTTTTGAACATCAATCACTGCTCTTCCATTTGCAAGGAATGGTCTTCCCAAAATGATTGGAATTTCTTTATCTTCCTCTATATCAAGTACAATAAAATCCACATGAAAGATAAATTTATCCACTTTCACTAACACATCTTCCACCACTTCTTTAGGGTAAGTAATGGAACGATCGGCCAACTGAAGAGTCACAAATGTAGGAGAGATTTCTTCTATTCCCAATCTTTTGAAAGTTGATAAAGGCATAAGATTAATACATGCTTCCAGATCACATAAGGCTCTTCTGAAAAAATTTTCACCTATAACACACGGAATAGTGAAACTACCAGGATCTTTAAGTTTTTCCGGAAGCTTCTTCTGAATAATTGCACTACACTATCTGCTAAGTGCAACAGTTTCATGATCTGTAAACTTTCTTTTCTTTTTCAGAATATCCTTCATAAACTTGGCATAGTCAGGAATCTGTTTTAATGCTTCAACAAAAGGAATATTTATCGTTAATTTCTTAAGGATTTCCAAAAATTTTTCAAATCTGTTATCCCTATTTAGTTTCTTCAATCTTGAGGAAATGGAGGTGTTGGTTTTCAACAGTTATCTTCATTAGCTCATGAGGATTCTCCAAGTCTGGATAAATCTTGTTTGAACCTTTTTCGATTTCCACCTTCTTCTTTTCTATTTCAACTTCTTTTTGCACTTTTGTTTCCAATTCTTTTCCAGTCATTAATTGAATAGCCTTAAGTTGTTCCTTGTTTTGATCTTTTAGATTGATCTCAACATTACTTGGAAGCATTCCAGAAGGTCTATTATTAAGTGTAGTGAAAATATGCCCCAATTGATTTTCAATATTTTTTATAGCAACGCCTTGAGCTAGTAATTGGTTTCCCATATTCAGAATCATTTTTTCAGTAGACAACTTCTTATCCTTAAATTGTGGGTTACTATTGAATCCAGGAGGATAAGATGGTCTAAAATTAGTATTTCCTTGATTGTTCTAATTTCCAATTGGATTTATAGAACTGTTCCCCCAATGTGGGTTAACATTGGCATTGCTATTATTCTAATTGAAATTTGGGTGATTCTTCCAACCAGGATTATAATAATTTGAATAAGAATTGTTAGGTCTATTAATAGCATTTAAAGTCTCATAAGGTGTTTGAGATTCTGTTATCTGTCCAAATGAATTTTCCTTTAACACTTGAGGTGATTGAGAATAATTCATTCCATATTGATCTATTTTCTTAGAAAGGGCTGCAATTTGAGAAACTATCATAGTCATCATATCTGAATCATGAACATTAGCTACTCTCTTAGGATTTACCCATTCAGAGGGCCATTGAAAATTATTAGTAGCCATTTCTTCAATTAATGCGTATGCTTCATCAAAAGGTTTTGACATTAACGATCCACCAGCAACAACATCTATAATTGATCTCAATGATCCCACTAATTCATTATAAAATGTTTGAATTATTAACCAATCTGGTAAAGCATGATGTGGGAACTTTCTAAGAAGATCTTTAAATCTCTCCCAAGCTTCATATATTGATTCTCCTTCAAACTGACCAAAAGATGTGATATCATTTCTTAACTTAGCAGTCTTTGATGGAGGGAAATATTATGATAGAAACTTTTGAGATAATTCCCCCCAAGTTCTAATAGATCTAGGTGCTAACAAATTTAACAACGCCTTAGCTTTATCCCTTAATAAAAAAGAAAGAAGTCTAAGTCTGACAACATCACTAGACACTCCGTCATATTTTAAAGTAGCACACAGTTTTAGAAAACTAGCGAGATGTAAATTTGGATACTCATTAGGTGTTCCTCCAAATTGATTATTTTGTATTATTTGGATAATAACAGGTTTAAGTTCAAATGAATTAGCAGCAACATCAGGATTTTGAATAGTTATGTGAATTTCATCTGCTGTTGGGTTAGCATCATCTCTTAAAGGTCTTGGCAAATTTCCAATATCATTTCTCTGGTTATCTTGGTTATTCCCCATTTCACAAGGATTTTCAGTTTGTTTTTGTTGTTTCTAATTTTTGTAACAGTACTGTCGGCATATTTTTAGGTTATGTGTTCTGTAAAGGGGTCGCCTACAGAAATTGTCGGTGAATTTTCATATTTTAAATTTAATTTAAATATATATATAATTTGGAAAGTAGCATTTGATTTTGAAAATAATTTTAAGTTTGAAAATTTTAAGATATGAAATCAAACCGATCTCACATCCCGAATAGTTTATATAAACGACCACCACACCACAAACCATGAATCTATCCCGAAGAATAGACACACTGCTTGATGATGGGGCTCGATTAAATAAACTAGAAGATTTGTGACATCCGTTTCGTCTGCGAACCAATTTTATAAGTCGACAAATTCCCCTGCTTAATATAAAGAAATTAAGCAGGGTTTATATTACCTGGGTTCTTAAAGTTCCCTATAAGGGCAAGCCCCTATAGTTAATTACATCTTAAATGACGGGAATCATTTAAGAAAACTTTCGATAATGATCAGTGATTTTGCTCTCAAGAATTTCAAAATTTAAGGTTTTCAAAGGATTGGATTTTGGAAATTTCAATAGGGAATAACTCAAATTTGGAACAATTGTTTTGAGAATCCAATGGAAAGAAAAGTAGGAGAAGCTGAGGATCCAAGAGGAATCTTGGCAACTTCCCAAACTATCCTATTTTTTGGCTTCAATTTAGGAAAATTTATTTAATGTTTCAACCCTGCCAATTTTAATTAATTAAGACTTATATTTTTATGATATAATCACACAAATAGCCTCGAATATGTGAGGGTTTATGTCGTACCGAACGACTACCTATGAATCCTAAGACTGGTTAGGGCTTAATTTGCATAATATGATTATGCAGATGCCTAACGAAAAGTTGAGGATTTATGTTGCATTAGGAAAACTACCTTGAAATCCTATGGCTTGGTTATTTAATTCTAAGGAAAGTTTTGTTGAAGTAGACCTGAGTTTTGCTGATGACGATGGCTGTGCTGCCCACCATGCTCCAAGCTCCTTGTTGTTGCAGAGGTTTAGTTTTAGAAGGTGAAAATCAGGAGATGAGAAAAGTGTTTTAGTTTAGAAATCTTAAAATCCAAATGTTTTTAACGTCTTAATTAAAACAAATCTTAAAGTTGATTAAACATAACCGATTAAGATCCCACGGTTCCGTCATTCCGACACCGTTATTTTCATCGGATTCACTTAGTCTAGATGAATTTGCTAAACTCAATTGAATGAGTTCCACACTTTCATTTAGACCGTGGGAAATCCCGTTAGCAACACGTGGGTTACATCATCCGAGGTATTCCTGATCATCCAACGAGACGTTTTAGTTTAGTTATAATTGCAGTTTTGTTGTTCTATTTGTGATTAAATTTTGAGTTGTTTTATCTTTTGAAATGTTGTGACGGTAGATTTTATCTTGTTGTGACTTTTAATTTAGTTTTGGGTTTCAGTTTTGTGGCTATCCTAAAGGTTTTAGTTTTCATGCAACAATCTTGTTTAACATGCAAGAAGAGTAAAGTGAAACTTATATAAATAAATTGCAATAAAGTAAATTGCAATGAAATAAAAGCGTACCTGGAGAGTCTTCTCTTCATTCCAAGCTGCACTTAAAACACATGTTAAGGCATTTAAATATTTATAACAAGTACCTAGGTAAAGCTAAGGGAACAGTTTTGGTTGTCTACCAAATTCCTAATCCTATTGCTAGTCATCTCCTATGATGTTTAGGTTCTTGTTTTTTTTTAAGGATTATTTTCTTCATCAAAGAACAATTAAATTCAATTGTTCTTCTAAAACATCCCACCATATTGAGGGAGTGTTAAGGAAGAGTCCTAAACATCTTTTCAATATTTTTGGGATTATTTTTGAGTCCAAATGAGTTTTATTACACAGGTGAATTAATCATCCCAAAATTTAGTTTAATTTCTTGCTTAGTGAATTAGGATATTTGATTATCCTACAAGTAAAGTGACATTTCACTTGATGCTTTACTTAAGAGTTATAATAATGAAAACCTTTAGGGGGCAAATTAATTTGTTAAAGAATTTGATGATTTAAAATTGGAATTGGTGATTTAAAGTGATTTAAAAATTTAATAAATTTAAGTTTGGAATAGCGTTCAAGTTGTTTTATTCTTAAGTGTTTTAAACCATTTGAATTGAAAGAGGAGCTTAAATTAGTATTTAATTTAAACTTTAATGATTTAATTTTAATTTAATTGCAATATTCTAGATTAACTTTTAATTGGTTTGATTATTTTTTTTAATTAAGAATCTATTTTTATGAAATTGATTTTTATGTTTCAAGTTTGTTTTAAATTTGCTTTCAAGTGATTTTTGAAATTAATAATTTTTGTTTTAAATTTATTTCAATTTAATTATCAAATTATTTAATGTTTTAAGTTTTAATTTAATTAAGGTTCACTTTTCTTTTAATTATTTAATTATTAATTTCAATTATCACTTTAAATTTAATTAAAAGTTAAATATTATTAAAGTGTTTCATTTAGGGATTTTAGTTTAAGTCATTATAGTCTCTCTAAATTATATTCCCATTTTAATGGTCCAAATTTTAACTTATTCTTCCAAAATTCAAATTGTTTAATTAATTAAGGTTTACTTTAAATATTTTCAAGATGATTAATGGGTTTCTACCCCTTAATTCTCTAGGTTTCAATCTTCTAATGAAAATTTTAAGATCAAACATTTTACCCTCCCCTTGATTAAACCTAAATATTAATTAGGGTTAAAATCCTTTAATTACCTTTTTGCCCCGTTAGGCTTATTTATTTCATAACTCACTAAATTGAGCTCAAATGAACTTGAAATTTTTATGTCACATCACACATATGTCAATTAAGACATTAGAGGAGAAAATGTGATTTTTCTGAATTTAATTTAGTTTATATAATTATTTTTATGAAAAATAAGGGTTTTTAATGAAAATTCAACAACATGACCAAGGTAAGGTTTTTGTCCTTAGGAAAATTATGGGATGTTCCAAATGACCAAAGAACCACATCAACCAATTTTGGTGATTTTTTGAATTATATTTTATTTATTATAATTATTTTGAATTTTAGAATGTTAATTAATTATAAAATAAAATAAGGGTTGAAAATTAAGTTTTTATATTTTTCTTAAATTTCTCTAACCTCAAGGAGGTTAGAGAAACAAATTTTCTAATTTTCTAATTTTTATTTGATTTATTAGAATTAATTTAGTGAAAAGGTTGGAAAATTCATTTTTTAATTAAAAAAAATGTTTTAAGCATTTAAAATTCAATATCTTTACCTTGAGACTTGGGAAAAATATTTGGTTTGTTCCTAAGTGATTAGGAGTCAAAATATGATATTTTTATGATTTTTAATATTTTTGTGATTTTTATTATTTTTTAATTATTTAAAATATTAAAATATGGTGGAAAATGAAGATTTTTAGAAAATTTTAATTTTAATTTTCTTAGACTCCCCTAATATTAAAGAAGCCCCAAAATCAATTAGGTGAATTTTTACAATGTATTTTTGGAGTTATGAATTTTTTAATTTTAATTTTAGTTATGTGACTTAATTAATTCATTTAGTGGGGTTAAATATTTCCAATTGATTCCAAATTTTAATGTGAGGTCCCTCTGATCCTAAAGATCAGTGGAGAATTATTTTCAAGTTCTTTTGATTTGTGGTTTACCCTAATTAATTAAAGTTCAGTTTTGATTAATTAGGCCAATTAGTGTTATTCTTAATGAATTAACTCAAAATATAATTATCCTAGGGTCCTCTAGTCCTAAAAAACTTTCCCAAATTTTCCTAGAATTTTCTAGGCAATATGCTAATTAATAGAAATAAAATACCAAAAACAGTGACATAAACTTGAAAAATACATAACTTGCTATAGAGATGACCTCTGACCTTGAAAAATTCAGGGAATGTTCCCAAGATCAGAGGCTTCAAAAGCCCTATAGTCTCATGCCATGGTGAATTGTCTATGTAAATGGAGAATCAAAATACTGAAATGAGTAAATAATTAATTAAAAATAAAATACTCATCAAATTAACCTAATTCTTTTTCCACATTATTCTCCTCTGTTCACTGAGCAAGAGTTATTTTTATTTTATTTTTGTGATTTTTCTACACCAAGATATGGATTTTCTAAGTTCTGGGTATTTAAATAAATCAAAAAATCCATATTTTTCTACTTATCCACGCGGCGCCGACCCATCCTCGGCAGCTCCGAAAGCCCACGCGTCGCGCTCCCATTCGACGCCGCCATCTGACTCAGTGCTCCAGGGGCCCGCGGTTCATGTAACGTTCTCTGGTCCGGCGCAATCTGGACCGTCCACTCGATACACGCTCGATCGGACGGCGCCTGGTCATCGTCTACGACTGGTGTGCACCCGTGACCGTCCACACTAAAACCCTAAGAACTCTCTCATTTCTCAACGGATTTTTGTGTTCTTATGCTCTATGGATTCTTCTTGAGGAGACGAACACATCCATACGGTTTACATGCTATGAAATTAAGCCAATCAAAATGGAGAATCACTGGAAGCTCGGGAGAAAGGAGAGGTCTATACCTTGGCTCTGAGAAGTGAAGCTTCAATCAGAGAGTTGTGGCACCTTCGATTGCACCCAAGGAGGCTCCATATGAAGTCTCTAGCTCTGGGGAATTGCCTAGGTACAACTTCCACCAAGCCCGATTTCAAAGCTTGGCCGATAGAGAGAATGGCTGGCCTGGTGAGGGGGCTTCCACCGGGGAACTCCTTCTCTTGGTCCTGTGCAGGTGTGGGTGAGTTTAATTTGATTTTGGTGGAGGTTTCAGAGATGTCCCGATTACGGGCTGAGAATTGAGCTTCAAAATTGAGCTCAATCAATGGGGTTTAGGGCAGGAGAACAGTGGGGATCAATTGCTCTAGGCTAGGAGAAGGTCCTGAAGCAATTTTGGCAGAGTTTTGTTAAGCTCTGGTTCATCACCTTGTTTGGCCGAGAAGGTGGTGGGTTTAAATAGGCATGGCTGGAGGGCCTCCCAGGGGGAGTTAGGGCTTGGGATCAGCTACCTTGGTCAAGGGAAGAACAACCATGGAGTCTAATTGAAGTGGGACAGCTCAGCTAGTGAGTTTGAATTTTTTGAATCAAATGGGTGTTCTCAGCCATGGTGTTTTCCGGCGACTGTGGTGGCTGGCCGGCCAGGCATGGGTCACCTTCAGGGTCAGGGAGGTCAGGGCTTGAATTTGGTGAAAACAATGGAGGTTGGCCATGTGTAAAGAGTTTGGCTTTAAGTGTTATAGTGAGGGGGTCATTTTAGGTTCAATTTGGTCAAGTCATGGGTTTGGGTTGAGTGCACCACCCAAGGCTGGTTTGGGCTGAAGAGAAAGTCACTTGGGTCAGCTTGATTAGTGGGGTCAAGTCACAATCCAAGTACAATTAAGTTTAAGCATAGGTTAAGGGAAGCATAGGAATGTTTAATCAACTTTAAGGGAATCATTAAAGGGCTCCCCTCTCTTGCCATAAATGGATTGATGACAAGGCCAAGCTATCATGGCTTCATATGGCTTGTGAATAACTCCATCGTGGCTTCATTTGGCTTTGGAAAAGTCAAGTCATTTGCTTGAAGAAGGATATTGGCATTTTTTATGATTTTAGGGGAAATTGGCATGAGGCTTAATTTAGAAAAATTTTATGATCAATTAGAACTTTAGGGATGATATAAATCAAAGGGGTGATGAGGGGAAACTTCATGTGGGCTTTGGAATGGGTTTGGTGCTTTAAGCATTTGGTGGAATTGGGCTTTTAAATGCTTTAAGGGAGTGGGCTTTTAACTTTTGAAATGAACTTTTGGTTGAAAATTTGGTAAGGGATTAGGCCAAATAAATGTTGGGTTTAGTTTAGGGATGTGTCATGAACATTTTAGAAAAGATTTGGTATCATTTAGAGTGGAATTGGATTCAATTAAGGCATTTTTGGTAAAGGGGCCAAAGTGGGTCACATTGGGCTAACTTGGGCTAAGGTTGGGCTAAAGTTGGATTTAATGTAAAATTAATGTTAAGAAATGTTTATGGGAGTGTCACAAAGAGTTTTCAACTTTGGTTGGGCTTTGATTTTGGAATTTGGGCCCATTTGGGTTTATGGTGGGTTTAGGCCAAAAATGGGGATTTTGGTTTTGGGTTAGGTTTGGGTGGAGTTTAGGTTCAAATTTGGGGAAAATCTAGTTAGTGTTTTTTTTGTGGGGATATTGGGACGGTTTTAGAAAGGATTTGGGGCCAGTTGGAGTTGAATTGGGTTGGTTTGGGCTAGGTTTAGGTCATGGGCTAAAATTGGGCTTTAGGCTTCAAATTGAAATTGGATCCAAATGTTCATAAAATTGGGCTTGGATTTGATCTAAATTGATATTGGCGATGTTGAATTGAAGTTTAGAATTGAATTAGATCAAAATTGAGGTCAATTGGGTTGATTTGTTTGACATTGGGCTTACTTTGGTTAAAAAAATGGGCCAAATTGGGGGTTTTGGTATAAGTGGGTTAAATTGACAAAATTGGCCTATGGTGTAGTTAAACAAAATAAAATTGGAAATATTTGGGATTTTATGAAATTTTCTGGGAATTTTCTGAATTTTTGGAATTTTTGGGTTAAAAGGGTATTTTGGGTATTTGGAGGGTATTGAGGGGTATTTTTAGAAATTTTGGTATATTTGGCTAAGGGTGATCAATTTGAATGGTGGGAAATGTTTAGGATTGGTTTTGATGAATTTTGGGTAATTTAGGCAATTTTGCAAATTTTGGGTAGCTTCAAGGGCATTTGGTAGGTTCAGTGGGTGTAGGGCCCCGGGGGTCAAAAATTGAAATTTTGGAAAAATGAAGATTGATCAAGTTTGAGTAGAATGAAATCACTTTGGTTGAGCCATGAAGCCATATCAAGCCCATAAGAGCCATGAGAGGACTCATTTGAGGCATTCACTATGTTGTTCCTAACCCTCTTAGCCAAAGGCCTAGTGGTTAAGGTCTATCCATATGAATTACCTACATGAGTCAGGGAGTCAAGCTAGGTATGAATGGTTTTTGGATTTGGAATGTTTGTGAAAGTGTAATGTGTGCAGGTCAACCCTCACCGGACCAGGCTACCCAGGGTAGTCCTAAGGCCAAAGAGTCCTATAGGGAACTCATCCTTTAAACCTACACATTTGATCTTAACCCTCCAAGTGACTTAGGGGTTTACAATCAAACTTATGGGGTTTGCAGGGAGTTAAGAGGTGTTTGAATTTCTAAGTAGTGGGTTCCATTTCTAGTCCTCTAAGATAGTCAAAGGGAAAGCCTAAGGCTAGATCCTAAGTACTAAGGAGAGAGAAGAGAAAAGAACTCATAAAAAATGAGGTCAACAAATGGACCCCCAATAGGTGTGGTGTGCTAACCAAGCACACTGCGCGTATTGGCGTTGACCGAAGAGATCAACAAAACCAACACAGACATCTAAGTGATACACTTAGAACAAAGTAGAGACAAATTTCCGCTGGGGAGTGTCGAGTATATCTCTAAGACTGGAGATCCCCGAACTCTCGCTGGGGAAAAGAAAAAGGAGGTGAATTCCATATCATAAGATCCGGGGAAATTTGATTTAGATTTCATTCCATTTTCTGTTTTAAGTTTTAATGTGTGAGTTTAGATTTCGATTTGTTCTGAATTTCAATTTCGGTTTAGGTTTAATTTAAAATCAATTCAAAGAAATCTGGATTTGAAATGAGAATAGGAACCTAGGTTCCAACCTCGGGATTGCGAAGAGAACTGGAATTTAGGTACCAGCCTCGGAGTGAGAATCGGAGTTTAAGTATCGATTGAAAAGGATGAGAATCAAATTTAGGTACCGATCTTGAAAGTTTAAAGAGAACCGGAATCGATTCCGATCTCGAAGGTTTAAAGAGAACTTGAATCCGGTTCCGATATCGAAGGTTTAAAGAGAACTGGAATCTGGTTCCAGTCTCGAAGGTTTAAAGAGAAATGAAAACTGGTTCCAATCTCGAAGGTCTAAAGAGAAATGGAAACTGGTTCCAATCTCGAAGGTCTAAAGAGAAATGCTAAAGAGAAATGGAAACTGGTTCCAATCTCGAAGGTCTAAAGAGAAATGGAAACTGGTTCCAGTCTCGAAGGTCTAAATAAAAATGGAAACTGGTTCCGGTCTCAAAGGTCTAAAGAGAACTGGAATGCGGTTCCGATCTCGAAGGTCTAAAGAGAAATGGAAACTGGTTCCAATCTCGAAGGTTTAAAGAGAAATGGAAACTGGTTCCAATCTCAAAGGTTTAAAGAGAAATGGAATCTGGTTCCAATCTCGAAGGTCTAAAGAGAACTAGAATCTGGTTCCAGTCTCGAAGGTCTAAAGAGAACTAGAATCCGGTTGCAGTCTCGAAGGTCTAAAGAGAAATGGAAACTGGTTCCAATCTCGAAGGTTTAAAGAGAAATGGAAACTGGTTCCAATCTCGAAGGTTTAAAGAGAACTGGAATCTGGTTCCAGTCTCGGAGGTTTAAAGAGAACTGGAATCTAGCTCCAGTCTCAAAGGTTTAAAGAGAACTGAAATCTGGTTCCAGTCTCGAATGTTTAAAGAGTTGAAATTTGCTGTGGAGATTTAAGTTTAGCGGAAGATTTGAAATGAGACGTGAAAGTGTTTCACGTCCCACGAGGATCGATCAAAGTCTGATTATTTGGCAAAGGATATGAATCCATGTCATCTGAACCAAATCGAAAATTTTCGTGGTTCTGTGTCAGTAGATTCAGTTTACCTTCTCAAAAGAGGGAAGGAAATATGGAGAGTCAAAAAGAGATTTGAGAATAGCCGAAGGCCGGGGATTTTAGATTCGAGAATTTGTTTTCATCGTTTGTTGTAATTTGATTTTTAGCTTGATTTTCAATTTAGAGTTCATTTTTATTTAGAGTTCGTGTTTATTTGAAGTTTATTTTGACATTCAGATTTTTAAAGAGTTCTCATTTATTTTTATTTTCCCTTTTTTCTTTGTTCGAAGTTCATTTAACTTAATGGCGTTTCCCAGTCAATTTGCACAAAAAGAGGTGAAGGCAAAACATGACATGGTCACTTTCATTCCAATCTTGTTGAAAATACATCATACAACTTGATCCAAAACATGATGATATTTTCTTTGAGAATTTAATATCTCATACAATCCATATAAATCCAAAACGGATTGTGTAAGATTCTTCAATTTTCTTCTAAAAGCATCTGCGAAATCCATGTCTGAATAGATACGTGGACAATAACATCACCTTCCAAGCCACCCTTGGCAGGAATGCCGTACGGATGTACATTGGAGATGTGCTATCTCCCATGTAACTCACAGCTCATAAGGCCGGAGACTCTCTAACTCTGGATCTGGCTGAAAGTGGAAAGGCATTTTTCTGTCATCCATTCTCCTGAAAGTGACGGAGATTCGTTCCACAGACACTCCTGGAATGCAATGTTTTGCGGTGTCCGCTCCATTCCCTTTTAACACCATGACGGAACCTACCGGTAGTGGTATCTCCACAGGCCCTCGGAATTCTCCGGGGCCTACTATCAGGAGGTCAGATCCGAACATGATATTGCACTGGTTGACGAAAGACACTGTGCAGAAAGGTCTAACCAAATCATGATGGTCTATGTGTGGAGGTATGCAGTCGCCCTCCTTCTAGATGTTAATCATGCAGCTGTTGGGTATGCAATCTGCAGGTGATACCCTCCATGTTATCATCCTCTTTACCATTCTTTTAATTATATTCGGCATCGGATCCACCTTACTGCGACGGAGTATCCCTGGTGGATTTCCTTTTCTGTCTACCGCGAAGTTGTAGCAACATCCGCACTGGATCATAACTCTTCCTTTCCCTGACATCCATCTTCGGGGTTCTGAATAGGTCTTTTCCCTCAGACGACCAGCTCGGCCCATTTTCTGGAGTTCAACAATGCAGTCTACAATTTGCTGTTGTTCGTAATCTGAGAACACATCTGTATGCAGCTCGAGGCCTTCTAAGATATTGATCATCTTGCCTCCAATTCTCTCAAATTATTCAAAAGTTTTCTTTTCGACATTCTGCATTCTTTCCAACTCATATTCCGGAATTATCTGCAACTGGTGAGGTCTAGTAATGTACTGTGGGATGTATGGTTCAACCCCAGCACGTTCTCCTGCATGTCTTGGCTCCTCGGGGATAGTCTCTGTCGGGACATCCTCTGGGGTTGCTTTTGTAACAAGACCCTTTAAAACTGGTGCATTTATCTGGCATCTAGGTGCTGACTCTATTTCTGCTCTTCTTGAGATTTCCTTTATCTTTTCTGTTTTCCTTGGAGTTGATCTCCTCTTTTCTGGTTCCTGACGAACCAATTTCTTCGGAGTATTTGTATTGACGGTAGCAACTGTCTCTTCATGTTGATCTGCTGCTAACTTGGTTAACATCTTGTGAATGCGGCGATTCTTGTTCCTCCGCTGAGTGGCAGTGAGAGTAGCTCTCCTTACCCCTTGGATTTCTGTGGGCATGACGCTGACGAGCTTGCCTTCTACTGTAGCAACCACGGACTTAACTTTCTTGTCCTCTCCCGTTGCATGAGCGGTGTTTACTTTTCTCTTCTTGCTGGTAGATGGCTGACTTGAGCCATCCAATTTCATCACTGTATGGCTGCGGAGCTCTTCCCGATCAATCGGGGTCCAATCATGTTCTTCATATTGTAGCCCGGCTGGTATGAAGTCAGAGTCAATCTCGATCACGGCTCCATCCCTCACCCTCTTTTCATCAAGTGCTAGACTCACGCCATTCTTAAAGTTCAGAACTAACCGCCCGTTCGACATTTTCCTGCGAAAAACAAGGAAAGGATCAGGGGCTGTACTAAGAACAAGAACAATAGAAATAAAACCTGTTTATTAATGAAGAGCTTTTATTCTTTTATTTCAAATTTAAATAGGAGTAGGAAAAGATGATGAAAGATCAAGAGTGAGACTCAATTTGAAAGGAAGGATAAAAAAACTTTATTATCATGATTTCACATGTTTTCTTTTAACATTTTTTTTAACGATTTTCTTTATCATCCACTTTTTTTTATTTATATTTTTGGGTTCGGACCCAGTCATAAGTAATTACTGTGCTCGTGCTTCTAGGAATGAGAATTCATCCTTCGAAACATCAGGTTGCCTAATACTTCTTTAGATATCATCAATTAATTGGAAGCATAGGTCGCTCTCCACAGCAATTTACAAGCTGGTAGGAACCTCCTGAGTAAACTGTCTCGACCACGAATGACCCTTCCCAAGTCGGTTCAAATTTACCACCTATCTTGCGATGTGCAAGAATAGGTCTTCTGAGAACTAAAACCAAGTCACCGACTTTGAATGTCCTTGGACGGACCAATTTATCATGGGCCTGGATCATCTTGGCTTGATACAATTCCAAATTCTGCTGTGCTGAATGTCTTTTCCCTTCCAAGTTTTCCAATTCTTCTAGTCGTAATTTGGCATTTTATTCTGTAGTGATCTTGTTTGCAACTGCAATTCTGAGAGACGGAAGCTGAACCTCTAAGGGTAGAACGGCCTCGGACCCGTACACTAAGGTGTAAGGCGTAGACTGGGTGGGAGTTCTGAAAGTCGTCCTGTAGGCCCATAAGGCTTCTAACAACTTCTCGTGCCAATTTCTCTTGTTGTCGTCCAAAGTTTTCTTTAGGATTTGGACGAGAGTTTTATTAAAAGCCTCGGTCAAGTCGTTTGCTCTTGGGTAGTAGATTGTTGAATAGCGCCAGTCGATCCCGTGTCTTCTGACAAAATTGTTGATTTTTGTACTTCTGAATGCAGACCCGTTATCTGAGATAATTCTGCGCGGTACCCCAAAACGGTAAACGACTTGATTCTTGAAGAAATGTAGCACAAGATGTGCTTTCACTTCTCTGAGTGGTATAGCTTCTGCCCACTTAGAAAAGTAATCTGTAGCTGCAAGAATGAAGTGATGTCCTCTTGAAGAAGGCGGTTCTATCGGACCCACAATATCTGTGCCCCAACACTCAAACGGCCACGACGCGATTTTTGGATGTAGCACATTTGGAGGTTGATGTAGAACTACTCCATGCACTTGGCACTGGTGACAACTTTTGGCAATCTTCATGCAATCGGTCCTCATTGAGGGTGACCCGACCCGCAATTACGCAGTAAATTAACTTCCAAAAGATGGCCAAAAACATGACCCGATTTATAAATAGTAGCTAGTGTGCAAAATCTTAAATGATATAAAAATTAGAAAATATTTTACACACTAGGGATACTACGCAAGTATACGTATCATTTCAAGTAATATAGAGTTTTCTTTAAAAACCCCAGTATCGATCCCACGAAGAAGTGAAGTAAGAGGTCTTTAATCAAATTCTAGTCTACTACTAATAGTCCTTAGTTTGGAATGTCGATTAAAATTGTGTTTTATCTAGCAACCACTCCTAAATACAAGAGTTAAATGTAATAGTAACTATATCTAAATGCAAATAATAATTCTAAAGATAACCATTTTTGGATGAGTTGGTTTGGAGAATTTTGAGATATTAAAAACTACTATTCTTATGTAATGAAATAGATAATGTATAGGAATGAGATGCATTAAATATTGTATGTGCCAAATAAGAGCAATCATATTCTTTACCCTTTAGTCCAGGCATAAAGAACATTGACTAATCCTATGCTTGGTTACTGAATCTGCGGCTAGGCTGGGAGGATACCGGCTCTCACTTCGGAGCTCCCACGTTCCCCTCGCCTGAGGGCTAACAATCTAAACTTCAACACCCAAATGATAGGACCAAATTGAGGATTTTAGCCTGTCACTCTAAAATCTCCAATTCTACGCCCGATAATTATATTTCCCTATTTATTTGCATTCAATCCCCACAAACTTCACCATCCATGGAATTTGAATGTGGTTTCACTTTGTTGAGAATTACACTGCCCTTTCGGGTCAATGCAATTACAATAAATTTTAACACTACAATGGGCCCTTATTACAATGTAAATGAAGTGCAAGTAAAAATCATCACATTTATAATTAAATTCACTTCTATCATGCATCACAAAATCTTAAACATGATTTCTACTCATTGCAAAAGAAAAGTAAAAGGAAAATAATGACATAATCTTCTTATGCCACTATTTTCAAAGAAGAAGAAAGAGTAAGAGAGATACGTCACAAAGCATGAAGAAAACACAAAGGAAACTTCATTTAACCAAAGCAAATCCACTACGCAAATGTTTAAAAAATCATAAGATAATGAAGAACAATACTTAGCTTTTTCCCATTGAAAGAAAGACGAAGATCTCTCCCATAAAGTTTCCCGGCGATCCATGCAATGCTAGCAAAAATACCTTACAAATTATCTCAAAATCTACTCTCCAATTTCTCCAAAAGAGTAGAAATCTACAGTTGTACTCTTAATCTAAAATCCTAAACATTCCTCCAAGTTTTTCTCTTCTTTTCTCTATTATTTTTTCTCTACTTTTCTCCTCCAAAATTCCTCAAGTTTTCTAACCTATATTCACCATTTTAAAGAGTATGGACGAAGTTTGAAGAGTTTCCATAAGCACCCCTTAGAAAAAGCGTCCAAATACGTCGAATATTGGCCCAAAACCGCCAAAAGTCGGTTCATGGTCTTCCGGGCCGCTGTCGGAGGCCTTTTTGGCCATTTTCTGGCTGTCTCGAGAAAATCTCACAGTCGGCGAGATCTAGGCCGCCGTCGGCGAGATGACTCTGCGCAGCTCCACCGTTTGGCTCCGTTTTAGCTCTGATTCTCCCTGTTTCAGTTGCATTGCGTTCGTAACAGATAGCCCTACAAAATAAGTATAAAAACAACATTTCTTTAAAGTGTAATCTCATTCAAAAATATGCAAGAAGTGTAAAAGAGATTAAGCATCAAAAGACTTATCGAAAGGTGTCAGGGCAGAATTTCATTTCTTGCTCGTTTTTGCTCTAAATTGCACCGTTTTTGCTTCCTTTTGCTCCAATCACCATTTTTTGTACCTAAAACCAAAAAACATAAAAATACCTTCCTTTAAAGTGTAATATCATAAAAAATGAGTAAAATGATATAGCAAAAAGCGTATATATTTTAGGCGTGTCAGAGGGTCAGTAGTACCCTAGTCTTTTAATCTTCATTTTCATTTTCGGACCCGACTGATGAGCGCCACAAAGTCCTGAGTGTACTTCTTTAACAATTTCATGAGCCTCAGATCCACTCAGGCATCTTAGCCACATCTGATCAAAAGACCTTCCATATAATATATTGTTTATTAATGCGTAAGACAGAGTTCTTTTCTTGAATTGATGGGCTATCGACTTGTCGTCTGGTAGGTTTCCCGTTTGCAAGTAGTCTATTAGTGGATGCCGCCAATCTTATCGTATTTTACATCACTTGCTCTGCAATTGTTTCTTCTGCTTTTTCTGATTTGTGTATTGTATCCATGTCGAGCTGTGAGAGAATCTGCCGTCCCTGAACTGACACTTCAACTGACTCATCCTGTAAGCAAGCAAATTCTTTTGCAAGTCGAGCTAACGCATCTACGAGAGCATTTTCTCTTCTGGGAATCTTATAGATTGTTACATTTGGAATCTGCTCCAACAATTTCATGGCATACTGAAAGTACTGCTCTAGTCTTGGTTTTAGAATTCTGTATTGTCCTGCGACCTGTTGAATGATCTACTGGGAATCTCCGTAGATGTTGATGTCTATTATCCCCATCTGAATGATTAATTCCTGTCCGGTTATAAGGGCTTCATATTCTGCCTCGTTGTTTGTACACGGTTCTGTTAAGTGGTAGGAGTACCTTAACATCCCCCGCTCCGGTGTTATAAATATTAGTCTGATTCCTCCCTTACCGGGCACTACCATTTGCGATTCTTTATCTTTCTGTGCTAAAGATGCTCCGTCGAAGTACAATTCCCAACATTGATCATCGTGGTCTTCTAGGCTCATTATATGCTCGTTTGGCAAGTCGTCGTTGAGAGGCGATTCTGTCGGTAAAGGGTGTGCTGCAAGGAAGTCTGCCAGGACTTGTCCCTTTACGACACGAAGAGGAACGAAAGTTATATCGAATTGCAATAGTATCATCGACCACCTGGCAAGTCTGCCGGAAAGCATCGGTCGGGTCATCAAATATTGCAATGAATTAAACTTCGAAATAAGGTTGACCTTATGAGAAAGCATGTAGTGCCTGAGCTTTTGTGCGGCGAAGATCAGGGCCAAGCAGTGCTTCTCAATAAGAGGATACTTTACTTCCGTCGGAATTAGACGACGGCCTAGGTAATAGAGCGCGATTTCTTTTCCCTCATCATTGACCTAGGCTAGCAAGGCTCCGAGAGAGTCGTCTAGAGCTGCGGTATAAAGTATCAACAGTCTACCCGAGACTGGGGCTGCTAAAACATGAGGTGTAATTAAATACTGTTTAATGTCATCGAAGGCATGTTGACATTTGGAGTCCCAAGTAAACTTGGCATCCTTCTTAACCAAAGCAGAAAAAGGCTGACACCTTCCTGACAAATTTGAAATAAAGCGTCGAAGATATGTCAATTTTCCTTGAAAGGATCGTAGTTGTTTCAAGGTTTTGGGAGGTGACATTTCTAAGATAGCTTTAATATTCTCCGGATCGATTTCAATTCCACGATGTCGAACAACAAATCCTAAGAATTTCCCAGAGGTGACGCCGAAGGCGCATTTCGAGGGATTCATCTTAAGGTTATATTGTCTTAATCGCTCGAAAACAATTCTCAAATCATACAAGTGATCTTCTTTTAGTTTGCTTTTGATGACTACATCATCCACGTAGCACTCGACTTGGTTATGAATGAGATCATCAAAATTCTCGTCATTGCTCTTTGATAGGTTGCTCCTGCGTTCTCTAATCCAAACGACATCACTGTGTAGCAGTATACCCCGATCGACGTTTTGAACGTTGTAAGCTTTTCATCTTCCGGTGTCATCTTTATCTAGTTGTATCCTGATGATCCACCATGAAAGAAAAGACTTCATGTGTTGAAGCAATGTCGATCATCAATTCTGGAATTGGTAGCGGGAATTCGTCCTTTGGACATGCTTTGTTTAAATCTCTGAAATCCACGCAGATTCTGATCTGACTATTTTTCTTTCTGACCGGTACCACATTGGCTAACAAAGTTAGGTATTGCTCTTCACGGACAAATTTAGTGTCTATTAGCTTCTTAACTTCAGCTATTACTTGTTGTTCAATCTCTAAACGCATTCTTCTCGGAGCTTGTCTGACTGGAACAGCAGTGTGATCCACTCCTAACTTGTGAACTGCGACGTCTGGAGCTAATCCTGGCATTTCATCGTAACTCCAAGAAAAACAGTTCTTGAATTCCATCAATATCTTGATTATGTTTTCGGAATCTTCTTCGTTGAGTAAGTAGCTAACAAAGGTCGGCATAGGCTCTTCGCTAGTACCTAAGTTAACTTCTTTGAATTCTGGCGAAGCATCTCCGATTTGTAGATCTTCGAGATCTTCTGAAGCTTCAAGCAGTCTTCATTAGGCTCGCAAGTGACAACTAAGCAAAATCCCGTATCGTCAATTGATCCTACTGTGCCGAATCCGAGACCATGTTTTGAATTGGGAGGCCGGCTGCTATTGTTCCATAATTTTTCAAAGTGTTGTGATCGACCTTTTGTCCATTGTTTAGGTAAGACACCACGTTGAATTAAATTTTGAACACAGGGAGAATACCACTCGAAAGACAATTCCATTAACTCAGAAGAAGTAACATCTTCAAATTGTACATCTTTTTCAGTATTGGAAGAAGAAGCTCCACGGTAAAACTTGATTGGTTTAGTACCACCACCATGCACTTCCTTGACCACCATACCCTCGATCTTATTAGAATGGATTAGGGTCAGGGTCATAGTATGTACATAATAGTTAATCTTCTCGTACATTGATTTGTATTCTTCATTCTTTTCATTTTCGAGAGAGATCTTGAACTGGGGTTTCTTTTGATTTACTATTGCTGCTTCTTTCTTGATTTCTTCTTCTTCGGAACAGGTCTCCCAATCAACATCGATGACTGGTTTTTTCTGTCCAACTGTTCTAACGTCTCTTCCACAACCCCGTCCCCGGCCTCGACCTCGGGTGCTAGTTCTGGAGAAACCTTCACCATCTCGCCGTAAGGGAGTGGTGACTTCGAGGATTTGCTCGTTAAAGCAGTGTTATCTTCACGGACGATGATCTGTGCAGGAACGGTGATCACATTAACCGTTATACATTTCGGTCACTATTGGAAAGTTTACGCTCTCCAGTGTTGGTTGATCCCGGGAACGTAATCAGCATAATGAATCTTCGGACGCTAGCATATTTGAAATTGATGCTCGCGAGCTTGAAGCAGGCAAAGATGTTATTGAGGCTTCAATCAAAAAGGAGAAAGAGCTCTTGGAACGATAACACTACTAATGAAGGCCGGTGATTTGGCAAAGACAACGCAAAATTCCACATAATCGATTCGAGACATCGTTCAACGCTCTCTTGGGTCGGCGATGGATGTGAAAGCTTGGATAGTCTCGTCGTCTGCGCACCAATGCATAAAGTATTACGAAGGAGGCTTCGGTACATCAAGGTGATTTGCAGATTCACCATGCACGAAAATTGGAATTCATGAAGATGCGGCCTACGCACCTCGAAGAAAACAATCTTTTCCGAAATACACGGAAATGAAGCAAAAGAAATTTGAGATGATGAAGAACACGAAGTTCTAGTCCGGCGATTCCTCACCACTCCCTTACGGCGAGATGGTGAAGATTTCTCCGGAGAACTCGCACACCGAAGTCGAAGTAGGGGCGAGGACGTGGAAGAAACATTGGAACGAGTTGGACATGGCGAGTCATCGATGTTGATTGGGAGAACGATTCGAAGAACGATAAGAAATTGAGAAAGAAGCGACGATAAGTCGGAAGGAACCACAATTAAAGATTTCTTTCGAAGATGAAAAAATGAAGAATATAAATCAATGTACGAGAAGATTAACCACTTTATGTGCATACTATGACCACGACCCGTCCATTAATAAGATCGAGGGTATGAGTAATCGAGAGTACATGGTGGCGATAAACGATCGAAGTTCTACGGAAATTGATTGCTTCTTCTTCAAAAGCTGAAAGTGATGTACAATTTGAAGATGTTACTTCATCGAGATTAATGGAACTACCTTTTGAGTAGTACTCTCCTTTGTTCAAAATTTAATTCGATGTAGTTCTACACAAATGTGGACAAAAGGTCGATCACAACATTTTGAAAAATTATGGAATAGTGCCGGTAGGCCTCCCGATTCAAAAAATGGTCTCGAATTCGGCATAGTAGGATCGGTTGATGATACGGGATTTTGTAGTTGTCACCTTGAACTGTGAGCTTCTTGGAAGCCGAAGAACCTCGAATCACCGATCGAACGCTCCACGAGTCGAAGAAGAAATCAAATCTGATAGACGAGTTAACGGAAGTTAACTTGAGTGCGCGAAGAGCACAGGCTTTGCCTTTGTTAGCTCCTTGCACTCGATAAAGACTGCGAAGACATAATCGAGCTATTAATGGAATTCGGGGAATGCATTTTGCTTGAGATTACGACGAAATGCAGGATTAACAAAGTGGCCGGTTCACGGGGTAGGAGTGGATCCCCACTTCCAGTTCCGGTCAGACGAAGCTCCGGAGAAGAATGCGTACGAAATTGAGCAACAGTAATGGCGGAAGTTAAGAAGCTAATAGACGCTAAATTTATGCGAAGAACAATACTTGACTTGGTTGCTTAGCGTGGTACCGGTCGAGAAGAAGAATGGTCGGAAATTTGAATCTGCGTGGATTTCATAGATTTGAATAAAGCGCTGCCGGATGAATTTCACTTGCGATCCGGGGCGATGATCGACATCGCTTCGACGCATGAAATCTTCTCGTTTATGGATGGATCGTCGGGACACAACCGGATAAAGATGGCACCCGAGAAGACGAAAAGCTCACGGCATTCGAACGCCGTCGGGTGTATTGCTACACGGTAATGCCATTCGGACTAAAGAACGCGGGAAACGGCTTATATCGAAGAGCGTGTGAATTTTTGATGATCTCGTCGCAGCGAGTCGAGTCTTCATGGATGATGTAGTACGTAGTCGCCGAAGGAAGATCACGCAATATAATTTGAGAATTGTTTTCGACGTAAGACAATTTAACCTTAGATAGATCATAAAATGCGCCTTCGGCGTCACCTCCGAGGAAATTCTTAGGATTTGTTGTCAGGCATCGCGGGATTGAAATTAATCGGGGGAGAAGATTAAAGTTTATTTTAGAAATGCCTCCTCCCGAAACTTTGAAGCAATGTTATGATCCTTTCGAGGGGAAGTTGGCATATCTTCGACGCTTTATCTCGAACTTGTCGAGGGTAGGTGTCGGCTCTTCTCGGCATTGGTTAAAAAAGGACGCGAGTCGTTTGGGATGAGAAATACCGGTGGGCTTTCAGGGACTTTAAAAAGCGATATTTAATGACACCTCCTTTCTTAGCGGCCGTCTCGGAGTAGACCGTTGATCTTTTATCTGGCGGCTTTAGACAATTCTCTCGGAGCCATGTTGACGAATTCGATGACAGGGAAAACGCTCTCTCTCCCTAAGATGTCGTCCAATCTAGATAGAAGTGAAGTATCCTCACGATTGAAGCATTGTTTGGCCACGATCTTACATTTTGCTCGAAAGTTGAAGCATTACATGCTTTCTCATGGGTCGACCTTATTTCGAGAGTTAATCCGTTGCAATACTTGATGACCGGCAGAAGCGCTTTTACGACGGACTTGCCGGGTGGTCGGTAATCTTGTGCAATTCGGCATAACTTTCGTTCCTCTTCGCACGCGGGAATAGTCACAACGGACTTCTACGTAGCACACTCTTTGTTGGCGGATTCGCCTCTCGACGACGATTTGCACGGCGAGCATATAATGAGCCTAGAAGACCACGATGATCGACGTTGGGAACTATACTTTGAGCGGTGCGTCCTCGGCGTAGAAGAACGGGAATTGCGAACGATAGTGCCGGTAAGGTAGGAATCGAGGAGTAGTCTTTGCTGCCGAGGACGGGGATGTTAAGGGCTCTCCTACCACTTAACGAACGGGTATTACGAGCAACGAAGCGGAATATGAAGCACTCATAACGGAATTTGGAATTAACCATTCGGATGGGAATAACGGATATCGATATCTACGGAGATTCTCGGTTGATCATTCGACGGGTCGGCAGTGTGATGCAATTTTAAAGCCAAGGCTCGAGCGATGCTTTCGATTATGTCGTGAAATTGTTGGAACAAATTCGAAGCGTAACAATCTGAAGATTCCCGGAGAAAATGCTATCGCGGATGCGTTGGCAGATCTTGCGGAATTTGCTGCTTACGGGATGAGTCGGTTGAAATGTCGGTTCGGGGACGATAAGTCACATCACAACTCGACATGGATACGGTACACAAATCGAAGAGCGAGAAGAATCGAGTTGCGACAATAACGAAATATAAAGATTGGCGGCGGCCATTGATGAACGACTTGTAAACGAAACTGCCGGATGATAAGTCGTTAGCACAGCGAATCGAAAGAACTTCTGTCTTACGCATTAATAAACAACACGTTATACGAAGGCCTTTCGATGGGTTGGCCAAGCTAAGATGCACGAGCGGGTCGAGGCTCGTGAAATTGTTAAAGAAGTACACTCGAGGACTTTGGCGCTCATCGGTCGGGTCCAGAAAATGAAAATGAAGATTAAAAGACTAGAATGCTAACGGCCTCAATTGATGTCGTATATGAAAATTGCCGAAAATTTGTCACTGGTGCCGAGTGCCGGAGTGGTTCTGCCCACCCCGGCCTCCGAATGTGCCACGCTCAGGCAATCGCGTCGTGGCCATTTGAGTGTTGGGCACGGTCTCAGTGGTCAGATGAAACAGCTATTGGTTATGGCCTTCATTCTTGCGGTACGGAACTACTTTTTAAATGGCGAAACTATACCACTCGGAGAAGTGAAGGCACACCACGTGCGCTGCAATTTTCAAGAACCAAGTTGTCTGCGTTTTGGGGTACCGCGCGGGATCATTTCGGATATTAGGTATGCATTCAAAAGTACAGATCGACAATTTTGTCGGAGAAGACGGGATCGTTGGCGATACTCGACGATCTCTTGCCCGAGCGAAACGGCTTGGCGAGGCTTTTAATAAAACTCTCGTTCAAATTTTAAAGAAAACTTTGGAAGACAACGAAGAGAAATTGGCACGAGAAGTTGTTAGAAGCCTTATGGGCCTCTGAGGATGACTTTTAAGACTCTATACTCGATCTGCACCTTACGCTTTAGTGTACGGGTCGAGCCGTCTTGCCTGAGTCCGGCTTACGATCACTACGGTGCAGTTGCGGAAAAGATCACTACGAAGAAAATGCCGAGTACGGCGGAAGGAGTAGAAGCATGGAAGGAAAGACTTTACGCGCGGCGAGAATTTGGAAGCTATGTCCGAAGCCGAGATCATCCGAGCCCGCGATAAAAGCCCGGTCCACCAAAGAACTTTCAAAGTCGGTGACTTAGTTCTTGTTCTCGAACCTATCAAGTGCACACCACAAGAAAGGAGGTAAGTTTGAACCAACTTTGGGAGGGACCATTTGTGGTCGAGACGATCTACTGCGAGTTCTACCAGCGGTGAATTGCGCGTGGAGAACGACCGCGTGATTGTCGATGGACGGTATTTAAAGAAGTATTACGCAGCTTTGATGTTTCGAAGGGTGGCCTCTAAAGAAGAATCTTATCCCTAGAAACAACGGTGAAGTAATCACTTTGACGCTGAGTTAATTTCAAAAACAAAATAAAATGGATGATAAAAAAAATCTCATCGACGAAAATGTTAAAAAGCATAGGAAATCGTAATAATAAAATGGAAATCTTTTCCTTTTAAATCCATTCATTCACGATATTTTCTCATCTTTTCCTACTTCCTTTAAATTTAAAAGAAGTGAACAGAATTTTTAAGTGTTTTTCTTATTGTTCTTGTTCGTAGTACGGTCTCGATCCTTTCTTTTCTTTTTTACGAAATGTGAACGGGCGGTTGGTTCTAAATTTTAGAAATGAGGCGTGAGTCTAGCACTTGATGAAAGAGGGTGAGGGATGGAGCGGTGATAGAGATTGACTCGGACTTCACGGCCGACTTCTGATACGAAGAAAATGATTGGATCCGATTGATCGAGAAGAACTTCGCGGCCAACCGATTGATGAAAATGGGTGGCTCGCGCCACGATCCGGCCTGAGAAAAGAAAAGCGACGCCGCTCATGCAACCGGAAGATAAGAAAGTTAGAGGTACGTAGTTTGCCGCGGCGGAGAGGGTAGGCTTGTCGGCGCGGGTACTGCGAGAAATTCAAGGGGTTAGGAGAGCTACTCTCAACGCTGCCCGGCGAAGAAATAAGAATCGTCGCATTCGCAAGAGCCAAGGTAGCGAGAAGATCAACATAAACGGACGGTAGATACCATTTGTGCGAATGCTCACGAGGAGCGGTTCGTCGGGAACGAGAAGAAGAAAGTCAACTCCGAAAGTTGGAACGGATAAAAGAAGTACCGAAAAGTAGAAATAGAGTCGATTACCTCGACGCGAAGCGGATGTGCGGATCCAAAGAGTCTTGTTGCGAAACGACAGGAGGATGTCCTACGAGACTATCCGAGGAGGCGAGACATAAGAAGAATGTGTTAGGGTTGAGCCGCCCATCTGCTTGATGTGTTGCGGAGCAAAGGGACTTCGGATAATCCGGAATACGAAATTTGGAGAAAATGCGGCTAGTTGAGAAGAAAACTTTGAATACTTTGAAATAATTTGAGACGAGAGGTTAACATTTTAGACGGCCTCGAGTTTGCATACGAATGTATTCTCGGATTACGAGCAATAACAAATTGTAAATTTTGCATCCTTGAATTACAAATGCGATTATTTGTACTTGAGAGAAAAGACTGTTCCAGGCAGATGGATGCCGGGGAAAGGGAAGAGTTACGATCCGATGCGGATGTTGCTACAATTTTGTCATGGACGGAAAGGAAATCCACCGGGGATACTCGTTGCGGTGAGTGGATGCGATGCGAATGCATTAAGAGAATGGTGAAAAGGATGATAACATGGAAGTGTGCCGCATATTGCATACCCAGCAATTTGCATTATTAACATCTGAGGAAAGCGCATACCTCCACAAATAGACCATCATGACTTTGTTAGACCCATGCACTGATGTCATTCGTCAACGAGTGCAACATCATGTTCGGATTTGACCTCGAGGATTACGAGGCCACAGTGAGTTCAGAAGCCGTGGAATCTGCATCTACCGTGGGATTCCGTCACAGTGTTAAAAATGGAAATGAGACGTTGCGAAGCATTGCATTCCCGGGGAGTGCTGTGGAGCGGATCGCGGTTACTTTTAGAAGAATGGACGACGGAAAAATGCCTTACCACTTTCGACTGGATCCGAAAGTAGAGTCTCGGCCTGGGCGTGAGTTACATGGAAATAACACACCTCCGTGCATTAATCGGCATTCTGCCAAAGGGGTGGCTTGGAAGGTGTTGTTATTACCCATGTTTATACTATTTAGACATGGATTTTTTTACAGACGCTTTTGGATGGATCAACGAGAATCTTACACAATGCGTTTTGGATTTACATGGATTGTATGAGACATTAAATTTAAATGTCATCCTTATTAGATCGAGTTGTATGATGTATTTTAAATGAAGTTTAGATAAAACGACTACGTCATAATTTGCCTTCACCTCTTTTTGTGCAAATTGGTAGGAAACACCATTAGAGTTAAATGAACTTTGAACAAAGAACGAAAAGAAAAGAAAATTAATGAGAACTTTTCCTAAAAATGCGGAATATTAAAATGAACTTCAAATTCACATGAACATTGAATAAACAACAAAAAAATAAAATGGGATCGTTAAAAAGACAAACAAAACGAAACTAAACTCCGGAATTCGAATTTCGATCTCGAACCTGCGATTCGAACCTTTCGGTTCTTTCCTCCATCAAAATGTTGGAAACTCTTTTGAAATTTGAATATTCTCTTCGACTTGTCGCTAAGTCGAGTCTTTTAGCTTGGTACGTTTACCGGTTCCTTTCGAGTTCTCTTTCCTTTTGTGTTTTGGAGGATCGACTAGTTTTGTTGACACGGAACCACGAACTTTGTTCGATTTAGTTGATGGCATGGTAAGGTCCTCTTCATACATATAACTTTTCGAGTACGGTACCAAATTCCGGTTCTCTTCCTTTCGAGGTCGGTACCAAATTCCAGGCTCTCTTTCGAATTGATACCAAATTTGATTCTAAATTCCGAGACGGTACGAATTCCGGTCCTCTTCCTTCGAGTCGGTACCAAATTCGAAACATCTTTCGAATTGATACCAAATTTTAATTCTAAATTCTTGAAATTTGAGTACCAAATCCCAGATTCTCTTCCTTTCGAGGTCGGTACCAAATTCGAGCTCTCTTTCGAATTGATACCAAATTTCAATTATAAATTCAAGGCAGTACCAAATCCAGTTCTCTTCCTTTCGAGTCGGTAACAAATTGAGCTCTCTTTTGAATTGATACCAAATTTCAATTCTAAATTTACGAGACGGTACAAATTCGAGTTCTCTTCCTTGAGAGTCGGTACCAAATTCAGCTCTCTTTCGAATTGATACCAAATTTCGATTCTAAATTATCGAAGCTTGGTACCAAATTCAGGTTCTCTTCCTTCGAGAGTCGGTACCAAATTCGACTCTCATTCCAATTGATACCTAAATTTCGATTCTGACTTTCGGGGCGGTACCTAAATTTCGGTTCTCATTTCGAAATTAAATTACCTAAATTCCGACTCTCGTTCGAGATCGATACCTAAATTTCGATTCTCTTTCGGGATTGATACTTAAATTTCAAATCTCACTCTCTCGAGATCGGTACCTAAGTCTGATTCTCATCCTTTTAATCGATACTTAAACTGCGATTCTCACTCAAGTACCGGTACACAAATTCAGTTCTCTTCGCGATCCCGAGCTTGAAACCCGGAGTTTCGATTCATTCGAATCAAATTTCAAATTCAAAATTTCCTTAAATTGATTTTAAAATTAAACTTCGGAAATCGAAATTGAAACTCGAACGATCGAAATCTAAACTCACACATTGAAACTTGATTTAAAAGTAAAATGAAATGCGTCGAATTCACAGAATCTTGTGATTTGGAGTTCACCTCCTTTTCCATTCCCCGGCGAGAGTTCGGAATCTCCGGTCTTGGAAATATACGATACTCCCCGGCGAAAATTCTTCTACCTTCGTCCTAAGTTTGTCGCTTGGACATACGTGTTGGTTTTGTTGATCTCCGGCCAAGCGCCCGATACGCGCGGTGTGCTTGGTTAGCACACCACACATATTGGGGGTCCATTTGTTGACCTCGATTTGGTGAGGTCTTTTTGCTTCTCTCTTTAGTACTTAGGATCTAGCCTTAGGCTTTTCCTTTGACTAATCTTAAAGGACTAGAAATGGAACCCACCATTTAGAAGTCGAACTACTTCTTAACTCCTACAAACCTCACAAGCTTGATTGTAGACCTAATCACCTAAGAGGTTGAAATCAAATGTGGAGGTTTAAAGGATGAGTTCCCTATCGACTTTTTGGCCTTAGGAATACCACAGATGCTTTGGTAAGTGAGGTTGACTTGCACATACACTACACTCTCACACATTCCCGAAGTCTTAAAACTACACTCTACTTTGACTTGACTTCTTGACTCATGTAGGTAATTAAATATGGATGGTCCTTAACCCCTAAGCCCCTAGCTAAGAGGGTTAGGAACGACATAGTGAATGCCTCGAAATGAGTCCTCTCATGGCTCATATGATAATAGCTTCATAGCTCGACGAAAATGATACCATTTCACTTAACACTTGATGATCTTCCTTTTTTTTAAATTTGAGTTTTGACCCCGGGGGCCCACGGGACCCTTCCAAACTACCGAATACCCTTGAAATGACCCAAATTTACAAAATTACCTAAATTGCAAGATTCCTCAAAAATAATCCTAAACACTTCCCGCGTTTCAAATTGACCATCTTTAGCCAAATATACGAAAATTTCCAAAAAATATCCCTAACCCCCCCCGATTAACAAAATAGCCTTTTACCCAAAAAATCAAAAATTCTAAAAAATTCGAGGATAATTCGGAAAATCCAAATATTCTTAATTTCATTTTGTTCCCGGCTTCTACCATGGAGGCAACTTTGCAATTTAACCCCTTTACAGAAACCCCGATTTGACCCATTTTTAACAGTAAAATCGATGACAAACCCGAACCACCCCAATTGACCCCAATTTTGGTCAACTCAATTCTAAACTTCAATTCAATATCTCCAATATCAATTTAGACCAAATCCAATTCCAATTTGATTGACATTTGGGCGATTCAATTTGGGGCTTAAGGCGATTTTTGACCCTTGACCCCTGGCTTCTTGGTCGCTCCGATTAGCGCATCTTTTCTAAAGCCTTCCTAACATCCCCATAAACAAAGCATTGCTTGATTTCAAAATTTGAGCGCAAGCTAAATTCCAAGCCACAGCTTAAAGCAAAATCCGCTAAATTGACCTAAGCCCGAGCCTAACGAATGGGCCCCAGTCCCACGAAAATTAGGCCAGCTAAAGTTGAAAACTGTTTTGTCTTCCTCCTTAAACATTTTCAACATTAATTTTACACCAAATTCAACCTTAGCCCAACCTTAGCCCAAGTTAGCCCGATTTGGCCCTGCTTAACCCCTTTACTGACGAGTCGACGATTCTACTCGAATCACACCAAATTGATTCCAAACCATTCATGAAACATCCCTAAACTAAACCAACATTTATTTGGCATGGTCTTTCAAAAATTCTTCATCCAAAAAGTCCATTTTGAAATATAAAGGCCCGCCCCATTTAAGCTTTTTAAAAAGCCACTTCACGAACCCAAAAGCCAATTCATCAAATCTTGCATGACAATTTGTTCTCATCATCAGCATGATAAATCATTCCTAAAGTTTGAAACACAGCAATTGAAATCATTCAAGATTAAGTTTTATCCGAAATTCTGGCATCAAAATGCCAAAATTCACAAATCCATTCAGTAAATTAGTAGCGAATCCCTGACCCCAGTGAAGCCATGAAGCCATCCTTAAGCTACATGTAAAGCCATGAGAAGTTTGACATGTGACCATCCCATAAATGGCAAGAGGAGGAGCCTCTTTAAGGATTCTCTTAAAAGGTGATTAAACCTTTTTCGTACTTCCACACAAACTATGTTTAAACTTAAACGTACTTAGATAATAACTACTCCCAGTAATCTAGGCGACTCGCATACCTCCTCGGCTCGAATCGAACTTGGAAAGGTGCACCTAGCCCAAAAGCATGGTTTGACCAAACCAAACCCCAAATGAGCCCTGCCCATTCCACTTTAATCGGAAACCACTTTACACATGGCCAAAGCCGATTGAATTCACAAACCCCGGCCACGACCTCGAGTCGAGATGGTGACCCATGCTGGCCCGGCCGGCCACCACGGCCCGCCGAGAAAACGCCACGGCCAAAGGAAACATGTGAGCCAATTTTTGAATTGTAAACGCGGGTGCTCCCGGCCAGTTGAACACCATGGGCATTCTTTCCTTGCCACAGAAGCGGTTGATCCCGAGTCATCGAAACCCCCTGGTGAGCCCCACTCGACCACCTCTGACCCAAGCACCACCTCCTCTCGGCCAAAAGAGGTGTTGAACCAAACCTTACAGCTTCTGCCAAAATCACTCCGAGATCCCTCTCCATACATAGAGGGCAGTCATTTGAAATCCGGCTCTAAAGTCCTGCGACGGAGTCAGTTTTGGAGTTGAAATTGTAACCCCGCTTGAACACTTCACACGCTGTGAGCCAATCCAATTGATTGACTCTACATCTTCACCCGGACAGAGGAGAACTTCCCCGGCAAAGCCCCCTCACCGGAGCCCGGCCATTGCTTCCGGCCTCCAAGCTTTGTGATTGGCCTTGGTCACTTTTGTACCTAGGCATTTCTGAGAGCGAGAGACTTCACATCTGGAGCTTGCTTGGACTCAATCGAAGGTGACACAACCCTCGGATCGAAGCTTCACTTCTGCGAGCAAAGGTATGAACTCACTCTTCCTCCCAGGGCTCCTGGAGATTATCATTTAGTTTGAGATGATTTCAATGCACCTTAATAGTATAGATGTGTTCGTCCTGTACCGAGACGAATCGATAGAGTATAAGAAGCCGTGAAAATCCGTGGAGAATCGGTGAGATCTTGGGTTTTAGTGTGGACGGTCACGGGTGCACACCGGTCGGAGACGATAACCGGGAGTCGTTGGATCGCGGTGTATCGAGCGGATGGTCGAATCCAGCGGACGAGGCGCAATGGTACGTGAATGGCGGGCCCCAGCGCGGCCGACTCGGATGGCGGCATCGAATCGAGCGAGCGTGGGCTTCCCGATGGGACAAGGATGACACGGCGGCAAGTCGGATAAGTAGAAAATTAGGATTTTTTGATTTATTTAAATATCAAAACTTCAAAAATTCATATCTGTGCATAGAAAAATCACAAAAATAAAATAAAAATCCTTCTTTACTCGATTGAACGAGAGGAGAATAGTGTGGAAAATAAATCAAGTTAATTGGATGAGTATTTTATTTTTATTAATTTATTCTTGTTTCAATTTTTGATCCTCCATTTGCATAGACAATTCACCATGGCATTAGGCAATAGGACTTTTGAAGCATCGATCTTGGGCACATTCTTTTGAATTTTTCAAGGTCGGAGGCCATCTCTTTGAAAAGTTATTATTGATTTTCAAGTTCATATTCTTGTTTAAGGTATTATAATTCCAATAATTAGCATGTTGTAAAATAAATTCTAGGAAAATTTGGTGGTGTTTCTTAGAACCGGGGACCTATGAAAATATATTTTGAGTCAATTCATTCATAATAACCACTAATTGGCCTAAACTCCCAAAATTGAATTTGAATTAATTAGGGTTAACCACACACCAAATTGACTTGAAAAAAATTCTCCATTGCTCTTTAGGTTAGAGGAACCTTACATAAAATTTTGAAATAAATTGGACTCGATTAACCCTACCAAATGGATTGATTAAACTATAAATAGCAAAATGAAACTTTAAAATTCATAACTCCAAAAATATTTTTCAAAAATTTAAAAATGGTTTTGAAGCTACGATATCGGGGGGAGTTTAGGAAAGTAAAATTGGAATTTTCTAAAAATGTTGATTTTCACAATATTTTAATATTTTAATAATTAAAAAATAATAAAAATCGAAAAAATATTAAAAATCATAAAAATGTCACATTCCTAATCATAGGAACAAACCAAATATTTTTCTAAGTCACTAGGATAAGATATTGAATTTTAAAGACTTAATGTAATTTTTAATATTAAAAAATGAATTTTCAACCTTTTCACTAAAATAATTCTAATAAATGAAAGAAAAATCAAAAATTAAAATTTGTTTCTCTGGACTCCTTGAGGTCAGAGAAATTTAGAAAAAATATAAAATCTATTTTTTCATTTTTTATTTTATTTCAAAATTAATTAATACTCTAAAACTCAAAAATTATAATAAATAAAATATAATTCAAAAAATCACCAAAATGGAACAAAGTAGTCCCTCTGGTCATTACAGGAACATCCCATGAATTTTCTTAGGAATGAGAAACCTTGCCTTGGTCATGTTGTTGAAATTCCATTGAAAACCCTTATTTTTTCACTTTAAAAATAATTATATAAATCAAATTAAATTTAGAAAAATCACATTTTCTCCTCTAATGTCTTAATTGACATTTGAGTGAGGTATTTTCAAAATTTCAAGTATTTGAGCTCAATTTAGTGAGTGATGAAATAAACAAGCTTTAAAAGAGCATAAAGGTAATTAAAGAATTTTAACCCTTAATTAAAACTTTAGGTTTAATCGGAATGGAGGTAAATATTTGATTTTAACTTTCTCTTGGATGATTGAAACTTAGTGAAATCGAAAAGGGTAGAAACCCATTAAACACTTTGAAAATATCGAAATGAAACTCTAGCCCCAATTAAATAATTTAAATTTTGGAAAGAATATATTTAAAATTTGGATTATTAAAATAGGGATATTATTAAGAGGATATTCATTCTTTAATTTAAAAATCCTAAATAGAGTAAATACGATAATATTTTGTTCTTAATTAAAAAATTAAAATAATAATCCAAACTAAATAAATTAAAAATTAAAAGAAGATAACCCTTAAATGAATTAAAGCTTAAAATGTTAAATTGTCAAATAATTAAAATCAAATTTAAAATCTTGGAGTTAAATTAAATTAAATTAAATTAAGTCAAGTCAAAGTTTAAATTAAATTAAATTAACACCTTAACAATTAAATTAAATTAAATTTAAAATATTGAAATTAAAATTAAATTAAAATTAAATTAATTAAATTAAATTAAATTAAATTAAATCGAATTAAATTAAATTAAATTAAATTAACATCACCTAACAACAAACTTAAATGAAATCATTAAGAGTTACGCTCAAGAAACATATGATTTATTTTTTTAGTATAAGTAAATGCAAAAAACGTGATAAGTTAATACGAAATATATGTAACTAAAGTGTAAAGATTTAAATTAAATCTAAAATAACCGAACCATTATTCAAACTTAATAATCATTAATTATTTTTTATAATTAAAATCAAATCAAATTAAATATTTATTACTTTGCCCTTAAAAGGCTTTTATTGTTATAACTATTTAAATAGACGCTCAGTGAAATGTCCTTCCTCACTGTAGGATAATCGAAGCATCTAGTTCATTGAAAAGCGAGAAACGAAAACTTAACTAAACCTTGTGGATGATTAATTCACCGATACAATAAAATTCATTTGGACTCGAAAGTAATCTCGGAAGTATTGAAAGATGTTTAGAATTCGTTACAACGCTTCCTCGAAATATGGTGAGATATTTTAAAGAACAATTGAACTTAATTGTTCTTTGATGAAGAAAATCATCCTTAACGGAATTCGAGAACCTAGACGTCATAGGAAATAACTAGTTGTAGGATTAGGATGCAGTAAACAACGAAAACCCTTCCTTTAGTCTTTACTGAGTACTTTGACATAAACATTTCAAATTCCTTAACATGTCTAAAGTGTAGCTTGGAATGACGGGAAGGCTCTTAGACAACTTTATATTTATTTAATTTACTTACATGCCTTGCGCTTTACTTTCTTGTATGTTAAACGAAATCATTTGCATGAAAACAAAACCTTTAGGATAATTCACGAGCTGAAACCAAAAGTAAATTAAAAGTTACAACGAGATAAAATTCACCACCACGAGCGTTCGAAAATATAAAACAACTCGAAAATTTAATCACAAACAAAACAACAAAGGCGAAATTTTAACTAAATTAAAACGTTGTTGGATGATCGGGAATACCTCGGATATGATGTAACCTCGTGTGCCTAACGGGATTTCCGCGGTCTAAATGAAAGTGTGGAACTCATTCGGTGAGTTTAGTAATTTCATCTTGGACTAAGTGAGGTAAATCAAAAATAACGATGCGGAATGATGGGCAGAGTAGGATCTTAACGAAGTCATTGTTATAATCAACTTTAATATTTGTTTTAATAAAAAACATTAAAAACACTTGGATTTTAAGATTTTCTCTAAGCCGAACGCTTTTCTCGTCACGATTTCGCATAAAACTAAACCTCTGTAATGACAAAGGCTTGGAGCACGGTGGCGGCACGGCGCGTCTTAACTGACAAAACTGAATGCGTAAACCCAAAAACATTCCTTTGAATTAAATAGCAATATGGGAGGCTTGGTAAATTGCTAGTACGGCATCATCCTCAGCTTTTCGTTAGACGTTTGTATAATCATGTTATGCAAATTATGCCTATCGGTCTTAGGACTACGAGGTAGTCGCTTGATACGACATAAACATACATCTTCGAAATTTATTTGTGTGATTATGTCATCTGGCTTGTAAGTCTTTAATTAATTAAAATTGGCGAGGATTACTTGACATTAAATAATTTTCTTAAACTCGAAGCGAATAATAGGATAGTTTGAAATTGCCAAATTCTTCTTGGATCCTCGACTTCTCCACTTCTCTTCCTTTGGATTAACTGAAATAAAGCTACATTACATTTGGTAATTTCTTTTAGGGTAAAATTCGATCCTTTGAAACCTTAAACTTTTAAATTCTTGAGAGCGAAACAACGATGCGTTATCGAGAGTTTTATTTAAGTGATTCTCGTCGTTTATGATGTAATTAACTATAGGGCTTGCCCTTATAGGGAACTTTAAAAACCGGAGTAATATAAATCTTTCTTGAATTTCTTTATATTAAGTAGAACTGTCGGCTTATAAAATTGGTTCTCGAACCAAACGTATGTCGCAAATCTTCTAAGTTTATTTAATGAGCCCCATCATCGGGTAGTGTGTATTCTTCGGAATAGATATACGGTTTGTGGTGCGGTACTCGTTTATGTAAGCTTATTCGGGATGTGAATCAGTTTGATTTCATATCTTAAAATTTTCAAACTCAAAATTATTTTTAAAATCAAATACTACTTTCTAAATTACATATATATTTAAATTAAATTTAAAATTTAAAATTCGCGCGACAGATACATGGCGACACCTTTTTTAAAGTACAACACGAACTAAAAATATCTGAACATATGCAAAAACTTAAGTTTGGGGGAAGGGAAAATACATGCAAATTTAAATTTATTTGTCCTTAATGGTAATATTTTTCTAAAAAATATTAACATAACATAAGGAATGAAGAATCTATTTAAGATCATTTAAATTTTTGAAATTATAAATAATTTAGTAGACTTAACCACGATTTTAATAACTTTGATTGATTTTAAGAATAGAATTATTCAACTTAAAGAAAAGTAAGATTAAAAAAAAATTTTAAATTCATAATAGAAATAATTGAATTTTAGAAGTATTAAAAATCGAAAATTATAACTTGAAAAAGAAAAGATTGAAATTCTTTTTGAAATCTATTCATGTTATAGTAATTAGTGAAAATATATAGAAAGCTTGAAAATATAAGTTAAGGATAGCGAAGTTCAAAACCATTAACATTTATCCGGATATAGTAATCACATACGTAAAAAAAAAAAAAAAAAAAAAAGAGGAGAAGCCGAGGATTTACTTTAATCAAAAATTGGCTTCGCTTGAATTAGCTTATAAGAAAAAAGCTGATTATATTTTACTTAATTTTTATGCATGTATCTTTATTGAAAAGATTTTCATGAAGATCTTTTTCTTGTAAATAATTTATGTGATCTTAATATAGTAAACTCGATTATTTTCGAAGTGAATGAAAAATTTTGAAATCTTATGATTTGGTAGTTAAATATTCTTTAAATTCTTAAAATTAAACTTAGTTAGTTAAATTTGGTTAATGATTTACTAAAGCATTTATAAAATCAAAAATAATAAGAAATCTTAAATATTTACCTTTTATTCCAATTGTTATACATTTTATATAGTAAAAAAAGAAGTTGCGGGATTAAACAAAGTTTAAGTTTGGGGATTTTGATCCATGAAAAAAATACCCATTTTTATGCCTTGATTTTTATCGAATTTTTAAGGATGTTATGCTTTAATGAAAGGTATTTTTGTGTTTTGGTTATGAGTGATGCAAAAATGTCAAGAGGGAAAAAAAGATGAAAAAGAGACGAAAAGGAAGCAAAAAATGGAGCCAAAATGCAAAATTGTCGAAATAATTGGCACGGCGCCTGAGTTCGATCACGAGGCGCTGGCGCCGGTTCGATCTGAGAATTCTATAAGATTTTTGTGACTTTGGGCAGGTTATTTTGACGGTGTTAGCGGTTATTGGACCATCTGAAGATTGGCGGTTATTTGCGGATTATAGGACATGTGATACATTGTATTTGGACGCTTGGAAACGGTTAGGATCGCGAAGAGGTGCGATCGAAGTGAAGAGGTGCGAAGAGCGGGACGCGGTCCAGGATTGCCTGGCTTTCTCGGTTGGCGCACAGCGCTAGACACACCTTCTAGAAGATTCATTGAACATGGACACATTTGAAGAGGTACCTCGAGCAACTCTTGAAGCATGTAAATAGGAGGCTACTCCTTTAGAGAAAAACGCTCGAGCCCACGATTAAACCAAAAACCTGCTTGGAAACCTAGCCACATAGTTCCATTTAGAGAGAAATTAGAGAAATATTTTAAGGGCCATATTTATAGTTTCTTTTATTATTTAGTGAGTTTATTTTAGAGTTTGTATTAAGAGTATTTGAAGAGTTGGAGCTTTTAAAGTCTGTTACTTTGGAGTCGAAGGATTCGAGAGGTTCGGTTGGAGAAACACTTGAGATAAGTATTTGTATTTTTTATTGAAGAGTTTTATTTATATGTTTTGTTGTTTAAATTAAATGATTACCGAGTAGTTATTTTACTTTATTCTTTCAATTATGAAAAGATAAATAAGATAATATAAAATTCGTTAGAGAATTAAAAACTATATATATATTTTAAATATTGTGATGATAATAATACCGGATCTTAATTTACTATTTAAATTGGTCATTTAAATTGTTAAAATCTATTGAAAAGTTTTGAGACCTAGAAGGAGATGAATTCTTAAACTAGTAGGTATCACATGAATCCTTGGGTAGTCGAAGGCCTTTCTGGTTATTCGAGGTGAAGTGCGAATCAATAGGAATATATTATTTAGTGGTGTAGAATTGATAAGCTTTTAAGTGACGGGCTAATTCTTGTACTTTGGTTTATAGAGAAGGAAATGGTCGGCTAGTAGGGCGGAGCCACGACCACCTTTGGACATCGTAGTGTGAGCCTAGATTAACCGTTACTTAGCAATACATTCGAACTGATCACATGGGTGTGATGTTCTTTATCTTATCCGAAGGTAAAGAATAGGAATATACATTTGTACAATGCCATAAATTTATATTCTCCGCGAATATTACATTATCTAAAAAAAGTCTTGGATTAAACTGAAAGGAAAAGTTGTTTGCTTATTTTTATTGCATCGATCATTACTTTATTCTTGCTTTATTTACCGCATCTAGCAAATTAAATATCATCTTTTTAACTTTAAAAAGAAATACATAAAAATAAAATCAAAATATTTAAAAAAAATCTATAATCCTCATGTGGGATCGATGCGGAGTCTTTATTTAAAGCCGTATATTACTTGAAGCGTCTATGCTTGCGCTAATTGCCTAGTGTGTAAAATATTTTCCATAAAATTATATTTATATACCTTGTAGCTAATATTTAGTCAAGTATTGACTATAACATATTTTTGATAGCATAAATTATTGCATTGTTTGGCGATTGCAATCCGAGTTTTTGGTGCATTGTTGCGGATCGAGGTCGGTAGTATAACTAATTTGAGCATCATTAAGAGTTTTCTTAGCATAGTAAATAACCTTAAACATTTTATCATACATTTGTCATAAATCGATTCTAATCGCGCATAATCCTTGGCATCACACAAAAGTTCGAATGGTTTCTCCACGATCGGTTGAAAATTTATAAAGGCATTGATTAATTTTCTTTTAACAATTCAAAAGCATTTAAACATTCTTCGTTAAAATCAATTTTCTTATCTTTTCTAAACTAACATAGGAGTTTAGTATTTTTTAAAAATCTTTAATATAACGTACGGCAAAACCCGGCATGTCCTAAGAGGCTTCTTACTCCTCTCGCTGTATAATTGGAGGTGGTAATTTTTTCAATAATTTGAATCTTTGCGAGTCTACTTCCATATCATGTTCGAATGTTTTATGCTGAGAGTACAATTCCTCCTGCAATATTAGAATTGACGTTTTCGATTTAAATAGAATTGTTCTTTTAATAGCTTCAAAAACTTTTTTCTAAATTATTTAAACATATGTCGAGTAATTCATACGAGAAAAATCATCCATAAATACTTCTATTGCATTGCTCGATCATAATATAAAAATATAAATCATACATCTTTGAAATGATGCGGGTGCATTACATAATCTAAAGGAGCATTCTTCAAAAAGCAAAAATTCCATATGGGCTAGTAAAGGTAGTCTTTTTCTTGATCCTCGGGAACGATAGGTATTTGGTGATAACCGGTATATCCTCAAAAAGCAATAGTACTTGTGCCGAAGCTGATGCATACGACATTTAATCTAGAAAAGGTAGATGAAAGTCATCTTTCACAGTGGCGGCATTTAACATAATCGATACAAATTTGTCGTCCGGTGACTTGTAGTGTTTGTATAATTTCATTTCGTTCATTCGCCCAGTTGTCCTTTCTTGAGGACATAATGTATTGGACTTACCACAGCAGCATGCCGAAATAAGATAAATAGTTCCAACATCGAGTCATTTTAAAATTTCATTCTTCACTACTTCTTTCATCATTGGATTTAGTCTCATAAATTAACCTGAGAGTTTATGTTTCTTAGATTTAACAAAATTCTATGCACACGGATCGAATAATAGGATTCTTTTAATATCGGCTAATGTCTAAAGTAAAAGTCTTTTGTATCTTATTAATGTATCCGATAGTTTTTGCTCTTGATATTCATTCGAATGCGAAGATAAAATGAGCGATATGGTAAGCGATTCTCCTAAAAACTTATATTAAGTGATTTGTATGAATTTTCATTTAAGTTCACGAGATTTTTAAAATATATGGAATTAAACTTTTATTACTTTCTAGAGTATCAACATTTCAAATCTTTCTAAACATAATCTAAGTCTTCATTCTTTATATTATCAAAATCATCTTATTTCACTTTCATCCTCGCTTCGAAATCTTCATATTTTTATTTTCTCTTCGAAACATTTTCTTTAAAATGATAATCTTTCAAATAATTACATATTTGGTAAGCATTCTTAAATCTTTTTCTATTGAGGGATATTTTAAGGATTTCAAAATATTAAATCTCACCTCTTCATCTTTAACTCTCGTAGTTAACTCTCATTTTGAACGCTGATGTACTTCTTGAAATGGCAATGGAATGGTCTTCACAAATAATTGGAATTTTAACATGTTTCTACATGTCTAAAAACGATAAAATGCAGAAAAGATAGATTTATAAACCTAACTAATACATCTTCTATACTTCTTTGTGATACGTAATAGAACGATCGACTAGCGAAAGAGTTACGGAAGTAGGAAAACTTCTTTTATTCCTAATCTTTTGAAAGTTGATAAAGGCATTAGATTAATACTAACTTCTTAATCACATAAGACTTTCAAAAATTTCTCACTTATGGCATAAGGAATAGTGAAACTTCACACGAGTCTTTAAGATTTTTCGAGAAGCTTTTCGAATAATTACTGTATACTCTCCGCTAAGTGCAACAGTAAATTGATATATGAACTTCCTTTTATTTTTAAGAATATCATTCATAGACTTCGCATAATCGGACATACGTGCAAGGCTTCAACAAAAGGGGAATATTTATTAGTTTCTTGAAGTTTCCCCCGAAATTTGGAAAGTTAATTATCTTTATTTTGTTTTTGCTTGTTGGGAAAACGGATGTGGTGGTTTTTCTACATTAATTTTCATTAGTTCGACGGATAGTCTGAAATCTGGATAAATTTTATCGACCTCTTTTGAATTCACCTTCCCTTTCTTAGTTTCAATTTCTTTTTGCACTATTATTTCTATTGTTCACACTTCTCGGTGTATAGCTTTAATTTATTCTTTACTTTGATCTTTTGGGTTGATCTCGACATTACGGGGAAAGAGTTCCGGAATGTCTATTATTTGCTTGTGAAAATATGTCATAATTGATTTCAGTGTTTTAATTACAACTCCACGGGTTTGTAATTGATTACCTTGAGTTTGTAGTTGATTACCCATATTTATGATTAATTCTTCCATCGACAATTTCTTCTCCTTAAATTATGGTTACTATTAAAACACGGAGGACAAGAAGGTCGATAGTGTGTATTTCCACTGGTTGTAAAAATTTCCTACTAGATTCACTACATTATTTCCCCATTGCGGGTTGACGAGTAGCATTGTTATTAGTACTCCATTTTAAGTTCGGATGGTTTCTCCAACGCCGGGATTATAATAGTTCGAGCAAGGATTGTTAGGTTTATTATATATAGCATCAAGGTTTCATAGGATGTTTGAGATATTATCGATACATCCTAATGAATTTCATTTAACACGGGGTGTTTGAGAAAAGTTCATTATGTTTAATTTATTTTCTTTGATAAGGCGGCTTGTTGAGGCTATCATAGTTACGAGCATCAGAATCATGAATATTAGCTACTCTCTTAGGATTTACCGAGTTCATGAGGCCATTAAAAATTTTTATTAGCCATCTCTTATATTAAAAGTATGCTTCCTCGAAAAGTTTTAGACATTAATGATCCACCGTAGAAACATCTATAATTGATCTAAGAGATCTACTAATTCATTATAAAATGTTGAATTATTAACCAATCTAGCAAAGCATGATGTGGACATTTCAGAAGAAGATCTTTAAATCTTTCTCGAAGCATATATTGATTCCCCTTGGTAGCCAACCCGAGATGTAATATCATTTCTAAGTTTATCAATTTTTTATGGAGGAAAATCTTTTAATAGAAATTTTTGTAAAATTTCTCATAAAGTTACGATAGATCTAGGTGCTAACGAATTCAATCACTCATAGCTTTATCCCTTTGTAGAAAAAGAAAAAATCCCAAGTGCGACAGCATCATTTGACCTCAGTCATATTTAAATGTAGCATATAATTCCGGGAAACTTGTAAGATTTAAATTAAGATCTTCATTAGGTGTTCCTCCAAATTGATTATTTTGTACCATTTGGATAATAGCAGAGTTTAAGCTAAAATGAATTGCCGAAACATGGGATTTTGAATATTTAAGTGAATTTCATCCTTTGTTAGTTGCTTTCTAATCTTAAAGGTCTTGGTATATGTTCACTTTCATTTCTTTGATCATTTAAATTGTTTGCATTTTGTAGAATTTTTACATTTTTGTTGTTTTAGAAGTTTTTTAATAGTATCTTTCTGATGCAGATATTGAGCCTTAAACCTCTGGATCGATGCTACATATAAAATCACACTAAACACTTAAAAGTAAGCAAGCACACACAAGTTACAATTATAGAAACGAGTTTTGAGCTCTTATAGATTTTACATTTAATGTTTTATACACATGTCTCTGGCAATAATTGCCAAAACTTGATGCTAGCTGCTAAAAGCGTTAATTATCAAAGATATATTCGAGTTCGGTTATAGTAAGATCGATTTAATAATTAAGCGGCCAATCGTATACGCAAGTATATGTATCGTCCAGTAATACGAAATTTTAATGATCGTGGTTATCGATCTAAAAGGGAAGGTTGAAGCGCGAAATATAGTATAGGAATGAAATCGATACTCGATTCCTTGTCTGAGGTCAGGATATTAAATTTGCTAGGGTAACGATAATAAAAGGCTATGTTAATTAAAGTTACTTTCTAAATTTCTTTAAACGAATTAATTAACACGAAAAAATTTTTGTAAAGAAAAGTTCGGAAATATGTAAAAGGCATCTTTCCCCTTACAATGATACTATGATGAGTTAGCTATGATAATGATTGATAATTTTCTATTGTTCCATATAGGAGCATTCATATTCTTTACCCTCTTTAGAGTGCCCCTTCTCGAGTTATGTAATGAACATTGACAAATCATAGGCTTAGTCCCTAAATCCATAGGCGCCGTCCTTCACACGAAGGCCAACCTTAACTGGTTGCCCGAGCTACAGGACCACATTTGGGATTTCGACTGTCACCTTAAAATATCCGATTCGACGCTTCATCGAGCCACATTTCACTATTTATTTGCACTTAACCCCACCGCGTAAACTACGTAACTCATTAGTGGACATTGAATGAATTCTCGGTATTTGTTGTAGAACACTTAGTCCTCTCGGATTGAATGTTTCACAACAAGTTTTAATAATTCAATTATTTTTGATAATCTGAAATGAAGTATGAAGTGAACAATCATCACGATTTCTTAACATTTAAATGACATATCAAATATGCATCACCACTTCATCACATCTAATTGTGAGGAGAAAGACAAATTAAATTACATAGAATTCATGAGGAAGATATAATAAAACATGGATTTTATATATGCATCAAAAACAAAAATAAACTAAACTACTAAAAGTAAATAAAACTTATCTGATGCTTCTAGAAGCAAATCTCTTAAAGTTCCTTTGAATCTTTTTCTCTCTTCACCATGACACGCTTAATTACCTTTAGAATAGTAAGGAAGAAACGAGCATCTTACTTTCCTCATTCTCTTACATTCTTTAAGAAGAATCCTCACAAAAAAAAAACACACACACTTTACTCACTTTACACTCACTCTCACAAACCTATGAAACTTTCTCACACTCCCAGACTCCTCTTCCTCTCTTCTCTCTTTTCCTTGGCGTCGAATCTATTTGAAATAGTTTAGAAATGAATTCCCCAAAATTTTCTTCAGCAACATTTGAAAATCATCCAAATACATTGAATTTAGTCTCCTTGACTTTGGGCGTCGTATTGTGGATAGAGCGATGTCGGTCTTCAGTTCTTAAAATAATTCTTAACTCTGCGAAATTGAAGCTCGACGGCTCTGGATAGGGCACCGTCGGCGCCGGCATGTTGATTTTTCTCTTTTGTCTCTTTTTGCTCCAAATTTGTTCCTTTTTTGCTTCCTTTTTCTCGAACACCTAAATTCATCATACATAACGACAAAGCATGAAAAATATCTTCCTTTAAAGTGCAATATCACCAAAAATGAGTATAATTTATATAAAAACTAATATATTTTTGGTGCATCGAACGCCCGGTCACGAAGTACCCTTGCGGTTGTGTGTAGCGAGCAAAGTCTTTCCTCACAGTGGGCGCTTACATTCTCGGAATGTATCAGGGCATATCTTAGACTTTGTCCTTTTAATGCTCCATAGGTGTAAAGTAAGCGACCTCCTAAACGGCTTTTCATCGATTAGCAGAGTCTACGAGGAGACCCCTTTAATTTTACGTCATAGGATCTTTGATACTTTCCACATTTAGTCTCTAGGTAGTGGATGTATGGATTCATCCAACTCTTGGTCTAGCATCGATCCCCTACTCCATATCCTGCGGTTCATTGACCATTGACCGGTTATTATTACGAGCATTCCTCCCATATAGACATGCTTGGAGAATATTTTAGTTTACTTTGTCCCCTCGGGCGCGTGCACGATGTGAAGCCCTTGAATCATACGATTTCCTTTTACCTTGGCAGAGGTATACGTTTATCAACTCATCTCTAGCTTCAAATTCTCCATTAACCGATTCATGACTAGCAAGGAGTCGAAATTACTAGGATGTCCCGGGCACGTATCTCATAGGCCGAGCAAAGCCAGAGCGATTAGTGCTTCTTACTACTAATTTGATTGTTTGTGACAATGAACTCCTTTGAGATTTTCTAGTAGAGATCTTTTGAGGCGGGCTTCATAGCACCAGCCACGAATCCAATTATTGCCAATTTAGGAGCTCCATCAACATATAGGATCACCTTCAATGATCATTCCTCCATTTGGCTTCTTTGTCGTGGAAAAATTGACCAAAAATCCCCAAATTGCTTAGGATTTGACTTTCATCAGGAACATAGGTGATGTTGAATTTACAAAGGACCACCTACTTTATAGATTTCAACAGATGGCCGTGATGACCCAAATCGGATGCATGCGGAAGTATGATCGAAAGCTTGTGAATGAAAATACCAAAGAGAGGTTAGTGTTTCCTTAATCTAGTTCTTGGTTTTCGGCTTGTGGTAAGCACTCGTCTTGTAGTAGATTGGGTACTACTTTCGTGCCTTCTCTAGGACTAGGATAAAGCTTACAACCTCTCTTCCAACTGCGAGTTACGGTGGTAAGCTCTTCCCTGCGGCTTTTGGCTTTGAAGTAGTGGAGGGGGATACTAGGGATCTTGTCGAGTTTCTAAACGCAACCTCGCGTGTTCCGGTCCTCGATTTGAAGCATTGATTTTCATAGTGTCTTAAAGAACATTGTGCACTTGAAGCACGACTTTGGGATGAAGCGACTAAGCCCGGCTATTTGTGAGTTAATTTCTAAATTTCCTTAATATTTTGTTGGTGACGTGTCCTTAGGTAGTTAATGAAAGGCCCAGGAACATCTTGGATTCGATGCCCCTAAAGTGCACCTTGTGGGGTTTAATCTCATATTGAATTTTTTGAGTGCTAAAGGTCTCTTTTAGATCTTTGATGTGTTATTCAGTTGATTTAATTTCTTGAATATCTTTGACATATATCTCGAGTTTCCATCAGTTTTGATTAGAAAAGATACATCACGAGGCGTTGATAAGTTGCCACTGATGTTTTTAAGCCCAAAGGGTGTTACATAAAAACAAAATTTGCCTTATCTAGTAATAAATGTGGCTTTCTTTCCATCGGCTAGATGTATCTTTATCTAGTGTTAGCGGTAATACGCATCGAGGAACTCATTACGAGTATCAGCTGTTGTGTCCACTAAGGTTTCGATCTTTGGTAGAGGGTAAGCTGTCCTTTGAGTAAACGACGGCGAGAGTAGGTGAAGTAAACACACATTTCACTTTCCATTGGCTTTCTTGACCATGATGACATTCGAGAGCGAGTTAGATATTGGACTTCATGGATGTAGTCGTTGTCCGTAAACACGAACCTCTGTCGCTATCGTTGTCTTAATTTTGGTAGTGTTGAATCTTACATTGAATGACAGTAAGGGTGATGTTCGGTGGTGGCACGTTGCATCGATTTAAATATCGGGGATTTCTTTAGTGGTCCGAGTACACTACGGTGCTCTCGAAGCATGCGTGAATGGCCACAGATCTGTGTGAGTGTACACGATCGGGGGAAACCTTGTTGAGTTCATCATTGGACACAAATACGTAGGACAACCTCAACGGTCTCGAGACCCCCACCGCCTCTGATGCGGATGTTGAGAGGTTCATGTTCGATGCTCATGACCGCTTGCAAATATTAGCTTATAGGCAAGCTCGAAGTTCCCCAGAGAACGTGATTGCTTCCATCTTATAGAACTGCGCACAACGCATGGTAGTTAGAAATCATGACTTGGTAATTGTTCGAAGTGATAGATTGAAGATAGCATTGTGGGTGATAGAGGCTCTGCCATAAGGTAACCCTCCATGTTTTTATATTGTTTCCTCATTTCTCCCAAAGTGGAGAGGGCAAAAAGGCCCTTTTGCCTTTTTTTCTTTTCCCAAAGAATCGAATAAGAGGTTGATCGGTCTTTGTCCGTAATTCGACCTTTAGGATAATCTGCTCCGAACATATTTTGAACGGGATATTCATTGAACTTCCTAAATCGGCGAGAATACTTTCATCGATAGTTGTTGATTAGCGGTGTGATGACAATCACCTCATTCTTCAGGGTTCCATGAGTGGAAGATACCGCATCTGTAAAGATAATTGGTATGTAGTCACATGAATACAAGATGGCAAAGCATTCAACTCCCCAGAATGTTTCCTCTTAGTCGGAGAGTCGAGAGATCATCCACCAAAGATGATGGGTTTTTATCCACCTTTGCGGTTGCTTGTCTACCATAACGAGGTCGGGTTGGGATTCTCTAGCTAGTTCTTTACCACATCGGCGTATTGTGTACGGCGACTACAACAAGCTCTATGAGCTAAGACGAGATGAATTCTTGATGAGGTTTTAGAGGTGACAACACTCCTCCGCATCATGATTGTGATCGTGGTGTGCGATAATACCTCTTTGAATCCTGTAAGGAGGGAGCCGCCTTGATGGCGAGACGGTTGAAGTAGTCCTTTTTCGGATGGCATGGATTAGTTTAGCCATCGACACATTGAGGGGTGTCAAACTTTGCATTTCCCTGTATACATTCATTTTTCTCACTCATAATATTAAGCCAGGCGGTAATCATAGTCTTCCTTTCGGTCATTTTTCCACTAATCTTGGGACGCGATAGTTGTTGTTTGGGTGGCTTGGTAGAGGAATAATTGTCCTTTGGCCTTCGCGACTCCTCTTTGTTTATTCTACTTCTTTGATGGGTGGTAGGAAAATTAAAGCACATGTAGGGGCAACGGAAGTCATCCTCGGTGAGTATGTGCTCGTTCGTCATCTCTCGATACTTCTTGAAAAGTAGTAGGTTTAAAAAGTTTTGGGCCATACCTAAATAATTTACTCCAGGACTTCTCGCCAAAGTTGTTTTTAACTATATTAGGTTTTAATTCTAACTTTAGGCATCTCACTTTTTGAAGCGAGTGATATAGGTGTGTAGGCTCTTACTCTCTCCTGTTTGATGTCGAACAAGATGTACGAATCTTTTCTCGGTTTTTTGCACGTTTGAGAAGTATGAAATGAAGAGTCTTTTTAAATTCATTATAATTTAGGATGTTTTCATTCAACGGACTTTGAAAACATCGAAGAGTTGATTCCTTCATGGTGGTTAAGAAGAGGTGATATATTATGTGTTTGTCGATACGGGAGAAGAACGGCCAGGTATTTCAAATGGCGATATGTGTTTGATTGGGTCGTGCCCCTCCCTTTGTAGCGAAGATTCTTAGCTTGGCGGGAGCATTGCTTTTTTTTTATTTGGCGAGTAAAAGACCCTCTCGCAGTGGCCGGACGAGACACTCTCTTCCGATTTTCCCATCGCCGTTCCTTTGCGTAAACACATTTGTGTCGTGTGTTGGGACTCACCTTTCACTTTTATCGGTTGGTTGCGGACACAGTTTGTGCAGCATAGGCGGATTCTTGGTGGGGGTCTTTGGGGGCCAGGCCCCTTGAGTTCTGTCTCCATGTGAGGTGCCTAGTCGTTTCTGCAGGTGATTCTTTGCTGGAGGACCTTGAATTGCTTCATGAGGGTTATTTGGGCTTGTAAGCCCTAGACTTTCACATGGATGTCTGGTTGGGTTTCATGTGTGCTATCTCTTTTTAGAAAGTTTCTCATTTGTAGTTAGCTCTACTTCTCGTTTAGGGCTTGTACACGCTCCACACACCACCTTTCAGTATTAGATCCATTATTGTCTTTTGCGAACACGCGTCGAGAGTTCGAACGAGTAGAGAAAAGAGAGTAGAGGGTTAAGAGTTTGATGTCGACAAGAATTGGGGTAGAGTCCTTTAATCATATTTTTGTCTCATATTTATAGGAGCGTATTTTGTACAATTACGGGGAAGAAGAGAATGGTTATGGAAAGCAGATTTTTAATATGATTCATGTTACAATTAATTATTTAGATTACATACGTATACGTATTACAAAGTAAATTTTGACATAATGGTAATTTGAAAAACCGAGTTGTATGCTCTGTGATTGAGCGAGACCGATTAGTGGCGGCGCGACACGAAGGCATCTTTGGTAGGCGCCAGCCCGTATGTCGATCTCGCGAGGGCGCTCTCGCGCTTGGTCGGTCGAGTAGCTATGATGGGGTGAGTCATGGGTGCTTGTCATTGACTCGTCTTATAGGTCGTGTCCTCTCGAAAATTTGGATCTCCTTGTAAGGTCTTGGGCTGATTTTTTTGTTGCCCATGCAAGGTATCCGGCGAGGTCGGCCTAGCAAAATGATCCATGCCTCACTTTCTGGCGGATCTCGTTGGCCCCAACGAGCGGGGAACCATCTCCAAAACTTAGTCCTCTCCGAGCTCGGAAGACATGATTTCATGCCTTGTGTGAGTCATCAATTTATTCTTGCACCTCGAAGAAAACATTTTTATTTGAGCATGCTGAGATTTAGTGTATGTTGATATATATATATATATATATATATATTTGAAGATTTTCAAATAGTATACCGTGTTGAAGTTTTGAGATGGACGCTTAGGAATTCTCCCAACCCACACAATAAGTTATTGGGAAGGACAAGAGATGTCAGTTAATATGGCAGATGGATGATTTATAGGAATATAATAATTTGGAAATACGATAAAAGCGGTCAAAGAGTGCTTTGCGATGGAGTCCATATTTTTATGTATTTCATGCTGATCAATCCACTTGTATTTACTTTAATTTTTTTGGTAATAAGATAATTTTGTTGATTTTTTTTTTATTTTATTTACAAGCATGGGTGCTGCAAAGCCTGAGAATCATTTAGTGGGATCTAATGTCAAAGCGACCCCTTTACGTCTGATCAAAATAATTTTCAAAATTACTTCTTATTTTTAACGTGACATACAATACATAGAAAGTAAATTATATTTATTTCGTAATAAAATTCAACTTTTGAATATTATCTAAGTGTTGAATTCTAAATTATCATTTGTGAACGCCAAATCGAGAGTTAGAGAGTTATTAGGCAAAATTTGTCATTTCGCCTCTTATTTATATATGTATATACGTACAATTATCGAAAGGAGGCGATGATTGTGAAGCTACTATTAATGCAATTAATTGTGTTTGTCTTATCATAAATATATATTCTGATTTGATTTTGAGTATGACGGCGTAGATTAGTTCACGTGTCTTAATTCGGTTAGTAGACGTCGGTCGGATGGTGGTCATGCTTGCGAAATAAAGAATCAATCATCGACTAGCTATGATCGAATGCTCTTCTAAGGAGCCTCTAGGTGACCGGAATCTGGGCGCGATCGTAGGTCAGTATCTCATTATATTATGTCAATTGACTCCGGCCAAACGTCCCGGTCCTAGAGTGAACGGTTCGGATCATGCTCTTTTGGTTTGACGCCTAGATCATCCGGTCGTTATCACAGGTCATGATTGCTTTGAGATTATTGTTAGTTGATATGTAGATATATTTGTTCCTGAGTTTTCTTGCTCATAAAAGTGAGTTAAGATAAGGATATGAAAATTAATTAAAAATCGAGTGGCACTAAAATCGAAAATCATTGTGATAATTAACATTCCCTTAGGTTTTGTGTGGCCTCGACGTGATTTATGAAATGATTCATTGGTTTGGCATGACATCGCTTAACGATCGATGTCCCGATTAAGCTGAGTTGCATCATGGCTGATGGTTCAAGGCCGGATCCTTTGTGGACCCCAAAATTCTTGCCAAGGCGAGGTATGAGCCCTTGGTCCTGTAAAGAAGAACAAGGTTAGGAAAGGAAACGGTCAAGGCCCACACTTTAGTTGACTAATCAATTCGACTCAACTTGGGATCCGGCGAATGTCGAAAGTCCCTTGTTAGGAGGCTATGGTCGCCGAATCGGCATGGGTTAAGCGCTAAGAACCAATAGTTCTTGCATGTTGTACGGTGTTGGGGGCAGAGTGGAGATTGGCGGGGGGAGTGGCGATCATCGCCTCTCCTCGGTCGTCCTTGCGAAGGCGAAGGTACCTCCTTGCAAGAGAGGAGAAAAAATTATTAGCGACCCATTCGTCAATAGATAGATTTATGGGTATGTAGAGTTCTTTTTTGTCCTTTTATGGTCTCTACTATTTTCTTCGGCATTCGGCCATACAGTTGATTGGTTAAGTCGGAGGATCGACGAGACGGTGGTTAGTTGAAAGATGATCTTTGAGCTGTTCTATTGTTGTGGCCGGTCTGCATGCCCAATAGGAAGGGCATCTATTAGCAATTGTATTTGGGTTGACACACACGCACCCACCACGGCTCTTAGTAGAAGCGAGCATGGTGTCATCTTGCTGCGGAGTCATGGAGCATCAGGTAGGAGAGGGTGGGCCCTTAGCGGTGAGGTTGGTCCTTTAGGGGATTGATCGATGGTTGCCACCTTGCAAAGCGGGTTGATCAAGGCACTTCACGAGCTGAGGAGCTTCGTGAGTCGAATAATTTGGGCGAGTTCCATTGAAAATTTGGTAAGGATTGATCAATTAGGTTAAAGGTTAACTCGGAAGTGGTCGACGCGTGCCTTGGAAAGACCCATTCATAAAACACTTTAGTCTAGATAAATAATAATGTTATTTGAAAATGAAACATCATTTGATTAATTCTTAAAAGATGTTTGGTGTAGCACTTATCATTACGAGCACCTCGTTTTATGCATTTATCTTTTAAATAGAAACAAAAAACAACTTCTTTATTTAGTTTACACGTTCTAGTTTCTTTCTTTATGCTTTTGATCTTCCTTCTCGTTTCGTGTATCGTACGCAGCATACTGTTGCAATGGTTACGAAATATTCCCTTACCCTCTTTGACTCCGTTAAGGGTGGTGATATTTCATTTTTGATGGAGAATGAAATAAACAAGCGATGGGGAAATACATTCTACATGACAATATCACTCTTCGAAGTAACGAGGTCGGCTCCGGCGGCAGTTGTGCGGCCTGGATCTAGTCTTCTACGAGACCGGTTCAATATGGCCTCTAGTTACCTTTGTGCGACGAGCTCCGGAGTGCCTTCAACTCTTACGGGCTTATTTTGACGCTTGTATTGCTGAACTTCGTGATAGGCATAATGAAATTCGCCCTTTATTGTCATTCGGGAGCATATCCTGTGGTCAATCGACCAATTTAAGCATTTTCTTTCTTCTTTAAAGTCGATAATGAGGGGCTTTTGCCATGTTTTTGGCGGGCAAAAAACTCTGCACACTTTAGGAGTTGAGAATTTAATAAAGGATTGGAAAAAGAGATTTACGATCGGCTCTGTCTTCTTTGCCTGGGAGGGGATCCGAGATCGGCGCTGAAGTGGGTGGTGTAGAAGGCTGAATTCTCTTAGAGAGAGTATGGAAGTCATCAAGGTGATGTTGAACGTTTGTCACCTGTTAGTCTCGCAATGCTCGTCGAAGCAATTATAGGTACGCGGCAGTGAGATGGCCAGAGGGCTTGATGGCACTTCTTAGAAATCAACGAGGCGGTCGAGGCAAAGCGGTGAAGGAAAAGAGCCCGACACCAAACACCGAAGTGGAAGCAACTTGCGGCACCATATACCACTAATTAAGATGAGGATTAAACACCACGCCAGGTGCGGCCTACAGGCATATCTTCTTCGTGTATGAAAGTAATGTTGTCGGTCGAAGACACGGTGATCGACAAGGTTACGATTATTCCTGAAATGTGCCTCTCATCTTGTTGATGTAGGGGAAGGTGACGAAGGAGCATCGGTTTATGAGGGGATTCGGGATGAGACCGCATAACCATCTCTCTCTTCTTCTACAAGCCCAGCGTGCTAATAGCACATCCTGGCCAGTTGTCACTCTCTTGAATCTTAGATGAGGACCGAATTTAGGTCGCCCCGGCTATCTCACCCAATTTCTTGTCGGAAGGATCAATTTCATTTTCGGACATTGAGCCCTCACCTTCCTACGAGAAAGTGCCCAACGGTTAGGAAATGAGCCAACGGATGATGTAAACCCTCCACTTTCCCCTTCATTAAAGGAGAAAGGAGGAGGTTCTCGTGAGAGCCCATGCGCGAGTGCTAGAATGATACGACGGGGGCCGAAAACGGCTCGGTACGCGGATCAGTCTTGAGCCCATGCCGCCCGGACGGATGAAAACGGGAATATGCCACAGCTGCGGAACCGGTGTGGTTCGAGGGAGCTCGGATGTACCACAGTAGACTTCGGCCTTTTTGTGAACTCATCCATAATGTTGATTTATAGTGATTGATGGCATTGCATAGTGCATTTTTAGGGCTAGCGCGTGCTGTTGGAAGAGTCGTTGGTTGGGGCTCGAAAGAAGGAGTCACAACGGAATGGAACCTTGTAAAAATACTCGCCAAGATCGAGAACTCTTGAAGCATAAGCTTGATAGCTACAGAGGACGACCATGAATTTGTTGGCACTATAGCCACATTAAGGAAAGAAAATGTCGAGCTTAAAGAGAAGGCCATCTCATTTTCTATGGAGGAGCATGAGGATGAACGAGTGGCCATTTAAACTTGGGGTAGACATTGCCATGCAACAATTTGTTCATCATGGCTTGGTTAACCCTAAATTTCCTAATAGAAAATTCTGATGCTTAATTTAAGACGAGTCGACAAAGTCCCAAGAAGGGCAGTTCGAGGCAATGAAGGAGGTTTGGTCACCGTTAAGTCATAAAATAAGAAATTTTTTTAGAAAGAATGCTTGTATCTCTCTTTATTGGATATATGAGAAAGAATTAGTTAGTTTTTTTGCTTTCCTTTATTTGGATTGGTTGTAAATTTTAACTAATTATATGCTCTTCTTGTGAGTCGATCTCTTTTGCATGGGCCGGTCGATTAAGATGTTTCTTTAATTTTGTTTGGTTGGTTTTCTCCTCAAGAGACTAACATGCGAGGAGACCATGATGTCTTCTTTGAAAATCTTGTCAACGGCGCATTCTCGATCACTTTCGAGCTAAACCCCAAACATTAGATGTCATGCTCTTGCTTTGTTCATCCTTTATGAGGATTCATTTAAATTAGGTCATTATTTGGGATTCAAATCACACTCACAAGCTACTTCCCATAGTGAATCGAGGCCATGGGAAAATATATGTGGATTGTGTGACACATGTCGATTTGAACCCATTATGCATCAATATGCCAATGTGGAGAAAATGCTAATCAAAATGTTTGAAACATTGAATGAGAATATTTATGAAGATGTGAATTATGATAAGGATGAAGATTAACATGATTTTTGGACTTTAATCATATGCATTTATGAGGGAATAATTTCAAAATGGGCCATATGAGAGGAATTGATTTTCATGAAAAAATGAATGGTCCAATTTTGTTAAAATTATTTAATGAATATGTTTATAATGATATAAAATATGATTGGTACAAGTTTCATGCAAATTTGAGATCATTTGATATAAAAAATGGATGATTTAATGAGATTTCAAAATCCCCCGAGAGGGAATTGAAATTTGAACATGAGGTCTATGAATTGGCAATCGATTGGCCAAAAAACTGTAAAATTGTGTTAGAATATCCTAAGAACTAACCATGATGAATGTGACATGATTTTGAAGAAATTTGAATATGATTATGACATGCACAAGGAGACCTAAAAAAATAAAGCTTTGAACATATGAAGTATATCAAGTCATAATGTGATAGATCAAATTATTAAACAATGATGGTAAGAACATCATAAAATATTACCACACCAAATTTGGAGTGATTTGGACTTCAATTGATGCATGAATGAATGTGATCAAGATATGTGCAAAAAGCTTATAAAAATAGGTTTGTCTTATGGCCCAGTCATGATATGACCACAGGCATGACCAAAATTATGTATTTTTAGGTAAATAAAATTTTAAGTTTCAATTGCCAAAATTTGGAACTAATCGGAGGTCGTTTTGGTTCAATTTGGGTTAATTTGGCTAAACATGTCAAAAATTATGTCAAAAGGGCATTTGGTAATTTTAGCTAATTTTTGGTTAAAGTGGTCAAAAAGATGATTTAAAGGTTAGAAGGTGGTTCGGGGAGGAAATTTGGAAGTCAAACGATAGTGTCGGGGTCATTTTCAACCAATGTGAAAGGTTTTATGAACCTCGGAGCATTTTTTAAGTTTCTGTTATTTCGATACGTGTGCCAAAAGTTGTGGGAAGTATAGCAAGTTTACGGTAAAAAAAATTCTCGAAGTCATAAGGAATGATTTGGTATCATTTTTTAGGACTTATTGGTGACTCTAGAAATTTTAGGAAAATTGGCAGGTATTTTGGGGGATCTATGGGTATTTTGGTAATTTTTGGGAAAATTGGGTATTTTTGCAAATTTTTGGTTTCAAGGGTTTTTCATGATAATATCAAATGGTTTGGTAAAGTTTGGAAATTCAATGGTTGCTTTGGGGAATTGTGAAATTTTAAAATGTTTAAATGAGGTCTTTAGGGGAAATTGGGCTCGAATAGTTTTGGTTAGACCCATTGGTACATTGATTACAATGTTATGGTCATGAAAATGCAATGTTTATGATGATTATGATGATTATGAATGATGATGTAATTTATTGAAGTCGAAAGGTGTAGTGTAGAGAACGGTCTGAGGCTTTCCTATGGTATAGGTCTATAAGAATTCTCGTAGAGTTCCTTATGTAATCTGCAATCTACGCCAGTAAAAATTATTGATCACATATAGAACTGACATAGAGAATAAAGATTTGGTTGAAATGTCTAAGGAGAAGGTGGGTACCCTTTCTAAGGCAAGATAGTCGTTAGGAAAGTCACAGAGGCAGATCTATTAACTAAAGGAAAGACCCAAAATTCTTACCAAAAGTGAGGTCGATAAATGGACCCCCAATAGGTGTGGTTTGTAAGCAGCACCTTTGCGCATATTGGCGTTGGCCGAAAATGATCAACGGACCAATCAAGAAATGTTGAAGCTAACTTTCTCTTAAGGGGTATATAACTCGGTAAGGGAGAGGCTACTTGTGATATCCATGTAAGGCAACAGTGAACACCTTTGAGGATAAAGAGAGTCTTGTCCGTTGGGGTTGAGCAAGAAGGATATTTAGCAAGGTTAATGTGTGTGTGTATTTTTTGAAGTTATGAGTTTGGATTGCCAATATCATTGCGGTGATCCAATAAGTAGAAATTTTGATTTGTAGTTAAGATTTCGAATTATCGAATCGAAAATATGTGTAGTGTCATTGAAAGACTAGGTCGAAAGAATAGCATAGAGACTCCTCTTTAAGTTGAGAGCTAGTCGAAGACACAGTATCCCACTTGAGGTATATGGTCTTAGTGGTAGCAAGTGCGAGGAAGGAGAGTACGAGATCATAGTGTACATTTAAAGAGGTCTTATACCTAGCTCGGATGTATATAGATTCAACCTATGTCAGTTGGGGAAGGGAAGGTATGAATCCGGAGGTATTGTCGTGTTTCGACGAGAATGGTGGCCATGACTTGACCGGGGTTACCGTAATTTGGCGAAGGATTGTCATGATTTGGCAAAGAAATTAGCATAGGCGCGGTGGGCGTAGCAAAGTGTGTATATCATTTCGTGTATGTGTAGTCGGTGTCGTCGTAGCAAAGTGTACGGACATAAAGAATAAATTTAGGAATGTCTTGTGCGTGCAACAAGGACATACTCGACGAGAATTATCGGATGCCTTTATCCATTTCGAGGGTGGCCTTACTCCTATCTCGGAGGTCGGCGATTGCCTCTCTCTCCACAAGGTTTATTCTTTTTTGTTAGGCGCAGTTATTGTCGTCACCTCTTTTGGAGTGAGCCTTGAAGACTTTTTCAGGGATGATTTGCTCTACACTCTTTCGTGGATCTTATCGATAGTGAGTGGATATCATCTCTAGAGACCAGGTCTTTTCGACTTTAAAGGCTTGGGATTGCAATGCAAAGGTGCGGCGGATAGACGATTGACCCATCTCAACCATTCATTAGGATCATACATAATAATAATAATAATATTATTATTATTATTATTATTATTATTATTATTATTATTATTATTTTATATATATCGTAGAAAAACCCCTCAAAAATCACCCGGTTGCCAACGATAAATTCGCAGGTCATCGTGCATGTGAGAAAATGAAAATAAAATTTTGACAAGCCAGTTTTCTTGAGTCTCGCTGAAAAAAATGATCCTTTATGATGAATTGTAAATTGATGAATTGGATGCAATTTTGGCAGCACATTCAAAAGTTGATCAATTTCTACAAGCAAGTTTTTCATAATATTTTACCAATATCATTTAATAATTACTCTATTCATATTAATTAAATTGAGGGCAATATAGTCATTCAACTTATTTTAACATGATTCATAGTTTCTAAGCTTGATTTAAAGATGGTCCAAACTCAGTAAAATAAAAATTTGAGAACTCAAAGTTGTTTATAGGATTATGGACATTTTTCTTTATCATAGACATGAAATATTAGGAGCTATTTTTTTAATTCTTTGGTTATATAGATAATTTTGCTGCCTTATGTAATTTATAGTAATCATAAAAATATGTAGTTGAATTACATAATAAGTAATTTCATCATGAACACTATACTAATAATGTTTAGTAATGATGTTGAAAGCTATAACGAACCATTGGATTTAGACAATGGTTTGAAATCAATGCTAACAATGTTTAATAATCAAACTCAGCCATTTTTAGAGCTATATAATTTAAAGCCATATTAATGTAAGAACAAATGTATGAAATCAGTGCTCTATGGAACTGCCAAATTGAATTATGAAAATATTTTTGCTGCAATAAATAATAATAATAATAGCATCCCACTGTTACGACACAAAAAGTCCAAGAGGAAGTATTTGGGAGCCCACTTCAGAAAGTTGGGCCCCAGCTCAAGTGGAAGCCCATAGGATCCACGTGAATTCAGCTCAGAAAACAAAATAATGGATTAATCATGAGACGGCACTATTTCAGCCTAATACATTTTTTATAGTCTTTTAGACTGTTTTTGTTGTTTTGGGCTTGTTGGTTGATTGTATTTTGGTTCATTTTCTTTATGTTGGTTTTTGTATTTGTAGTTTGATGGTTGTTATTTTTTTGGTAGATTTATTGGTCTTATTGATGATTTTATTGATTAGTTTTATTTTCTCTTCATCTTTTCGATTCTCATACGTGGAAATTTTGTTATTAGTTCTTTTTTTTTCCATTTATGTCAAATGTTTTAGTAGTTAAATGGATACTACTCTTCAATATTTGCTTTTGTGGATGATTTTTGATTTAGCTATGATTTACCCTATCCTTTCTTTAAGTTTTAATCATTCTCATGGTTTACTAATTTATTTTATGTGATTAATTATATTTGATTGTATTTGTATTAAATTTGTTCAATGAAGCTAAACTTATAGTTGAGTCATTTTTCGACTATTATTTTTTGATATCTCGTTGGTGAATTCTATTTAATTTTTTATTTATTTTACTCTTTATAAGATATGTTTTGGTTGTATTGATGATTTGATAGCCTGTGAGTTTGTTGTTTACTAAACGGGATTTTTGTCCACTTTGAATTTGGATGGATTCTCTTGGTCTTGATGAGTTTGGGTTTGAGCTTTTTATTTTCTTTTTTCGCTTTGCTTTTTTCCGTTATTTGTTTTTCTCTTTGGTTTCATACTATGGCTATTTTTTTATTTTTTGTTCTAGCTCCTTATATTGGTTCTATGTTATCCTTTATATTTTGGTTTGCTTTTATTTATTTTATGAGGATCTTGTTTTGGTTAGTTTGGCTTTACATATTTTTTTGTTGCTAATTAAAGTAGATACCACTCTTAATCAATGTAGCTCTATTATATATCTGTTGTTCGGAGAGTTTCATTTCATAGATGATGTTTGTAGATATAGCGGTTTGAAGACATTACTATTTGGTTTTTTGTTGCTAATTAGAGATGTTGGTGCATATTTCTAGTTCTGCGAAGTCTTTTTTACGGTTGTTGATTGATTTCTTAGTGTTTTGGAGACTCCGATTATTATTTTGATTTTATGTTGATGTTTTTTTATTGCCGGAAGCTTTATATCGTGGTGTTGTTGTTGCTAATTGGAGAGATTTATTTATAGGTTGTTGTTTGGAGATGTTGTTATTTTATGTGGTCTTCGAGTTGAAGATTTATGTATATTTGTGGCTAAATTTTTGTTGAGCTATGATGCACCATGTTCTTTGCTTTGAGTTTTCATGATTCTTTGATTTCATCATCTGGCTTATTCTTCTACTTTCTGTTGGATTCACAAAACTTGGATGTAGTGCATTCAACCATTAAATGATTTATACTTCTTGTTGACTCATTTATCATGTTTGTTTATTATCTAATATCTTATGGATTATTTCATATGGAATTTTATTTTGATCTTAACCTTGGTAAGATTTTTTTTGGTTTCCTTGGTGATTTGATAGCATTTAAGTTTTAATTATTTGTTTACTAAATCGGGATTTTTATCCTTTGATTTTGGAAGGGATTTCTTAGACTAAATATGTGTTTAAATTTGAGATGTATGTACTAACACGTTTGTTTTATTTCTTTTGATGTATATTTTGCATTATGATTTTGTAATATAGTATTTTGTGGTTTTTTTGGTTTTCAATGCGGTGGTTTTGTGTTATCTTTTTCTATTTTTGTGAATTTTTATTTTGGATTTTCTATTCCTCTTGTTTTTGGTTAGTTTGTTTTTACATGACTTAGCATTACGAAGTAGAGCGGTCTTTATTGGATCTGCGGCTCTTTTACAATTTTGTTCTTTTTGCCAAAGCTTCATTTCATATATAATGTTTGGGAGATGTTACTATTTCAAGAAGATCTCTCGTGGTTATTTTGATTTGAGGTTGTTGTTTTTTATTGCTCGGAGGCTTTATATCTTGGTGATGATGTATCTGATTGGAATCTATTTTGAGGCCAATATTTTTTTTCTTTTGGCTAGGCTTATTGTATCTTAGGATTTTTGTTTTGGAAAAGACTTTTGTATACATGTAATTTTGGGGAACTTAACTAGATATCCTAGTTGTGTATGCATAGAACTAAAACCTTGACACTAGTACCCTATGAGTCGGAAACTAGAAAGAACGATAAAGAAATTAGAAAATTGAACTAAAAAATAATTTTAAGAAATGACATACCTGAAAGAATGACATGCGCCAATTTTATGTGATTTTACTTGCATTTTTCCCAATATTTCATAAGTTATTTTCACATAATATCATAAATTTATGCTTGAAAAAGGTTTTTTTCTTGTTAATATTGTGCATGTTTCAAGTGAAAATACGAATGATTTGGAATGAAAAATCAACAAAAGTGACTAGAAATGGCATAACCGTACTAGAAGAGCGTAACCATGCGCCTATCGGAAATACATGGGCGTGACCACGCCATCTGTGAACGAGTGATACGCCTAATAAATGTTTGATTTTTCATATACTTTATGCTTAATTTTAATGATATTAAACTTTAAAGGATGGTATTTTTTATGTTTTTGGTTTTAGGTACAAGAAATGACTTTTGGAGAAAAAGAAGCGAAATTGTACGATTTAGATAAACGACGAAAGAAAATTTTGGCTTGACACATTTTGATAAGTTTTCTTTGCTTAATCTCTTTTTTCGCCTTACATGTTTTAGATGAGATTACAACTTTACAAAGAAGGTTATTTTCGTGGCACATTTTTGTAGGTGAAGATGTTAGGAACGCGGCGCAAGCGAAATGAAGCAAAAATGGAGACAAAACGGAGCAAAACGGTGGAGTTGCGGTATCGGCGCCGAATAGCGCCCTATCCGGCGGACTATGCCATAAGACGGAAAACGACGAAAATAAGTATATAAAAAAGTCGCATCGACGAGGCGGCGTAACCACGTTGCGATTGGGCGTAACCATGCCGCCTTGACCGGGCGACGCCGGCCATGCCCGGTTCGGGCATGGCCATACCAACGAGTTGGAAAACATATTAGGAAGGAAATTTGGATTGCCCAGTATTTGTGATTCGTGGTATAAAATTGATTTTTAGGGCCTTTTGGAGGGTTGCATGAGAGAAGGATTTGAGGTATAGGTGGATTTGAGAGAGAGTTCGAGTGTTATCTTGAAGGTTTTTCTTCCTTTGGAGAAACACAAAAAGAGGCTTTTTTCCTTTTCTTTGTGAGTTGTGAGAGCTTTATATGAGGGAGAGTTGTTGTCATCGAAAGAGAGAACACGAGTCTTGCCAAGTATTTCATGTATTTGTTGCTTGCAATGTATTTACGCGTTGTGTTTCTCAATATGGTTTTCTACGTGATGCATGGCTAAATTCTTCTTTGTACCTCTGTGTGATGTAGGGAGTAGTGGATTTATCATTGTTTTTCCGTAATATTTTTTCATTAAGCATTTTTTTAGCTTTGCATGGCCTTATTGTTGATTAACCTCCAAACTTAATTTACTTTACTAGTTTAAGCTTAGTTGTTCGAATGTTTCGTAATCATTATTTTAATAGTTTATACGGGGGAAATAAAGCGTTAACCATAGAATTTGAAGAGGATACATATTACGGTGAAATTATGCAATCATTATAGGGGATTATAAAAGTCTCATGAGAATATCGTAGGGATTGAGCTCGAAACACGTGGATTCTAAAGCTCTTTTGACACAAACATAGGCATAAGGAGTAGTATATCCTCGATTGACGGCAATTACATATGAAAACGTGTAGGGAAAATCACGATCACTACGATCCGAATAACGAAACTGAAACCTCATAAATACGGGAAAAAAAACTCTCGAAAAGATTTATTATTCTTTTCTTCTATTGTCTTCTCCTTGCTTTCTATTTCTTTGAACCTTATGATTTAAAACTCTCTCTTTGTGATCATGTCGGACTAGAGTAAGCTACATTTTATGTGAGATTTTTAGGCAAATGGTTACACTTTCCTGTAAGTTGATATGCGATACTCTTTGCTTGCATGATTACTTGATACGTGCACTTGTGTTGTATGACTAACATACCTCTTGGTAAGTTTTAGCGTATCGGATTCTTAATCTTCATTGTCGGGAATGGTGTTAATAATTGTTTTTGTTTTTAGAACATTTTAGTTAAAAACTTAGGATCTAAGTTTGATACTTATTTTCTTATCTTTGTTTGTATTTTTTCTATTGTTGAAAGCTGTATTATTGTTGTGTTTAACACGAGTGATGAAAATTTTAAAAGGTAATCTTATATTATTGTTGTGTTTCTTTTCTATTATCGGGACATGGACCATTGTGGAGTTGGTACATTCTTGTCGGTTTTATTTTCACTTGACACGAAACTTGAATGTTGTGTAGATTTGAAGATTTTGGTTATTCGAATAATCGAAACGTGTCATTGAAAGTAGTAAACTTCCTCGAGATATAAATTCAATTTTATGATGGGTTTAATTATTTGAACCGAAAACATCGTATATCATGTATCGGCGGTTTAAACCCAAAAGATAATATCCTTATCTAATTTGAAGGCGAGTTAAGGTTTAAATTAATATTTAGGTCTTCATCTTACTACGAAGCGAGCCACATAGTTATTATATCTTAAGCGGTAAAGCTACTCGATAAAACTCTCGTTTAAAATCATCGTTTCGTTCTCGAAATTTAAAAGTTAAGGTTTCCATCATTATGCATGGGATTTTCGAATGGGAAAAGCTAAAATTGAATATTAATTAACGAAAACGAAATGGAAAGAGTAAAGGACACTTGAAGATATAGGAGAAACCTCGATAATGTCTGAAATATCTGATATTTGGCTTTGATGTTTTTGAAGAAAATTCGATTTTTTCGTTATGATGTTTTATTCGAATGATAGAACTTATGTTGCGTTGCTCTGATCGTACGAGAGCCTAAAGTTGAGGATTTACGTCGCCTTCAGATGAAGACGACACAACAATCTTGGGGTGAATTTCACTTAGGATAAGGGAAACTTGAACTCGACCTTAAAACATAGAATACGATGGATTTACAACATTGCACAGGGGAAAGGACGCAAATGTGCTTACTCACATTCGAATTCATTCATGACCGATCTCGATAATGCAAAATAAGAAAGGTTATTGTTGAGTAGTAAGTCTTATGACTTGATTATAAATCAGCGCATGTATGTGTAGTAAACATAATTTACTAAGACTTATGCAAACATATTTTGAAGTTTAATTTGAAATGTTTTATAACTCTCCACACTCGGAAAATGCTTTACTTTTAATTAGTGTTGAATGCACACTAGCGAGGTGTGTAATAGGTTATGCAAATCTTTGATGATGAATCCATAGAAGGTTTGTTTAAGAGGGCTAATCCATAACATAAGCAGAACTCACTTTCTATAATATAGTGGTTCTCGAGTCAAACCACCCATTTCCATGCAATGAGTGAGAACCCAGTGTAAAGTAGGAACAATATGTTACACATATGCCTACGAGATCATGTTATCATTCATATTCGTAAAGCGAAAGGAATTTCTACTCTCAATTTTATTTAGTGGCAATCGTGGTTGCTTAGATGTATGATATTTTGATGGTTGTGAATGCAACAATTTATATGATTTAATTTTGATTACGAGTTTCATTTTTAAAAAGTTAAGTTGGATTTGTTGGCTTAGGATAGAAAGTTTAGTCCTTAAGTGAGCCTACCGGTAGTCTAGGCAAAAGGTAGAAATGTGAAAATAGGCCTAAAATTTGGGTGGACTGTAATTGAATACGGTACGTGGTATGGGTACCAACCACAACATATGGACTCGTCGGCGACATCACTCGAACTAGAGTCGATGGTTTAGTTAAGGCTCATTCTTCACTTCGTGTTGATCTTCTTTTTTGTATAGTTTGAATATTTATAGTCAGCGGCACTTCCCCAACTTTCTATGGAAAATAAAACTCGAAAGGAATGATTCTAGGTTACTACGACGAGCATTTGCTTGTCATGCAAAATAGAGTTAACACACTCTAATAACATGTAAAGTAAATCTAAGGATGCATTTTATATATTGTCATTAGATGACGTGAAAAATAAAGTTAGAATGCTTCTTTATAATGTAAGAATTTATTTTAATTATGTTTATTATTCTTTTTATTTGAAAATCCGGTCGAGATGTCCATGGCTTTCGCTTCCGGGTTATCGAGGTTTATGATCTACTTAGTTTGGTAAGGCGGTCAAGTCTATTCTTACCGAAAAGAGTCTTATCAGCAATCATGGGTTGCGTCCTCGAAGAACCTCGTAGATACGGGTAGTAGGTTTAAAGTTGCGTTGAGTGATCTTTGTTTATTAGGGTTTCATTTAAGTTTTAAGTATCTTTCATATTATAGGGGTTGAAAATTTTAGGAGGGGGAGGGGGATTATAAGTCTTGAAGAGTTGAGCCGAGTTTGATCCTCAATAGGATGAAATACATAAGTGATATCCTTCTTAAACTAGGTTTGACTTTCGACACACTTTTTGTTAAAGCTTGCCTTAGTTTAAGTTATGGAATAGTTTTGTTGACTTTGCCACATGACATTCTATCTAGCTTTTATCACTAATTTTATCAAATATAAGTCCTAACGTGTAAACTATACAACTTTCAATTAAATTTCAATTTCAGATTTTCTAAACTATAAAGCCAAAATCATATGATAAACGGGGAGTAAACATTGGGCTTCTCAATATACAGTGCTCCCTATTCGTTTGTCGGTTTCCAGGCAAAAAGAACTATTCATGTTTGAGCCAATCTCATTTGAAATTCCAAATAATGTTATCAAACTCTATCATTGTGATCACTAGAAAAGAATAGACATTATGTTAATTGAGAGTTTTCATTTCAAAATGTGTTTAACTAAAAAGACTTGTTGCCTTAGAGATACCGAGACAATAGAATTAAAATATATCCTATCATATTCTTTTAGGATGGAGAATGACTTATGTTATATAACCCCACGAGATAATGAAACAATCGCTTCATGATTGAATCCATCGTAAAATAGTGTTTTCATCGCTTTGGTTTATATATTACTCTTTGATATTGTATTCCATCATAATTGAAAAAAAGTCCAAGCTCTTATAATTAATCCCCCCCCAAACACGGACACGTCTTTAGAATGATGTGTCTTGCTTTTATTGGTAGATGCTCACCCTATTAAGTGGGGTGCTATGAATAGTGAGACTAATTATAGTAAATTAAAACTATAAATTTAAATTTTATATTTAAATCACTAATCATTTAATTAAATCCACCCTTTAGTAAAATTTAAACTTCAAATTAAGAATCAAAACTTAACTATTAAATATTAGAGCAATCATGTCACACCAGTTGCATGCATTAGATTAAGCGCGATCATGACCTATCACTTTATGCAATTATGATTAATTATTATGGATATTTATTTTAATTTAGTTTTGATGATTCGACATTTAGACTAGAACATTTACTTATGTGTGGACTAGGAGTTAGGGAGACGATTTTTCGGTAGTTTGACACTTATTTTCTACATAAGGTCATGCTTAATAGGGACAATCATAGAAAAAATCAATTAATTAAACAATAGATGCTAGCTGGCATATGCTTATACCGACATGGGACTTGGTAGTGTTAAGTCCACGTTATTTGTTATACAAGTGTTAATTATATGTGTACCTTTCCACAAATCCTTATTTTTTAGGTATAGTTAGGTTTATTTTATATGAATATATCTATGATAGGGTTGGTGTAGCTCCGGTGACAAACAAAATTAGATAGAGTCGACTTAGATGGTTTAGTCACATTAATCATCGACCATACGATGATTCGATTAGGAGAGTAGATGTTTAGTTTCGAAACATGTTAAGAAAGGAAGAAGTAGACTGTAGGAAAGGCTTGGGGCTTGTGTATAAAAAAATTATTTTAATTTACTAGAATTAAATAAAAATATGACACTAAATAGGATGCGATTGAGGAAAAAGGACTCTTGTGGCCATTTTACTTAGTGGGATTAAGGTTTTGTTGTTGTTGTTGTTAGGTTTATTATATATATATATATATATATATATATATATATATATATATATATATATATATATATATATATATATATATATATATATATTAATGGAATTAGAGTTTAAGACTTATGTGTGTACTTGATGAGTGAGGATGGATCGCACCAATCAATGACGATCATAAAGCACAGACAGTAGGACCGCAAAAGAAACAGAAAGACAAACCAAGAAGGCGACGTATAGTCAAAGGATGAGAAGCCCATAGATAGAGCTGTAGTTTTCGGACTAGCCTTAATAGGGGTAGAGCTCGACTACCCTTTTTTTTTCTTCTAGGGTGTATAGTTAAACACAGCCACATCGATCTTGTTCTTTCATTTATCTTTCCAAAATGCTTCTTTTGTGGGTTACTTTATTTGTGATTAGATTCCATGGTTTTTGTAGGTTTCTTTTTTGATTTTGTGTCCATGATAGTCTTATTTTATTCATTTGGCATTTAAAGTAAATATTTTTCTGCCCAACTTAAGAAGACCAGCCTAAAATTAAAATAGCTTAAACTTTGAAAAAAAAAACCATCTAAACCAATTAGACATAATCAATCAAATAAATTAAAAACTTTAGGAATATCAAAATCACATGCACTTGTACGTAGGTTCTATTTTTTCATTTGACGGTTCTTACATTGCATAAAAAGGAAATTGCACAATGCAGTGAGGATTGTCTCGCTTGGGGAAGACTGTTAGATGTGATTGGCCTAAATTTGATCCTCTGTGTATGCATACATGCATTAGTTACATACCTACAAACATCAAAATAAATAAAATCAAGTCAAATTAATAAAATATAAAAATCATAGATTTTTCATTAGCTAGGTGCATATTTGCACAAGCCACTCCATCCATAGAGGTTGAGTCATAAATCTCAACACATCCTCCTTATTTAAGAATAACCTTAGTTATCTAGTCATGCATGTGGCTGGACTCATGGATTTAAAGCATAGATTTGTTAGGTGGATACCTTTTCAAGTAAGAGTCATAAGCATAAATAAATCAGGTTAATTTAGCTGTCCGTGGGAGTAGAAGTCCATAAGCCTCACTTTGACTACTTATACTAAGTTCAAGCACTCTACTCGTGTCACTAAAAGTCAATTTACCTTGTAAGCTCTTTGTTATAGGATATGTACTCTTATGTACTTTCACGTTCTTGCATCATTTAAATATAAGCACTAAATTTCTAACAAAATGAACAACTCAAAAAATCATCAATATTAATTTTAAAAACTTAAAACCGTATAGAATGGTCTCTGCAACGATTAAGGCTACCATTTCAAGTGCGCACATATTTTTTTCGTTGGCTTTCGATAAGAACTGATTTGAGCCAATCTCGAATTGAAGTTCAAATTACTAATCTTGAAACTAACACAATAGCCACTATTTCAATTAACCTCTTATAGATTATAATTAACTATAGATGTACGTCCTTGTGAAGAAAATGTCTACCAACACAGAGCCGGTTAAAAACTTGATCAAAAACAAAAATTTTGTAATTAGATCCATCGTTGGATAATATTTTTACCTTTAAAAATCATATACTATTCATGATGCTATACTCAATCACAAAATAAGAAATTTGAAAACTCTTACCCCTCATGAAATGTAACACCTCTAAATGTGAAGACAAAAATAATAATAATCTTACTCATTTATGAGCCTCTATAATCAATACTGGAAATAAAATTCAAAAAAAAACTTATTGAGTTTTCAAAACAAAAGGCTAATTATACAAAATATCTATAAAGCTCAAGATAAAAGAGTTCAAAATTAAACAAAAAAACAAAACCAAAAACAAAATAATCAATCCTTTTATTAATAAGTTAACAATATATATATATATCAATCCACATTAAAATAATCATAACTGTCAAATGATATAACAACAGCCTTTTAAGAAACCCAAACTATATTCATTTAATACCAATGTATGATGATCTTGTTTCTGAGGATTTTCAAACCTCTTCATTGGTGACAAAAAGATAAAATGGAAGGATAGCTGTTTTAATATTAATCAGGTTAGGCATAACCAAGAACAAAAAAAGAAAATGTGCAATTACATAAAAGACCACACAATTCCTACTTGTTTACATATCTAACACCTTAAATTTAATATTAACAATGACAGTATTCAAATCACATCAAACATATAACTCCTAACTTTTTAAAATTCAAATGTGTCTTCTTATGCATAGATTTGTTGCACCAAAGATTCATAAACCAGATATCAAACTTTAGGTATTAAATATGCAAATTCATAAAAATTGTGTTACATATGTAAATTTTCCAAAATAAAATATCAGAATTTTTCTCAGTTATAAGTTCTTAAAACAAGAATCAACTGCTACTCAAACTTAAAATAAAGGTAGAAGTCAGTTCATAGCAAGACTGATTATTGTATTCATGATTCATAAATCATATATTAAATTTTCTGCAATAATCTCTACACATGGATAACAAGCCCTACAACACTAACTTCAGAATCTATTCCTATACTAGAACATAATTCTGCATTGTTTTTTACACTTGCCTCCATGTCGACTGGATTATTTATCTACAACAACAATGAGACTGCCTCCGATATGAGTTGAAGGTCACCCATTAAAATTATGAAAATAGTCTCTGAGGTAGCGATAAAGCTATCTACATCAACCCTTCACAAAATGCTACATTAACCATAAGTCACACAATGAGATTTCACTTAGTGAAAAATCATCTCATTACATCGAAAATGACACACGAGACTTCCATTCTTGTATTGCCACACGCAACGCATGGTTGAGGATTATATCTGTGTGTGTAGCTCGAGTCTTGTTATGGAGTGAGACTTTATGTCCTATCAAGCCATGCTTTGATTGCTCTGAGCTCATATGTATATCCATCAGGGGCAACATAAGGGTCATCCATTACCTCCTGCATGAGCAAACAATAGAATGAAGAAGAAGTCCTAAACCCATTTGTACATAACAAATCTAAAAATGAGATTTTTACCTGTAGGAGTGGACAGAGATAATGGCTTGGAGCACAGACATTGTATTGTTTCAACTTCAAACATACATTTGCCATGTTCAACAACTCTTCAAGTTGTGGCAATACTTCAGACTCTAGATCTGGCCTATCTCTGCATCTTAGCCTTGAACATTTTCAATGCAATTTTTGCTAATTCTAAAGCCTCTATAAGAGGCCAGTGAACACTGATTTGTCAAGTATATCAGCAAAAGCACCATTTTCAATGGAATTCTCGACAAGTATTATAAGGCCTCCATGCTTGCCAGTAAGCAATTGAAAAACAATGAGTCCTAATGCGAATAGATCAGATTTAGGTCGAACGTGCCAGTCCTTTGGTATTCGGGGCCATGTAATACCATGTACCGGCGAGAACAGTTTTTTCCTTATATTCCGTTATACTATCTGGAACGAGATCGGAGATAAGTTTCGCTAGCCCCACATCTCCTATCTTGCTCGTAGTTCTTATCTAACAAAATGTTGCCTGGTTTCAAGTCGCGATGAACGATAGGATCGGGTTTATTTCCATGTAAAAGGCAAAGTCCGCAGGCCACTTCGTATATGATTCGGAAGCGGATAAACCATGGGGAGCGGAGGGGAATCCTTCCTGTTAAATAACTGATCCTCTAAGCTTCCATTCTCCATGTATTCATAAACAAGACAACCACTTTCAGGGCAGACTCCAGTAATGAAACCATGTGGGGATGATGTAGTTTTCCAGTACTTCAACCTGCCAATTTTTAATCATTTTCTCTCTATTCACTTTGATGACAACACGTAAAAGAAATGAAAGTGAAACAATGGATAAACAAATAAGAGATTAGAATAAAACCTCTCTAAGGAACTCTTCCTTCCTATCAGATGCATCGTGCCAAACTACTTTGACAGCTACAGGCATGTGATCAATGTTGCACCATAAACGCATCCATAAGCACCCTCTCCTATCTTCCTAGCATCAGAGAAGTTATCTGTTGCAGCTTCTATTTCATGCCTGGAGTATCTCCTAAATCTTTTATTACTGGAGAAAAGGAGTCATCTAGTGTATTTGATTTCAGAAAAGAAAATGTCCTTGCTATTTTTTCTGCTTTAGGAATATTAAGGTTCTCTGGAGCAAAAAGTTGCCTTGTTTCTTCAACTTCTTTGATAGTTTCTAAATTGTAGCCCCCTTCTTCTACATCTTTCACCCTCTTCTGTTCTGTAGAGCTTCCGGCAATCTGTAGTTCAATATGCAATATATTCTGAAATTTGTCAGTGCTTACGAGGAAGGTATAAGACATATTATATGAAGAGTGAATACCATGCAATATTATAGAGTTAGGTTAGATTTCTACGTATGGCTTATATGTATATACTAAACAACAAAACAATAAATTAATAACAGCTCAGACAATAGACACTCCTTACCATTAGATAACAATATCAACTCATATCCCAACTACACATCTAACACTACTGATTTGCTATAACAGAAAAGATATGATCCTGTCTAGATTTCCTACCTCTCTACTTCTATTTAAAGCACTGTATTCTAGCCTTTAAGTTGAAGAAAATATGTATCTGACTAGCTGCAAATTCCTGCTTCCAGCTAAAATTCCAATATATACTGCAGTCTGTTCACCAGCTACTGCTCTTTCTTCTTCTTGTATGGTAACAGAGCTCTTTGCCATCTTGCCATAAAATCAGTCTACTCCCAATGTATCGCTCAGACACTTCATCTCTTCACAAGCTATATACACTCTCCAATTCATGAACCATCATGTTTCACTGAAATTCCTTTTATCTAACCTTAAAATGTAGTCAATACATCCCTTACCAGAGATAAATTACCACATCTTGATTTACAACCATCAAAATCATCAGAGCAAACAATTTTGAAGATTTTTTCATGGCACCTCTACACATACATTAAAACTGTTGTCTGATTCAACAGGACAAATATCACCCAATCCAAGGCTTCCTGACCATGAATCATATCGACCTAAAACCAACGCGCTCTGCTATACACCATGACTACAAGCATTCTTCCCTCGTCATTAATCTAGAGTCATGTTTTGAAACTTACCAAGAATTCCGTATGCGCCACTATAGTCTGCAGCTAAAACTCGGTAATTCAACTCAAATTTGAGCTACATAATGTCAACATCAGCATTTCCAATAATGACTCGAAGTAAAATCAGGAAATCAGAACACTTTGTTGACAATACCATAGCAGCCGGTGCCAAAATTGATACCAAATATAAAATCCTATATATTATCAATGGCCTACCTCCCTTATATCAAGCTTTCAAAACAAAAGTGCACACCACACCGATCAGCTTTGATTATCATTGACCTACTTAAAATGTCCACAATCAGATGTAGTTGAATCAATAGTTTCTGAGGACACCTGAAATTTTTGACAAATAAAGCGACTGCATAAATCAAGCTGAAAGTGCATTGGCCATCTTCAAAACCACTCAAATAATGTTGATTCAACCATACTCCTGCCCCATGTCCGTATTTGTACCCAAGTTCACTACCAAAATTCCCATCCTTCATCCTGCTTAGCTAAAAGGATAAACTCCAATCCATCTTAGCTTCCTCAACCAGCCAAGCCTCGTGTGAAAATACCATTCCCTCATTTCACCAATTCCAATGCCTCAACTCATTCGAGGAGCAGGCAACGTACTCAATCTCCATAGCCATTCTGCCAACTATGGCTGCATCGCTGACCAGCACCTCTATTTAGCCGTGTCTTCCCCAATAAAATCCTAACAGCTATCCTGTGCTTCTACCCACGCATCCAAACAATGTAGCCTCATAACAATTTATAACACCGTTCTCTTGTTTCTGTCATTTTATCCCATCCAACTGCACACCACCGTTGCCAAAGTCTTTGCCCTACAAACAGTAAGCAGTCTGTCCAAACCCAAACAATCTATCCTGCTTGGACTCCAATTAGTTCACCTCACATCTCTCGTCTTCTTACAATGTTATAATTCTTCTCATTCCCCTTGCCTTTGTCACTCTAACACGTAGCCGGCTATCCTCTACAGCCCACCGCGGTATAACTCTGGCATCCGACTGCGCGAAACCTTACCCTCAACATGTAGGCTATCACAAATCCCTCACAGCACTCCCACAACATATCGTCTCCCACTTCTGATAGCAATCCAATCCTCGTGTAATCCAAGTGCTCAGTCAGACGCCAACTCCCCTACAATAGCCCAATATCCCTTTATTCCTTTTCTCTCCACCAGAGAGAGAGAGAGAGAGAGAGAGAGAGAGAGAGAGAGAGAGAGAGAGAGAGCTCAACCCTCTCACTCCATTCCTCTCTATAAAAAAATCACGAAGTGAAAAAAATATAAATTTAAATATATTTCTATATTTTTGCCTTGCAGATTAGTCACCTCAATGCCTCAAATTTGTTACCTCCTAAGAATATAGAGAAGGAATGCGTAAGTACCCATTAAAATTGTTCCAACCCAACGGAAAATTTTTGTTTTGCTATTTATGCAAGAAAACATATGGGTGTCTTTAGATGGGTATGTTAGGAGATAGCCTATTGTTGTAAAATATCACTCATGTGCACTTTTAGATAGGTGGGAGGGCCAATTTTCAACTAATTTCTCCCAACAAGACTAAACTAGTGACTTGAACATGAATTAATAAAAATTAGAAGATCAAGAAACAAACATCAATACTTAGAATACTTATAATCACAATAAAAAATATTAAATGCAAAAAAATAAAATTAAAAATCTTATAATGAGCTTACTAGAAAATTGTGGTGAATGCAATACTTCACCTCTGAATGTGAGCAAAAGCTTTGGAATTTTGACCAATCAGTGGAACCCACAAAAATCTTAGCTTAAGGAATTATGGGTGAAAATGAACAATCCTATATAATCTTAGGTCAAAAATATTGCACCTATTTATACGAAGAAATGGAAACATATGGGACCCACCACAATTAATAACCTCTATATAAAAACAAAAAAAAATGATATTGTTCAATACATAAATATTCTGCACTCACTCACAAATTCACCACGAGTTAAGGAACATAAACATACGAACGAACATAAAGCGTGAATGAGGGTGTTGTTATCTTTCTAAATCTTTTCTATATTAAAATATTTGTGCATTTAATAAAAAAATAAAAAATAAAAAATAAAATCAAGACAAATAAAAGTTGGATATTTTTTTAGGCCATTTCAACTCTAATGCATCACCTCAAGAATATGTAAGTGTTAAAATTCCAATATTTAAGGTGAAGAGTACCTTACTCAATTCACTAAAAAGATTTGTGCTAGTGCATTACAAGTACATTTAAGCTTCATGACCATTCTATAAAATTTAAAATTCAAGTGTTAAGTATCTATATTTGAATGTTTAATCGTACAATCCGAAGAATGATGTGCATGATTAAATTTAATGAAAAAATATCTTACTTTGAAAAGCATGTAAAATTTCTAAAAATATTCCGATAATTTAAATTTTCACAATATCTCTTCATTCAAAAATTAAATTCAAAATATTAAATCATACATGCTCTTGAGTGAGCCTTGTGCCTTTAAGGCGATTCATAAGTTATACTAGTCTCATCGGATCCTCATCGAGGATCTGATTTGGAGTGACAAATTGTATTACAATTTAAGCGGCTAAAATCCTTCTCTACATATGGTTGATATTGACGGAAATTTGAATAAATTGAAAATTAGTCGAATAAAAAAAATGAGGGGTATCTTTGCTTTATATTTATATGAAATTGTCAATCTTTTAATTAAAAGATATTTTAAATCAATATTCTCAATGTCCTCTAGTTTCTTAAAAAATGCAATCTTGCGATCAATTCATCGACCTAATCCTGTTTATAGATGGAATAAAGTCGAGAAAGGGTATCGTATGGCACCATAAAATGAATCCAACGCTGAATCGATTTTCTATAAGTGAGACCGAGTGACAATGTTCAAAATGAATCAATACATGGTGATGACCGTGTTGATTGTAATCTGATCATAAATATTTATCTTCAAAATCAAGTTTCAATAAATATATAAATAAATTTAATTAATCTAAATTTTGAATCTCATCAACTGCAAGCGGGATGGAGTTAATAAGGTTCAAAATAATAAATCCCAATAATGACGAGTTGATAAAGTAATTCAACGAGTGATCAATTTTTAAAATCAGTCAACGAATATTTGAATAAATTCAATTAACATAATTTCTAAATTTGACCTTTCATAAGTAGGAAAAAAAAACAATTAGGTTCAAAACAATAATTTTTTGTTGATGTTGTGTCTAGATTCAAAACAATCTACGTTAAATGCGAATCTTAAACGAAGGGGATTTTACTTTCAAAATTAAGTTTAAAAGTTTATTTTAAATTCAAATGATATATACTATGAACTCGATCCTTTTGAAAAAGATATAGTTGGCGAACTTAGATTAAATCATGAGTAATTTTAGCTTTGTGGTCATACATAATAAGAAAGATATAGAGTTGATGAGGATTAAATCAAACAATCAAACTAATTTACCAATGGTTAATATATGAAACCACTTAAAGTATTTAAATAAGATAAAAATCGGTTAAAATTAAAAAGCAAAATCTATTCATCGCGGGCCTTGGAATTGGTGGTCAATAAATTTATAATTAACTTAAGCTTATATAGAGCCAATGTACGTAAAATATATTACTATATTTACTCTCAAATTAAGATATGCAAGTAAAGGACGTGACAAATATCTTCTATCCGTAGACTTAATTGTTAGGCTCACAAAAGAAGTAATTAAGATTTGAGTCTTTTGACATGGTCGTTTACTTGTAAATTACCATTAAATTACTATCACGGATGTAACTCGCATGTTTCAAATGGCTACTTTACTCTTTGAGATTTGATTCATAGAATATAGTTGATAAGTAAAAAACCCTTTATTCTGTATTCTACAAAGGTTATGTTTGAATCAAAAAAACAGCTCACCGCTGCGACAAGAATCCTTCAATCGAGTTGAGTCCATCTTCCTCTAATTAAGTAGACTATGGTCCGAAGATATAACTATAGAATCTTGATTAAGTTCATCATCATTCCCCTAATCACATGCTTTAAAGAATCTTCTGATGATAAATTCCATTAATATAAAATTCAATCAATTTTACACAATATAAAGTCTAAATTATCAATATTATGTGTCAAGTAATTATGACTTTTGAAAAGCCTAAATTGAAATGCTCTCCTACGCTCGAGATGAGTAATTAACCATAAAGGCATGCATACGCTGGCCTCTAACCCCGGATCAAACAAAACTCGCGAAATAAGGTGAAAACTCGAGTAAGTGTCATATCTTCAATACATTTGCCTCTAATAATTTGACTCGGAACCTCAAATAAACTCTCTCGTCATACCATTTTGAGAGGGGCAAGGGCATCAGAATTAACGAGTCCACAATGATCTAAATACACTTCTATGCGATGAATAAATAGACATTTCCACTAAATTGACAGAACCAATTGCTCGATCCAGATAACTATAACCCTACATAAATCCTACGGTAAAGGAAGCAATCATCTTTCTAGAAGAATTAGGTAAGCACACCAATACCAAACCAAATAGTAGCAATTCTACAACCAGCTGTCAAATATGAAATAAAAGAGAATAGAAGCCTAAAGCTACAACATTTTCTTGATCTAATTACACAACTATTGCTCGATAAAATAACAAAGCTTTCTTTACCACCTCCAACTCCGGTACCGAGAGGTCAGTATCTCAAATCAAGAGCATCTACTCCATCCCGGCCATAGTTTGAATAAGCTTTTTACCAAAAAACTTTATTTAGCAAAGCTTAAACTGTCATCGGGAATGGCACTTCAATTCCTATGCAACATAATGGGCAAGTCTTAGCAACTCCAGTTATGAAATGTAATTATCTCCTCTACTACATGTACCTAACTTATCCCACAATCTTCTATATATCTCTCAACTTGCAGCTAACAATAATTTCTATCATTTTGACTCCAATGGCCACAAAATCAAGGATCTAAAGACAATCAAAACAATTCTCAAGGTCTCTGCCATAATAAATTCACCCATTTTCCATATCCCAGACTGCTCATATATCACTTCAATAACTGCTAATATATGACCTTCACTGAATTAGTCATCAACTCTACAACCATTGTGCAAAGCTGTAAACATTTATGTATTCATAGTTGTTTCTCTTTCTGCACCTCATGTAAACATCGAGAGCCATCATCTTCTCCTTCTTCATGCAATCATTCATACAAACAATTAGAATTAACATACTCCGATGTTTGGGGGCCATCTTCCACACTCACTTTGCAAGGTTTTATCTACTATGTTATTCTTATGGATGATTTTTCACGTTTCTCTTAATTATATCCAATGTTAAAAACTTCTCCCATTTCATTAATTTCAAACAGATGATTAAATGCAAAAACAAATCACATCAAAACACTAGTAATAAATTTTGGAAGTGAAGGCTATAACATTAATCAATGAGTAATTTTTGCTCAAGTATCTCTATGAATATATCTTCACATCCCTTAGCAAAATGGACTTGTCGAGAACGCAAGCATCATCACATCCTTCAACACCAAAATAGCACTCATTACCGAAGCAAACCTACCTCACATATGGGTTGATACATTACTCACAATAATCTACCTAATTAATCGCCTACCATCCACAAAAACCTCTTCCAAATCACCATATCAGCTTCTACATAACAAACCACCAAACAACTCTCCTCTAAGAATATATGGAGGTGTGCTTATTTTGCATGATTATAACCATAATATCGAACCAATCTACAACGCTGCTCTACTCATATGTATATAGAAGATGCCACCAAACAACAAAAGATACAATGTTTTTATCTTTAAACAACTGGCCAATCCTCTGAACATTTTCATCCCTCGGCAAGAAAAGTAATCCTCTCTGAACTTATAGTCTTTAATGAACATAAATTCCCATTCAAACATCAATTAGAGATCCTAAACCTCCCTTCCATAGCAACCATGCCTACTACCCTCACTCTTACACCAACTACTCTCCAAACTCATACCATATGATCCTCCATCAATACAATTAGCAAATCGCCATCTCCATCCATTTCTCACACCTCCACTGCACTTTGCAATACTCAACTACCACCTCAATCCACCTCCAGTCAAGCTTACATCTACCTCTCCACCACCAGCTACCATCCCACCCATCCATGCTCACCATATCCAAAATTGGTTCGCTTCCTCAAAAAACGCGTTAGTAAGAATAGCCATATCAAACGAAATGCCATTCGGATGATTCCATCGCCCGCTCTAAGGCTCTCCGAATTGCTCAAAAACATTGGTAAGAATATTTCATTGATTATGACTAAACTTTCAGCCCAATAGACAAAATACCCACAATCTCTGCATTTTTCTAACTTCTAGCTCTTCCCCATCAATGGTCAATCCTCCAATTAAATGCATCCAATAATTTCCTCTATGGTACCCCCAGAAATTATCCGCATGATGCAGCATCTAGAACAAAGACTCCCGGATCCCCAACCATGTTCGCATGCGTAAAAAAAGCCATCTATGCCTCAAACAAGCTCTCAAAGCAATGCTATAACGCATTCTCCAGCCATTTATTGCAACTTGGTTTTCATTTCAGTCAAGCAGACACTCCCTACTAATCTACCATTGTAAGAACATTCACATACACCTCTTCATCTAGGTTGACGGCATTTTGCACACACGTAACAATCCCTCAACTCTCCACAACCAATAGGCAATCTAAACTCACTATTGTCCATGAAATTTCTCGGTTCAGCATGTCATTTTTTTAGAATACATATTCACCCACACTATTGCAGAAACACTTTTTACTCAAGAACAATATGCTCTCAATCTTCTCCACAGGATAGGAATGGATAACTGCAAACCAATTTCCAATCCTCTCCTTCCACATTCAATATTTCAACTTCAGATCAGCCCCTCAATGACTCATCTCACTATCACCACTTAGTAGGGTCCTTCAAAGACTCAACCGTTACGAGACCTGAAATTTCATTCACAGATAATCACTTATGCCAAGACATGCACCACACCCAACTCAGTCGTTTTCAACTTCTTAAAAGACCACTCTGCTATATCAAGCATACCATCACACTAGGCCTCCGTATCCAACCTAGCAACCTCATCCTGGACACCTGTAGATTCAAATTGGGCAACGGATTCAGTTGACAGGGGGGTCCATCACTGGTACAATTAACATCATAAGCGATTCAAAAAGCAACCAACTATCGCTCGTTCCTCTTCCTAAAATAAAATACAGAACTCTACTACCACCGACAACATTTGGCTTCATCGTTTACTTCAGGATTTTCATCTTCTTATCCCACAGCCAATCAAGCATACTGTGACAATACCTCAGCCATGACCATTGCTGACAATCAGTTTTCATGCCAAAACCAAACATATAAAGATTGACCACACTTTTAACAGAGGAAAATTCAATCCAAAGATAGTTAAGTTCAGTACATTAGCAATAAGAATGAAGTGTCAGACATTTTTACAAATATTCTACCGCTACTCAGTTTACTTCCATAAGGGACAAATTGATACTTCGCTCCTGAACCATTTATCTAGGGGTGGCAATAACAGCTCAGACAATACACATACGGCAAAATCAGCCAGTCACTCCTTATCGTTGGATAGCAACTATCTTAGCACATCTCGACCACATATCTAAAAGTACATGATTTGCTATATCAGAATAATATGCTCCTGCCGAGTTTCCTGCCAATCTACCTCTATTTAAAGCACTGTTTAAAATGTAAAACACTATTGTAAATGTAAAACATTATTGTAAATGTAGAACATGGGCAGAATTGTAATTTATCCACAAACAGCTGTAATTCTGCTGTTTTTCAAACGCTTAAATCAAACAGACATAGATTATCCGGATCAGCTACTGATCAGCAGATTGTCTTGATAATCTGCTTATCCTTATAATCTGGATAATCTGCAACTGCGCCAAACAGACCATTTGTCTTCCCAATTCTTACTGTTCGATGTTAGGTTGGTCCGTTCGGCATTCCTATTCATCGGAACCGCTCAATTTCCATGGCCATTCTGCTGCCAGCCATTCTAGTTCTGTGGCCATTCCCGTTCCATATTTCGGGCCCGTTTGGTTCGACTTTTTTGCGCGCGGCGCGGCCTTCTGCCGCGACATTTCCGCCGCGGCATCGTTTGGGAGACGGCTTTGTGGCAACGTGCCGCAAATTTTGGCAAAAAGCTGGTCGCGGGATAAACCCCGCGGCGCAGCTTCGTGTAGCGGCTTTTACTTCTTCGCCCCGCGCGCTTTGCTCGAAGAAGAGGTCTCTCCACTCGAATCTCTTCCTTCTCATCGCCACGGCCTCATCTTCTCCTCCCGCCCTCCCGACTCCCCCACCCGCCTCCTCTTCAGCTCCGACAAATGCACCGTTAATTCCGCGCGGATCCCTCTGGCGATCCCTCCGCCGCAACCTCGTCTCTGAAATCGTCTCCCCGTGCGCGTGTGTTCCTTCTCTTGTGTGCGAGATTGGGCTCTTCGCCTCCACCTCAGCCGCCTCCGCGCCTCTCGGTCGGTGGTGAATCTCATGCCGCATTGCCGCCTGACTATCTGCAACGTACTCGCCTGCATTTGCTTCGGGGAGAAGATAGGGCATTTAAATTATTATTATTATTATTATTATTATTATTATTTTGGGCATTTACATGCATGCCACCCAATTCTTATGTATTTACATATTTAATACCTAAATTTTAATTTTATTTAATACCCAATTCTTATGTATTATTATTTTGGGCATTTAAATGCAGGCCACCCAATTCTTATGTATTTACATGCATGTAAATCTTTTTTCTCAAATATATCGATGTCACAGTTCTATTTTAAACAGTTTTAAGAAACAAGGGCAGTTTGGTTATCTTTTAAGAAAAAACTACCCGCAGCTATTTTCACAGAGCTGAACCAAACAGACAGTCAACTTCCCCACAGCTGCTTTCTCGCAGCTAGGGCTGTCAAAAAAGCTTGTTGTTTGCGAAAAGTTCGTGTTCGGTTCGCAAAAAAGTTCGTGTTCGATAAGCAAACGAACCAACACGAACAATTTTTTCGTTCGGTTTATTAAACGAACCAAACACAAACAGTGATGTGTTCGTTCGTGTTCGGTTCGTTATCGTTCGAACTATAAAATAATTTAAAATAATTTATATAAAAAATTTATGATATTTTAAAAATAATTATATATTATAAAAATTTATCATATTTTAAATAATTAAACTTCTATAAATTATAATATATGATAAATTATTAATAACAATAATAATATTATAGTATTAATTATATTAATATAAATATTATAATATTATAATTAATATACTATACTATATATTAAAATAAAATCCTAAACAAAATCTTAAACGTCTTATTCGGTTTGCTTCATTTTGAGAAGTATGAGTTCACGATGTGTACGGAATACCGATCAATTTGCTTCATTTTGAGGAAGTATCCTATCAAAGTTGAGAGTCGTCGAAAAGCTCGTTGTTCGCGAACAGTTCGTGTTCGGTTTGCCAGAAAGTTCGTGTTCGTTCCATAAGCAAACGAACCAAACACGAACAGTGATGTGTTCGAGCATTTCAAACACGAACACTAGCTCTGTTCGTTCGTATTCGGTTCGTTTACACTCCTACCCGCATTGAACTTTTCAGCAAGCAAGGCACGCAATTCTAAAAGTTCGAGAAACTGCAGCTGCGCCAAACAAACCCTTCGTTTCGGTGTAGGAATAACAACGATCGTTTCCAATTCTTTTCACTTTCCAGTTTTCTGCCATGGCCGCATCGAATTCCATAGGGGTGACTCTGCTAGTCACCCCACCAAATAAAAAATAATAATTAATTTTTTAATGAGGAACCGTGCCTATCAACTAAGCTAAAAAGCTCCATGTCCATATTTCCATAATTTTTCACTCCGTTATGTGACCAGCTGGGCAATATATATACATACATATATATATATGTATGTCGCATAAATAAAAAAATATAATATTAATAATAATAAAAAATAAATAAATAAATAAATAAAACAAAAACATTAAAGAATCGAAAAAAATATATATATAATCACAAATTTTTAATCTTGCAGAATTGTGATATTTTTAGAAGATAAAAATAATTTCGCCCGAAAATTAGGGGATAACTAATACGCTACCAATAAATTTTCATCATTCGCCACGAATCTCAGTCACGAATTTTTTGAGCAAGAAACGTTCAAATCTTGATAAAAAGTCACACCGAGCTCCATTTTTAGCAAACTTAAAGTTGAATTGACCGGCTCGACGAGACGAACCCAATGATATCAAAGTTAGTCCAATCTGAGTCAAACAAAGCATGAATCAAGTCATTAAACAACTCTTGGAAGATTTCTGGACATATTTGAAAGGTCAAACACATGCAAAATCTGACAAGTTCATAGTCGACTTGAGTGTCTTAATAAGATGAATTCAACGAGCCCAAGGTCACAAATTTCTGACATCATTAAGGCATCCAAATGTTCATTAAACGCAGTTTGATTGAGGGGTGCTCTCTTGACCGCCCAATCAAAATGATTCATATTCCAGCATTAATTACACCAATAACACTATAAATAATCCTCCCACCCTTCACACAGCGCAAACTGAAGCCAAGAGAGGAGGGTCTGAGACATTGAGGAGAAGTTACAGCTCAGCATCACCACTGTCTGCCGTCAACTATCGCCGATCATCGTTAACCACTGTCGACCTCCATCGACCATCGCCTACCGTCGTTGACTATCGCCGACCTCCGTCGACCACCACCGATCTCCTTCGACCACCGCCAACCGTCGTCGACCATCGTCGACATCCATTGACATCCGCCAACCCTCGTCGATCATCGTTAACCACCATTGATCACTACCAACCCTCGTCGTCCATCGCTAACCACTATTGATCGCCACCAACCAAACACTATTAGTCGAAGATGTAGTCTGAAAAATATAGTTACCATCTCCCGTCAGTGGGATAGAAGATTTTTGTAATCATCAATTAGTAGTGGATTTTCGCAACTGGGCGAGGCCCCGTTGTTTTTTCCTTTACGGGTTTTCTACATAAAAACTTATAAAGTCGTCACCGTTTGTTTTCTCTTTCATCTGTGTGTGTGCTGAATTCTCGTACAACGCTAAGACGATAATCTGTTACTCTACCGCCGTGAATTTTCTAACTTGCATCACTAATTAAACATATGTCCCGCAAAATTGTGGTCTAAAGGGGCTATTTGGTTGCAAGTAACCTTTAGTTTAAATAGAATCTAGTAAATCCTATAAATTCAGATATATCGAATCTTAAAGTGGTTGAATCTATCTAATAAACTACTTGACAATTTCAGAAGAATTTAACAATATTTATCGAAATATGTAAATACTAATAAACTGTTTGACAATTTTTGAAGTTTAACAGCATTTATAGAGTAAACATCCAAAGAAAAAAATTAAATAAAATATACAAATGAGTATTTAAAGCTTCAAAGCGTATATCAAGCAATAATTTAACATTAACAAATTACTACTTATAAAAATTAAGAATGAATTAGAATTTTATTAAATAATTAAAAATTATAAAAATATATATTTTATTCATTACTTAACAATCAAATAATTATATATAAATTTATCGAATTATAATTAATATAATAATATATAAATTAATTATTAATCAATTAAATTAATACAATTAACTTAAATAAAAATAATAAAACCCCAAACCTATCTTTCCTCCCTCTTTCCCTCGCTCTCCTGGCTTCCGCACAAAACCCTTGCTTATGTCAGCCGCTCTCCCGGTTTCGCCCAATACCATCGCCTTCGTGAACTAACCTTTGCAATACAGTCGCCATTAGAGCTAGCTGGGAGGCAACGACGTTATAGCTGCATACCGAGACCACCGAAACTCCATTCTTTCTCATCCTTCCGCTCCGCTCTTATCAGAAACCATTGAGGAAGGTATGCGTGTTCGTGTCATTCCTCTCTTTGCTCGTCCCTATTCACAGGAGCATCATTTTTGGATTTACGGAAGCTCAGGATTTACGGAGGCGTTTTTTCACCGTTTGGCAGGATTTAGCTTAAATCCTGCTTAAAAATTGCTACCATACAGCCCCTAAGTTAATATGCTTATTGATGATTATTTATTTAAATCTACCCATCTTTGTAGGAGTTTTTTTTTTTTTTAATTTTTATTTTATACCTACCTGCTGGATATTTGTTGAAAATTTGGTGCTAACTATCAGAATTATAAGCTTTCTACTGACATAAACGGAGGGTACGTAATGTTCGAACCAGCTGATAAAATAATGGTGTTTTAAAATTTGAAAGGCTTCCATTAAGAACCTTTAAGAAATTGTATGAGAGAGAAATTAGGCCATTTAAAGTCTTGCAGTGTGCTATCACTGACAAGTACAATTTGGTAATTCTTGAAATTTGAAATTAGTTTAGTTATCAATGTGCTGATTTGGTTTTTTTGTATGAACTTCCTGTCCACTTTTTGATCTCCTCTTTCCATTACCTTATAAATCCATATCCAATCATTTACTACATAATTCTATTCAGTTTATTCTTAAAATTATTTTGGATAATGATATTGCACTCGCTAATAATGTTGGATTCTAGAGACATCTTGTTTGTTATTGTGACATACCTTTTTATGATGACTCATGGATTACCTTATAGGAAGTACATAATTTATGCTTTAATCTACTTGATGAATATCAAATTTTAAATTCGTAAAAATGATAGTCTTGATGGAGAATTACTGTTTTTGTGAATCACTATTTGTAATGCTGTTGTTGGAATTATTTGCTATTTATCACTATATCTTTTAGCTGGAATACTGCCATTTCTATAGTAGTGCCATCACTATCATATTGCTTGTTGCTATATTGTTTACGCTTTTGACATCTTTTTGATAAGTATATTTAGTTTACTTTGTTTTTTTTTTTTTGTTTTTTTTTGCTCCAGTAGGAAGCTAGTTTTGGGTTACTTGGAATCGAACTGGGCCTATATTTTTGCTGACATTATCTACCAACCTAGAAGCAAGAATTAGGTAAATAGATAGCTCGAGCTATGCAAATGAGGAACTTTGATTCAATACCAATTTCAAACTTGTGTCTATAAATTGTACATGTGATTCTTTTTAGCATTATATACATACGACCGTTGATGCTGCATGGTTCAGATTTCTTGTTAATTTTTTTAGGTTTATTTATCATTGCATCATTATTTAAGTTTTAATTATTGTATTTTCTATTTTACCCTAAGGAAACAATTATTATGTGTTTTCTTGATATGAGAATCCTAACTTTTGTTTATGTGATCATCTTGTAATGCTTTATTATAGTTACCTTAGGAAATCTTATCCTTATATCGGACTGCATTCAAATATTGTGAAAGTTGATGGTTGCTTTGTTTACTTTTTTGTGTTTTCTAGAAGCATTCATTGATATTCACAATGGATCAAAATTAATCACAAATTTTAGTTACTAGTTCGTAGGTTGAATGTGTTTCTATGTAGTGCCGACGTTCCTAAATAGGTGTCGTTCTCGTGTCAGACATGTTTTGGACTCGGATACAATTCTATCAAAATGAAATGAAAAATGTTGAAACAATGCTTGAGCTCGTAAAATAGATTTGGAATGAGGAAAAGTTATCATAGTTTATGATAACTAAGCAAATATGCAAAGAATGCTTCCCATTAATTTCATGGGTATTGCAGAATATGTATGTATATTTATAAAATCTATTAACTAAGAAGGGGCATATAAAAATAAATTTTACATTGCTAATGAAATTAAAGAAGTAATTGTGAGGGTAGACACAAATATAATCATTTGCATAATCATTAACCATGCACGTGTATGCAGAGCTACAAGAGCACTACTTGAGGCTCATATCCTCATATTTTTGGGACTTTCATACATTGAAACACGAATTAAAAAATATCTGTGCTTCAAAAAGTGTGAAAAGAAATAAGATAACTTATGAACAATCTAATTGGATAAATGACATTATAAGAGATGCCACATTTATAAAGCCTTTCATTATGAATTATTCAAAATGATTGTCAAATTTCAATAAGTTTATGAAGCTGTAAATTTTGATCATTGCAGGGACCTTTTTGCATTAATTAGTCACACTTAGACGATTCAAAATAAATAAAATAAGGACTATATACTATGATGTTTAGTGACCGGTGGAGCATATATCATGATTGTGATATAGATAAGATGCAGTCTGTGAAGGAAAAAATATTGGATGATATGTGCTGGGACATGAAAAATTATATTACTGCTTTTATAGAGCATATATATGACATATTGCGAGTGATTGATATAGATAATTATTGTCTTCACCTTGTTTATAAAATGTGAAATTCTATGATAGACAAGGTTTAATGATCACTAGGGAAAGAGAGATAGTGAAAGTTACTTTTTATAAGATAATATATAATAAGGTAAATTCTAATATTTTTTTACTCTATTAATCCTATTTTTTTATTAGTAATATTACTTATTAGATCCCTTTTTTTTAATATATTATAGTCATACTTTGTTAAGTGAAGCTCCATACCATATTGTTCCACATAAGTATGCAACGATATTAAATTAGAGGAATAAATGCTGAAAGAGATTTTTTACAAATGCTGAAGAAAATCAATGATTAATCTGAAGTTTTTTTCAAGTTTTTGAATTTAGTGTGCTTTTACTGATCATGTCCCCATAACTTTTAAAGATGTTATAGATGAAAATCCGTGTTGGATGATCTTCCTACGATTATAAAATTTAGTTAGCTCAAATGTTCTCATCTTCTTGATGTGAAAGAAATTGGAGTACATAATCTTTTATCAATCTACTTAAGTGGATCACGATTGCTCTCGAACGTGAAAAAAAAATTTAGTATTTATGCATGCCAATCTCCGTCTTTTATTTAGGAGCCTAGGATACATTGAAGGTGAGACAAAATTGTGTGATGTTGGTGGAAATACATTAATGACATTAAATACTTGAAATTGCTAATCCATATCTTCATAAGTCATGCTTGAAAACTGTATTCTTTTATGGATTAGCTCCTCATTAAAGAGGATAACGAGGCTAGCATTAATAGCGACCTTATCCTTGAATTAATTAACTCTAATTAGTGATGATCATATTTCTATATTATGTAATATGTTAAGGATGACATTAACATTAATTTTTTTGGAGATGTTTTTGATATTTTGAATGTACTATTGATATTGTGAACATAAATTTTATTATTACAAACTTTCTTCTATGGTTACATACTTCATTTTGTGATGTCTTTAGTCGAGAATGAAAAATATATAATTTATTTCAATAACTTATAAAGTATAAAAAATATGTCTATAATGCGTCTTGTTTTACTTTTTAAAATTGTCGTGTTGCCGCATTCATGTCGTGTCTGTGTCCATGCCCCCATGTTCGTATCCGTGTTTTATAAATGCATCATAAGAGCTTAAGAGGATCACATAAGGTAAATTTTTGCACACTGTGATGAATCATTTCCATTAACTGCAGTTGGATCTTACATAGTTTTTGATTCCGTGTCATTTGATTTATTCTTAATGGAAGAACTTATCATTTAGAAATGCTGACAAGTTTGGCCATTATACATGAGAAGTTGATGGCCATATTTTACTTGTCGTGATAGCTATGGTTAACTGATTCTGTTCCAGCTCTTTGATACTTTGAAACTAGTTAGGACAAGGCATGAAGGTAGAGCTGAAGAATAATGAATGGGCCACTGAAGTTAAGTGTCTCTTAGGTTGATTGTGAGAATTTTGGACCATTCTAACAGCTGTGTAGATAGATTTTGCCATATTTGGTCAACTGAGTTAATGTGGGATTATTCTTTGCAAATTCTTGGCATGCTTGCAAACTTGCTTGGGAAGGTATGGCTGAGTGTCGTACAAATACATTTTGTGATTTCTTTCGATGTTTTGTTTTGAAAGCAATTACGATAATTTTGTAGGTATCTGGATTTTGGAAACACTTTTTTTGGTGGATTTATTATCTGGACTATTTTATTGTCATTATGATTATTGATAGACCGAAAGTACTCTTTTATTCTTTACTGCACGTGGCCAAAATCCTATTATCAGCGTGAAGTCTGTAAAGCCCTCTATTTTGTTTGGCAAACATAAATGGCAGTCATTCTTTATTTAGACCTACAATGATTATTTTTTACACTTTTCTTTGAAATATAATTCCATTCTTCCACATTTAAATTTTAATATTTATTGTCAGCAAATTTTTAGTTTTCTTAATTTGAACTAGAGATATGACATTTTATGGTGGTTGATTATGCTTCTAATTCTTGTTTTCCTTTTTTTCTTTTGACATGTTGCACAGTTTATGTCAACGAAATTGGAAGAGAAAAAAGAAATGGCTACTCAGAAACAAGATAAAAATAAGGTAAAGCCAAGGAAGCGAAAGGAGGTTTTCATTTATGGGAATTACAGAAGCTACTATGGCTATAGAGTATGTCTCCTGCTCTCTCCCTTTTCTTTTGTTATGCTCTTTATATTTGTTTCACAGAACCCATATTGTTGTGATATGGCTAATTTGCTGTTTCCAGTGTTGATGATTACTTGTATACTTATTTATCTTTAGATAGGTATGTCCATGCTGTCTAATTTTCCTATGGCAGGTTTTGAGAATGAATTACCTATGCTCTGGACAATAACGAATTAAAGTGGCTTTGGGCCTACTATACTGAGTGTAGCATTGGTTTTATGTGCTTTAGATCCGTTTGATAAATGGGCAGAACGTGAAGATGGGGTAAAAATTTCCTGATTCAAATCTGAGCAAATCGGAATGCTCATACTATATTATTATTATTATTATTATTATTGTTTTTGTTGTTGTTGTTATTATTCAAAGTCTATTATGTAGCTCTGTACTTAAAAAAAAAAAAATTTTCTTTGATTGGAGTGTTTTTTTTTAACACTCAATAGGGACTCAATTGAGAAAAAGGATTCATGTAGCCGAGCCCACTTAGTGGATAAAGGCTTGTTGTTGATGGGAGTTTTTTTTTTCGTCATTTGTTGTCTTCTAGTGAGCATTCCATTACCTTCTTAACTTTACAAATTATGACTATTGTAGTTTCTTTTGTAGCAAATTAATAATGCCTAAAAATTTGGCAGTGGGGATGTCCTTGATGTGTTCCATGGAAAGAGATGATAATTATGCAAATGGAGATAGAGATAGTGAGTTTGAATAATAACTTTAACTTGCCTTGTATCCATCTTTACTCTTTAGGAACTAGAATGTTAGCTAAGTTAGTGCTTTTTGTTTTTTTCTTTTTTTTTTTTTTTACTTTTTTTTGTAATTTTACAGTCTGATGAGACCAACTTTTAAGCACACCGAAATGTGTGTACTAGGTTGTTGTTGTGCAAGTGCTATTGCATGTTTTCTCTTTCATAATAATATGAGGTTCTTTAATGCTCTTATGTTGTTGTGCAAGTGCTGCTATTGCATGTTGTCTCCAAGTGGACTTTTTTTAGAGTATTCCTTCTATATGTCTATTAAAGATGAGCTTTTTTGTATCCTTCATTTAATTTTTCAATTATATACCGTTTACAAATCGGAATTTAATGAAATATTACCTCTGATCTTGTCCCATAAATCATAATTGAATACTTACGTGACAATGCAGCTTCACCATACTATGGAGGATGATCCTCGACTCAAAGTTTTCAAAAGAGAATGGTTTGATAATAAGGATTGCCTTGACATTGGATGCAATGAAGGCTTGTTGACTATTACTATTGGTATTCTCCTTCTATTTGCCTACTTTTTGTTCTAATCCTGATAGGAACTTGAGTGTTTTCTTGATATATAATAAAATTTCTGTGGTGTTTGTCATGCAAAATAATATGATTGATTTTTCTTTCAAGGACTGGAACTTTTAGTATTTGAAAGGAAAAAAAAACTAGTCATTTCAACTTTTTTAGTTTATAAACGTGAAGACAAAAGGAACTGGAAATTTTTGAAAATTATTTTGTCATCAAGTTAATTTTATTTGAATGAATAGAATAGTTCAAGGAAGTATATTTTACATGATGTCTACTGTTCCTTCTACCATCGTGAATGCACTTTGTACTTAGTGGCTAATGATATCTTTCTTGAGAGGTCCATCTTACCTTATCTTAATTTTGCTGGGATTTGCAATCTTAACCTTGAATTTTATTAAAAATTTTCTTTATTTCTTTTTATCTTACTATAAAATGTATGCATGGTAGTGCTGCTTATGTGCAAGACATTGGAGTGGGAAGGATTTCTTCTTAGTCTGAGAAGAAAACATATACAGTCCATGCATGGAAAATTTCTACCTTCATGGACTTACCGTTGAATGCTTTCTTGGTGCATGACCTTTAAAAAGAAGTTATATAACTAGCTCTGGGCATGCCTTGCATAGTTATTTTTTACTACATCAATCTAACAGATGCTGGTTTCCTTGTAACATCTTATCTACCTCAATGCCCTGGTGAAAAAAACCTGCTCCATTACCTGTAAATCTTTAAGTATATTTTGACATCTTGATTAGCTAGAAAAGCAGATCCTTGACCATTTTTTGGACATTCAGTTCACTGTTTTCATTGTCCAGCATTCAAGGCGTACAATACATTGAATGATTTTTCATATAAATCCAAGTGAGCAGATACAGGCAATTGTAGTATCAAAAATAAGGTTGAAGTGAGATTGGAGGGATATAGGGATAATGGGATGAACTACGAGACAGATTTTCAAGGGAGATGTCATGTTAGAGTTTAGGAACTAAAGGGGCGAGGACGGATGCAGATCTAAAGTTTGAAAGTTATAATTTCTTATTACTTAAAATTGTACACAAATGTTTACTTAAAGCATAGGTTGTACACTAAGCCGTACATAATTCTTTATTCAATCAAAATTAACAACTTCAAAACTAAATCTTTAGCCTTTTTTTTTTTTTGTATAGTTAGATTTTTCAAAATGCATCCTGGTTTAATTTTCAATATCCTTCAATTTCTTCAGTGCATAGGAGCACACTATTGTGCCTTATGATCTCTTATTTTTTCTGAGCTGCTACTTTGATCTATTGGGTCTCATTGCCTTTTCATGCTGGTTCTCATATCCAGCACCCCTTACTTACATGCTCAAACCTCTTTGTACCAACGGAAAATCCCTTTGCCTCACACCCTTACCACATAAATTGCATGAACTTACACTTCTTGTGCTAAATACTGCAACTTGCTTTTCCATTGTATTGTTGTCGATCTATCATTGTGTAACTTCTTCAACTCCATATCTTTCTTGTTCATGCTCTGTTCTTTTGTGTGATTTGAATATCTTTCTATCATTTCATCGATAGCATATGACTCGTGCCCACTCTGCATTTAGTGCATTGTGACCTCCACCACTCTAGCATCAACCACCTATTTTGTTACATGCTCTAAGTCTCTTTAGGTGAAATCTCACTCATGTTCCTCTGTCTTTCTTATGCAATGCTAGCCCCACACAACCCTTTGTGCCACTCTGCATGTGCTATCCTCTCCACTGATTGATATTCATTTACCTTTAGAAACCTATCTAGCACAGACATAAATACATGCATACATATAAACAGTGACATGACATATCTGCAAAAATTAGGACACAACATACCATGTACATTTCATCATATTTTGTAAATTATTAATATCTAATGTATAATCTTTAGTTTGCATGATATTGCAATTGCATTCTGCTTCTATTTGACAAAAAAAAAAGTTTAATATCCAGTATTTTTGTCACCAAGAATTGTCATATGAAGTTTCCGGAATGTATAAATATGTAAAATGCAACATTTAGCCTTCTACAAGTTATCAAAGTAAACGAAGAAACTAACGCAATAGGCTTCATATAAATTGACTAATTGAAAATGACAGTTGAAGTAAAAGAGCATCTTTTATTTAAATTCAAATTGTGAATAGTTCAACCCATTAAGTTAGAAAGTGTAATAGCAAACTTTAAAAAGATTACAAAGATAAAAACAAATTCCAGTCAACTATAATAACCACATCATTATATACAATCCATGGATTGAATGAAATCTGATGATCCAAGTAAGATTAGTAGGGTTGTAATTCAAACCAAACTATGACTTACTGAAATGTATTATACCCATTTACATATGAATAAAATGTTGTACTAGTTTTCAACCAAATAACTAACTTAACTATCAAGAGTGATTGAAGTTATTCACATTGATACCGGAGGAAATCCAAACCCATATTATTGCTGAAATTCAAACGGGTTACAAACAATGACTATTTACATTAGGAAAATAACGACACAAACATAACATAATACCCTAGGGCGAAGGCGAAGGCGCAAATACCGGCATAACAGGAAGGGAATGGTTGGCTGGGGCTTGCAGCAGCTATGGATGGTGCTGGAAGGGTTATGGTACAACAGGGATGGGCGGAAGGCTGCAGGTTTGGGAGTTGTAGAGGGTTACAGTAGCAGCTTTGGGGTGGGAGAAGGTTACAGCATCAGCCTTGGAAGTGGGAGATGGTCACAACAGCAGATTTGGGAGTTAGGGCTGGTTACAGTAGCCACCTTGGGAATGGGGGAGGGTTACGACAGCTGCCTTGGGAGGGGGAGAGGGTCGCAACAGCAGATCTGCTGCTTATGGCAGCAGATTTGGGAGTTGGGGAGGGTTATGGAAGCCACCTTGGGAATGGGGAAGTGTTAGTGCAGCAGATTTGAGAGTGCTGGAGGTTCTAGTTGCAGCTTTGGGAGTGGGAGAGGGTTACAACAGTAGCCTTGGGAGTGGGAGAGTCATGGCTGCAGTTTTGGGAGTTAGTGCTGGTTATGGCAGTAGATTTGGAAGTTGGGGAGGGTTATGGCAGCCACCTTGGGAATGGGGGTGCAGGGAACATCAGCAAGCAGCAAGGAGAGAAGATTGAGGTGAACTTCGGAGAAGATAAGTCACCACCAGGTAGAAGGATACAGCCGGAGCACCACCCTAACTATCGGATACAACCCTACAACTGCGGCTGTCCAAACAAACCTGATATAAACTCACAATAATTTAACCCTAATTCTAACCCTAATTCAGCCAACACACCTATTTATAATAAACATATAGGCGAGAAAACAAAAAAGCAGGGCTTTTTTTTGTGTGTGTGTGTGTGGGGGGGGGGGGGCGCAATTACTAACTCATTTCAAGTGCTTATAAGGCCATGTATTCCAACCTAAAATTATGATATCTATGTAAAAGATATTTGTGGTGAGGATAAACATAAAAGATTTTGTTTGTTCATAACATAACTCAACTACTTACCTATAATGTCAAACATAGATTGAAGTCAAAACTAGCCAAAGCCGAATCGTAGTCGAAGTTGAATGTTAGAGTTGAACACCTTAATCAAGTCTCAAAGTCTGGAGTTTGCCTCACATTGAATTCAATGCCCATACCCATCTTGAGTGTCAAAGTTGAAACTGTCACTCATCTTGTATGTTGAAGTAGGGGTGTAAACGAACCGAACACAAACGAACAGAGCTATCGTGTTCGAAATGTTCGAACACATCACTGTTCGTGTTTGGTTCGTTTAACAAACCGAACGAAAAAAACTGTTCGTGTTCGTCTCGTTTGCTAATCGAACGAATCGAACACAAACTTTCTGGCGAACCGAACACGAACTGTTCGCCAACAACGAGTTTATTTGACAACCCTAGCTTTGATAGCATACTTCCTAAAAATGAAGCAAATTTATCAGGTATTCCGTACACATCATGTAATCCATACTTCCTCAAAATGAAACAAACCGAAAAAGGCATCTAGGGTTTTGTTTAGGGTTTTATTTTAATATATAGTATAATATATTAATTATAATATTTATATTAATATAATTAATACTATATTATTATTATTGTTATTAATAATTTATCATATATTATAATTTATAGAAGTTTAATTATTTAGAATATGATAAATTTTTATAATATATAATTATTTTTAAAATATCATAAATTTTTTATATATAATTATTTTATATTTCGAACAATAACGAACCGAACACGAACGAACACATCACTGTTCGTGTTTGGTTCGTTTAACAAACCGAACGAAAAAAATTGTTCGTGTTCGTCTCGTTTGCTTATCGAACGAATCGAACACAAACTTCTTGGCGAACCGAACACGAACTGTTCGCGAACAACAAGCTTTTTTGACAGCCCTATGTTGAAGTCAAAGTTCTTGCCCGTTAAAGTTCACCCCCTTCAAAATTGAAGCTCCCTCATCGAAGTGCTGGTTAAACTTGAATCTTCAAAGCTCCCGAGTTGACGATCATCCCTCTCTCTTATGCTGACTGAAAATTTAAAAATGTTCAATTGACTTAAATTTGTAGTTTACCACAAGTTCATATTTTAGATGTGTCATGCATGTTTGGCTTGCCGATAGCATTTTACATTATGTACAGTGTAATTCAAATTCGGTCAAATTGACTGTATTTGAAATTCAACCAAAATGAATTATGGTGCAAACTTCAAATTCATTTATCCTTTACATCGTATTTGTAATTCTTCATACCAAACATATAATTTCTCAATTCTCTGCGAAAGAATTATAATACACCACAAATTCACTCAACCAAACAGTTTATAAAGCAATCACATATATTATGATAACGGAACTTTATCAAAATTTTGTGATGCATATCAAATTTTTTTGATTATTTTTTTATACTGATTGTATTTATTCATTATTGTAATCCATCTCAAAATTTATGATGTGATTTTTGGGCGCATTTAATGATAAATATTACTGTACGGGGACCTCCACCAAATTTTATGACACCCCTCAAAATTTCATGATTATTATGTTATGGCATTTGTCATTATTCTGACTACAATGGTTATCCATTCTATTCTCATTATCGTCCTTCTTCATACTATAATTGCCCTCTCTATTTCACCTTAACATCGCATTGACATAGCTACTCTCAATCCTGAAGACAACTTGTATTCCAAAAGTCTTGTGTTAGCCTACATCACTTTCTTGCCTCATATCTAAATAGAGGCTATGTTGCTTGATCTTATTATCTTCTTTGAGCAAATATCTCTAATCCTAATCCTTAGTAAAGTCAAGCTTTCCACCGTGATCATGATGATCATGCATTCTATTATCATCAATTGTGATCGTCATAAATCATATCATGACAATCTTGTATACGATAATGACAATCTCTTAGACCTGAGTATCATAATGATCAATTCAAACAATTTTCATATTAGTCATTCATGCATTGAATATGATGATAGTATGGATTTCCTTAGTCTCCACTACATCAACGTCAATATAACTTGCTTTCCACTGTTGTTTTGCACATCAATTTCAACATTTATATGCAAGAAACGACTTATACAAAGCAATGTAAAGAATGAAATTCCAAAACAACAATTATTGCTAAAAAAACACAAGCAAAAAAATATTAGAACCCACTGATTATCTGGATTCAGAGGAAACGGATAGGGCCAATATAGATTGTGAATGAAGTGGTCCTTAATTGTGTATTTTAGTATCTTGAGATAAGCAAAGAAGAAGAATAAGATGTTAATGTGATTAACCAACCGTTGATCTTGATATTAAGCATGAACAAGTGAAAATGCCTAAGGTTGATGATGTAGAAGGGTTATTTGGTCGTTTTCTTTGATGAGAAATCAAATGCTGCACGTCAATGTTACTACACCTATGATTTTGAGTTTTAGCCTGTTGACCAGGCTTTATGTTGCTGGTGATGATGTCTCCATTCCCAAGAGCTTATGATTTACTTTATTATGAAATTTTTAACATGACTAAGAGGTAAAGAAGGTTTTCTTAGGTGGACATAAAATAGCTGGGAACTAGTTTACTTTTATTTTTTGACTGTCATCTCTATTTTTTGTACTCAAACTGAATTAGTTGCAGGATATTACTGCATACGCTTTTCAATCAAGCATCAGTACATTTACCTAGTTTTATTTCTTAATTAATATGATTGTGTATTTAATATAAAGAATTTTATGTCATTCTTAACTGAATATTGCCTTTTTATTTTGTGCAGCAAAAATGTTCTCATGTCGAAGCATGGTTGGAATAGATATAGATAAAGGTATGGTCTTTGATATTTCCACTGTTTAAATTGAGTTTGGTTTTAACTATTAAGTAATTTTTTTTTATGTTTGATAGTCTAGTGTATATATAAAGCGATTTTCTCGATGGAGGCTAGTTAATGCTTTGATATTATAGAAACGTTTATGCATGTAGGCGTTTAATATTATTTCCTTCCAACAGTCTGAATTTTATTAAACTTAGAGGCCAAGTTCTGGATATTCTTCAAACATACTTCTAAATATGGAATAGGTAATTTGTTCTCTATCACACACCACAAAAGAAACCCTAGAAAACTGTACTTTGCATGTTCTTGATAAACTACTTCAGCACCTAGATGACTCCCAGTCAGCCTTTAGTTGCTTGGACCCTTTTCAGTTTAGCACGAGGGAAGACATCTTTATTTCTTAGCAGTTATAAATATTATCAGCGCCTCCACTACAAAAAAAAATTGGCTGGGACAAGACTCCTCCGCCTTCCTCTGTTTAGCAACGTCTCTTGAAGATCACCTTTTTGTTTTTCACAAGGAAACCTTACACAGCCGACTGAAGAGGAAGGGAAAAAACTGAGAATGGAGAGAAGAGGACGGAAATTATTTTCTTATCAGGGGAATTGTAAACTATGATTTATAACATGGGGGGATTGGCCACACAACTCTATTTCTTATCAGTTATAATAAAAGATTTATATGAAAGAACTAACCTAAGAAATGAAGAATCAATGCAATTATGTCCACCTTGGTTCTTTAATTCATTAAGATCCAAAAAAAAAAAAAAAAGCATAGAGCTTTCTCTCACCAAATTTAATAACTCCAAGCAATGATTGCTTGGACCCTTCCAGTTTAGCATGAGGGAAGGCACCTCTATTTCTTAGCAGTTATAAATATTAACAGCGCCTGCACTACATTGCCTGGTACAAGACTCCCCCGCCTTCCTCTGTTTAGTAATGTCTCTTGAATATCACCTTTTTATTGTTCTTAAAGAACCTGAACACAGTCGACTGAAGAAGAAGGGGAAAAACAGAGAATGGAAGAAGATGATGTAAATTAATTTCTTATCAGGGCAATTGTAGATTCTGATTTATAACATGTAGGGTGGGGATATGTATAGTCACACAACTCAAAGTATTTTTGTAAACAAAAAGGAAACTAACAAAAGATCTATATGAAAGAACTAATCCAAGAAATGAAGAATCAATGCAAGTATGTCCACCTTGGTTCTTTAATGCACAAAGATACAAAAAATCAACATAAAGATTTCTCCCACCAACTTTAGTAACTCTATGCAATGTTAAAATATTGAGGAAGCTAGTACTCTTTTCAATATTTTTCAATATTTCTGATGCATCACCTTTTGTTGGAATATTTATAATCTTAACAATACCATTTGTCGCCATCTTATTGATGAAATAGTATTTTTCATCATGATGTAATTTTTGGTGAAGTGTACTGCACTATAACTGTTCGAAAGGACAAACACTGAAGTATGTGCTGATTGAACTGACAATTTAGGAATCAATTTTTTCAATCATTCTCTACTTCACGGCTTGAGATTGAACGATGTATTCAATTTTAGTAGTGGATAAGGCCATTGCTAGTTGCATTGAAAGCACCTTTACCGTATAGCTTATAGTGGATGTCCGAATATTAAAACTATCTGCACAAGTTGAATCTATACCCTGTAATTACATCATTTATGGAATCAAAATTTTCATACATCAATCTCAATATTATGGTTTTTAAGTATCTGGGTACTTTTTTTTGACAACTTCTCATTGATGCCTCTTTTGATCTGCTATGGTCTTTCTTATAATAACTAATATAAGCCAAATTACATTCAAAAAATAATAACATACATGCTTATATTCACAAGATTTCTGATGAATATTTATAATCTCAACAATACCATTTGTCGCCATCTTATTGATGAAATAGTATTTTACATCATGATGTAATTTTTGGTGAAGTGCACTGCACTATAACTGTTAGAAAGGACAAACACAGAAGTAATTGCTGATCGAACCGAGAATTTAGAAATCAATCTTTTCAATCATTCTCTACTTCACGGCTTGAGATTGAACAATGTATTTTATTTCAATGGTGGATAAGGCCATTGCTAGTTGCATTGAAAACACCTTTACCGTATAGCTTGTAGTGGATGTCCGAGTATTAAAACCATATGCACAAGTTGAATTTATATACCTTGTAATTCATCATTTATGGAATCAATATTTTCATACATCAATCCCAATATTATAGTTTTTAAGTATCTGAGTACTTTTTTTGACAACTTCTCATTGATGCCTCCTTTGATCTGCCATGGTCTTTCTTATAACATCTAATATAAGCCAAATTACATTAAAAAAATAATAACATACGTGTTTATATCTACAAGGTTTTTGTGAATATTTATAATCTTAACAATACCATTTGTCTTCATCTTATTGATGAAATATTATTATACATCATGATGTAATTTTTTGTGAAGTGTACTCCACTATAACTGTTAGAAAGGACAAACACAGAAGTAGGTGCTGATTGAACCGACAATTTAGTAATCAATCTTTTCAATCATTCTCTACTTCACGACTTGAGATCGAACAATATATTCGATTTCAGTGGTGGATAAGGCCATTGCTAGTTGCATTGAAAACACCTTTACCGTATAGCTTATAGTGGATGTCCGAATATTAAAACCATCTGCACAAGTTGAATCTATATACCCTGTAATTACATCATTTATGGGATCAAAATTTTCATACATCAATCCCAATATTATGGTTTTTAAGTATCTGAGTACTTTTTTTTTGACAACTTCTCATTGATGCCTCCTTTGATCTGCTATGTTCTTTTTTATAACATCTAATTAAGCCAAATTACATTCAAAAAATAATAACATACGTGCTTATCTCTACAAGATTTCTGATGAATATTTATAATGTTAACAATATCATTTGTCGCCATCTTATTGATGAAATGGTATTTTACATCATGATGTAATCTTTGGTGAAGTGTAATGCACTATAACTGTTAGAAAGGACAAACACAAAATTAGGTGCTGATTGAACCGACATTAGAAATCAATCTTTCCAATCATCTCTACTTCACGGCTTGAGATCGAACAATTTATTCGATTTCAGTGGTGGATAAGGCCATTGCTAATTGCATTGAAAACACCTTTACCGTATAGCTTATAGTGGATGTCCAAGTATTAAAACCATCTGCACAAGTTGAATCTATATACCCTGTAATTACATCATTTATGGGATCAAAATTTTCATACATCAATCCGAATATTATGGTTTTTAAGTATTTGGGTACTTTTTTTGACAACTTCTCATTGATGCCTCCTTTGATCTGCTATGGTCTTTCATATAACATCTAATATAAGCCAAATTACATTAAAAAATAATAACATACGAACATATATCTACAGATTTCTGATGCATCGTCATTTGTTGGAATATTTACAATCTTCACATACCATTTGGCACTATTTTTTTGACGAAATATGATTTTACGTCTTTCATGAAACATATAATTTTTGGTGAAGCATACTGCACTATGACTGTTTGAAAGAACAAACACAGAAGTAGGTGCTAATTTAATCAACAATTTTGAAATCAATCTTTTCAATCATACTCTACTTCACGGCTTGAGATTCAAAAATGTTTACAATTTCAATGGTGGAGAACACCATATCTAGTTGCATTGAAAACACCTTTACTATATAACTTATAGAGAATGTCTTAGTATTAAAACAATTTGCACAATTTGAATCTATATACTACGTAATTACATCATTTATTGAATCAAAATTTTCATACATCAATCCCAATATTATGATTTTTAAGTATCTTGATACTTTTTTTGACAACTTGTCATTGATGCCTCATTTGATCTGCTATGATCTTTCTTATAACATTTAGGGAGTGTTTGGCTGCAAGTCGGATTTAAGTTAACTAGGATTTAGTAAATCTGGTAAATCCGGATTTATTAAATCTAAATATTATTAAATCTAAAATAATGTTTGGTTCAATTAAGATTAAATCCAGTTAAATCTATTTGATGTGTTTGACATAAATCTATTTGATGTGTTTGACATAAATCTATTTGAAATATTTTTTTCCCAAGCTAAAGATGTTAAATCCAACTAATAAGTGAATGCACTAAATCCGGATTTAATAAACGAAACGAGCAAAAATTGGATTTAACTTAACGGTGGATTATCTAACCTATTTATGGTGTTTGGTGTATTTATGTTAAATTCATACTTAATTCCCGTTAAAAGTGTCCTACCAAACACTCTCTTAGTGTGCCAAATTACGTTAAAAAATAATAGCGTGCATGCTTACAGCTACAAGATTTTGGTAGTGAATCTTTTTCATATATGATTTTTTAGAATCGTCACCATGTAGTTGATCCTTGCTTAACTTAAAACTATTGTGCTATGTGTATGGAAAGTGGTTTAGAAGTGGTCATTCCCAAACTTGTTCAGTCAGTATGATGTATTTTTTTTTTGTGACAAGAAGAATTGTTTTTCCTCATTCCCGATGATCTCCATTCCCAGAATTGTCACGAGCCAGATTTTTCATATCAAATTCTATTTCAAGCAAGGCATTTAAGATTTTGATTTATTCTAAGATAGCAATTTCATGTAACATACCATGAATAGAATGTAAAAGACAGTGTTGCTAGCATCCTAAGTTCTTAGGTTGACACAAGAATCACGGTTGTTGCAAGTGAATTCAATTTCAAATATAGACTCGTTAAATCTTTTATACTACATGCTTGGAATTTATGACAACTCAAGGATCTTTTTAGCAAACGTGCATGATATAAAGTTTCAATTTCAGCAAATGCTTTAGGTTGATTCATGTAGTTGCTCTTCTAAATTTTTCTTTACAAAATGTTTTTTTAACATCCATTTCCAGTCAAGTTGAATAACGATGAAAAAAAGATATGTTTATCTATATGCCTTGCAATTGGATAGGAAAATTCAGACTAATCTTCACCCCTTCGTCGTGTAAACTTCTAATTCAAGCCCATCTTTGAATCTTGGTTCTTTACTCTAAACTTTCATCCTTCTTTTGGAATAACAATTTGCATCTAATTATCTTCCTTTTTTTATTTGTTAACCAAATTCCCAAGTATTATTCTTTTCTACAGAGATCATCTCTTTATTTTATTTCTTTTTGTATGTTTCTTGGCTTTTTTATATGAACTTTGTTCTTTACCAAGTAGGAAACTAGCCACATGTACATAATAAAAAAACTCTATCTACTGAGCCACATCTTCGTGGTGCCTGAACCGTATGCCTAGTCCTACCCCTTTCCAAATTAAATGTTCCTTTTTGCATGTCTTCAATGTTTTGCTATCTAGGCTCTTTGAGACCTGTCACTTGTTTCTTGATCTTTTTTTTTTCTTCAAGAATTCAAGATTCTTTGACTTTTCTACCTTAAGTTGCAATGTATGGTTTTCATTATTTGTATTTTTTAGAACTATAGTTCTTGAAACTAAATCTATTATTTTTTTTTCATTAAAGAAATATCCATGCTGATGAAACATTTAATATGATTTGGTTCCTGACATCATAATGTATGCCATTCTATTCTCTCAAAATATCGAATGAAAATACACGGCATAGCTATTTGTTCTAAGTTGCACTAACAATTGTGAGCATAAATGATACAGTCAAATACCTTTAGCCTATTGTAGTTTTTTGGTTGTCCACTCCACCTTTCTTGTGGGATTTTGAACTCAATGGCAGTGAAGGACACCTACTTATCAAACAGCTAGCTATGCTAATTTCTTTTGCCTCAAATTGTCTTTGATAGAACTGCATTATTCAACATGATTTATTTACATATATGCTACTCTTTTGAGCAAATCATGTTTAATAGTTTTTGTTCATTCTTTTTTTTCTTTTTTGGTTCTTTGAAAGGAGTGTTACTTAATTAGCATAATTAGCATTAGTGCTACACAATATGCACTTTAACTAAGTGCAGTGATGTGGAATGCTTACGCTGATATTGTTGCTAGTGAATAATTAATATCATGCAAACTATTTTTCTCTTAATTGAACTATAGGGGTCAAGAAGATGACATAAATGAAGGCGGAGGTTGATAAACTACTTCAAGATAGTTTCATTCAATTGGGCTAAGGGATCTAGTTTGGATTGGTTGGACTTTAATTTTTATTGTATTTGAATAACATTCAAATCTGAATAAATTGTCAGGGGTAAGGTCTACCTGCATTCAATTAATAATATGTATGTGGGGTCTAGTTATCATTATTGGGTTTTCGGTCGACCCAAAAGCTTTTGAACTCTCGTAGCAAGGTAAAAATGAAGATATTATTAAGCTCCATAGCAATTGAGAAAGAGATTTATACTCTAATGATTAGAAGAAAAAGTTTTTTACAACAACAACAGCGACAAACCTTTATCCCACTTAGTGGGGTCGGCTACATGAGTCTTTTTTCTCCATTGTGTTATATTGAGCGTCATATTTTCATTTAATTCTAATAAATTAATATCATTTTTTATACAATATGCCCAAGTTTTTCTAGGTATACCTCTGGCTTTCTTAACATAAGTCGAATCTAAAACATCTATTCTCCTAACCGGATCATCAGGTGGCCGAAGTTTAATGTGACCCAACCATCTGAGACGTCTCTATCTAATTTTGTCTGCTACTGGAGCTACACCAACCCTATCACAGATATATTCATTTAGCTGTTTGTCTCTTAGTCGAAAGACATCTTACACCTATGCATTCTCATGTCGACAATACTTAACTTAGTTTAATAGCCAACATTCGCATCATAGAGCATTGCAAGTCTCATCACCATCTTATCAAAATTTCCTTTGAGTCGAAGCGGTACTTTTCTATCACACAATATGTCGGAATCATTCCCCCACCTCAACCAACCAACTTGAATTCCACTAATAACATTCCCATCTCTGTCACCATCACTCTGAACAATAGTCCCGGTCCGTGACATTCTCCTCCACCCAATCACGTGACGCCTTCGTCACGGATCGGCTCCACCGAGGGCCCTACACCGTGGAGAGTCCCCACAACCGGCAGGCAGTACCCCGCTCTGATACCACTTGTCACGCTCCCAAAAGAGCTCTTCTGGAGGTGGGCAGCCCAGGATCTTTATGTACTGCTTTTCGGCCCTACACCTAGCCGATGTGGGACTAAATGTCCGTGACATACTGCTACTAAAATTACATTCAATGTATTCAGTTTTAGTTCCACTTAAATGAAGGCTCTTAGACTCCAAAGTAGACCTTTATAATTCAAGTTTTTCCGGAGCTCTTTCTTTAATCTTATCCACAAGAAGGATATTATCAGCGAAATGCATACACCAAGGTACTTCCTCCTGTAAATGTCTAATTAGAGCATCCATAACTAAAGCAAAAAGATATGAGTTTAAAGCCAATCCCTGATGTAATCCAACTGAAATAGGAAAATATTTGGTCAACCCTCCTTCTATTGGAACACAAGTAACAACTCTAATATACATATCTATAATGACTTGGATATAGATCATACCTTTCTTCTCTAGAACTCTCAAAATGATATATCTTGGAACCTTATCGTAAGCTTTTTCTAAATCAATAAAAATCATGTAGATCCTCCTTATTCTCTTTGTACTTCTCCATCAGATTATCATAAGCTTTTTCTAAATCAATAAAAATCATATGTAGATCCTGCTTATTCTCTCTGTACTTCTCCATCAGACCGCTCAACAAATGTATAGTTTCCATAGTAGACTTGCTTGGCATAAATCCAAACTAATTATAAGAAATCTTTTAACTTATGCTCAATTACCCTCTCTCCTAATTTTGAAGTATGACACATCAACTTAATCTCTCTATAATTTGCACACTCTTGTGCATTTCCTTTATTCTTAAAAATGGGGACCAGAATACTCAGCTTCCATTTCTTAGGCATCTTTTTAGTTTTTAAAATAATATTAATGAAATTTAATTAGCCAAAAAACTCCCAAATCTCCTAAATATTTCCATACTTCAATTGAGATATCATTAGGTCCTATAGACTTTCCGCCATTATTCATTTTAAAGCCATATCAACTTCTTTTTTACCAATGCGACGTTAAAAATGAAACATTTTATTATTCTTAACGATATTAAGATCAACAAGATCGATTGTATTTTCATAAGCTTCATAGAAGAAAAAAAATTTTATTGAACTTAATTTGTTTTCATATAATTCATCCGACTGCTACTACCTTGCAACAAAGTTAAACCCATGTAGAGGCATGTCTAGGGATACAACAATTTCATGTTGAATCTATTCATATATAAAGTTCTCTAATAGGTCTACATATATTCAAAGTTGTCATTATTGGGTTTTAGGTCGACCCAAGAGCTTTTGAACTCTTGTAGCAAGGAGAAATTGAAGATATTATTGAGCTCCATATCAATTGAGAAAGTGATTTATACTCTAATGATTTGAAGAAATATTTTTATATTGAACTTAATTTATTTTCATTGACTTCATGCCTGCTAGTAAATTGCAACAAAGTTAAACCCTTGCAGAGGCATATCTTGGTTCATGTTGAATTTGTTATATATAGAATTTTCTTATAATTTTTTAAAATTGATTTTTCCAATGACTTGCTGCCATTGTAACAAAGACACTGTATGCAATTACACTTCATTTTATTATATATATATATATATATATATATATATATATATATATATATATATATATATATATATATATATATATATATATATATATATATATATATATATATATTAGAATTAATCATACATTGGGTTGGATCTTAAATAGGATTGGTTTATCCCAACTTAGATTCAATTTGCTTGATCATATGCAGATGTATTTGATGATTACGTTTGTTTTTTGAGTCATAAATTAGTTTATTTAGTTAGTTAATTGGATCAATGATCGAATTGAGTTAAGTTGTAACCTAATCCATTGATTGGCCTATGTTTAGGAAATACAAGGGATTGCCAATTTCATAATAGTAAGGAAGTCAAATGGGAAGTGGGCATGTGTATTGAATTTACCAATCTTAACGGTGCCTTCCCCACAACCTCTTATCCATTGCTGGCTGTCAAGTGCGTTATAGCTTATATTTGAAATATGTACAAGCATAATGCATACAAATACAATAAAACAAAATAAGACAACCATGAATTGAAAGAAAGAGTTACCAAAGTGTATGCCTCAATGCATATGAGTTGTATGGTAGGCTCAAAATTCATTTGAGTATTATTGTGATTGATTTCTATCATATTAGATATCCATAAAATTATGTACATATATTTTTTTGAATATTTTTTATCAGGCATTTTTATTTTAAATTTTATAATTTTAAAAAAGTAAATTAGAATAAAAAATCGATACTAAAATCATTGATACTTGAGCATTTTGAGGAATATCATAATTTTTATACTTAGTCTCTGATCCTCTTTTTTATTTTTTATTTTTTTATGACACGACTGAGTTAGAACATCCATTGGTACCCTTTATACTTGCTTTTAATCTTCCTATCTCTAGTGTGTCGCTAATCATTTAACATAGTTGGCCGCCCTTATTTAGGTATTATTGCGCCAGCAACTCCTGCTTCTCAACACTCATCTAGCATATACTAATGCCAACTTGCTCGTCTTTTAGCATACATTAGGGGATTTTGAGCATCTAGCACATTCATGTTAACTATGGCTTCCAGATGTTTACTTCCACACCCTCGCCTTCTCGTAAACACTTACCAACTTCCACTTCCAAATCTTATATGCTAACTCTCGCTGACATGTGTTGGATTGCAGCTTCTTTGTACAGGCACCCTTTTGTGTTGGTTGATGACCCACACAAATTAAGGTGTCATGATTTGTCTTTTTTTACCTACCACATCCTCAATTATCAACGCATACGTGTTTGCTATTTAAGCGACAGCCTATGTTGATGACAACCTTATCCTTTGAGCTATTAAACTGGTTTTTTCAAAGACAGGTTGTTATCTAATTATGTTTGGCATTTGACTAGTCCCATTCGTCTTCATGATCCTTACACTCATGTTTTGATGCTTGACGAGCCTTAGTCTGTTTCCCTAAGCGGCAAACTCATCAATTATCAAGTTGATGACATGTTTCCTCAGTATTTGACTAGCTTAATATGTGTTTGCATAATCTGAGTGTTGTTACCCTTGCTGCCTTGTGTGCTCACTATGACTGTCAAAATAGCTTGTTATTCATGATCAGTTCGTGTTTGGTTCGTTAAGAAGTTCATGTTTGATTTGTTTGATAAGCAAATCAGCCAAACATGAATAATTATTTTGCGTTCAATATATAAATGAGTCGAACACGAACAAATATTTGTTCGTTTATATTCGGCTTGTTTTGACTCAAAATAATTAAATTATATATATATATATATATATATATACATACCCCTTTTATTTCAATGAAATAGGCCCTAGGGCCCTTTTAATATATATATATATATGTGTGTGTGTGTGTGCGCGCGCGCGCGCGCGCGCGCGCGTGCGTGTCGTTCACCGTGACTCTGATTGGCAGCTGTGTTGCCAATCGTGAGTCCCTTAAGTGCCTTAGGGTCATGGGTTTGAGCCTGCTTGAGTGCATCTGCTTGTAGCGTGAGATTGAGTGGTTAGACACATGAGGATGGGTGGGGGCTCGTATCATAGCTTCCGACCAATCTTTTTCAATTATCTATATATATATATATATATATATATATATATATCTATATATATATTGGATAAGTAGTATTTTTAAATAATTTAATTATCTAGAAGGCTACAAAGATTTATAAGCAATTAAAATTATCAATTAAAAAATAGAATACAAATATATTAAATTATATTTAAATGAAGTTTTAATATAAATAAAAAGATTTAAATCTCGCATTTGCTCTGCGTGAGTATGGTTAAAAGGACTTTTTGTTCGCAAACAACTTGTGTTCAGCTCGATAAGCAAACAAGCCGAACACGAACAAATTTTGTGTTCGAATATAAACGAGTCGAACACTAACAATGATATTTTTTAGCGAGCAGAACACGAGCTAACCCTGGGCTCGCTCGTGTTCGGCTCGTTTACATCCCTAGTGCTCACATTATCTCCATCGATTGTCAAAAAGTGCCTCATTTTATATAAAACTTCGTGCCTTAGAAGAGACACGGGTAAATGAAGTAAAAATATATTTTTTGAAAATTTCTCGTACGGTCTTTTTCTTCGTTAGGACATGATATAGAAAACTATCATCTTTGTAAATAATTTTTTTTTTTGAATCCAATAAAATCATATTCAGCTTGCACGATGGAAGTAGTTTATTAAGTCAATTTACTTAAAAATTTTATGTTCTCAATGATTCATTTGAATCATCGCTTCTCCTTTTGAAGAGCTCAGACCATTACTCACGGGTTCTTTTCCCGCGCTACTTTCTTTTTGCCTCCTTTACAGGGAGTAGCTTATGTGTAAACTTATTCTATATATTTCTTTCTCTCAATGCGTTCTCCATTGATCCTCGAGACCAAAATTATGTGTTAAAATATATGGTTCTCTTTGACTTTGGGAATGTTTGAAGAACTCATTTCATTTCTCTGGGAAAAATACTAGCCCTTGTGATAGATCTTTCTCATTATGATTCATTTTGACAATTTCTCTAGAAAGATCAACTTTTTGGTGTAATTTTTTATCGCTTTTTCTCTATATCATGCTCATTAGCCTTTACTTGTTACATTGGCCTCTCTACTCGGTTAGCTTGCTGTCACCTAGTTATGGGGCAAGATGTTATTGCCATGGGCACTTTTCTTTGGCCATTGTTTCCATGTTTTTCTAGCACCATATACTACCGAGTTATTTGAGGATCACTTATTCATCCACTCGCCTACTAGCAAAATCCCTTCCCATGAGATAGGTCATCACTCCTTGTGCCTTCCTAATGATAGGAAAATATAGAATGAGTCATTTACAGACTACATCATCCTTTTTGAACTCAAGCAGCATGTGAAGTAAGGGCTCTGAAGGACATCCTCCTACTTTGCTATTTTGAAAATACCCTAAAGACAATGATCAACCTTTAAAAAAAAGGCATCGAAATAAACATTCAAGCCTGCCCTTTGATTGCCTTTTTATCTGCACTTGCGTGCCCTCCTATTAGCCTAACATGGGAGGCTGACTAAAAATAAATTTCTCTAACAATTAATTACTTGACATGACATCATCATTTTGAAACCTTGATAATCAAGTTTTCCTATTTTGGCTTCTATTAGTTTTCCTATTTGTTTTCACATCAAACTCATTCTATCAAACGTCACTTGTTAGAATCTATGGGCACTTGCCTGCAGAATGGACTTTGTTCTAATGGCATCTATTTATTGACCTATACCCTCTTCTACCAACTATGTCCACTTGTGTGCTCTCTTGTACATGGCTCTCAACCTTGTTTTGCCTTTTACCTCTCTATTGCATGGCTTTTTTGCCATTTATTCAAAATAATTGAACTATTTCCTTTATTATATGTAGATTTATGAGTCATATATTGTGTCTCCTATACCTTTGCACAAGGAAGAATTTCTAACTACTTGATTGAGGCTAATTTATAAAGCATAAAATGGTATAAATGTTGGTAGTCGGTGAGTTTTTGTTAAATTTAAAGGCTAGAAAAGACTATAGATATCTAGTTAACATTTAAGGTTAGGTTTCCGAGCTTTTGGTCAATGATAAGTGACTTAGTATGATATAATTGTAGGAATGTCAAGATCAGTCCAGATTGTCCTAGTTTGAGATGATTTAAATATTATTTTAAGGAATGAGTTTAAGGTGGTGGTGTATATGGCTGGAAATGTTTGTGAATGGTTAGTTCTAATCAAAGCCTTTAGTTTTATATAAATAGATGAGCTTAGGGCTGGCAATTTGGCTCGTTGTTCGCGAACAGCTCGTGTTCGGCTCGTTCGTTAAGCCTAACAAGCAGAACACGAACAAATTTTTAAGCTCGAAATGTAAACGAGCCGACACGAACAACTGTTTGTTCGCTCGTGTTTGGCTCGAATTGGCTCGAAATAAAAAAATAATCATATAATTATTTATATAATAATTTATTATATATATTATTTATATATTAATATATTATATACATTTATATTTAAGTCTAAATCATAATTGCTTGTGTGGCAGGGTGATTATGCTTTTTGTTTCCATTTATTTGGTCCAGGTTCGAATCCAGCGCTAGATATATATTTTTTCCAATTAATTTTAACGAGCCAATTTCGAGTCGAACACGAACAAGAATATTTAATTCGAGCCGAACACGAACACACCTTTCACGAGCCATTTCGAACACGAGCCGATTTCGAGCCGAGCTAATTTCGAACGAGCCGAACATGAGCCAAGCCTAAGCTCGCTCAAGCTCGGCTCGTTTACAGCCCTAGATGAGCTTAAGTCTAACTGCCTCTATTGGCACAACGGGGCATAGTTTTAACTCCAATATTGTCTGAAATGATAGCAACACATCAACATGTGTAGTTACAATAACATCCTCAACTAGTATCATAATGGGGTGAATTTTTTCAGCTTACACCTACAGACATTCATTATTCATCATACTTCACTATCTTTCTATGAGTTCTTTTATCTCTTCACCAAAATCATATGCTCATCTATAAAGAGATCGAGATGTCCTAATCCTATGTTTCCTGAGAGAATCAACTTCATGAACAATTATGGAATAACGATTAAATTCTATGTTCTTTTCTTACAATATGATAGATCAGTTTACAAAATAGAATAAATCATCTAAAGTAAGATTTATCGAAAGGAATAATTTAGAAACATATTGCTTAGGTGCATAAGATTCAGAAGCAGGAATAATGCTCTCATTCAGATATGTGATTATCCATCTCAAATTGTGCAAATACATCCTCAAATACTCAATTCTATAGATCATACCCAAATATATATATATAAGACATGCACAATTCAAATTCTTTTGTACCCATAAACGACAATATCCAAAAGATTGTACTTAGTCGAATTCCGAAAATTTTCTAACTAATTAGTACAACAACAACAACAACAAAGCCTTAATCCCACTAAGTGGGGTCGGCTACATGAATCCTTTTTCTCCATTGCGTCCTATTTAGTGTCAAATTTTCGTTTAATTCTAATAAATTAAGATCATTTTTTATGCAATAAGCCCAAGTTTTCCTAGGTCCGCCTCTGTCTTTCTTAACATAAGTTGTATTTAAAACATCTACTCTCCTAATCGGATCATCGAGTGGTCGACGTCTAATGTGACCAAACCATCTAAGGCGACTCTCTCTAATTTTATCCGTCACCGGTGCAACTCCAACCCTTTTACGGATATATTCATTTCGCATTTTGTCTCTAAGTGTAAAGCCACTCATCCACCTAATCATTCTCATCTCGGCAACACTTAACTTAACATTATGCTTCTCTTTTAAAGGCCAACATTCAGCACCATAGAGCATCGAAGGTCTCACCACTATCTTATAAAATTTTCCTTTCGATCTAAGCGGTACTTTTCTATCACACAATAGGCCGGACGCATTCCTCCACTTCAACCAACCAACCCGAATTCTACTATTAACATCCCCATCTATATCACCATCGCTTTGAACAATGGACCCGAGATATCTAAATCGTTCACACCTTTTAATAATTTGATCACCCAAAGTTACACCGTCGTCACTAGACCTACTATTACTAAAATTACATTCCATGTATTCAGCTTTAGTTCTACTCAAACGAAGACCTTTAGACTCCAATGTAGACCTTCATAATTCAAGTTTTTCCCGGACTTTTTCTTTTGTCTTATCCACAAGGAGGATATCATCGCAAAAAGCATACACCAAGGTACATCCTCTTGTAAATGCCCAAGTAAGACCATCCATAAATAAAGCAAAAAGATATGGGCTTAAAACAGATCCTTGATGTAAACCAACAGAAATAGTAAAATACTTGGTCAATCCTCCTTCAGTTCGAACACATGTAACAGCTCTAGCATACATATCTTTAATGACTTGAATATAAGTCATATCAACACCTTTCTAACTAATTAGTATTATTTATAATTTACAACCTTGATTCTCTTTAAATTTTCTCCCATATATTTACAATCATTTGTCCCTGGTCAATTATGTCCTGTATTATTATTATTATTTTTTTTTTTAAGAAAATAAATTTATATTTCAACTTGATTGATTCCTAGAGAATTATCCTCATTGATTAATGTACAATTTGTTTTTTTAAAATATTTTATAGATAATTCTTATCTTATAAAAACTTTGATTCTCGCTACTTCAAATTATGACGCTTAATAAAAACTTTATTATTTAATCATTATTCATAAGCGTCATATGAATTTATATATAATTTGTGATTATTCATTTTAACAACAATGTATTATCATTAGTTAAAAATATACACTCTTTTATCAACAACAACAACAACAACAACAAAGCCTTAATCCCACTAAGTGGGGTCGGCTACATGAATCCTTTTTCTCCATTGCATCCTATTTAGTGTCAAATTTTCGTTTAATTCTAATAAATTAAGATCATTTTTTATGCAATAAGCCCAAGTTTTCCTAGGCCTCGCTCTCGCCTTTCTTAACATAAGTTCGTATTTAAAACATCTACTCTCCTAATCGGATCATCGGGTGGTCGACGTTTAATGTGACCAAACCATCTAAGGCGACTCTCTCTAATTTTATTCGTCACCGGTGCAACTCCAACCCTATTACGGATATATTCATTTCGCATTTTGTCTCTAAGTGTAAAACCACTCATCCACCTAATCATTCTCATCTCGCAACACTTAACATTATGTTTCTCTTTTAAAGGCCAAGCATTCGACACCATAAAGCATTGAAGGTCTCACCACCATCTTATAAAATTTTCCTTTCGACCTAAGCGGTACTTTTCTATCACACAAAAGGCCGGACGCATTCCTCCACTTCAACCAACCAACTCCGAATTCTACTATTAACATCCCTATCAATATCACCATCGCTTTGAACAATGGACCCGAGATATCTAAATCGTTCACACCTTTTAATAATTTGATCACCCAAAGTTACACTTCGTCACTAGACCTACTATTACTAAAATTACATTCCATATATTCGGCTTTTAGTTCTACTCAAACGAAGACCTTTAGACTCCAATGTAGACCTCCATAATTCAAGTTTTTCCCGGACTTCTTCTCTTGTCTTATCCACAAGGAGGATATCATCGAGCAAAAGCATACACCAAGGTACATCCTCTTGTAAATGGCCGATAATACCATCCATAAATAAAGCAAAAGATATGGGCTTAAAGCCGATCCTCGATGTAAACCAACGAAATAGTAAAATACTTGGTCAATCCTCCTTCGGCTCGAACACATGTAACGACTCTAACATACATATCTTTAATGACTTGAATATAAGTCATATCAACACCTTTCTTCTCAAGGACTCTCCAAAGAACATCTCTAGGAACCTTATCGTAAGCTTTTTCTAAATAAATAAAAGTCAAATGTAGATCCTCCTTATTATCTCTGTACTTCTCCATCAAACCTCTCAATAAATGAATAGCTTCCATGGTAGACTCGCCTGCATAAATCCAAATTGATTATGAGAAATCTTCGTAATACGTCTTAACCTATGTTCAATTACCCTCTCCCATAATTTTAAAGTATGACACATCAATTTAATTCCTCTATAATTTGCACACTCTTGTGCATCTCCTTTATTCTTAAAAATGGGGACCAAAATGCTCTTTCTCCACTCCTCAGGCATCTTTTTAGTTTTTAAAATAATATTAAAAAATTTAGTAAGCCAGGAAACCCCCAAATCACCAAAACATTTCTACACTTCAATTGGAATATCATCGAGTCCTACGACTTTCCCCCTGGTTTTCTTTAAAGCCTCATCAACTTCTTTTTACTAATGCGACGGTAAAAATGAAAAGTTTTATTATTATTAACGATATTAAGATCACTAAGGTCGATCATACTTTCAACAACATCATTAAAAAGTTTATCAAAATAACTCACCCACTCTATGTTGAATATCTTTTTCTAAGAAAAACACTTTTCGATTTTCATCTTTAATACACTTTACTTGAGTTAAATCTTTAATTTTCTTTCTCTTTGTTTGACTAGTTTATACATATATTTTTCACCTTCCTTAAGTATCTAACATGTTATAAAGATCACTAAAAGTGCACTTTTAGCGTCACGGATTATTCTTTACACTTCACTGCGGCCGTTTTATATTTTTCCAGTTCTCTACGTTTTTACATTTAAACCAATTTTTATAACATAACTTCTTATATTTTATCTTTTCTGCACATTATTATTTCACCACCAACTATTTTTATTTATAGAAACTTTTTCTTTTGATTCTCCAAGTACATCTTTAGCCACTTGTTTAATAATATTAGTTAATTTTTCCCACATAACATTGTCGTCTTCATTAACATCCCAAATATTTAAATCTTGAATTTTACTCATAAAAATAATTTTATTTGTGTCTTTTAGGTGCCCCCATCTAATTCTACGATGTTGAATCCTAGTATTCTTTATTTTACAACTCTTCATCTTAAAATCTGAACTAATAATCGATGTTGAGTACTTAATCGCTCACTTGGAATGACCTTACAATCCTTACAATCTCGACGATCTCTTCTTCTCATAAGCAAATAATCAATTTGTGTTTTATTAGATCCATTCTTATAAGTAATAAGATGCTTCATCTTTTTCTTGAATAAAGTATTAGTAATAATTATATCATACGTTAAAGCAAAATCTAAAATGCGCTCTACCTTCTTCATTAATCGCTCCATAACCATAGCCACTATGAATATTTCGAAATCTTCTACCACTCTACCGACATTTCCATTTAAATCTCCTCCAATAAAAATTTTTTCTTCGAGCGTGATCAGCTGTATTAAGTCTTCTAAATCATTCCGTAATTTATCTTTAGATCCTATATCTAAACCAACTTGAGGAGCATAAGCACTTATAATATTAAAAATCTTAAGTATCAATAATAATCTTAAGTCTGCTATAATTCTATCTCCAACTCTATTAATTTTAACAACATTATCTTTCAAACTCTTATCTATAATTACACCTACACCATTTCTAGTACGACTCTTACTAGTAATACTATAGTTTAAAACCTAAGTTATCAATCTCCTTAGCTTTTTCTCCAACCCATTTAGTTTCTTGAATACATAGGATATTTATCTTTCTATGGATCATAATATCAACCAATTCCATTAATTTACCATCGAGAGTACCTATATTCCAAGATCCTATCCTAATACTAAGTATCATGGACTAACTTCTTTACCCGCATCCGTCCGTAATGTGGGAACCCTGCTTACTTCGACACTACACCCGGCGCCGGTGTAGCGGCCTTCGCACACTTTCCACTCGTATTCGAGCCATACATACGCGTCGCTTCCAGGGGACGCCCTGAAGACTTACACAATGATCAAAAGGATTCATGTCATGATTTTTTCGACAAGTTTTACGCCAGCTGTCGACTACCTAACGCAACCCTCCACTTTTCACATCCGGGCATGGGACCGGCAACGGCAGTGTTTAAAAAAAAATAATATATACACTCTTTTATCAATAAATAAAAATTTTGTGTCATACTTTTCTAATAAACTTAAATGTATTAGGATGCTTAAATTTTAAGAAAGACTTATTTCTTTACACATTCAAAATATTAATTATTTTTATTCAATAAAATTTATGTGAGTCTAAACATTTAATAATTCCTTCCATTTAATCCTTATATTGAATTGCTTTCTCTAACAAATTAAATAAATATACTTAAAAATAAAAATTTAATATTGAGATTAGTTTTACCTTCCAACAATAGCAACCTTAAATGTCTTTTTCCTTTATTGCAAATAATTTGCTTGTTGATAATCTTCCTTCGAACCTAATGAAAAATTTAATTAATTTACTTTTGATAAAAGAAATTTTACACATTCTTCTCCAAATTCAAACCATTCTCATCCCAGAAAAGAAAAATTTGCAGTGGTTGATTCTTTATGCTTAGCTAACACGTTGCATTTATTCAAGTGCCTTACTTGGTCTCGTGTGTCTATCTGATCGAGCTTATCTTATCCCTTGATCTGCTTGATGCTGCATGAAAACACTCAAGTTAGTCATGGCTTGCTAGCCTCCTCCCACTTTTGCACGCGTGTGATTGATCGAGACCACCCTCATCTCCGCTTTCACTCCTTTGCCTTCTACCTCTCTCTCTCTCTCTCTCTCTCTCTCTCTCTCTCTCTCTCTCTCTTGTTATGCTTAATTGTTCTTCTGAAGCTGAAGGCACACTACTTGTCCCCGATATTGGTTTCAGTTCACTTAGGAGATCATCCACTTAGATTGATCCGCCGACTTGCTCGCACCTCTCGTCTCTTCGCTTTGCCTTCCTATTTCATTATCTGGGAATCGAAACCACACTGGTTCACTCCTTCGTCTCCCCACCTTACTCTCTGTAAGTGGTCGAACCTGCATAGCTTCACACCCCCTTATTAACGAGGCTCTACATTATGACCTTGGAAGGGAACTAGGTACTAAGATGGAATTCTGTGTATAGTAAATTTAGGCTATAAATTTGAATTACCTATAAACTATCTATTCTTTTGTAATTCATGTTGAAGCCAAACTTTTGGTGGGTTTGGGCCTTGCCCCTTGGCCTCCCGCTCTCACCACCTTTTTTTCCCCCTTCCCTTTACAGGTAGCTTCACTCGTCATATTTCTCTCTCTCCACGTGTCCTCATTTGACCTTCTAAACCAAAAATCTGTATTCACGCACTATGAGCACACAGAAAAACCAAAACTGAATTTGAAAGCCTTGGCTTTATACAGAGCAGCTCTTCCATGTTTATAGTCACCATTCTTCAGGCTATAGTAATATTTTGACCTGAGGTCCTAGCTCTTTGTTCTTAAAGATTTTGTTTCCACACTTCTTAGTAGTCTTATACCAGTTTGAGGTTCATAGAGTCCCAAATATTAGTGTTTGGCAGATCTTGACTGCTATCATCAGCCATTGTGCATGGGGACTAGAAGTAGGGTCTGTTGTTCTGTTTCATTGATTAGGGTTATAAGCTTCCAATAAATGTGATTTTGAGCAAATTTGTGGTTCGAACCATTGTGTTATTTTCTCATCCAGTCCTTTCCATTTCCTCCAATCTACACCAAGTATTATATAATGGGTAACTTTGTTTGGTAACTGCTTGCTAATACCTTCTGTTTATCATTAATCTTTTTGTGTGCTTATTGTTTCATGAATTGCTATTTGACCCACTGCATGATGATGATATAAATATATAATGGCTAAAGTATTTCTTACTGATATGATGCCAAGCATTTTATTTACCACCAATTGTAATTCGGATAATGGTGGCAGATGGATTTGGTGTGCCTGATTCATGCATGAACACTTTTCTGCATGTTGATTAGGACTTATTGAAGATGCTCGATGTAACCTACGAAATACAGTTAGAAAACAACAATCTCATGGTACTTTGGCAAAGTGTTCATATCATGAAGGCTTAAATTGTGGAGATTTATCAGAGCAGAAGTTTTCTTTAGTATTGAATAAGGAAACGTTGTACCCGCAATGTTGTCCTTCATCTCCCAGAGAGCAGGATCTTCTTCAAAGAGTTTCATTCCATTGTGAGAACTTCGTTGAAAATATACATAGATCTTCTGAAAAGTTTCACACAATTCTTTGGTAAGTTCATTCAAATTTAAAATCGTCAAGCTCCTATTCCCTTAAACTTTCTTGACTTGTGTCTTTACTCATTATTGCTCATTAATGGCCTACAAATGATCACCTGCCCTATATTTACAGTCTTAGTGTGACAAAGTGGATCCATTTGAATTGGGGAGATGATGGACTGCTGATATTATTTTCTAAGATTTGGAGGCTTCTAAAACCAGTAATAACTTTTTATTATTTTTTTTCCGGTCAAACTGTAGTTTATTTTGGTGCTTTACATTATTTTGACCATTTCTTAAAGGGGGGAGTTCTTTTACTGGAGCCTCAGCCATGGAAGTCATATAAAAGATACCGACTACTGTCTGAGGTGATGATTAGCTATTTTTGCACGCATTTGATGATGAACTTTCTTCATAAATTTTACTTTTAGATGTGATTTTAAAGCCTGTTTGATATCTTTAGTTAAAAGATTTACATACATACCACAATTTTTATGTATTTACATGTCTAACTCTTATGTTTTGATATTTTTTTAATATAAAACTCAAAATTTTAAATTGTATAAAAAATACATAAATATAAATTTCTCAATTTTTTTCATATTCTTAGATGAAGATGAATTGTGGGTGAGGTCCAGAACATAATTAGGTTTGCAATTATGCAAGTCACCTATACACTTAATTTTTTTATTCTCTTATTTTGTCAACCTTTGCTACTTTTGCACTTGCATATATTTGCATATTAAAAAATAAAATTACATATATTTCTGTCACGAATAATGATTTATGAATGAGTTATGAGCATAACAAATGTTTAAAGTCTTCTTGCATGCCTCATCAATTAATTATGTAAATATTAATTAACATTTATAAATTAAATATTAAAACTATGATAACATGCAAGCATGCTTCTTATAAATATGAACTTAAATCAGATTTAAGGGTTGAAGATAATTTTTTATTTAACATTTTTTTTTTTGATTTGTATGGCATACTTCTTACAAGTTTTAACTCAAGTAAAAGGAAGGTTGGGTAGGTTTATAATAAGCTAGGATAGGCTTGTAGTGATGGTACTACTTAAATAAAATGTGTTACCTCTTTTGCTTGCCAACAAATTTGTGAGATCTTTAAATGCTACGCAAATAATAACATATCAAATTAAACAATTCAAATGACCATATTTGAAAATTTTATAGAGCTGCTATTTTTTTAAGTCAATTTTTAAGTTTTTTAATCTTTTTTTCTTCAAATTTGATTCGGTTTATTTACTTGGTGAGGAAGTCTACCGAGCTTCTAACTCCCTTCTCAAGCCACCAAGGTGATGATGTAAGGCCCTTTGTGTTAATAAAAAAAAAATGACGGCATTTGATAATATAAAGAATTCAAAAGACATGGTGTGAACATTTTACCCACTATTTGAAATTAGATCTGCTATTTATTTGCAGATTGTTTTTTTTATTTTAAATTGTTTCAAAGGCTAAGTATGCCATCTAAAGTTTCCTTTGTGTTATATAGTAACCTTAATAGTGAATTTTATAGTGTAGAAGAGGTTAGGGTCAGCTATGATTGTGTTATTATTTAAATCATAGACCAGGTGGAGTGAGATAAAAAATCTAGGGTTGCAAAATGGGAAACCTTCTGACCTTGGAAACTTTTGGGAATGATAGAGGGAAGTTTAAACTTGAGTTCTGGAGGTTATGATGTTATTCCAAGATATTTTGAGGTGTGAAGCGGAAACTTCTGAAACACTACGTGTTCTAGCCATTTTGAAGTTTTGGACTTTAATCTATGTATTTCTTCAAAGAAGATATTTGAATAATTATTTTAAAAAAGTAAAGGAATGCGTCCAGTTAATATTTAGACAGTTTCAGAAGTTTTCAATAGTTTTAAAGTCAGGAAAAATGCAATTTAGAAAAAGACTAGGTCAAGTTATAGTTATCCTTGTTTGATAACTTCCCTGGAGCATTTGAATAGGTTTTCATTTGAGATTTGCTGGGGAAATAATATGGATGTATCGAGGGGAGAATGTAGAAAAGTTCTATTGAGGAAGATGTGCAGGATTCATAAAATTATTGAAACCTATTACTCTCTGAAGTGATAAGTCTGCAATATTCATAAAATCCTTGAAGCCGGCTACCAAGCCTCCTACTTGGAATAAACTCCATCTTCTTAGCAAACCAACGTTAATAATTTTTTTCCTCATTCCAAAAACTACATATAATCGTCTTACAACAAGAGATAAAACAAAAAAAAGAAAAAAAAAACAAGAATGTAGAGAGAGGGAAGAGGTAGGTGATGGTTAAATGAGTTGAGGAAAGTGAATAGTGATTATGCAAGTGTAATTAAAATTGAATAGTGATTATGCATTATAACCCTATGTTCCTAGTACATTTAATGTTGCTTGAAAATTAATTTAAGTTTTTATGAGTTCCTTCCATACCATAATCTGTGATAACATATATGTTGGGTTATCTATAAAATATCATACTCACTCAAGCAATTATTTCATGAACACTTCCAAGGATATTCCAAAGAAGGGCATTCAAAATCTATGCTTGTGGAAATCCGCCAACTATATAAGGAATCACATAAAAGCGTAATTTAATATAAATAACCATCCTCTAAAAATTGCAAAGATCAAATCCAAAAACCCCTTAAAATTCTTGGCCAATCTATTATGGAAACAAATCAAAGTTCACATTTATGGAGACGTCCAAGCAAGGGAAAGATTTACGCACAGGGGAATATCTTCACATACTAATTTTTGGAGAGAATATCATCTTTGGAAGGTTGAGGATTTTGGCCACACATGAAGGATTAACGGGATTTGGCCAAGCAAGCAATTATAGCAGAAAAAAAGAATTAAACACATGGAAGTCTTTTAAAATTTGAAATTTATTGAAGGCAATCTTATTTGGAAACATCTAATTTTTGCCAGAGCTAGAGAGAGCATGGTGAATTCATCCAAGGAAAGATATCTCTTTGGATTTTTGTGTAATTTCAAATTGCGGTGTAATTTCAAATTGCAATAAATTATTTTCATGTAATAATTAATTTTCTTTTTTAATTTTTATTTTGCATTGTTATAAATAGAATAGTACTGTCATATAATCAATATGAAGTTGAAGATAAATGAATATTAGGCGGAGTTATGTCTCTTTTGGAGCCGGAGCTGGTGTCCCTTGGGTTTAGATATGGTTTAGTAGTTTCCGTTTGGAGTAGATTGGTGGCTTTTCTATAAACTTCCCCATTTCGACACTCATGGTATTATACACCTCCACCCTCCACCCTTTATCAGTAATTACCACTTCCAATGAGTGGATTCTAGTCAAGCATATGGAAATTTATTGTTTATTTATATTTAAAATAAATTACACATTCTATTAAACTTAAATAATATTCTGCTCTATTTTTGAAGATTTCAACTCAAAAATTCAAAATTTAACTTTTAAGTTCAATTTCTCATAAATTTTTAAATATTTAAATATTAATTTTATGTCACTTTGTAATAAATGATCATTGGACTAACAGTGATAATGATCTTATAGAATATTTTTGTTCTTAATTTAATACTTGATTATCTCTCCTGGCATTTCAGCTGCGTGACGAGTTTTTAGGAGCGTCATGAGTTTGCCTCCTTATATAAACAATCTAATAGTAATCAATTTCATTTATTTGCATGAAATTCTTAAATTAAATTCTACGTTGGTACAAATGTATTACCTATTAAAAATTTACCTCAAAACGACTTTCGTAAATTGAAGCTTAAATTAACTTCCTGAAATTCAAATATTCTTATTATTAGTATTTTTTGAAACCCAGCGGCCAAGTCTCTTCCCTACAAGTTCAACTAACTGCAATTCATAGAAATGGAATAGAAATAAAAATAGGTTACTTGAATGATCCTATATAATATTTATATAATATTTTGTTTCTTAATTTAATAGTTGTTGATTATCTCACCTGGGCTGCCAATTCAGCTATGTGGCGAGTATGTCGGAGCTCGCCTTGAGTTTGCCTCATTGTATAAACAATCTAATGGTAATCAATTTCATTTTTTTTTTTTGCAGCAAATTCTTAAATTAAATCTTAAGTTGGAACAAACAGATTACAAATTAAAATCTTACCTCAAAACGGCTTCCCCAAATTCAAGTTCAAATTCACTTCTCTAAATTCAAATCTTCTAATTTCCTTTTTTGAAACCTTGGAGTCTTCCCTTCAAGTTCAACTAACTGCAATTCATAGAAATGGAAAAGGAATAAAAAGGGGTTACTTAAGTTTAAGTTAAATAAATATAGAGCTTTATATTATTATATCTAACCTAATTGTTTCTCCACTACACCTCTAAATTCTTGACAAAAACATCAATTTGACCCCCACAGTACTTATCCATGAACAGCCTTCTAATTCCTAGCTGCTTTTCATTTAAAAAAAATAAAAATGTTTAGAATATTTTAAGTGTAAGTATATGAATAAAAAGAAAAATATATACTTTCCTCCTACTTTAATACCTCCAGAACCTACTTTAATACATCAGTTTTCTTCTATTAGGTTGCTTGCTCGCAGATTTTTGAAGCTAGGGAAACTAACTAAGAGTTTTAATCCTACGCAATTTAACTAACTATACTTATTTACATAACTAATTACCTCATATAAAGCATAAAAATCTCTTTCCAGGTTCTAAATCAAGAGTAGTTGCTCCCAATTTCTCTCGTCTAGCATCAATCTCCCTCATCTTGGTCTTGTTTGTACGAAAAAGCACAAGGACAAGAATGGAAAATGGTAGAATATAAGGAGGTTTAGGGTTGTATATATATAATTTCCATAAATAAGTCTCAACCATTTAAGCACATATAGCCGTTGCATGCATTGCTTGGTGGATCTGCTGCAGTAGCTGGAATTTTAATTAACAAATGTTAATTTACATTATTAAGGTATGTGGTTAATTGAGTTAATTTATTAAATTATATATATTTTTTATAAACCATTTTATTAATATATTATTATATTGACTATTTGATTGATGCAAAAATTTACAATTTTATTAAAATAGTGTAGATGGCTTATGGGGGCTGTAGAATAATTTTTTAAGTTATGTAAAATTTACCCATTTAGTGATTTTTTTGGTATTAAAAAAGAAGAATTTCGTGAGTAGGGGTGACGGCGATGGTGGCAACAATGTTTGTGGCAACAACGACAGTGGGACAACATAGTGGCAGTGGGCAACGGCGTCGGGAAAATCAACTTGGATGTTTCGTGAGAGGGGAGATCTTGAGTGAGAGGTGCGAGCTCAGTGCAAGTTGTAGCTTCAGTGCGACATCAAACTGTCTAATGTTGGAAAAAAAAATTGTAAACCTAGACGAATGAGGTGCATGCTTCGATCTAATTGCGGCGAATGCGAGATTCGCCCGCGTATGTCTCACCGAGTTGGTTGAAGCATGCCCCTTAATGCACTTTTTTTTTCTTGCGTTGAGGCATGCCTCAAATTATGTAATGCTAAACATGCGTATATAGTGTTGAGGTGAGATAAAGAGATTATGAGAGATGATAAGCTTCACTGAACTCGTATCAGTTGGTTTGCAAACTTATAAGAAGAGAAAAAACATAATTTATGGACAAATCCAAGCTGCCTTTTCTTTTCATTCATACATTTTTTATGATGCGAGATTAGCTTTGAAATTCAAAATAAAAAAATGAAATTTGAATTTCACAAATTTCCATCATGAATAGCTTTTGTATAATTCTCAAATTTGAATTTAAAATTTGTAAGACCTTGCTTTTTGATTGAATCCTTGAATGATTTGAAACCCCTACATTTTGAAGGTTTAAAGCATCATAATTAGATGATTAATAAATTATAACATCTCTGTGAATTTGAATCTTGAATGTTTATGGCATTGCCACTTTAATGATATTTGTAATGCTCAATTATCTCCACAATTTGAATTTTAGTAGTCTTTTCATTTTTGATTAGCAAGGGTCAAACTACATTAATAACGAGGGGCTGATCACATGCATAAGAAGAGATTAAAAACTAAAGCATTATAAAAGTAGTTTTCTTTAATTCAACTACTTCCATTTATCAACTTACTTCCAGCTAGCAACTTCCAAGTAATTTTAATAACTCTTAAAAAAATTAATGATAATAACTTGAAAGGAAATTATATCATCATAGGCATGAAGGAGTTGTTCTCTTTTTGTGTTTTTCTTGTCACGTGCTTTGCGAAAGGATTTATAGTCTGTATGGCTTTAGGTAGAGAATTTGTAACTTGAGGTGCATTATGTGGTATAATATTTACGGTTGAGATAATTTATAATGATAATTATTGTTTAAGTGGACTTATATCTTCTTTAAGTTGGTTAGTTTGACAATCCCAGTACTTCATAAATACTTTAGATGATAAATGCTAGTTTCATTGTAAATAGGATTAAATGACATGTTCAACAGTAAATTTATAGAGTAATAATTTAATCTAATGGTCTTATATATTTTCGTTGCATTTTATAAATTTTTTGTGTGAATGATTGAGATGAAGTATAAACAGTATTGGTGCACTTTCTTGATGGATACTTTTTCTGATTAATTCATAAAAAACCTATTTTTTCTCGTGTCAATTGATTTTAGCACATGTACTTAGAAAAGTTTGTGCTAGTGATAAGTGTACTAGAATGAATTAAGTGATGCTACATATTAGATTCCCTCAAAATTAAGATATTCTTAGTATTATGAATGGTATGAATTTTGATATTTTTTCATATCCTCATATGAAGTTAAATTAAGGATGAGCTTTGAACTGTAACGAGTGTTTGAGACCATTCCACTTTTGTTTGTCATATGTACTTGAGGATAGGTCTTCCTCCGCATGGTGTTTTGATCATTTGGGTTAATTAAATGTATGTGCTTTTTAATAGGTGTGGGATGATTTAACCTTCAAAAGAGCAATGAGTGATGTGCTCTTTAATAGGTCTGGTAAGATTTAATTTTCATAAGTGCAAAATAAGTGATGTCATTGAAACTTCACAATGTGTAAACAAGTTCACAGGGGATGCATGATTGCCGTTAGACTGCGGCACCTAGGCTGTGGATCCCACAGATAAGGGATTCCCGTATTGCAAGATTGACCGCCATGCTGAACAAAGCACTTTCTTATTCACCTGTTTTCTTTTATTCCTTTTTTGTTTCCTTTCCTTTTTCTTTTTTATTTTTCTGATTTAAGTTATTCCTTATTAGTGATCTTTTATATATTTGGTGTTTTAGTTCACGAGACGTCAATTTTGCTGTTTTAATAAATTTGAGAGACTTCTCTCTAATTTTCTGTGCTTCGGAGTGCTATAACATTTTCCCTTCGCAAGCGGTATGTTTGTGGCTTGCCCATGAATAGATGGTGGACCCCCCTCGCCTTCCGCAGCTCACTGTTTCGTCGTTTGGCTGCTGATTTCAGCCGGACAGCCATCGAGGTAGCCCTTGCCTACCGTTCAGCACCAAAAACTGCTGTTTTTAGTATTTCGATTTGCTATTGAACCGTTTTTCAAGCATCTTCTTCATCGGCTTTAATCCTCTTATGCCTGCAATCACTCCTACAACATTCCTAACTCCTTTTAGTGTTCACGTTTTAGGTGTTCTAGAATGGTATCATCTTATATCAAGAGCCTGACACGCCCTAAATTTTTTTAGGTTTTTTCTTTCTTATCCCAATTCAAAAATTAAAAAAAAAATCGCCTCCATACCCTAATTATTCCTACTATAATTTTAAGCCCAACATTCAGCTTTTTTCACCTCCACAAAAATTTTATATTGATACTTACCACTAAAACCTAAACTCTCAACAAACCTTGATTTGTAAACCTACATTTGTCTGAGATCTGATCGAGAGAAAATGATGCTATGCCGCCAAAGAGGAGCGCTCATCGACGTGTTTAGGAACTTACTTTGGATAATATGCCACAAAAAAATTTCTAGTTGTAACAAAGGCTTGCTGCCTTTGAAAGTAGAAAATTTGGTGAGATCACTTGTAACGTAACAATAATGGTCACTTGTCAGATTGAGATGAAGTGAATTCCTTTCACTAGGTAGTTTCTAGTGCTTTAGAAGAACTACCTTGACGATTTGGCATATAATATCAAATAAACCATAATTTTGGAGTGAAGATTGACTTGCCATATCTTTTACGACCACATGGATCTCGACGAGTTTACCGAGTGGCTTCAGATAGTGGAACGGGTCTTTGAGTATACAAATATTTCACCTGACTAGAGGGTCAGGCTAGCCGCTAACAAGCTAAGAAAGAATGCTTGTTTTTGGTGGAAAACTTGAAGCGCCGGCGCCAATGCAAGGGAAATGGCGAAATCACTACCTGATCTTAAGATTAAAATGGAGATTTAGCGCAAATTTCTTCTCCCACATTACTGTCATGATATGTTCATAAAGCTCCACAACCTGTGCCAGAGAGACTTTTGTAGAGTTCACAACTGAATTTGATCAACTTATGTTAAAATGTGAGTTGTTGGAATCCGAGGAACCCACATCGACGAGATATTTTGAAGGATGCTATGATGCTAGGAAGAACACTTATTGAGGTTTTCAAGAACTTACTATAGAGTATATGCCAAAAAAAAATTCTAATTGTAGCAAAGGCTTACCGCCTTTTAAGAGGAGAAAATTAGGTGAGATCACCCATCACAATGGTGGTCACTCGTCAAATCGAGAGGAAGAAGTGAATTCCTTTCACCAGACAGTCTCTAGTGCTAAAGAACAACTACCTTGACCATTTAACATTGAATATCAAAGTAGAAGCCATAATTTGAGAGTGAAGATTGACATGGCATATTTTGACGACCACATAAATCTGGGCGAGTTTACTAAGTGGCTCCAGACGGTGGAACAGGACTTTGAGTATATAAATATTTCACCTAACAAGAGGGTCAAGTTAGCCGCAAATAAGGTAAGGAGGAATGCTTATTTTTTGTGGAAAAAATTGAAGGACCTGCAATAATGCGAGGGAAAAGGCAAAATCACTTCTGGTTTTAAAATGAAATTGGAGATGCAGTATAAATATCTTTCCCTACATTACTGCCATGATATGTTCATAAAGCTCCACAACTTATTCTAGAGAGATTTTTGTGGAGTACACAACTGAATTTGATCAACTTATGCTGAAATGTGGTTAGTGGAACCAGAGAAACACAGTGACGAGATATCTTGGAGGATTGAGGTCTTCTATTAAGAACGTGATGCAGTTGCAGCCATATTGATCCTTACTTAATGTACAAATCCTAGCACTGAAGGTGGAGAAATAAGAACTTCACTAGATGATCGCCACACCATACCTTGCAGGATCAAACAGAAAAAGTACACTCCGTGGAGCATCCAAGCCGACCCCGCTAAAGGAGAAACCCATATAGAGTGGAGAAAAGGTAGAGAATACTAGGACTCCTAAATCCATCCCAGCAAGATAGTGCCACCACTTTGGGTACATTGCATCAGATTGTCCAAACTGGAGGATGATCTTATTCACTAAGCAAAGAGCAATGAAAAACATAGTGACTCAGGAGACACGGGAGAAGGCGAAGAAGCTAAGGAGTATCAACTTGTAGTCGACAAGGGAGATGCTAGTTATTCAAATTGAGATCATCAGAGAGATTTCAAAATGACTAATATTGGTTGTCCTAGAAGGTAGTGAGGTTGAGGTAAGGAGCATTCTTATAGAATTTGAGGAGGTGGTCACAAGCTACCTTTCTGTAGGCGTTGAAGGATCATCAACATGAGTGACATTGGTTATCCAAGAGGGCCATGTGTTTGTGGAGCGGATACCAGACACACAACACCACCAGATAAGAGAATTTTAAGATTTTCAAATGTACAATCTATCTCTTAAGTTGCCACTACTATGGAAGGTCCAACATTTCAAAAATGAGAATATTTTGAGCTATTTCTGAAAGGTTATATGGAATAATCTGGGTCTTAAATTTCAGTTCAATTCAACAACATCATCCTAGATTAATGACTAGACAGGATTGGTAATTGCAACTTTGGAAACCACCTTAGATGTTTTGTGTGAAAGGATAAATGGCAATGAGATCCAAGTTCTTTTAGAGAAAAAAGGAGATACCTATCATACAAGGGGAGAGTGATGGGGGATGCATAATTGTCACAAAACTGCGACGCCCAAGACGCAAATCCCCTGGATACGGGATTCCGGTTTAGCGGGCTTGACCACGCCGACACTTTCATTTTTAACTGTTTTAGTTTATCCCTTTCTTGTTTCTTTTTTTTTTTTAAATTTTTTTATTTAGGTTATTCCTATATTCTGTGTATTTTTTTGTTTGAGATTTCAGTTTTTAATAAATTTTAGAGACTTCTCTCTAATTTTTTTGCTCTTTGGAGTACTGTAGCATCATCCATTTACAAGCGGTGTGTCTGTAACTTGCCCAAGAACATGTGGTAGATCCCCGTCACCAACTACACCTCACTGTTTCATCGTTTGGCTGCTGATTCAGCCGGACAGCCGTCAAGATAGCCGCCGTCTGATGTTTGCAGTTTTCAGTTCACTGTTCAACCATCGTTCGTGCAGTCTATTCAACTGCCTTTCATCCTCTTGCGCTTGCAATCATTCCTAGAACATTCCCAACACCTTTTATTGTTCTATCACACCATCTAGGAGCCCTAGAACAATATCACAAGTTAAAATCAGACGTGCCAAAAGTGATGTCAGAGAAGTGCATATAAATGGTGATGATTCACTTATTACTTCTTTAGGAAAAATAATTCGAATTAAAGTACCAATTTAACCATTGATTTGTGGTCGCTTTTCCTCTATAAGGTTTCATGGGTATATTTTGAGGATTTTGTTTTGGACATTGTTATTTTTATGACCTAATATTTAACTCTTAATCATCAATTCCTGTTTTTCTTAAATTGATGTATCACCCTAAATGAAGGGAGACTATACCAAATTTTGTCATCGCAGCCAGTTAATGGGGACTAGGCATGTAATGGTTATAGACAATGATTTACTAATATAATATTGATCTTGGACAGGTGGATGAAAGGGTTTAAGTTTTAGGTTGATTCTTAGTATAGTTTTAGTGGACATAGAATCCAATGTTACTGTTTTCATCAACGATTGCCCTAGATTTATTTTCATTCCAGACTGTAAACACCTAGAAAGTTTTATTTTTTTCTAGAATCATTACAATCAAAGATATAGTGCATGTTAGGTGGATGAATTGGTTGTGCTACTTGTGTAGGAGAATTTTGTTTATTATTTTTAGCGTTGAATATGAATTACCTGGATATTATTTCTAGGTTGTTAGATCTTTCATCTTCCCCACCTTTTAAAATTTCTAATCAGCAACTCTCATTTCTAGGATAAGCATCAGGTGAATGATGCCTAAGTCATTATTTTCTGCTTGATTTGTTAGACCAGTTTCCTGTATCTATAATAGAGCTGCACTTTCTTGACATATAACAGATCCTGATTTGAAGCTTCTTGTTGCACATGGTGCCATTAGAGCAATTCCTAAAAAGGAACCATTGACATGCTGTGTTTGTACATGGTTTCCAATTTATATCAGTGGCCATTTTTATTGAATTCACTTTAGTTGATTTGTTGTTCTTTGGTTCCAATTTCCATGTCTTTATTATTAACTGCCATATGTGATGGGGCTGGTTATACTGGAATTTGTACCTTGGGCTGCTTCTCTTTTTATGCTTTAAATTTACCCTAGGATAAGCATTTTGTTATATTGAGGGTTGCTTAGAAGGGAAAATTTAATGTTTGCAGAGTATGAGGACGAACTATAATAATATTCATCTACATCCAGACCAATTTCGAGATATCCTTCTAGATAAGGTAGCTTACTATAAGTTCTCCCCCTTTAGCAGTTTTATTTTATTTGTATATTTTTGTAAATGCAGCTCTATTTTAAGTACTACATTGTTATGCTTTGTATTGTTATTTGACTGATTGATTTCTTTGGTTGTAGGTTGGCTTTAGGTCTGCTGATACAATCACGGATAATTTATCTGGCACAGTTGCTGGTTTTGATAGGCAAATCATTGCCTTCCAAAAGTGATTTTTAATTGGAGGGGCAGAAGGTAACAGTTTTAGCAATTTTATTATCACGGTATTTGTTCAGTTTAATAACCATTCGTAATTTAAAATAACCTTTCATTCTTTCATATTTCTATTCCTTTGGCGCATGCAATCCCTAGCTTGTTATATACTCATCAACTGTGCTTGTTTCTGCTCGATTTTACTCATTTAACATGCTTTTGCAACTGATATGGAACAATCTAATAATTTGAAGCACATTGTACTTTTTGCTGCTTTGTGTGTAGTGCAATGTTTCATACTGTACCTTTTGAGTGTAGCTGTGATACTTCAATACAACATTTCTTTCGTTCTACTTAATTTCTGTTTGACTAATAGGAAATACAATTTATTTACATCTCATGCAACACTTAACAGTTAAAAGATCGCTGATAATTAATAAATGAAGTTTTATTTGAATGAGAATTAAAAAAATAATTGAAATAAGTTTAACAATGATGGTGATATTGCCTTGCCAAGGTGTATAAATTAAAACTTCAATTTTCTTTTTCATTGCTATATGCTCCTATTACATTCCTACAAAGGATTAAAGCATTTGCTGTCCGCTCCTCTCCTTGTCTCCATCTGTCTTAGTCTTAATACTAGCCCATCAAATATTTTTTTTGTGTAGAGGGTTTAGAGATGTAAGCATTTTTCTTCCTGCAAATTATGCAAGATGATTTTACAGTTATATAATATTATTTTTTACTCATCGCCACTTATATCATCATACTGTTGTTTTGCCATCACCTTAAACTTTCACTGTAGCATGATCATTGAAACATCATATTTTTGTTATACTTGAGCAGCAATGAAGAGAGTTGACGGCATGGAATACTAGTCAGACATGAAACAAAATTCACGAATAGCTCTTGTTCTCGCTACTTTTTGATCATTTTTCATGCTCTACGGCATCAGGTCGCCATTTGGTTCATGTATATATGTGCGTAGGAATGGAAGCCGCCTGTGCATTTTTTTTATTTTGCAGAGCTATGTCTACATTGCAAGGGTATTTAATACTTTTACGTAGTACAGATCTGTTTGAAACTTATTTTTATTTAAGGCTAGTAAGCAATATTATTTTATATTGACTTGCAACTGTTGCAGGCTCTGCTCATTCTTCTTTTGTTCTTTTCTGATAACAATTACGGCAATATATATATATATATATATATATATATAACATTTCAGGTAAAATGTTTTATAACTCAAATAAATTGGATAATAAGTGGCTCATACAAAGCAAATCAATGTGGGTCTGGATTGGGTTAGAGGACCTTGTTAGGTTAGCCTCCCACTTATTAAGGGATGAGAAACACTGCACTTTAGCATGGATGGAGTTTAGTTTAAGGGTTTGTTTGGGGCAGCTGCATTTTATCCAGTTTATTCAGATAAATAGTTTATTCTGATAAGCTGCTGATAAGCAGTAGATCCGGATAAGCTTTCTGTCTGTTTGGTATTGAACATTTGGAAAACAACTGATTTGCAGCTGTTTATGGATAAATTTCTATTATGCCCTTGAAATGAATAAGTTAAGCTGTTTGGTTTCTGCGATTTGAGAACGGCTGATTTGCAGCTGTTTGTAGAAAAATAATCGTTTTCGCTCCTCTTTATTGCTAAAATTAGTTTCACCACTTGCAACTAAATCATGTTCAACAATTATATAACCAACTAAAGCATGTTCCACAATTTCTATACAAATCAAATATGATACTTTCACCACTTGCAACTCTAAGCTCATATACAAACCAAATATGATTCCAATTGAGGATGTGAACATGTGAATCTCAAAATAACATCAACTCATAGCTCAACATTAACTTCCATTACACAATGGATTAATTTAAAAATAAACAGCCAACCATTCTCAAACCCAAAAAAAATTTCACTCAACGTTGCAACTGTATAGAAATAATCCAAATAGGTTTGTTAAGCCAACAAATGCGCATTTCACTGTTATGTTTGTTAAGCCAACAAATGCACATTTCACTGTCTTTCAGTCGTGTTGAGATTAGGATTTGTCAATGCATATATATGTGTGTGTGTGTGTGTGTGTGTGTGCGCGTGTCAAAAGAGGAATGTACTCTAAAATAAACACAAGCAAGGTCAATTATTTAACCAAAGAAAACCAAGAATCCAACCACAAAAGAGAAACACAAACTTGGAAGAGAAGCTAGAGCTGGAGACCTAGGATTTTAAAGCCCTGGATGAGGGGAGCTGGAGAAGAGAATGTCGAAGTAGGGAGAGAAGGGCTGTCAAACTGACTCTCTACTGTGAGGAATGTTGAATGAATGTCGAAGAAGCAGGAGCGCCGATGGCAGGATTTTACCTGGAATGAATGGCGAAGAAGCATGGAGAGCCTAGGCAGAGCTCGAGCGCGATTCCTTGGTGAGGGTGGCAGAGTAGACAAGGTTTATTAGCAGCAAGGGCAGGTGCGTATTTTTCTTCCTCCGAACGCCGATCGCGGGGTTAGAGCAGAGATCGGCTTGTGATATTAAAAAAAAAAAAAAAAAAAAAAAAACGTTCTCCCGCTCGTACCTTAAAAGTGCGAACCAAATATATGCACGGCTTTTTATAAAACGGCTCCGCATGTATAATACCTCCCAAACGGATCCCAAGTGACAAAAATAAATTTTTATCGAGTCATTTTTAATGAATAGTTGCTCTCAAATAATAATAGTTTCATATAAAAATGATGATTGATAATTAAGACGAGAATTATTTTTTAGTTATTTCTTCCCTTTTAATATACAAATTTAATTTTTTCCCGAAATCACAAAAAAATAAGTAAATGAGTGGTTAGATAGGTGGTTTAATTGCGATAAATTCATTTGCACCCTTCATAAATAGCAGTGGCATTTGTGGTATTGGACAATAAATAGGTTGATGCTCCATGGTTGAAATCTGCATTTAAATTTGTACTCTCCCTTGTTTTGTTAGGCGAATAAGCTAAAAAATAAAAAATAAAAACAGAAGGTACACATTCAGGTGTGTTTTTGAATAATAAAATTTACTCGTGTCACAATCAAACCATCGATAGTTTGATGAAAATGAAAATTCTTGGTGGGGTTTTATCAAAAATTTTGATGATTGAATGAGAATTTGGAAATTGGTTGAGAAAGGGTGCTTGATTTGTGAATACTAATATTTTGTGTGATCTGAATGTAATTGACCAAAAAATAAATAGCGGTGATTACATAAAGGGCACCCAAAACATTGCTATTTATAAGTCTAAGCACTCATTTATTTTTCAAATCATCACTCACATATCAAAGGTCATGATAAAACCCAACTCATATTTTTCATTATCAAATTCACAATGGTTTGATCGTGGCATGTATAAATGCATAGATTTCATAATTTTAAAAATTTCATTGGTGCTTGATTTTCAAATAGCAATATTTCTTATGTGCTGAATGTAATTATCAAATAATTATTATTTGTGGTGGTCCCAACAATGGGTAGTGGGATGCTTATCCACCCTTATTTGCGTAGTGCTTTGGGCCGAGGGCAAATGGATTGAGTTTTAGTGAGCTTGCTGTTTGTTCGTATTCCAGTTTGTTCAAAAATTTTTAGCTCAAAATAAGATCGCGTTTGAAATTATTCATGAATAACGAGATCGTGTTCGACTTGTTTTGAATTTATATTTGTTTGTTTCAGCTCATTCGGCTCTAAATTTTTTTAATTTAAAATATTTGGTACATAAAATATAATTCATCCCATCTTGTGTATCTAAAAACTGACAAATATTTCAACTTTGTTTATACATTTAAACAAAATCAATAACTAAATTCTTTTGGGACTAAAGGCAAAAAACAGTTTGGCTTGGCGGGCGAGGTGGAATTATAGTGACATTTAAATGCTTAACCCTCAAATTTTTATGGATTTACACATGCAATCAATGCAAAAAGTAAAAGGGTGTGCAGATGGAAGAAATATTGCGTCCGGAGTCTGGACGTTAAACTGCATCCGGACAACAATAAAAACTAGTCATCTTTAAAGCAGTGGACCCATTTTTTGCCAACTAAAAGAAGTAAAAAAAGATTATTTCTGCGCAACCCAAACCGAATACCTCAAAAAAATGTGAGCTATTTTCTTATTCTTTACTAGGGTTTGTTCCCGCGTCTAGGGTTTAGACGATATTTCTCTGTTACTTTCGAAGAGCACCATAGCATAGCATTTTTTAAGATATAATATGAAGATTTTGGTGACAATAACTGAACAGTGGCAGGTTTTACTGCTTTTAAAATGGTACATTCATTAGGGTTTGCTTTGTGTTTTTTCAGTTAGTAGATTTTGTTAGTAGTTTCACTCAATGTGTCTTCCGGTATGAGTTTCTACTGTTTTACCCAAACCTAGTATTTTTATATTTTTTGAATATATTTATTATGATATTTAAAGCTTTCATTTGTTTCTTACATGAGAGGAGTGACCCTGGCAAATGCTTCAACGCTCAGGTGGCTTACATGCAAGTGCATGGACAAAGTAGTATTAGATTTTTTTGAGTCCAGAATGTCGATCCCACAGAGTTCAATGTTATCAAATTTAGGAAAATGTTCTAGCCTACTTAAATTCATCCTCAATTTGTAATTTAAAGTAATTTAAGTTGTGTTATCAATTCCTACCGCAATGTAAATAAGTTTACAGTACTTGTACAAAAATTCTAGTTATCCTATAGTTAAGTTGGTGATGATCAGGTGATAAAGCTACATTCCCTTGCAGTGATAGTAGTGGAGTGTAGCAAATGAGAAATGTATATTGAAATGTAGCTAGTGAAAAATAAGAATAATTCTCTTATTTACCCTCTTTTGAGTGTAAAAATAATTTTGGTTAAAGTGATCTTAATTCCTTAAGCCCCACTTTGAAATTATCAACGATTATTTCTCTAGTATTTGCATTTCCCAATAGTGTACTTTTGCTTCATACCCTCTAGTTCAACGTGAGCATCCTAGTTGTTCATGTCATAGCTCTCCCAAGTCATTATGGGTTCGCAACAAATTAACAAATTATTTTGTCATAACGATTAGTAAATGAAATGCAGAAGGAAAATCATCACTTTAAAAGATTAAAAACAATTAAAAATCATTTTTACACTCCTACACGCCACACTACATCACCTCAAGGAAAAGATAGAGGAGATTACTCAGAAAACTTAGAGAAAACACCACAAATCTCCATTGAAAACAAGAGAATCCACATATCAAAGTGTTTACAGAAAATACAATACTTTAAACACAAGAATACTTATCTCTCTCCCTCAATACAGCATTGAGAATGCTCCACCAAAGCTCTAGATGCTCTTCTGTAGACTCTCTTCACTTTATCACTCAGATCCTCACCTCACCAATTCCCTACACTAGACTTGCTTGCTCTCTCTACCCTAGAGCAAGCCTTCAACTCTAAAGTTAAACTCTCCTAAGATAAGTAGCACTTTAAATTCATCAACCCCTTTCAAAAGTCTTCAAGTCCTCTTTAAATAGCCTCCAAATACTCTGTTCAAATTACCTCTGGACTGCCCAAGCGATGCTTCGAACAGGTGGGTCGAACCGCTGTAACTATCCCAAGCTATTGCTGAAGCCTAGGCGCCAATCTCTCGGGAACTAGTTTTTTAGCCTGACCTCCTAGGCACCTAACTAATCTGGCACCATGGCCCTGACCTTCAAATCTGGGGCTTTGCTGCTCTCTCGGTTTGCATGAGTTGGAGCTGGCGCCTAGGGGCCCCAGAAGCCTGGTGCCAAGGCCCCAACCCACTATATTTCATTTCAGCTCCAAGTCCCCTCCTTTCACACAATGTCTCTTCCAATTCGCTCTACTCCTAATACCTGTTATACTTGCAAGAAACATATAAATTTTTTTAAAGTGCAATTTCATCCATAAAGACGTCCAAAATATACATGAATTCATGCAATCTTTTCACGCATCAATGAGTGACTGTTTGGTTCATTCATGAGAAGAAACAAAATAGATAGAAGACAAATTATGACCATGATACAACCAAAAGGCTACCAGAAAATACTTCAATACCACCAAAATAACTTTAAAATACCACCATACGATACCACAATGTGACCTTATTCTAATGGTAATACCACAATAATATCAACAAAATATCACATTAATTTCAAGATACTACCACAATAATATCACTATAACTCCAATATCGTAATCAGAATACAACTACAATACTACAATGATACTACCTGAATACCACGAGAATAATACCGAATACCACCATAATACCACAATAACTATCAATATATTATCATAATAATATCACAATAATACCATTAGAGTACCATGTGAATATCATTAAAATATCACTAGAATACTACTAGGAGTACTACAATAAGAATACCGCCAGATTACTATTAGAATATTCTGGTGGTATTCTAGTAATATTTTTCTGGTATTTTGATGGTATTATGGTGGTATTCTTGTGGAATTTTGGTGTTATTCTTGTGGTATTTTGGTAGTATTCTGGTAGTATTACTGTAGTGTTATTGTTGTATTAATGTGGTATTATTGTGGTATTTTGTTGGTATTCGGGTGTTACTCTCATGGTATTCTGGTGTTATTCTCGTGCTATTTTGATTGGTCTTATTGCGGTATTTTTGTCTTATACTTGTGATATTCTGGTTGTTTACCAGTTGTATTCTGGTAGTATTTTTTGGGTTTAATGGTTATTTTTTGGTGGTATCCGGTTTGTTTATTAGTGTTTTTTTATCCTTCTAGGGGTGTTTAGTGGTGGTTTTTGTGGTATTATGTGCTGATTGTTACTCTTATGTTATTTAGAGTCTTCTGGTAACACTTTCTTAAACAACATGTACACATGCGCAGTTTAGCGAGCCAATGAATATGAGCGACGATCCAATTATGAATGAATTGCTTGGCACCATTGTGTGGAATGAAAATGACGCATATAAATTATATTGTGGTGATCCACAACATATTGGATTTAATATTCAAAAAGATCATGTCAGTTTTTGGCCAAACCTAAAGGAAATAAGTAAGGATTTTCTTACGTGGTAAATCTAGTTTTAAAAATGTACAACCTCTCAAAAACACTGTGAATTTTAAAATAGCAGAGACCAAGATATGTTTTCCAGTTGTGGTTTGATATGATGTTGATGTTGATGACAATTGGAAGGATATAAAATTTTTAGAAAGTTATAATCATTCCTTACTCGAGTTAGGTGAGAAGCATCATTTGAGATCTAGACGAAGCATCAACGACATTAATAGAGATGTGCTCAAATCAATGATAAAAGAAGGTATTGAAGCTACTAATGCATTCAACTTTATTGCAACGAAAGTCAGTGAAGCTAAGAGTATAACATTTTTAAAAAGAGATGCATTCAATTTTCTTCAAAAAGAAAGAAGAATGAGGAATGAGAATGGGGACACAATGCTTTAATTTAGTTGTTCATAGATAGACAAGTTGAAGATAGTAGGTTTGCATGAGATTTTCAGACTGTTGAATCAGGTAGGTTGATGAGCTTTTTTGGAGCGATTACAAGTCAAGGGTTGATTATGACTGCTTCGGGAATGTCATAATTTTATTATAAAAGTTATCGATTGAATAAATGTAACTTTTGTTGTGCTCTTGTTAGTCACTTGGATTGGGGTTAGGACTATCCTTTGTAGGTTGTCGAGTTGGTAACACCTGTTCAAGGTCAGGAAGCACACAGTTTAGCTCTGAGCCTCACCTTCATCAAATTTTATACTTAGTCACGGTCTTCCATATGTGACTATGGGTTTCGTTTTACTTACTAGTGTTTTCTTATGATTTGCTTTTTAGCTTCTTTATATTCGGTTTTCCCATTTTCTTTTTCTGCAATTTATTTAAATTTCTTACAAATTATATTATGTTTTATGACATTTAACCATGTAGCGGTAGCAGAAGCCCAAGTAAATGTATTGTAATTCTTTTATTTACTTTACCGAATTTCTTACCTGGATTCATTTATTCTACATGCAAAACTAAAACCAAAACCAAAACAAAAACAACAAATAAAAACAAAAAACAAAACACATTTTTAAAATTAAGCTACACCTTTAAAACAATGAACAAACATAGTACACTCCGTTTGGATTTAAAAGAATCTCTCGGATGAGGTAACCCACAGTTGCTAACGAGAATTCTTCGGTCTAAATGAGCCTAAAAACTCATTTAGACTAAGTAAATTCAAAAGAAAATTGTGATGTCAGAATGAGGGAACCGTGGGATCTTAACCGGTGTCGCTCTAATTAAATTAAAATTTCTCCAAATATGACACTTGAACAACAACAACAAAACCAAACTTTGACACCAAAACTGTGAAACATAAATCCTCAAGCTAGAATCTTTTAACCCTTAGACCTTGGAACTGCTACTTCAATAAGGAGCTCGGAGCAAGCACTATGGGCAGCACGACGAGGACATACAGAAGAAAATCTTCGAGAGAGTAAATGAGCCTTCATCAGCAAAATCTTTCCTTAGAATTAAACAACAATCCATAGGGCTTCGAGGTAGTCTGCCTAGTGGGACGTAAATCCTCACCTAATCTTTAGGCTCCTGCACAGTCATGTTGAGTAGCATAAGTTCTAACTCTCTTAAGGATCTGTGGCTGTCGTTCGGTATAACATAAGCTTTGCTATCTTCCTAAGTTATTTGTATGATATCATGCAAATGTAAACCCTATACAATAAAATTGGTAGGATGGAAAATCTAATAATATATCATCGAAATTGAAGCCAAACCAAAGAATAGTTTGGGAATTTATCGAGGTTCTCCCTAGGATCCATGACATCCACTACTTTTCTCCATTTAGATTCTAAAAATAATTGTTCTTGTTTTGAACCATTTCCATTTGGTTTTCCCATGTTCAACCTTGAAAACCCTAAACTTTAAAAATCTTGCAGGCAAGTGCATTTGATCTTAATTGAGAGTTTTCTTTTGTGATTTTGATTATCTGAGATATAATTAACTATAGGGGTTTACCCTTATAGGAAACTAAAGAACTCAACTTAAAATAAACCCTACCTTATCTTTTATATTAGATAGGGGAACTTATTGGTCAACATAAATATTAACAAACCAAAATAAATATCATAAATTTCTTAGTTTATTTAATCGAGCCTCACTATCGAGTAATGTGTATATTCCTCAGGATATGTGCATGGCTTGTGGTGTGTTACTTGATTATTTAAACTATTAAATATATGAGATCTATTCGGTCTCTTATTTTTGAAATTAAAATACTACTTTTCAAAATTATATGTATATTAAATTAAACTATATTTTTAAAGCAACCAACAACTCCCATTTGGCGACAGACAAAGACAGCTTCAACAGATGTTCAAGTGGTTTTCCAAGAAGAGCAGATACCAAATTAGTCTGTGGGGGATGTTCTTTTCTGGTTACCGATAGGGCAAACGAAGATATAGCCAGTTCTGAAGCCTACCCTGCCAGAGTATACACCGACCAAACCTTATGAAGGATGCATGGAGTGTGACATTCCCCAATAAGAGCTTGTCATAATTCTAGTGGTGCATAGACATGAAGATCGCTCGAATTTCGAACCGTACATCCCAGAGTTTATTCAACCAAAGTAACTTCAGATATTTTTGGAGCACAAATTAGAGAAGTTCCAAAGGATCCGAGGGTAGAAATTTGAACCTTTCAAAAGATAACATGAAAAATATGTCAACATATTGGACGAATTAGAATTTCATATAAATGTATTTTCTGAAGCTGAGCAAAGAATGATAATTGACTGCGTCTTCGATTTAAGGCAGTCATTTGAGAAAGAGAACATACTCAGAGCCCCAAAAATGGATAAGAGACAAAGGTAGAATCACTATTTAGTGTGGATGTTACTATAGTTTTGCTTATGATCATGAAGGGATTTGTCCAGGGATCATCATATATAAACCATCAATTATAAAAAGGATGATCAAGAAGATGGTGTCATGGCATGACTTGCCGACAGATTGTGTCCCCAACAGTTGCATTATATATACAAGGAGTGCAATTGCATTCCGATCCACATCGATCATCACGACTTCATAAGGTCGTTCAACACAATATCTTTCATCATCGAGTGTAACCTGATGTTTGGCAAGGAGTTTGGGATAGTTGGCCCATGTAAGTTTCGAGGACCAGTTGAGATCCCTTTGCCCGTCGAATCAGTGTTGGTACTCAAAGGAAACAGGACATACTTGGCAAAATAATGCGTCTTGAGAGTCCTGTGGAGAGGAATCTGAATATCTTTCAGAAAGATGGATGATAGCAAAGCGTCTTTTTTTATCTGCCTGACTCGGATCTCAAAGGTTTGCGACCTCTGGAGTTGTGAGATAGCACACATTTAAGCGTATGAGAATGGAATTCTGTTCCGGAGTGTACCTTAGGAGGTGAGGTTGGTCTCTCTGCAAGTCCAGGGGACGGGAGGAGCTCGCTACCTTAGAGGAGTTGAGATTACAGTTTACGATCACATGTTGCTGCAGTATTTTAATCTAGATGATATTATCAGATAACATCTCATTGTATTGGATCTTGAAGATATTTTGATTTCAGCAATTCAATGCAAGTTACTCTGTTCTAAGTTTGCCTCATTGTGCGATTGATTTAAAGCCACTAAACTGAATTTTGATTCAGTTTTACAAATACTAACAAACAAGGAATGATACAAAAAAATGCAATAAATGATGTCTAAAATAACGTTAACAAGAATTAAAAATTAAGAAAATTTTAAATTTAAAAAAATAAAAAGATGAAATGAAAAGAAATTTTGAGAAACAAATAAACAATAGGACTTCACACAATTCTATATTTTCCACAATCTTCATCAATACCAAAAATATCATACACCTTTGTAAATTCCACATCAATTTTCACAAAGTTCAACATCAAACTCCCATATCATCAAATTTACAAATCTCCACTCTCTCACATATTTCTACAACATCTCTATGCTTCACAAATCTCTGCAAACCCACAAGTTCCACCAATTTTTGCAAATTTCACAAAGTCTCCCCAAAACTCAACAATTCCTACCACTCCATAAATTTCCACATTCCATAAATCCATACACTCAACAATCGAGATCGGTATAAGGCCCCCTTAAATGGATCACACCATCCGACTGCTTCTCAACACTCAACAATCGGGATCGGTATAAGGCCACCTTAAATGGATTACGACATCTGAATCCTTTCTCAGCACTCAGCAATCGGTATAGATGTAAGCCCCCCTTAAATAGATCACAACACCCAACTCCATTCTCATCACTCAGTAATCGGGATCAATACAAGGCTCCCTGAAATGGATCATGGCATCCGACTCCTTTCTCAACACTCAACAATCGGGATCGGTATAAGGCCCCCATAAATAGATCACGTCGACCAACTCCTTTCTCAGCACTAAGCAATCAAGATTGGTGTAAGGCCCTCTTAAATGGATCATGACAATTGACTCCTTTCTCAGCACTCAACAATCATGATAAGTGTAAGAACCCTTAAATAGATCGCGACATCTGACTCCTTTCTCAGTACTCAACAATCAAAATCGGTATAAGCCCCCCTTAAATGGATCACGACATCCGACTCCTTTCTCAGCACTCAGCAATCAGAACTGGTGTAGTGGATCACAGCATCTGATTCCTTCCCCAGCACTCAACAATTAGGATCGGTATAAGAGCCCCTTAAATGGATCACAACATCTGACTCCTTTCTCAGCACTCAACAATTGTTATAGATGTAAGGCCCCCTTAAATGGATCACGACATTTGACTCCTTTCTCAAAACTCAACAATCAGGATAAGTGTAAGGCCCCCTTAAATGGATCATGACTCCTTTTTCAGCACTCAACAATTGAGATAGGTGTAAAGCCCCCTTAAATGGATTACGACATCTAACTCCTTTCTAAGTACTCAACAATCGAGATAGGTGTAGGGTGATGCACCCAAAAAATGTGCAATTTTATGTATACATTTTATGCTTAAATTTGGTGATATTTCACATTAAAGAAATATGTTTTGATGCTTTGTTGTAGGTTTATTTATTTTAAGCATTTGGAGCAAAAAAGGAGCAAAAAAGGAAGAAATTTGGAGTCAAAATGACAATTTTCAGTATTTTGGCACCAGAGGTGCCAACATACAGAGATGAGGTACCATAACAGCTCCAAAGTGGTGCTAGAAGCGCCAGAATCCAGAGAGGAGTGCACCATTCCAGTAAACAGGTGTCAGAACAGACGTCAGAAGCGGTAAAAAAGGATTTGGATGAATTTTTGGCTATTTTTTACTATGTTTGAGATTTTCGAAAAGGCTCCAATCAATTCAAACGTCCCATGGAGTGGTTCAATGCATCTAGACACTTGAGGAAGTCTCTTGAGTGAAGAGATTTGATTTTCTTATGAAGGGATTTGCCTCTTGGTATGAAGAGGTGTGTCTCTTGGAAAAAGGAGGGAATTTTTGAATCTCTTTAGAAGAGAGGCTTGCGCCACTCTTGGTGTCTTGTCAGTCTAGTGTGTGTGATGTGTCTAGTGGTGTGGTGAGTGAGAGTGTGAGAGTTTAGAGTCTTGTGGTGGAGAGGATTTTTTTTTAGAGTTGTAAGATGAGAGGGAAGGTTAGAGGTTTCTTCATCATTACCCTTCTAAGAGAGAATTGTGTGTGGTTGTAAAGAGAGAAAGTTCTTCAAAGGAACTTGAAGGGATTTGCTTGAGTGTGAGATAAGTTATGTTTTTTTTTTCTTTTCTTGTTTTGTAAACTTATTTTTATATATAAAATACATATTTTGTTGCATCATCCTCGTGAATTCTGAGTAGTCTTCTTTGTCCTTCTCCCTACAATGAGATATGTTTTTATGAATAATTAATATTGTTGTGTAAGGTTTTAAATGTCAATAAATTGTGATGATTCAAACTCTGATTTTCATTTACTTTTCGATCTGGCCAATTGAAATTTTAAAATTTTTTTAGAAACATAAGATCTGATACGGCTATGTTTTTTACAACAAGGTGAGAGTCATAATCAATTTCATGGATGAGAAAATAGTCCATCAGGTTGAGTGCAATGAAATAGGGAAATATATTTTGATGGGTGTAGAATTAGAGATTTTAGGGAGACAGAATAAAATCCCCAATTTGGTCTAGTTGTTTGGAAACTAAAGTGAAATGTTAGCAATATCCTCTCAGCTTAACCACAGATTTAGGGATCAAACTCTGGATTGGCTAATGTTCTTTATGCACTCGACAAAGGGTAAATAATATGATTGCTCCTATTTGACACAATACAATTTTATATAATTTTAAATAATCTTAATTACTTCGCTAACCATAAACTCATTATAAAGGGGAATGAAGCTTTCTTAAATTTCAACTTTGTCACAAAGCATTCTTTTATTCTTAGTAAATTTAACTTTGAAGTTTAGAAAATAGCTTAGTTAACTTAATTTTTTTAGCTGCATTTCATTAGCATACATTAAAATTACTTTAGACTTGCATTTGTTATAGTTTGAATATTGTGTTTTATATTATAACCATAAGAATTTTTGCCTCCTTGTGTGATCAATACTTAGGACTCAATTAGAGCCATTTATTACTTGAGTGATACGTGAACTTGCGTAAAACCCCATAGTGTGTGAACTATTATCTATATTTTATAACATTTCGATTTTGCATACTAGATATTTCATAGGGATTTTAATTAACATAAAATAACACGCACTGCGGGCTACCCATCATGGGGCCCCCTTAAATGATCACTGCCTCAGACTCCTTCCTTAACACTCGGGACATGTAAGGCCCATTTAAATGGATCATGCCATTCGACTCCTTTCTCAATAACTCAATAATCAGCATAGATGTAAGGCCCCTTTAATTGGACCACGACATCAGACTCCTTTCATAGCACTCAAAAATCAGGATAAGTGTAAGGCCCCTTTAAATGGATCACAGCATCCGACTCCTTTCTTAATAACTTAGCAATTCAAAAATGTGTAGGGCCCTAATCCACCTTAAAATTACCTATTTTTAATATACATTTCATGCTCTCTTTATGCATATTTCTAATGATATTACACTTTAAAGGAAGTTATTTTGCATGTTTTTGGTTTTAGGTACAATAAAAGTACATTTGGTGAAAATGAAGGAAAGATAATGCAATTTGGAGCCAAAATGAGCAAAGAAGAAAATTCTAACCTAGCACATATCAATATGTCTTTCTATGCTTAATCTAGTTTACATTTCTCACATATTTTTATCAATTTGATTTTAAAAAGAGGTGACGGGTCGCTAGTAGGCCCGACCATAGGCACCTTGGGGTAATCTAGAAGTGACAGCCTAGAATTAGTCCTTACTACTAATAATACATCTTGATCTAATCTTTAAAAACTAGCCAATGTTCTTTTTGCACTGTAACAAGGGTAAAGAATATGTATGCTCCTATTTGTCACTACTACATTAAATTCTAAGTATTTCATTCCTAAACATTATCTAGGTAATTGCATGACAAGGGTAGTCTTTAATATCTCATGATTCTCTAAACCAATTTATCCAAATAAATTATATTTTTATTTATGATTTTCATTTAGGAATAGTTATTAGAAAAACAACTTTTATCTACATTCCAAACTAAGGCCTGATAGTATTAGACTTGAATTAACCTAAATGATTTCTTACCTTGCTTCTCTATGAGATCGATACTGGGGTATTAAAAGAAAGCCCTATATTACTTGAAAGATACATATACTTGCGTAGTACCCCTAGTTTGTAAACAATTTTCTATAATTTACATCAGTTTGATTTTGTACACTAACCGCTATTTATAAATTGGGTCAATTTTTTGTTCATCTTTTGGAAGCTAAATTACTGCGTAATTGCAGGTTGGGTCAAGTTTTTGGCGTCGTTGCCGGGGAAGCAACAATAAGAACTTTTAGGAAAATTTTAGTTAAACCTGTAAGACTTAGTTTTGGAATTTATAATATTATAATATCGTGTGTTTAATTATTGTGTGTTTATTTTAAAGAAAATTAAAAATACCAAAAATATTTTTGATATCTATCCTATTAGTTAAGTCTTTAGATTTGTACGCGTCGGATCGAGAGAGAACTTTTAGGAGGTTGATGAATTAGAAATGACTCCATGAATTTTTGTTAGAAATGGCGGATCAACAATGTAATGAATATTCATATTTGGATTATAATGCTAGTCAAGGATAACTTAAATCAGAAGAGAAATCTAGTAGAATTTGATCTAAAATATGAATCACCTAGAGAGAATCTGATCCAAAATTTAGGAGATCTTAAAATATCTTATATAGATCCATTTCTTATGAATTTTAAAGATGATACTAACATGAAAATTGAGAAAATCATAGGAAGAATATTGGATCTAGAAAGAAACTTGAGGAACAATGATATAAATCATTATGAAAAGGAAAAGCAAATAACAAAAATTAAAATTTGAGAATTTTATGAATTTCTGAATCTAGAAAAGATCGGGCGATTTATCAAGGATTACTTTTTTGAAATTTTAATCCAGGAGGAATCATTTGTCAAGCTGACGGCGTTAAACCAAACGCTTTATGGGAGGCAACCCATAATTATTAGTGTGGTTTGATTTAGTATGATTGTGAGTCATGATTGTTAGTGTTGTATTGTGATTGCTTTAGTGTGGATTGATCAGTTTGATTGATGTTTAGATTGTTAGGGGTTTGATTTTATCTTCGTGTGTCATGAGGGAGGAAATTCCTTAACTTCTTTTGGATCCATCTCAATTTCCATTACTTCTTTCTCCGACATTAGTTTCAATCGATAGGAGTCATGAACCTATTTGATGACTAACATATGGATAGTCTTAAACTATCTTTAGAACTATTAGAGGTGCTTAAATTAGAGGGATATGGTGACACCTGGGGTTTGTTCTCGCGAGCCAATATATCAGGGATAATTGTGTCCCTGAGATTTTATATTCTATAAAAAAATATTTCTATGTACCTAATTTATTAATGTAGAGATTCCGTTAGAAATCGAAAGTATGTTAGTGAGATGCGAAGAGTTAAAGGAAGAGTTGACCTCATTTATCATGTGTGTTTATGTTTGTGTTACAACAATTTAGAGATTTGAAGAACACTTAAATATATATTCCTATGCCGATGTTTGTTCTACTTATTAGACCTTTCTTTAGTTTAATTTTATTCTGACATGTTTAGTTTTGATTTACTTTCTATTGCAAATTGTTTTGTCCTGATCAATACTTGTATATGGTTTTAATAGAAATTTGTGGTAGATAGAATTTCTGAACTGTTTTTTTCTTCATACTTATATTTTCTGTGTTGAATGTTATATATGTTAAAAATTAAGTTTGGGGGTGGGAAGAAAAATATAAATTTTAAAGCTAGTATACTTCCTCATAGTTTAATACTATTGAAAGCATGTTTTAGGCTACATTTACTTTCATCTGCAGACATTCTATCCTAATTATGCATTTATATAAATTTGATAGGATGTTGTAGCTGTCGGTAAATTCAAATTTTATTTTTCTTCCTGCTATATTTTATGGAATTGATTACAAATTATTTTAAAATTCAAGTTTGGGGGGGGATGAAAAATAATTTTCAAAAACTTAAATTTTATTTATTCTAAAAAATGCTATAAATAAATTTGATTTTTGATTTGAAAAATGATTATTTGAATGAAGTTATATTAGGGAAATAAAATTTTGAATATAGAAATGAGTAAGAGAATTTAGTTAAAATCTATAGTAGTGATGAAAAATTTTAAGTTAAAATTTTCTTAGTAAAGAAATGATCAATATTGTGTAACTATCTATAGTAGGAAAATTTATATTTTGGAAAAATAGAAGAATTAGATTTTTGTTTTCAATATTTAAATTTCTTTTATTGAAAAATAATTTTTAAAATTGTTATTATATTTATAAGTAAAAGATATATATCTACCTTATGCTTTAGGAAAGGAACGGTGGAATTCAAAATTATTAAAGGCCTATCCAGATATAGTAATCCTTGCCTGAGAAAAGAAAAGTAAAGTATGAAAAGAAAAAGAAAAGAAAAGAAAAAGAAAAGAAAAGAAAAGAAATAAAAGTATAGTATATGAAAATGAAAGGAGAAGTCTGAGGATTAAAGGGCCTAATCAAAAATTAGTTTCACACCTGAGTTTTTTTTTTTAAGTATAAGATTTGAGAAAATTTTAAGCTTATAAATATAATATAATTAATCTAATTTTTTTTAATAAATATTTTTAAGTAAAGAAAATAAAATGCCTAACCCCTATATTTTGAAAAATTTACAGGTATTTCTGAATTAGATAGCAACACATATTTTCATACTCTTTCATCTAAGAAATTTCTAAACTTTAAATTGGTCTAATTTACAAAAAATTTCTAAATTGGACTACTACATTTCTAGAAAAAAATTTTAGAAACACCTAAAGAAACTCATACACATGATTTGCTTATGTGGTTTTACATGATTGTAGTGTTACTTGAGGACAAGTAACGTTTAAGTTTGGGGGAATTGATCCACCTTAAAATTACCTATTTTTAATGTATATTTCATGCTCACTTTATGCATATTTATAATGATATTACACTTTAAAGGTAGGTATTTTGCATGTTTTTGATTTTAGGTACAAGAAAAGGACATTTAGTGAAAATGAAGCAAAAACAATGTAATTTTGAGCCAAAACGAGCAAAGAAGAAAATTCTAACCAGCACATATCAATATGTCTTTCTATGCTTAATCTCTTTTACATTTCTCACATGTTTTTGAATGAAATTACACTTTGAAGAAATTTTTTTTTATGTTTATCTTGTAAGTGAAGATGTTAGGAACACAACACAACTGAAAAGGGGGGAAACAGAGTTGAAACAAAGCCAAACGGAGCAAAACGGTGGAGCTGCGCACAGGATGGTGCCTAGGTGCCAGACACGGCCAGAAACATTTTGGGGATGGTTATGGACGGTTATTGGACGGTTTTGGGTGGTTCCAAAGCATTCTAGAAGCCTCTGGACGAAATCCTACATGTCATCAAGCAATACAATGAATCTAGACAATTGGAGCGGATTTTAAATGAAGAGGTGCGTCTCTTAAGTGAAGGGGTGAGACCCTTCACATAGATGGACTGGCGCCTAGGCGCCAGAACTGTGGTCGAATTTTGAATAGACGCCTGAAGCAACTCTTGGTCATTTTCAAAGCTCTAAAAATAAGGATTAATTTTACAGTCTTAGGGAGTCCTTTTAGAGTTGGGTAAGAGTCATGATGTAGATTTCTACATTTTCTGGAGAGATTGGTTAGGGATTATGAGAGTTTTATGTAAGGAATGTATGAGCGGCGCATGAATTGGCGGGAGACTTTGGTGGAGAGATTTTCTTCTTTCTTTCAGAGGGAAAAAACTAAGTATTATGTTCTTCATTTTCTAGTAATTTTTGTAAACACTTTCTAGAGGATTTTCATTGATTTAAACGAATTTTTCTGTTGTGTTATATCCATGCTACATAAGTAATTTTCTTTACTATTTTCTTTTAATGTGAAGTAGTGGCATATGTAGGAAAATTATTTTTATGATAGAATTATTTTTCATTTTAATGTGATGAGTAACATCTCCTTCACTTCATTGACATAACTTAAGTGACAATAGTTTATGTTAAAATCTGTTGTAAGTGAAACTAAAAATCGAAAGAGAGGTGATCTCTCAACTTGAGTGCACTCACATTATCTGGTTAACTAGTAAAATAATTAGGCGGCAATGCAACTTTTAAGGAAATATAATTTAATAATCTGTTTCTATTAGATGCTTCTAGGTGATAGATAGTTGCATAAACTAATATAATAGTAAAGACATATGTTCCTTGTTGGCACTTAATTTATTACATAATTCTATAAATTCTTTTACTTCTTATGTCATTATCTTCATTTTACTGTTCTTTTGCAATGAAATAGATGCATGTTTAAGAATCTAGATTTGCTTAGATATTTTCTTATTTTATTAATGTGATGGTATTTTCACCAGATCTTAATTTACTTTGCAAACTGATCACTTGTATTGTTAAAAATTGTGGAGAAAACTTATAGACCCGACCGTGGGCTAAGATTTCTTAACTAGTGAGTACCACATTTCAATTTGGAAAGAGCAGTGGCGATCGTCTGAGGGGGAGTGCAAATATATATGGGCATATGATTGATTATGTTTTTAGAGTGACAAGCTAAATTCTATCATTTTGGTTTTAAAAAGAGGTGAAGGATCACTAGTAGGCCCGACGATAGTCACCCTAGGGTAATCTAGAAGTGACAGCCTAGAATCAGTCCTTACTACTAATAATACATCCTGATCCAATCTTTGAAAACTAGCCAATGTTCTTTATGCACTGTAACAAGGGTAAAGAATAGGTATGCTCCTATTTGTCACTACTACATTAAATTCTAAGCATTTTATTCTTACAAATTATCTAGGTAATTGCATGACAAGGTTAGTCTTTAATATCTCATGATTCTCCAAACCAATTTATCCAGATAAATTATATTTATAATTATGATTTTCATTTAGGAATAGTTATTAGAAAAACTACTTTTATCTATATTCCAAACTAAGGCTTGATAGAATTAAACTTGAATTAACCTGAAGGATTTCTTACCTCGCTTCTTTATGGGATCGATTCTGAGGTTTTAAAAGAAAGCCCTATATTACTTGAAACAATACGTATACTTGCGTAGCACCCCTAGTGTGTAAACTATTTTCTACAATTTACAAGATTTTGATTTTGCACACTAGCCGCTATTTATAAATTGGGTTAAGTTTTTGTTCATTATTTGGAAGCTAAATTACTGCGTAATTGCGGGTTGCATCAGGCCCCCTTAAAGGGATCACGGCATCTGAATCCTTTCTCAACACTTAGCAATTGGGATAGGTGTAAGGCCCCCTAAAATGGACACGACAACAGACTCCTTTCTGAACACTCAGCCATCATGATAGGTGTAAGGCCCCTTTAAATTGATGATGACATCCAACCCTTTCCCAGTAACTCAACAATCGAGATAGGTGTAAGGTCCCTTAAAAGGATCACAACATCCGAATCCTTTCTCAGCAATCAAGATTGGTGTAATGTCACTTTAAATGAATCACAACATCTGACTCCTTTCTTAGCAACTTAGCAATCGAGATAGGTGTAAGGCCTCCTTAAATTGATCACGACTTATGATTCCTATGGTTAGCTCTTCAGTTTGATGTAATCCCTCGGGCTTTTCTTCTCAATCTGATCTTCCTATCTAAAACATTTACTACATAAAATAAAAAATTTGCCACGGCTATCAGAATCCCGATAAGGAACCTTAATCATTGACACTCTAAAATTCATAAAACATGCCCCATAAAACAAATGAACAAATAAACAAAAAAGTTGCAAAACAAAATTCAAAAATTTCATTCAAGCCTAATGACTTGAATTCACAACTACAAATTGAAAATACACCTGATAATCTCCAGCAAAAGTTTTAAGAAGCTCCAATTCAAATCCTCCCTTTATCTGGGAACTCCCAAGCGGAAGACCTAACTCGAGTTCAATTTCAAATCATGTTCTGTCTGATAGCTGTCTCAAATGTTTTTTGTTTATACATTCCTTTGAGTTATGTTGATCTGTTCAGTCAACACTAATACGTGGTGTGCTTGTTCAGCACACCACACCTATTGGGGGTCCATTTGTTCGTCAAATTTTTCTCCAAGAACTTAGGATCTACCACTAAGGTTCTCTTATTGAATATTCTAAAAGATTAATGATGGGATCCACCTCTTTAGGACTTTCAACCACTTCTTGGCTCTTTTGTGAAGCTTCACATGGGTGGTCTCAAACCCTCAACACTTGTTTGAGTTGTTTAGATCAATATGAGGAAGCACAAATAAGAGTTCCCATAAGACCATGAGGCCCTAGGAAAGTCTCTTATTGCTTGGTCACTCATCTCACTTACACATGCCCTACACTCACTCTCCTTTCACCATACAAACCTACTCATCCACCTAAACCCACTAAAATGCCCTACAACAACAACAACAAAGCCTTAATCCCACTAAGTGGGGTCTTCTACATGAATCTTTTTTCTCCATTGCACCCTATTGAGTGTCATATTTTCATTTAGTTCTAATAAATTAAGATCATTTTGTATACAATAAGCCCAAGTCTTCTTAGGTCTACCTCTGCCTTTCTTAACATAAGTTGAATCTACAACATATACTCTCCTAACCGGATTATCAGATGGTCAATGTTTAATGTGACCAAACCATCTAAGACAAATCTCTCTAATTTTGTCTGTCACTGAAGCTACGCCAACCCTATCACAGATATATTCATTTCACATTTTAACCCACCAAAATCCCCTAATTTTCAAAATTACCAAAAATCAGCAAAATTCCCAAATTACCTAAATTCAAATCCAATTTCATCCCAAGACCATTCTAAGTGTAAAATCCACCAAAATTTGCCAAACCTCTCAAACTTTTCAAATTTCCCAAACTACCTAAACCCCATTTTTCACCAAAATTTCCAAATTGCCCCCAATTTCCACCAATCCTATTCAATTGCAAGCCTAATTCCACTAAAATTCAAATTCAAATCCAAGGTCATGCAAATCCAAACCCAAGCTTACCCCAAGTCCACCCTAAGTTCAAAATCCACCAAAATTGAATCATCATACCAAATCTAACTTTACTAAGTTAATGCCTCAAAACTCATTCTAAGCTTCATCAAGCTCATCTTGAACAATTTAATCACCATAAAATATAAATTCAAGGCCCAAACCCAAAAATCAAATTCAATTCTTCATGTCTAAAGCTCAACTTTCAATTTCTTCCAAATACAAGGCCCATCAATTTAAATCCAAAAGCACACTAAATAAAAATCCCATTTGAACATGAAAATGATTCTCATCATCCATTTAATCAAACCAAACCACACACCATGTCATGCATGATCAATTTCATCCACATTTGGCTTCATGATGAAAACTCCCAAAATGTCAAAATTTTCTAAATACCTTCCCCATGAAAATTGCCCAAGCCATATGCAAGCCATGAAGCCTTCTCTAAGCCACATGTGAGTCACATGCCACCCTCCCCTAAGTGGCAAAAGGAGGACCCTCTTTTATGATTCCATTTAAGGTGTCTAACCTTTCTCATGATTCCTCAAACCCATGATTAAGCCCTAATATCTTGAATGGGGACTTGACCACATTAATTCACCTGACCTCCACCAGCCTTAGCCACATGGGGAATCACCCAAACTCATTTCCATGAGCTTAGCCCAAGCCAAACCAAAAGTTAGCCTTAACCCATTTCCATTTTGGTTTAAGAGTCTTACCCATGGTTAACTCTAATTGGCTTCACAACCTCTCCAACCCTGACTTCGACAGCAAGATGGTGACCTCTCATGGTTTGGCCGGCCAATAGGGCTGCTGAAAAATCATAAAGCCGAGAGCCACCCTACGACAAAAACCCAAAATTGAGCCCATCCAATTCGGCTCACTCCCATTGGATTCTTTCCCCAGTCTTCCCTCCACATAAGCGCCACCTTGGACCTCTTAGCATGGCCAATCAAGCTCCATGGTCGAGCCTATAAGAAGGACCCCCCCCCCAGCCAAAGAGGGGAAGTGCATGAACCTAGGCGAAGCTCTGCCAAAATCATTCCAAAACCTTCTCACATCACTGTGAAGCTCATCCCCACCGTCTTTAGCCCCTCTCCCTTACTGAGAAACCCTCGGCTATTTCACCAACTTCATCAAAACTTCAAAATGACAATTCTAAAAGCTTCACCACACTTCAAAACCACTTCCTCAATAAAATTTTCTGTTTCCCGAGCCCTCTAACCTAGCCCTTGAACAAACTCGACTCACAATTTTTGGTCTAGATCATACCTAGACCCATCCATAGAGAAAACTAACACTTGAAGGAGGTTCTTTGCATCAAGGAGAAGCTTCTTAACCAACCCAATTGAGGCCTCAATTCTTGGGCAAGGTTATAAGCTCAAAACTTCCATTTTTGTCTCGGTTTGGTCTTTTTGTGAAAGAAATGAAAAATCCATGTTCACTTAGCCTTATATATGTATTCATCTCACTTAGATTAAGGTGTAGGAACAAACCGCGATGAATTTGGTTAACTATCGAGAAAGATATTAGTGCTAGAGTGTGGACGATTATCATGTTATGACTCATTTGGGATGATAAACGGATGTTGTCCATTCTCATGTATTTGAAATAAACGACGCAGATTGATTCGAACGAGAGATCGAAACGTGAATCGCAGGTCGAGTCAGCGTCTACATGAAAAGCACACCGAATGGGAGCGTGCCACATGGAGTTTCGACGAGTCTGATGATTCAGTCAGCGTCGCGTGGTTAAGTGTATAAATAGGGCATTTTCGATTTAATTAAATCCAAAAAATTAATTTAACATAAAAAAATCATATCTTTATGTGGAAAAATCACAAAAAATAAATAAAAATACCCCTGTGCTAAGTGAACATACGAGAATCCAGTGAATTTAAAATTAAAAATATTTATGTATTTCCTAATTTTTAAACAATTATTTACTTTAACACTTGCTTAATCCATAATTAATTAACTATTTATCATCATGGCTTGAAACTTTTATGGTTTGTTCATCACGTGATTAAGATGCTCTCTAATTTTTTCAAGGTGAAAGAGCATCTCTAACCCCAAAAGCCCTAATTTCCCATGATAACTATCTTTGCCCACTTAAAATAATTATAAAAAACAAAATAAAAATCAGAAAAATATAAAATCAGATTTAATAAGTTTACTAGTACCACAGGGTCTTAAGAAAAATAGAAATAGAATTTAAAAGTAAAAAATGTATTTTTCTAAGTATTTTTTTATTTAAAAATAGAAACAGATGGTGTATTTTTCTAAGTATTTTTTATTTAAAAATAATTAAATTATAAAAATACAAATATAATTCAAAATGGCACAATAATGCCCTCATAAAATTTTCAAAGTCAAAAAATCTGTTTTAAGTGCTTAAATGTAATTTCTTATTATTTTACTAATTATTAATTAAAATAATTATAAAAAATAAAATATAAATCGAAAAAATGTGAAATCAAGTTGGGTGAACGCACTAGAGTTAAAGGCATCTAGGAAAAATCAAATAAAATTTTAGATTAAAAAATGCATTTTCTAAATATTTTTTCCCATTAAAATAATTAAAGATTGTAAAAATATAATTATATTTCAAAGTATCACAAAATTTTCTCTAATTAGAGAACAAATTTAAAATGCTTTGACAAATTTTTAAAGACATGAAAATGCATTTTGAGTACTTAAATGTATTTTTTATATATTCCTACAAATCATTAACAAAAAAAATTATAAAAAATAAGATATAAAAAAATTCAAATCAAGTTCTCTGAATTTATTAAAGTCAAAAAAGTTGGAGAAAACTAAAAATTGAATTTCCAAAAATAAAAATTTATTTTCTTTTTATTTACACGTTAAAACTAACTAAAAAATCATAAAAATTAAAATATAAATAAAAAAAAGTATGGAAATTAACGAAAGCGATCCTTAGACTTTTAGAGATATCATAAATTTTTTTAGGACAAAAAACTTGTTTTGATTAATTAAATTAATCAAAATTAAACATTCATAATTATTGGGTTAAATAATTATAAAAAATAATTAAATAACTGAAAATATGATTTCTCCTTGAATATCTTAATTAGCCCATAAGTGATAAGTCAACAAAGTTTCATGACCACTGGAATTAAAATATAAAAGTTATGGGGTTGAACAACAGGAGCATAATGGTAATTTTGGAATTTTACACTTTAGCCTTAATTTTTAGGATTAAACTAGAGGCAAGGGGCATTAAATTATGATGATTAGTCCACTAAAATGATTGAAACATAAGGGTAAGTAAGGGTAGTAACCCATTCATGATATTTTATAAAATTGTTAAATTTGCAAAAACTTGAATTATTGTGGATAGGAAGAAAAATGAAAATATGGATGACCGAAGAGTGATGAGAATAAGTTAGAAAGTTCATAATTCACTAATTTTAATCCCCAAGTAATGTTCAGAAGAAATTTAATCCTTTCAATAATGATTAAGCACACTTTATAAAACTTTTCAAAAAATTAAAAATTTGCCCTTAATTCCTAAGAGCTTGATAGTGAATTAGAATTAATTTGATATCATTTGAGAATCAGTTAAAGAAAAATAAATATAAGTGATGATGTAACTTTGTAATACACTAAAGCTCAACCCAGTGGAAGGGCGGGAGTGTAAATTTTCTAATGCCTTGTGATTACAACCTTAAGGTTTAGCTCATATGACCCTTATTATAATTGACCAATGAATTCACTCATGGGTTAATTAAGACATCAAGACCACACTAAGCACATTTATAACATGAATAACTCCTAATATAATTAGGTTGATCAGCTCAACAACATAACAAGGCCAGATGAACTAGAGATGTTCTAGGATATTTTAAAGGTGCTCAGAGTTACCCTCTGAATGCATTTATAAGTCTTCAGAAATTATGGAGGACACCAAGTTTGTTATAATTTACTGAAGAAAATCATTCTCAAAACCTGAGGACTCACCAAGATATGATTTGAGACCCTTCAAATTAGGACATATAAATGAGAAGTACCCCATTGCATCCTAACCTATAGTAAAACCCAATGCTCAGGGGTGTGGGCCTTGGATAAAGTGTTCAAACCCTCATAGAAACTAGGGAATTTGAAAGACCACATATGGATTATCGAGGCTGGTGTAAGTTGGAGGTTCTGGTGGTAGAGTGATGATAAGAAATGCTTCTGATGCTTGAAGTGGGATAAAAAACTCGTATTGTATCTCTGAATCCAATGAGCTTTGTGGGGTGTAGGATCGACAATAATGTCTTCCACTATTCCGTATAAGTATGTCCTTAATTTCAGAACCTGCAGGTGGTTCATAGATAGCAATATGACTGATTTCTGAAATGCATAATTTACATAATCAGAACATATTTTTGAGATAAAACTGATATTTTGCCTGGAAACTGATATTTTGTAAAAATATAAAGTACTTACATGCGTGACAACTTAAGGATATTTTTGGGTGTCATTGTTCAGCAAGTTCACTTGTTGTCATATCAATTAGTTTGGGAGTTGCCCTCTCTTTACTGCATTGTTGGTAGTCTTCTGCCTCATATTGAGTTTTATAGGCCCAGATTGCTGTCAAATGCCTACGGGCATCTTTCGAGGGTTGTTAGGGCCACAGGCCCTGAGGTTGAGCTCCCCATAACTAAAATTCTTACTCAACCCTAATCATCTATATGGGTCATAGGACTTGTTTCATATGCTTGTATTCTTCATGTTTCATTTTCTATACATTGGCATGTTATATTTGTAATACTAACATTTCGGCAGTAGCGGAGGTAGCAAGACATGCTACTAGTTTTATTTTCCTGCACTTTTATTATACCTTGCTTTATTGTATGTTTCATTATGCATAATTAATTACGCTTGCAAAGACCCTTAGAGTAGAGAACAGTACGTCATATGTTTAGGAGGAATACTACAGTAGGCCCCTAGACTCATCAATAATCACAAGTACAAACATAAAACCTAAACCTTAAACCCACAACCATCACATCAAAGAGTTCATAACAAGCTAGAAGTGGACAAAAGATAATTTCAGGTGTCGATCATCTACTTCAGTAAAACATTTCTTTTGAATTTGATAACATAACTCATAGGACTTCGAGGTTGTTCGTCTAGTATGGCATAAATCCTCACCCTACCTTTAGTCTTTTGAACAATAATGTTGTGCAGTATAAGTCCTAACCCTTTTAGGATTCTGAGGTTCTTCGTTTGCTATGAAGTAAATCCTCATATCTTTCTAGATTCTTTGTATGATTGATATCGTGCAAATATAAGCCCTAATTTTAAATGATTGGCAACATCAAATAATATCATTTCTAACATGTAAAGTCGAACAATAGGAAAGTTTGAGAAGTCACCAAGGCTTGCCTCGAGATCAGTGTCTTCTCCTACCTTTCATTTCTTTGGTCTCTAAAAATAATTGTTCCTATTTGGTTCATTCCCATTTGACTTCCTTACAAGAAAATGTGAAAACTCAACTTTAAATTCTTGAAGATGAAATATCTGATCATTATCGAGAGTTTTCTTAAGTTATTTCAGTCATTTAAGATGTAATTAACTATAGAGGCTTGCCTCTATAAGAAATTAGGAACCCATATAATATAAACTCTATCTAATATTTACCTGTCAGTCACAAGAAATTTTCGCAGACTAAACATGTCATAAATTGTTTAGTTTATATAATTGAGCTCACCATCAAGTAATATGTCTATCTCACAAGATGGTATATTACTTGTGGTGTCGTGCTTGATTACTTAAACTATTAAATATATAAGATATATTCAGTCTCACTTTTTAAAATTAAAATACTATTTTAAAAATTAAATTATACATATAAAAATTAAAACAACCAATAAATTCCAAATGGGGTTCGACATGTTTTATTTTGTTTTGGTTAATTTCAAACTGTTTTAGTTAGATTTTAATTTTAGGTTAAATTTGGGTTTAGCTCAGGCTTCAGCTCAAGGTTCAAGTTATAACTTATTTGAGTTTAATTCAATCATCATGTGACACTAAAAGAGAGGTTATATGCCCCTACTGAGACCGGACATAAGCTGATGAGAGGTTGACTAGAAAATGAGATCAATAAATGGATTTCCAATGTGTGTAGTGAACTATGCAAAGTACGACGCCACTATGCAAAGTATGACACCATATTGGCGTTGAACAAGATGATCAACTAAGTCCGGAAATGAGGATATTGGTGTTATGAATTAGGATTTTGAATTTAAGAACATGACATGAGGATTGAAACTTTGATTTAGGTTCTGAGGATTTTTAACTTTTAAAGTTGTGAATTTTGAGGATTTTGAAGTTTTGAAGTTGTGATTTTAGAATTGTGAAGTTTTGAAGTTGTGAATTTGAGGATTGCAAAGTTTTAAAGTTGTGTTCTTGAGAATTTTGAAGTTTCACTAAGGGTATTTTGAAAATTTTGAAGTTTTGGATTTAATGTTTCCAAGGTTTTGTGAGTAAGGATTTAGAATTTCGATTCATGTTAGAGGATTTTGTAGTGTTTAAAAGTTTATGAATTTAAGGATTTGAAATTTGAGTTTTGTGAGCATTACGATCCATTGAGGACTCGTGTTGGGGATTTGGGTGGGTTTACCTGAGCACATTAAGGTGGAAATTATAGAGACGCACATCCAAACCAAAAAGTGAATAAGGTGATTGAATCATGATGGAAAGCACGTGGACTCACATCAAGCCTGAGAACTAATCGAAGGTAGATCGTGATTTGATAAACCTAAACACATTAAAATGGAAAGCACAAAGACTCACATCCAACCTAAGAAGTAAACATGGTGATTAGATTAAGATAGAAAGCATAAAGTCTCGAATATAGCCTGAGAGAAAATTGAATGAAGGTTTTGATTTGATAAACCTGAACACACATGACTGAAAGCTTACGACACCACTCAACTAAAAAATCATTAATAAATAAATATAAATAAAAATTAAGTAAAAATTGAGATGATTAAAACCTCTAACCATGAGAACCTTCCATATTTTTTCTAAGATAAAAAACTAACATCTAATTAAAATATTAAATTTTCTTTAAAATCAGCATTAATAAGAAAAATAATTATAAAAAATAAAATAAACATACGAAAATTACAAAATAAAATGGGAATAAAGAGGACAATAAAAGCAGTATAAAGAATGAAATAAAATGTTATTTTCATCCATTGGAATTGAATAAACAATTTAAATGAAAGTAAGGGCATATTTGGAAATTAATATTTACACTTTTAAACGTTCGCCTCCAAATCATAATTAAAATAGATAATTAACCCTTCAAATTTTAATAGTTGGACCTATCATGTAAGAAAAACGAAGTAATCAAAGCAAACCCTACCTTTGAAATCAAAATTACATAAACATGTAGATTTATAATTATTAAAAATATGAAAAATTACATTTTATAAATCTATAAAAATTATAACAATTACAAATCATGGGGGAATGACTAAGTAAATATTTAAAACACTTCAAGAGAAACTGATAAAACTAACAGGTCAAATCAACTAAATTTCAATTAAAATTGCATAAAATTAAAAATTTACGAATATATCCTTAAGACTAAATTGACTAATTGGAAAATTTAAAACTTAGAAAATTTAACTAAAACTTGCTAATAAAATACAAAAAATTCAAAATATCATGAAATGTATAATTGGAAAGATGAAGAGGGTCATATTTGTGATTTTATAAAAATTACAAATATGCCCTTCTTAACATTTACACCATTAATATAAATAATTAAAAGTAAAAAATTTATAAAACTTGAACCTAAATTATCATTAATCAGCAAAATAATAAAGATTTAATAAAATTGTAATAATTAAAAGTGACTAAGGGCATATTTGTAATTTTCCAAAATTACAAATATGCCCTTACTTTAGGTGATGTGGTGTAAGCCAAAAAAAATTATAATTTTACAAATATACCCCCATGAACTAAAACTCTCATAAATTTTCTAAAGAAACTCCAAATTAAATGAAAGATTCACCAACATAAAGTGAATAAAGAAGAAACAAAGTATTCAAAAATATCACTCAATAAAAATTAAAAGACAATACTATTAAAAATCAAATAAAAAATTAAAAGACAATCCTACTAAAAATCAAATTAGAATTTAAAAAAATCAATTATATTAAGAAATCAAATAAAAGAATAAAAAACAACAAAACTCTTAAAATCCAAAAGATGTTAAGCAAAACAAAACCTACAACCTGAATAATAATTTACCCTAAATCTACATAGATCTCTTGGATGACACAACTCATGATTACGAACATGAATCTTTTGATTAGAGTGGGATTACTACCCTTTTTTAATCAAGCAGACCATGGATCACAACGACCCGGGATGATGAAATCATGCAATCTTGAACAAGTTTAGTTGTCATTTTCCCCCGTTAATCAATAATTATCTTTTAGAGATGATAAGACTTTAACCTTGGGATTAGGCTAATGAAGCCGCTTTGTTGTGTTCTATTTTGTGATTTGTGCTTTTTTGCTCATTATAATTTTCTTAAGACGAGTAGATTAGTTTTATTTCTTGGACTCCTGTGGCATGCTAATTTAGATTGATATAGTTTCCTTTACAAATCTTAAGCCTATCATAATAAGCTTAGGATATGCTAATTTTATTTTATAGGGTTGTTGTAATAAGCCTAGACCGCCAAAGTAACATAGGTTTATTTTAGGCAATACTTTTCTCTTTCTAGAGTTAGTGTCTATCATAGTTGGTCAACTATTCACATTTGAACCATCCAAAGAGAGATAAACACAAAAGTGAAGGATAAACCTCAACTAAACCTACAACAATGTTTGGATGGCATCTTTAGTCTAACATAGGTCTATGGTTGGTTCGATTTGCCCAGTTCGGTCAGGGACCACAACTGACCGAGTTTAACATTATTAAAATAAATATATATAATCATGATTAAAAAAATAATAAAAAACAATAAACTATGTTAAAACTAGAATCTCGGTGGTAATCAATATTATATACTCAACTTATACTTTACCCTTTCTTAAAATAACAAGTTTAGGTAAAGTAAGAGTGAACATCAACACTTGGCATATTACAAGATGTTGATGTTTCATTATTATTTATTTGATGATATTGAAAAAAGAAAAAAAAAACTGTGTTTTTAAATATTGAAACAGTAAAAAAAATTATTTATAACATTTTTTTTATAATTAATCGGCTTTTGTGATCTTAACACAAGATAACCTAACTCGATATTTTGGTTTGTATTGGAATGAGTTGTGACACACTATCTAGCTATAGCACATACTTTGTCAATCCTACTATGAAGACACACCTACATAAATATATTACATTTTAATTTTTGGAATCAAAACCATAGTGGGTGTACAAACATTTGAACGTAAAATTATCCCAACATGTGTAGATTTAAGCGTCCATATGTATTATTTACTAGTTGAAGCTCTATATGTACATATACGAGAAATGTGCCTAGGCAAAACAAACAAATGATATAAGATAAAACATGTTTGAAAGACTTTATAAGTTTATTATTATATTTATTTTTGAAATAAAGCTAAAAAAATAAATTTGATTTTAAAATTCTTTACGTGTCTGTTAGTTGATGATACCTTGGTTACTCATGGCAATGGAGTAGTACTTAAGAACTTACTCTATGGATCACCTACAAACAGAGCGAGAGCAGCGCGATCTCGTTCTTAGACATTGTTATTGTTATTTATCTTCTGTTCTTTGGATCCTTTTGTTAGCTTTGTATCGTAGGGGTAGGGCTTCATTTTTTTGGGCCCCTCCTCAAGCTTATGTAACCGTTTTTATTTCAATAAAATTGGCCCTAAGGCTTTAAATATATATATATATAGTTTTCTAATTTCTACAAGAAGTTAAGAATAATGAGATCACAAGCAATCTTCCTACAATAAGATATTTTACTTTATCAAATTGAAGAAGAAATAATTTTACATTTCAGGTTTCTTTCTCATGTTATCTAAGTCATGATGTTAAGTGGTATGTTTTTTACTAAGATAACTCTTTTTGAAATAAACATATTTTGTGGTTATTATAATAAGCTTTTATGCATATCTTATACAATTTTGAGTAAATTCTTATAAGTTAATCATACATTTGATCATAATTTAAATCCTTTTGATTGTTTTGAGTCGTTAAGCATATAGTTCTTACTCTTTCTTCAATCATATTAGTTGAGGATACATAGTCAACATTTATCTAGAAAACTTTTTGAATTTTTTTATACTATTGTTAAGTGTTACCATAACCATCTAGCACATTTCTTTTCAATTTTTGTTATATTGTAGGGGCAATTTTACTTTACATAACATAACTTCTGTAGTAAGAATATATAACATCACTATTAATTTTAGTATGAAATTTATCTTTATTTCTCCTTTTCTTTTATAATAAAATTTTACTTTTTCTCTTTAAGAAAAAGTTAATTTTTTGTATAATCAACATCATATCTTCACAAGGTGACTCACCCTTGCTATCATCTAAGTATTTTGGATTTAGGGCTATCTTTTTTTTTTTTTTTCCAATGTTGTTATCAATGTTTTAATAAATATTTTGTTAATAACTAAAGAATCAAGTAAACTATCAAAATAAAGTTTGATTAAATCTTTTGATATAGTAATAACAATGATCTTGGCACGTCAAGATCAAGAACATATTTAAAAATCGTATTATTTTTCTATTTCAATACATTTATCCACTGAATATAAAGAAATAGTAATCACTGTAATTTTGTTATACAAAATCAATAATTGGCTTCCTAAATTTCATGCAAATAATTTTTTCACGCCATGTCCTAATATACACATGCAAGAATTTTCAAGCCCAAGGGAATCAGATTCCTAGGAAAGTCCTAGAGAAATCATCTTTCTTAACACTTAACATTACAACCATGCTTATTTTATAGTTGTCTAATGCCTTCAAGTATTGTCACCTTCACTTCTAGAAGGAGGGCCGATTGGACCATCTTTAGTGGCTTCTATAGCCTTCCTTCATTTCACCTGTCACTTTTGGGTCATGTTGTCTACTCCTTTAAGTGAGACCAACTTAACAATTCTTAAAAGCCATCATGACCTTTTCACCCATCCTCATCCTTAATAGGATCAATTTGTTTTCCTTTACTTGCCTCCATGGCTTTCCATTCGTCGATTCATACACAATCTCTAAGTTGTGTAATGCTTTCCTCCAAAAAGGATCCATCTTATTGCGCTCATTCATTTCAATAACCGTCTCATACCATCAAACTCACCACCTTTCAAGTCATTCTACATTAAGATATATTAGTATAATGACCTTATCACTTTCAATACCTTATTGCTCCATTATGCTGGTCACCTTTAAGTCATATCATGTCCACATTCAAGATGAGGATCACTTTAACTACACTCAATTACTTTCAAGACCTCCTCATAATATGTTACCAACTGCATTTAGATCATAATAGCTTTACTTTTAAGAAGAAGAACGGTCAAATCATCCTCGATGGCCTCCACAACCTTTCTAGATCATTTTCAAGGGACAGCAGACTCATTTATTTTCAATAGCCCATCTAACCATTTTGCACTTAAATTTAGGTCATCTCTTGTTCACCTCCAAAAGACTATGTAGGGAATTGCCTGCAACTTTCTCCACCATTTCTCACCATTTTGTTTGTAGCTTTAGAGCCACACAACATCTACCACAAAATAAGAGCGATGATAACTCTCGAAACTCAACCTGCACTCCCACTATTAATAATGCTAAAGCATCTATTACTTGCCTTGCATTACTCTCTCTCTCTCAATTCAAAGAACAACATCCTTTATCCATAACCAAGACAATCAAATCCTCTTGCTAGCAAACAACAATTTTCTAAAATTAGTGCAGGTATTATTTAAAAAAAAAGGTTAGAAGAATTTAAGAATTTACACATTACATACTTGCTATAAAAATGTACATGCTATTGTCCAAATGGTATTACCATTTTTTGTTAACTGTACAGATGAATCAATTATAGGCTTGAAATTATTTGACTAGTTATGCATCTGAAATACATTTTATTAGTTAACAGTGTGTATCAGGGTATATAGTACATTGGGTTTGGAAGCTTAAATGAGCGGTTTCCTGCATCGGAACCCAGCAAATCACTCCACTGATCGCCAGAATTTCCATGAATTCTGTAGCCTTCTGAAACTATCTCCGACCTCTTCTCGGACTTGTACAACTTAGCTGATTTCCTTTGGTCTCCTGTTCCTCTGTGAGAAACAATGGTCAGGTAAATCTGTCGTAGGCGACTTGAAAACAAAATCATTGAAGAATCTAATCAATAGGAATATGGTAGCTTGCAATGAACAATAATTTGCATGGAATCACTTTTATTTTTTTGCTTTTACTTTATTTTGAAAACATATTTATTTAATACATTTTTTTGCATATTTATTTTTTGTTTTGAAATACAAATCCTATCGTTTTTTAAAACACTCGAAACATCTAAAAGATATTTTGATTGTTTTTAAGAATAATTGAACGTGTTATAATATACAAAACATATTTTATTTGAATTAAAAATAAACAAAATAAAATAAAATTCTAAAATCTCTCTCTCTCTCTCTCTCTCTCTCTCTCTCTCTCTCTCTCTCTCTATATATATATATATATATATATATATAAATGATAACAAATGGTTCCTTGAGTCAATGAACAATTTTAAGGATGTGGCGGCATTGGAATAAAAACAAAAATTGTTGTCCTTCCATGATTACTTCTTAAATAACAATAATACTACAAGAAAAGTTCTTTCATAATTTTGGTACATTAGCGGTGGCATACTTGTGACCAGAATGCTTCAAAATAATGATAATGAGTTGCATTTTGAAAGAGGAATCAAAGACAACGTAGAGAAGAAACTCATTAAAAGTGAGGTGATAAATTATGTTCAATCGAGAAACCAATCACTATGCTTGTAACACTAAGTCAGAGGTTCCAACTCAATTTAAATTCCTCAAATTATGAAAAGTGTACCAGGAAGATGAGCGGATTAAATTAATGTAAGAAGATAAAAAATTACTTGGATGAAAGTGCAAAAATATTTGCACAGAATTGAAATGTGACATTGAGCAGAGTGCATGCATGATGAAGAATGACAATTTATAAAGACAAAATCCAAATAATAAGGCTTATGATAGAGATGATAATGAAATTATAACTAATGTGGAAAAAGTCCAGGCATTACCTTAAAATAAGCTTCTCCCAATCTCGAAAACCAACACTTTTCAGATTATCGATAGTAATGGCCCTTTGCGCTTCACTCCTACCAGTCAACACGAAAACCTTGAAGCCCAGGTCCAGCACTTCCTTATACAGCTTCAAGCTGGACTTTATAGCAGGGGCTGCTGCTTTCTCCACCCATTTATCAAACTCTTGCCCATTAAAAAGCTCTAATCTATAAGTATTACAGGAACTTGTCAATAAATTAAATTAAACAAAAGAGCAAAATGATTAGATAAACATGAAGTTCAGATAAGTGTCATATACTTTCATTAAAATACGAACATAACCACATTCACTGGACGGACTTGAAGAAAAAAAAATTTACGCATGTTTCCCCTAACGAAAAATTAAAGCAACTTTTTGATAGATACAAATTGTAACAAGAAAACAGAGGGTAACTCGGCAATGTTCAAATCTTGACGAAGCTACAAGAGAACAACAAAGGGAATACAGAGAGAATTTGGGCCAAGCAATTCGAAGAATAGAAGAAATAGTATCGGTCGATCTTTTGAATTCATGGTTCCGGGCTGCCGCCGGAGAAGAGAGGGATTACAATGTGCATTTTCTTGAAGGCGTTTGCGCTGGTGGTCATTTTGGGAGTGGCTAGAGGAGTAGGTAAGTTAGGCTAAGATTCTTGTTATAGAGGATTGGAGATGGATTGATTGTTTTCATTTCGAACATATTGAGGTGAAGTTGCACATCATGAATCATCTCGATGAAGCTCTGAAGTTGATCGCCAACAGTTGGAAGGAGTTCTACAACTTTGGCTTTGGATCGAGTATTCTTTGCCTTGGTGTTAGGTCGAGCAAGCTAGTGGCCGACACTAGGACGGCTTAACGAGAGCACAAAAATTATAAATAAAAATCTATAAAACAAGAAAATAGAAGGTAACTCGGCAATGTTCGAGCCTTGCTAAAGCTCCAAGAGAATAAGAGGGGGAAGATAGAGAGAATTTAGAGCAGGCAATTCGAAGAATAGCAGTAGCTGCCCCCTCCTCAGTTTCCATTTCTATATTTATACTTTCTATATAATATTTCTAACAACCTTTCCTAGATAAACGATATGGCTTGAAAACCTATCCATTAACTAAAACAAATCCTAACAAATGTAAAAATGACTACAGTATGTTCATAAGTTATAGTTACTAATTATAAGGACTTTTTCGGAAAGCTAGGTTATGCAAATTTTCTCATAATGAAGTCTTTGTGCCATGCTGGCTTTTTCCTGCTCCTTATCTTAGCCATCCTCTAACTTTCATCTTTGTCTTAACACTTCATAACCCACATATTAAACAAAAAAATGCTTTTCAAACCAAATTTTTTCAACACTAAATGCTCGACATGCTATTTGTCTAATTTTTTTTTTAAATATTTTGTGTTTATCAAAAAGCTTTACGCAACAATCAAGAAAATAAGCATGCCATGTGTTATGGTTGTTGGGTGTGGGAGAAATGGGTCTGAGGAGCATCACTCTTTTACAAATTTTTTAAAAATCATCAAGAAAGAAGCTTATTTATGGTAAAAAGTTTCGCAAGAAAAAATAAGCTTATCAAAAGAATAGAGCATAGATTGACACTCTTTAACAGGTTTCATTGAGAATGCCCAGAGGATAAACAAGTTATACAAAAAAATAGCATAGCTTCATTTTCTTTAAGAAGTTAATCTGAGAATCAGTTCAACTATGATTTAACACCAAGGGTTCAATAGTAAACCAGAAACAAATTTAAAAAAATGAAGAAATTTACTATAGATTATATCATTGGGTTGGATGTAATTTTTACCATGGATTTAAGCTCCGCAGATCAACAAGCTGATAGCAACATTTCAACATAGAAATGGAGCAAAAAGAAAATCACAATGAGGATGTCAGAGCACATTAAACTTTCATAAGTTCTAACATGCATCGTTGGTCACCATTGAGCTGTGATCGATACCCAATGAGATTTAAAAATATCCAAAAAAAAAAAAAAAAAAAACTCTAAAAACATTCTAATGCTGATGAACCTCTGGACTCGATCAGGCAGCCTATAATATGCTCCAATCGCCAAAAAAGAAAAATAAATAAATATTCAAAACAAATACTTTAAAAGAACTTAATGTTCTATCGATAATGTTAACCAGCAGTTAGAGCGTGGATAACATATAATGAACCCTAAACTAATATCAAAAGAGAATTGACATCAAAAATCACTTTTTTGGCAGAGAAACATTATGTTGAAAGTTAATTTAAATGAAATTTGAATAACCACTCTTTTTCATAAAAATTCACATATATTCTAGAGGAAGAGTAGAAACCATCCCTAAAATTGATTCCTAGCTGAAATTTATGCTGCTTTTCAAATTTTGAAATTACTCGATCATAAACTTTCATCAAGTCAGGTATATATTAGAATTAAATCAAAATAACTATCATGCGGTTGAATGAACATCAGTGCGTGTGCTCGCGTTATCATAGCCGACAAATAGCAAGATGAACACATTCGAACTCAAAGAATATTCGTCAAAACTAATTTATTTGGCTCCTGCTGACTTGGTATCAGCTAGGCTAACTTTGGGCAATTGACAGCGAAAAGATCCCCAAAATAGAAGGTTAGCCTATACCTCACATCATTAGAGTGAAGCAGTTAAACTCTGCACGAAGCTTCACCTATTTGAAACCTCATTACGTGGAAAAATTATTGCAGTAAATGTGTCCAGTTGTGAGGCTTAAATCTAACAATAGAATCCTTCCAAAATCTATCTCTATCAAAAATCCTAACATTATTGAAAGATACTGATTCCCATTTAAAAGCATCTTCCAAACATTCGATGCAGCAATACAATCAGTCCATAAACCCTCAAATACAAAATGGAGAAAACGAAGCAATGCAAGCGCGCACAACTCACCCGTAACCATGTTCCGCATAGTACGGCAGATTGGAAAGCATCGTCTCGTCCACATCAAAAACCCACGCGTCCTTCCCATCGTCGGCGAGCGGGACCGAACGAGCGAAGGCTGAGGCCTCTCGTGTTGTGATCTCCAGATCAAATGCGTAGGCCTGGCCCGTCATGTACTCTCGAACATATCCTCCGCATGCCAGTGGAACCATCCACCATGGCGCCAGGTTGTTCGCTTCAACGGCGAACCGCCAGCTCTGACACAGGAGCCACAAATTCTCTGGATCTCCGTCTCCGCCGCCGGCTCCTTGGAGATCGGCGATGAGCGGCCATACATCTTGGTCGCCAGACGAGGAAACAAGGGAAGAGAAGGCCGTGATTCCCAGTAAGAGGAAGATTGAGAGCGAGGGATTCATTAGAGAATGTTCCTGATGGCTTGCGAGGAGGAACAAGGAGTAGAAAGAAAATCAAGGGACAAGAAACCACCTCTTCTTCGACTATTCTCGTCTTACACTTTCTCCTTTTTGAAATAAATAAGTATTTTACTTTTGCTCCACGTTTCTATTTATATTTGAGGGGCCATGGGCATATTTAAAATTAATGTTCAACTTACCCACATTCTCGGAATCCGTCATTATACTCTTAATTTAATTTATTTTAAAAGTTGAGTATAATTAGGTTATAAATTAATAATTAATGATTTGATTATGATTGATGAGAAAGCTCTCCACCAACTCCATCGTAAATTTTACACATTTTTACTCCTAGTTCGTTATTCATGTCATTGATTCATTTGTACTATTATTTCATTATATCAAATGTTGGGTTATGATTCTTCTTAGATGATGAGAGGGAAAATAATTCCTAAGAAAATGAAAAAATATATAAAGAAAATGGGAAAGAAGTTTACAAAAAGTTTGCTTTTAATTAATAAATTTAATTGAGAGAATTTTGAGAGGAGACCTAGATCCCCATATCTTGGGTGGCCTCCCCTATTTATATATTTGAAGAGGGCTTGAAAATGCTATATTAATAACTATAAGAGAGAAAAAAAATATAACAGTGGATTTATCATATATATTATTTAAAACTTTTAGTCTCACATCAACATATCTTGCCAATGTACGTTTACAACATAGATTTAACGGTTTTAGTGGAATATCACTGTTACAGGGAAATTTAGCTCGTTGGCTATTATTTCACATTCCAAATTATTGATCTCACAACCAATTGTTATTGAACTATGAATTATAGTTAAGAAAAAGTTAGTTCGTACTTACGTTATGTCTTATTTGATTTTTATTCACAAAAGAAATTGTGAGCCTGAACTTTAGTAGGAGCTCATGCCTAAGCTCAAAGGGCACATCCCTTACCTAAAGAGTCGAAATCCTTACTTGTTGATCCCTCCAAGTTTGATATCTTTCTTTTCCATCTTAGAACACTCGTAACTCCTCCACAACACCCAACTATCATCGTTCTCCTCTCTCAAGCGACCTAAAGTCGAACTCCATTGTTCATACTAGAACATGTTTCCTCGTCTCTCCCTCTTAAATTCCTTCTTGCTACAGTGCAGGAAGTCCCAATCACTCACCAAACAGTTGCTCAACTCCAAATCATAAACCACATCATAGGCAAATTCTTCAGTATGGCCATCGAGGAACATTGGCAAAAACATGAGGAAAGGAAAGAAGAAGTTCCCCAACATCGATGATTCGACAAGTGCGTCAAAGTAGATATAGCTACCGGCAAATGTTGTGGCAACAGAAGGAAGAGAAGAAATCATAAGTTCCTTACCACTGACGATTTTCTTGCTCCTACCTAACATTATCTCGCTAGCGGCAGCTGAGCATAAAATCTGGTGAGTTAAAGAGCCCATTGAATGATTAGGCATAAACAATTTACTAATTCTAATGTAAAGATATTATTTTTTTAATTTATTGTTTTAAGGTGATATAAATATAAATAGAAAAGTTTATGTGTGAAATATGCGGTATTAAAGTTTTGGGTGTTATGTATATAAATCCTCCAAATAGAAAACACAGCTAATATATTTTGTAGATTTATTGCATGCTTGTTTGGTGATCTACTCGGCTTTGATGGCCTAATAAAGTTGAACAGTAATACCAAATTAATGGGCAAACTAGCTTAGCCAAATTGACTTGATTGATTTAACATGTATGCTTGATCGACAGGGTCAAGTTGTTGTATCGAACTAACTTTTCATACTAAAATACAAAACATAAATAGTCAAATATGTAGATTAGTTATATGCTTGTTTGGTATACTCAGCTCTCTCTCATTGACTTGACAAAGTTGGATAATAGCACAAAATTAATGGTGAAAAGGCTCGGCAAATTGGCTTGATATACTTAACTCGTTAGGTTGATTAGTCAAGTTATATGTATGATTTGTTGATTTGAATAGGCTCGCCATACTAAAATATAAAACATAAATATTTGAATTTGTAGCTTAGTTGTATGCTTGTTTGGTGATCTACTCGACTCTTTGAGAAAGTCAAACTATATGTTAAATTAATAGGCAAATTGGTTAGCTAAATTGGCTTGATTAATTTAACTAGCCAAGTTAATTAGACGAGTTATCTAGCTAAGTTGTTGTGATGAACTAACTTGTTGTATTAGAATAATTTAGATTGTTTATCAATTAACATGAATCCAATGTAGGCATATCTGGCTATATATATACATACAAATATGCATGCACACATGCATACATACACACACACACACACAATTGACAGTGTATAAGGATAGTCAAAAAATAGAAACACCAAGAAGAGTTTCCTTCACTCCAAATTTTGAGCCAGTCAAACAGAGCGTAGCTGAATGAAGAATAAAAGACACTCAATCTGAAGGACAATGCTCATGACCAGCTCCCTGAGTCAATTCCAGAACTTCTCACAATGATCACTACAGGGAATGCCCTTTTGATCCTTTGAGAAGACCCCTTGTCCAAAAAGAGTTACTCATAGGATTATGGTGATACGACCTCTACTTGAAGACCCAAGTTTACCCTAAGGACAGGAAGGCCTCTACTCAGGATTCTCTTGAGAGGCTCGAATGATGACTTTCTCACCCCGGCTGACCGACCAAAGGCCATCATACGACCGAATGACAAGATTACCTAGTAAATATATGCCCCTCTTGAAGTCGTTGTGAATACAAAAAGGTGCTAATGTTAGTTATGAATATGAATAGAGGTTGGAGTCGGTTATAAATAACAAAAGTTGTCATAATAGCTTATAATGTCTCTATTAAAATAGCTACGAACATGTAATTTTAAATTAAATACCCCTAAAATCTATAAATTGGGAGTCATTTCTCTAATAAAGGACTACTGAATTTTACTCTATCAAAGCTCTTGTGTTACAGTGCCCTCTCCCTCTTGTAATCTCTCTCTCTCTCTCTCTCTCTCTCTCTCTCTCTCTCTCTTTATTTATCTCGTCCGTCTTACATTGTATACATTGAGTGTGATTCACTAGACATTTTGATTCATCATCCTAAAAGATTTGGTGACCGTGGAATCGTGCCACCAACAAGAAGAAGAGCACATAATGGAGAATGAACTCATCTAGGAAACACCACAAACATGGAGTACATGAGAGAATTTGCTTAACAACAAGTTCAAAAAATTAAAGATAAAATGGTGAGTCAGAAGACAAAATTGACCAACACACCAATGGAGGGAAGAGCATAATCTTCCTAGGAACATAAACCTTGAGAATAAAAGCTTAAGCTCAAAGACTGTTGAGTGGGTCAGAGGGCAGAAAGTATGGAAGATTCCCAGTACCAGGATAGTGTTAGGTCTACACCATTGTTCAAATAATAGTTCGGACAGATAGAGGTCTACCATCAGCCGAAGAATGCGTTCTCCCGATAGATCTCTAATGTTGAGTCAACAAAAAAGTTCGAACTCCCATCATTATAATTATACAAGGGTCAAAGTGATCCAACCGACCATATCGCTTCTTTTGAGTTGGTCATCTGCCTTCTCAAAATTTCTGACCCATTAAAGTGTCAGTTTCCTTACACTAAGCTGAGGGAGTTAGCCTTGAGGTGGTTTAATAACCTCCCAACTGGGGTAATCATCACCTTCATGGAATTCAAAAATATGTTCATGGCGGAGTTTGCTAACCCCGAAAAACCCGATAAGAACCCACAGACCCTGTGACATGTCAAGCAAGAGCCAAATGAGAACCTTTGTACATACTTTGCTCTGTTCCAGAAAGAAATGTTGGATGTACGGTATCTGAAACCCACAGTAGTACAGGCTGCACTGGCTTAAGGGCTAAGGAACGAATGATTTAAATATGCTATGGGTTTGCGTCAACCCAATAACCTGGCTGAAACCATGAGTTAGCTAAACATAACATTATGTCAGAGGAGTATGTTCACCGGTCCTACCAGAAAACTGAATAATATGACCTTAACTCGTAAAAGAGGGCCATACAATATGATGGGTAGAGGTCGAAGGACGGTCTATGCCCCAAAGTGAAGACAGTCGGCAACCTCATGATGATGAAGGGGCTGACAAAAACTACAAAAGAGGAGGACAAAGTTGGTAAAATGACCAATTGTTGGATGACAAGAGGTACCAAAACCCACTTAATTAAGGGTTTTGATGAGAGCTTGGTAGAGGTCATACAAGATAAGGAGTACTTCAAAAAGGCTCCTCCAATGAAAACCAGAGCTTTTGTTCATAACATAAATAAGTTTTGTAAGTACAACAACGACCACTGCCATGACACATAAGAGTGCTAGCACTTTTGGAACCTAGTTGAAGAGTTGATTTGGGTTAGGGAACAAAAAAGAGTTTATGATCCTAGACTCGTTAACCCAATGGCAACGGAAAGCCCTAATAGAAGAACATTGATGATCATAAGAGGATCCAGATAGGGTAACTCTGCACTGTCACTTTTACTTTGAAGTGGAAGCCGCATCCTTTGATTATCTTTATTGATGAAAATTTTTCTTAAAAGGGGAATCCCTACAACAGCGCCGTAGTTGTCACGTCAATGATAAACAACTAAAAGTTGTGTAGTATTCTGGTTGACATTGGTAGTTCAAAGAAAATCCTATTAAAGTCAACCTTCATTAAAATGCATCTATTAGTTGACCAACTGGTGTTCCCAACTGGCAACAAAGAATAATTTTAATTTTATTATCCATATTTTGTTATTGGATTATTTTCTACTAGTATTCTAAACACTGGAGTTAGCTATATATAGCCTATTGTAACTTTTCACTCATGTGTGTAATATAAAATTATATCTAGCCTTGTATACAACAGATACATTTTCACTTATAACTTTACTTGATTTCACATAACATACAATTACCCAGACATACGATCACCACACTTTCCCACTTTTCTCATATATATATATATATATATATATATATATATATATATATATATATATATACTCCTTTTAATGATTTTATAATGTGGATATTACGTAAGCATACGTATCATTTATCAAGTAATATATGACTTTCTGATTAAGCCCCAAGATATCGAACCCACAAAGAAAGTGATTAATAATGAAAATATCTTCTGATTTAGAAACGAAAAATTAACTTTTTACTTTTAGAAAATATTTTACTCAAACTAAAGATAATATTTTAGGGAATATAATTTGATTCTTTTTATTAATTTATAATTTAAAATGAAAGTAAGCAACTACTTTAACAAAACTTTTGTAAGATGAAAACTTATGCAAATGAAAGATCTTTTTCCTTTTTATGAATTAGTAACAAGTTATGGAGAATATTTGTTGTGGAAGTATCTAGAATGTGTTGTGTCAAATAAAAGCAATTATATTATTTACCCTTACTAGAGAGGATATAAAGATCATCGGTTAATTCAGTGTTTTAAAAATCTTGAAGACGTGTTAGGCAAGAAAGAGACTAGCTCTCACTCAAGGGTTTCCTCGATTCCCTACACCTGGGAGCTAACATCTCATATCAAAACATAAAATAATAAATCAAATTGGGGGCTTTAGCCTATCACTCTAAACTCCTCTAATTCTACACCCATCAAAGTATATCTCCATATTTATTTGTACTCAACCATATGAATTACATTCTCACCCATACAATATCATGTGATTCTTTCCAATTGTTGATTGAGATAATACCGCACTGGATCTTATACATTCTCACAATAAATTTTAACATATTATTTGGCCAAATCAAGAAGTAATAAAGTGCAAGGTTTTGACTCATCACAACTTCTTCCGACATTTAAATCTTATACTGCACACAACATACTTCCATAACTTAATTACTTTATCACTTAATGAAAAAGATAAACAAAATAACTCAGAATTCATGGAGAAAATGCAGTCACAACTTGGTTTAAAAGTAGAAATCATAGTGAAAACAAAAGAAGTCTTAATTAAAAAACCAAATGTAATACAAAGATAAAGACTTATCTGTAATTCCTCTCCACAAAACTCTTGAAGTTCCATTGAAAACTTTATTTTCCCTTATAATACTCTTTTGAGGTTTGCGCCCAACTCCATGGACTCCAAATCTCAATTCTATTCCTAATATAAACTATATAAAATAAAGTAAAGATGGTGAAGTGGAGAGGTGTGTTCAAAAATAACTCTATGACATAATCCTCACTCTTAAACAATAACTACACCCTCCAACAACAACCATTTTTCTGATATTTAAGTCCTCTTTTTGTACTTTTCCAAAAGGTGTCTTCATATCTCTTCAAATTATGTGTAGATTCAACGTTTATTCCAAGAGAAGCATTCATTCAAGAGTATTTTGAATTGAATTTGGCGCTAATAGGAATTTACCCACGTTCTCACTAAGAGGTGCTTCAAAATGGTGCTTAAATTAAAATAACTCCTCTTATTTAACTGTCGCGTGTAAGCGCAAGGTTTCGGCGCTTAGCCGCAAGCCTGCTAGCACGTAAGCTCCACATTTGGGCGCATAGCCGCAGGGCCTTGGCGCATAATTGTGGGTTATGGCGCTTAGACGCCACAAATTACTTTTTCAGTATTCTTCATTTTTGCTCCAAATTTGATCATTTTTCACTCTTTTCATCACAATCATCCATTTAATCATACATGTAAGAAAAACACACAAAATACCTTCCATTAAAATACAATATTATCAAAATAGGTATAAAAATGTGTATAAAAATACTTTATATTTTAGGCGTATCAAAATTTTCAAATTTGAAATGTTACTTGTCCTCAAGTGACACTTTAATTATATAAAAATCATACAACAAAATTATGTGATGAGTTTCTTTAAGAGGTTTTAAAATTTTGTTCTAGAAATGTAGTAGTCCAATTTTGAAAACAATTTGGTAAATGTAGTAGACCAATTTATAGTTTAGAAATCTCTTAGGTAAATGTTAATAAAAAAATATTAGTTCTTATCTTATTCAGAAATATTTATATATTCTTCAAAATATAAGGCATAGGCATTTTATTTTCTTTACTTAAAAATCTTTACTAAAATAATTATACTCAATATGTTATATTTATAAGCTTCAAGATTTTCATCAAATCTTATACTCTAAAAAGATCAGGTGTGGAACCAATTTTTAATTAGCCCCTTAAATCCCCAAGCTTCTCATTCCTTTTCACATAATCTTTTTCTTTAACTTTTCTTTCTTTTTCTTTTCTTTTTATTTTTTTTATAAGACAAGGATTATTGTATCTGAATAAGCATTTAATGATTTTGAATTTCATATTCCTTTCCTAACGCATAAGGTAGATTAATATTTATCTTTGACTTAGAAATATAATAAAAATTTTGAAAATTATTTTCAATAAAAAAAACTTAAGTATTAAAAATAAAAGTCCAATCCTTCTATTTTTCCAAAAATATAACTTTTCCTACTAAAGATAGTTATAAAATATTCATCATTTCTTTACTAAAAAATTTTTAACTTAAAATTTTTCATCATTATTATAGATTTTAACTAAATTCTCTTACTTATTTTTATATTCAAAATTTTATTTCCATAATATAACTTCATATACATAATTATTTTTCATTCAAAATAAAATTTTTAATACAGTTGAGATCAAATAAAATTTTAAGTTTTTTCTTTTTAAATTGTATCTCATTCCCCCCCAAACTTTAAATTTTCATTATAATGAAAAATTTAAGTATAGTAACAAAATACATTGGTATACATAGAAAACTATAAATATTAAACTTGCAAGAATTTTTAATATCATAAATATACATGTATTAAAAACATGAATGAAAATGACTAGATTCAAAATGTGAAATTTTTTTCAATTTATATAAAAAAAATTCAAAAGACTTCTAAAGTAGTGGAGGACCTAAAAGTAATCCACACACTTTTACATAAATTCATAATTAAGACATATAGATGGTAGTAAATTGAAAAGTTAAGTATGAAATTTTAATTAGTGGATTTTAATAGCATTTTAAAACCTTCCTAAATAGTTGCAGGAAAAAGTTCTAAACTAACAAACAAAATTCACTAACAAATCCCTAACACTTTTACTACCACAAACATTCATATCACATATCACAAACCTTCAACTTCCATAACTAAAATAAACACAAACTAAGGTGTTTCAGCAACCATTACAACAAAATGAAAGACATAGAGTAGTCCTCTTTAACATCCACAAATGTAATAAACCACACAACAACAATAAAATAGAAATAGTCCACCACATATCACATCACAAAACATAACTTAAAATAAAATATCAATCCTAATCATCTTCTTCCTCTTCCTCATCATCCCCTTCGTTCCAAGTACGGGCAGGCACATATGGGCTATAATGTGGATGAGTAGGTAACACAACACTAAAATCACCTCTAATCAATATATCCATATAATTGTGATAAATACTCTCATACTCACTATGTTTCTGAAGATATTCCCCCATATGGTCTACTGTCCCCTATAAATCGTGCACTCAATCCGCAGTATAGTTAATATTTCTCTTATCTTATTCAAAAGCTTAATCTATGAATCAGAAAACTGACCTGAAGATGCTTGGGATGTGGAAGCACGAGATGTAGATGCAACAGAAGAAAATGCACTGGAACCCTTAAAAAATTATCCTCTCCAACAAAAATTGAATGCACAACATAAGTCTTCAAATTCAAACTGGTAATAGGCTTAAGACGTAGAAGAACCACTTCCTAATTTTTAGATCTAACATCAGCTTGCTCACACAATGAATGTATAAGGGAAACAAATCCCATACCTGCAGTGGTGGCAGATCTGGAAGTACTCCAGATACAATCATAAATAATCTTTCCAAAGTATATCGACTTCCTCTACTGAATACAGTAGTTCAAAGTGGCTCTTTCTCTAGTCACTTTGCTTAGATGATTTGTAAGAAGCAGCTTGGATGATATGAAATAATGTCATGCTTTGGAGCTGGCAATCATCATTGCTGCAGGGAAGTTAATTCTTCTCTCATTGTAATTTTCCATAACCTCATCCCATCAGTCAAAGTAGAGATAATCTCACCCAATTCTTCCTCAGTAGGATTGTAATTTGAATAAAAATAAAGCATATTGGGTGGCAGTAGGTAAAATCCGTTAATTATCTCAAGATTAAAATGTACTAGCTATCCTCGCACACAAATAAATTTCTCATCTGACTCCGGGAGATTTTCATAGAACTCCCGAACAACAGAAGTAACAAATACAACAGTGAAATAACAAAATTTATCCCAGAGGTGATTCACAAACATGAGTTCAATTTCTCCGCCTGGTTTATCGAATATTTGCTCGTGGATCAATTTACATTACTGTAATGCTTACACGTAACGATCTTGAGCTTTCGAACTGACAAACTTGTCAGAATCGAACGTGGCTCTCGCTTTGCTCCTCTTTGGTGCCATTTCTAAAATTTACATAAAAATCACTATAATTTCCACATTCAACTTAAAATTACTAAACTTAACTCCTAAAGGCTTAAACTACTAAATTCAAGTAATTTCTGAAGCTTTTTCTCAAATTTTCACCATAAATAGTGATTTTCAGATTTCTCCAAAATACACTCAAAATATATGGTGAAAATCAATAATTTTTACTTAGGAGTAGTGCTCTTACCTCAAGAAGATTGAATCTAACAATTTTCACTTGAAACGACTCAAGATTTGTCAATGTGGTGATACCCTGTCCTCCAAAATCGTGAAAATCCAAAAGAAGAAGATGATGGTGAGGTGTAAAAATGGCAATTTTTGGGTTTTTAAACCTAAAAATCGATTTTCGCGAACCAACGCCTAAGCGCGAAAGTACGGCACTTAGCCGCGGAGCTCTGGCGCGTAAGCGCGGGGTCTCGGCGCATAGCCGCCAACTCGCATTTTTCGATTTTTTTGTTAAATAAATATTCTCGCACCTTTAATCAATCCTAAATTGATTTAATAAGTATCTCGTCACCTTATAATCTTCTTATCTCTAGAATTACACTTCTTTTAGATTATAAATGATTCAACACAAGTTTTACACAAACACAAACTTTTACTTAATTAAACTCATACAAATTACAAGTATAAACCACAAGTCTTTAATCCAAGATATTTGGATAAGATCTCATCTTTTCTATTCATAATAAAACACTCAAACAAAACACTAAACACTAACATAAAACATAAAACAAATAACGCACAAAATACATAAACATCAAACACTTAACATGATTAATTAAACTCAAAACACAAATAACTAACACTTAACACATTATAGAACTTAATTTCAATCTCCATTAGGTGGAACGTATTCAGTACCTCCATTAGTTCTATCTGAACCATTTGGTATATAGATTTGATAGAACGGACGATGATGAAGACCTCTGATAGAATCTTCTTCAATCTACTTATTTTTCAGATATATCGCATTGTCTGATTCTTCAACATAACTAATATGACTAAATTGCATTTTTAATTGTCATCCAATATGTGCTAAATGTGCATTAGTTTCATTTACCTTTGCTTCAATTGATGCAACATTAGCCTTGATCTTTGCAATCTTCTAGTTATTCCTTGAATACTAACGGCCAGAAATCTGTTATATAACTCTTGCACACTCTCACTAACAAACTTCATCTTGTTAGCATCCTCCTTCTTCTTAACTTCATTCTCCCAACAAGACATTTCAATTCTTAAACTCTTCTATAAGGCTCTTAGGATAGAAATTTGGAATGAGATAAATTTCCTTTAATCTGGTCTCTATTTAAAGATTTTAAATGGCTTAAAAATGTCCTCCCACGTTCACAAACCACCAAATAACGTGTTATGCAACTTCCCCATGATAATGGCTTATAGAAACTCATTTTTCACGTTTTTCATAACTCCAGCGCCTAAGCGCCAACTGCTGGCGCTTAGCTGCTAGTGATCATTTTAGCACAGGTTTGCTAGACATATGAAAACTCGTTTTAACTCGTCCAAATAGTCAAATAAGGTCTTTTTAATACAAAATACAACCATATAACTCTTATATCAAACCAAATAAAACACACAATAAACTTAAAGCAAAGCACACCGATAACTTTGTGTTGTCTCCCACAAAACACTTGGTTTAACATCGTCAGCCTGATATACTCAATACTTAATTTGGGTAACCCATCATCAAATTCTCATTAGGTTTAAGTTGATCTACTAAGAAATAAGGTTTTAGTCTATGACCATGTACTTTAAATATTTCTCAGTTTTAGGATCTTTAATGTCCACAGCTTCATATGGATAAACGTTTATTATAATGTATTGGCCCATCCACCTGGACTTAAGTTTTCCAGTAAATAATCTTAATCTGGCATTATAAAGCAAAACTTGTTGTCTTGGTTCAATATTTTTATTCAGAATCTTACGATCATGCCGCATCTTCATCTTGTCTTTATATATCTTAGCACTTTCATATGATTCATTCATTATTACTTCAAGCTCATTTAATTGCAATAATTTTTTCTCACCAGTATCCTTCAAATTATAATTGAACTCTTTAATAGCCCAATATGCTTTATGCTCAAGTTCAACTGGTAAATGACAAGCTTTCCCAAAAATTAGTCTATTTGGGGACATTCCTATAGGAGTCCTGTAAGCAGTCCTATAAGCCCATAAAGCAATATCCAGTTTGATTGAACAATCCTTTTTGTTTATATTAGCAGATTTTTTCAAAACTCTTTTAATTTCACGATTGGATAAATCAACCAAACCACTTGTCTGAGGATGATAAGCAGTAGCAATTTTATGGATGATATGATATTTCCTTACTAATTTCTCCATAATTACATTTTTAAAATGACTTCCCCCATCAGTTATGATTACTCTTGACATTCTAAATCTACAAAATATATTCTTTCTTAAAAACTTTGCACAACTTCGAGCATCACATCGAGGTAAGCAAGAACTTCTATCCATTTAGATACATAGTCTACTGCTAACAAAAATGTATAAATTTCTGAAAGATGGTATAAATGATCCCATGAAATCTAATCCCCAAACGTCAAATATTTCAACTTCCAATATGTAGTTGGGGGTATCTCATTCCTTCTAGAAATATGTCATGCACGCTGACAACAATCCCAATTTTTAATATAAATTAACATCCTTAATAATTGTAGGCCAATAGAATCTAGATTGTAGAATTTTATATGCAGTTTTATCAACATCAAAATGTCTCCTAAAATTAGAATCATCACATTTTTAAATAATTTCATAAGTTTCTTCTAAAGGCACACATCTTTAAAAAATAAGATCATTTTCTTGTTTATATAAAAATTGGTCATCCCAAAAATAAGTCTTAGCTTCAGATAAAAATTTCTTCCTCTGTTGGTATGTCAATCCATAGGGTAATATGTCACTAATAATGAAGTTCATAATGTCTGCATACTATGGAACACACCACTCATTAATAGTGAATAGTTTTTCATTAGGAAAATGTTCATTAATTTCTTCATCAGAAAAGATAGATTTTTCATTATCAAGCCTGGACAGATGATCAGCAATTTGATTATCAGCACCCTTCCTTTCTCTATCTCAAAATTAAATTCTTATAAAAGAAGAATCCATCTTATCAGTCTTAGTTTTGTATTCTTTTTTTTAATTAAATACTTAATAGCAGAATGGTCAGTATGCATCACACAATTAGTCCCAATTAAATATGATCTAAACTTATCAAATGAATATACTATAACTAGTAACTCTTTTTCAGTTGTAGTATAATTGATTTGAGCTTCATTCAAAGTTCTATCTGCATAATAGATTAATTTGAAATTTTTATCATGTTTTTATCTTAAAACAACTCAAATAACATAATCACTTGCATCACACATTAATTCAAAATGTTTATTCCAATCTGGTGAAACAATAACTGGTGCGTGATTAATTTTTCTTTCAATAATTCAATAGCTTTTAGGCTGTCTTCATTAAAATTAAAATGTCATTTTTTTTCCAATAACTAGCATAGAGGCTTAGCAATTTTTAAAAATTCTTTAATATAATGCTTGTAGAATCCAGAATATCCCAAAAAACTCCTAATCTCCCTTATATTTGTTGGGCAAGATAAATTAGCGATCACTTGAATTTTTGCAGGGTCTACTTTCATACATTTCTCTGAAATTTGATGTCACAAAATAATTCCTCATGCTACCATAACTTGGTATTTTTCCAAATTAAGGACTAGATTTGTTTCTTCGTAGCATTTAAGAACCTTGGATAAATGTTCTAAACTTGATTCAAATGAAAACCCAAGCACTGAAAAATCATCCATAAATACTTCAATTCCTTGTTCAATTAAATGATAGAAAATTGTCATCATACATCTTTGAAATGTAACTGGGGCATTACATAAACCAAAGAACATTTTTCTAAAAGCAAATGTAACATAAGGACTGGTAAACGTTGTTTTCTCTTGATCCTCATGAGCAATTTATATTTGGTGATAACCAGTATATCCATCCAGAAAATAAAAGTAATTATGCCCAGCTATTTTATCCAACATTTAATCAAGAAAGGAAAGTGGAAAATGATCTTTCCTGGAGGCAAGATTTAATTTTCTATAATCAATACATATTTACCATTTTGTATCTTGCCTTGTTTTTATTTATTCATTCTCCTCATTAACAGTTACATTTACTCCTTCTTTCTTAGGAACACAATGAATAAGACTAACCCATGCACTATCTGAAAATAGGGTAGATATTTCTGACATCTAACCACTATAAAATTTCTTTCTTAACAACTTCTTTCATAATAAGATTTAATCTCCTTTGAGGATCAACCCTAGGTTTACAGTTTTCTTCCATAAGGATTTTATAATACAAATTGAAGGACTGATTCCTTTAATATCAGCTATGGTCCATCCAAAGGCTTTCTTATATTTCTTTAGAATTTCAAGCAAACTCTCTTCTTCTTCTGTAGTTAATTTCGAGGAAATTATAATAGGTAAAGTTGAGAAATCACCTAAACATACATATTTTAAATGTTCAGGAAGTAACTTCAATTCAAGTTCAACAGGTTTTTCAATTGATGGACAAAAAGATTCATATTTCTTTTTCATGTCCAAACTTCAAAACTTTCTTGAATATAATTTAAGTCTTCCTCAATAAGATCATCTAAATAATGTGCTTCCTGCTCATATTCCAACTGTTTACTTTCAAATTTCTCTTCATATGTTGTTTTGAAATGGTATTCACTCAAATATCTTATAGCATCCATCCTAAAACATTCATCATCTTTACCTCTGGTAGGATATTTCATTGATTTTTGAAATATTAAATGTAACAGTTTGATCATTGACGCGCATCGTTAATTCCCCTTTCTACACATCTATCATAGCTCTTCCTGTAGTTGGGAAAGGTCTCCCAAAACGAATAAGTATTTCCTTATCTTCCTCCATATCAAGCACATTGAAATCAACAAAAAGATAAATTAATCCACTTTTACTAAAACATCTTCTATAACATTTAGGATATGTGATCGAACTATCTGCTAACTGCAGAGTTACAGTAGTAGGGGTTATTTCTCCTAATCCCAGTCTTTTAAATATAGATAATGACATAAGGTTAATGCTTGCACCTAATTCACATAAAGCTTTTCCATAAAATCAATCTCCGATTGCACATGGATTTGTGAAGCTACCAGGACCTTTAAGCTTTTAAGGAAGCTTCTTCTGAATTATTGCACTGCATTCTTCACTAAGTGTGACAGTCTTGTTATCCTCAGACTTCCTTTTCTGTTTAGAATATCCTTCACAAACTTCATATAGCGTGGCATTTTTTCTAGGGCTTCAGGAAATAGAATATTAATTGTAAGTTTCTTAAAAATGTCCAAGAACTTTGAAAATTACTTATCCAACTTTTGTTGTCGAAGTCTCCGAGGAAATGATGGTGTGGCTTTTCAAAATCAACTTTAAGTGGAGAAATAGGTCTTTCCAAACCCTTCTGAGCGTCCTCTTTTGGTTCTTCAATCTCTTTTTACTCTTCTTTAATCTCTTTTTGCACTCTACCTTCCAACTCTTTTCCACTTCTCAATTGAATAGCTTTTACTTGCCATTTATTTTTGTCTCTTGGATTTATCTCAGTATTACTAAGAAGCATTCATTGGGATCTATTACTTAATAAATTGGTTATTTGTCTGAATTGATTCTCAATATTTCTAATTGTATCTTCTTGATTTTGCAATTGATTTCACATTTGTAACACCAATTCTTCTATAGACAACTTCTTCTCCTTAAATTGTGAAGCACTGTTAAAACCTAGAGAATAAGTAGGTCTATAATTACTATTCCCTTGGTTATTCCAATTCCTCAATGGGTTTACTTGATTGTTCCCCCATTATTGAGTACTACAATCCTGATTATTGTTATTCCAGTTAAAGTTTGGATGGTTCTTCCAACCTGGGTTATAATAATTGGAATATGGGTTATTAAACTTGTTTATGACATTCAAAGTTTCTAAAGATGTTTGAGAATCTACCATTTGGCCTAATGAATTTTTTTAAATCATTGAAATTGGTTGAGGAAAATTCATTCCAAATTGGTCTATCTTCCTTGATATTGCAGCCACTTGATTTGCTAGTATTGCAAAATCATCATATTCATAATACTAACTACCTTTTTAGGATTTACCCTCTCTTAAAGCCATTAAAAATTATTTGTAGTCATTTCTTCAATAAAAGAATAAGCATCATTATACTTTTTAGACATCAATGAACCAACAGCAACAACATCGATAATAAATCTAAGAGATCCAACTAATCCATTATAAAAAGTTTAAATTATTAACCAATCTGGAATCGAATGATATGGACACTTTCTTAGAAGATATTTAAAATGTTTACATGCTTCATAAATAGATTCCCCCTCAAAATGGCAAAAAGATGTAATGTCTTTTCTAAGCTTAGCAGTCTTTGATGGTAGAAATATTTAGCAAGAAGTTTTTGCGCTAAATCATCCCAAGTTCTGATAGATCCAGGTGCTAAGGAATTCAACCACATCTTAGCTTTTATCTCTTAATGAAAAAGGAAAAGTCTAAGTCTAATATCATCATCATATTTAAATGTAGCGCACAATTCTAGAAAATTGGTAAGATACAAATTTGGATCTTCAATTAGTGCTCCTCCAAACTGATTATTAGAAACCATTTGGATAATAACAGGTTTAAGTTTAAATAAATTAGCCACAACAACAGGATTTGAATACTACCATGAAATTCATCTACTGTAGGGTTAGCATAATTTCTTAAAGGCCATAATTCTTGATGGATTTCAGCATTTTGATTATTTTGATTTGTCATTTCTTGAATTTTTTTGTCTTTTTCTGTATATTTAATTTTTTTTTATACTTCTTTCTAATTCAGAATTTTAGGGCACAAGTCCTTCAAATCCTGAACTACGTATACACAATTATAAAACACAATAAAATAAAATTACACAACAAAAACAACAACTTCATAAAATAAATCTAACAAGTTTAAATAAGACTTTAAAAAGTAAAAATTAATTTTTCTTAAAAATTTTTTTCTTTATTAATTTCTTTCACCAATAACGGTGCTAAAAACTTGATCCACTTATAATTATGCTTACGATATATATATATATATATATATATATATTAATACTTCTTTTAATGATTTTATAATGTGGATACTACACAAGTATATGTTTTGTTTATCAAGTAATATATGACTTTCCGATTAAGCCCCGAGATATCGAACACACAGGGAAAGTGATTAATTAAAAAAACATCTTCTCATTTAAAAACAAAAATTAACTTTTTACTTTTAGAATAGTTTTTACTCGAACTAAAGATAATATTTTAGGAAATATAGTTCAATTCTTTTTTTAATTTTATAATTTGAAATGAAATTAAGAAACTACTTTAACTAAACTTTTGTAAGATGAAAACTTATGCAAATGAAATATCTTTTTCCTTTTTATGAATCAGTAGCAAGTTATGTAGAATATTTGTTGTGGAAGTTTCTAAAATTTGTTGTATCAAATAGGAGCAATTATATTTTTACCCTTACTAGAGATGCTATAAAGAACATATATTAATTTACTGTTTTAAAAATCTTGAAGACGGGTTAGGTAGGAAAGATACTAGCTCTCACTCTAGAGTATCATCGATTCCCTCCACCTGGGGGCTAATATCTCGTATCAAAACTTAAAATAATAAATCAAATTGGGGGCTTTAGTCTGTCACTCTAAAGTCCTCTAATTCTACATCCATCAAAGTATATCTCCCTATTTATTTGCTCTCAACCATATGGATTACATTCTCACCCATACAATCTTATGTGATTCTTTCCAATTGTTGACTGAGACAATACCGCACTGGATCTTACATGTTCTCACAATAAATTTTAACATCTTAATTGGCCAAAATCAAGAAGTAAATAAAGTGCAAGGTTTTGAATTATCACAACTTCTTCTAACATTTTAATCCTATAATTCACACAACATACTTCCATAACTTAATTACTTCATTACTTAAGGAAAAAGATAAAGAAAACAACTCAGAATTCATGGAAAAAATGCAATCACAACTTGGTTTAAAAGTAGAAATCATAGTGAAAACACAAGAAGTCTTAATTAAAAAATCAAATGTAATACAAAGATAAAGACTTATCTGTAATTCCTCTTCACAAAACTCTTGAAGTTCCTTTGAAAACTTTGTTTTCCTTTATAATACTCTTTAGAGGTTGGCGCGCAACTCCGTGGACTCCAAATCTTAATTCTACTCCTAATACAAACTATATAAAATGAAGTAAAGATGGTGAAGTAGAGAGGTGTCTTCTAAAATAACTCTACAACCTAAACTTCACTCTTAAAAACAAACCACACCCTCTAACAATAACCCTTTTTCTGATCATCAAGTTCTCTTTTTATAATTCTCCAAAAGGTGTCTTCGTATCTCTTCAAATTGTGTCCAGATTTAACGTATCTTCCAAGTGATGCATCCATTCAAGAGTATTTTGAATTGAATTTGGAGCCAATAGGAAGTTACCCACGTTCTCACCAAGTGGTACTTCGAAAACCTCTTCAAAATGACGCATAAATTAAAATAACTCCTCTTTTTTAACTGCTGCGTGTAATCGCGGGATACCGGTGCTTAGTCGCATGCCTACTGACGCGTAAGCTCCACATCTAGGTACATAGCAGTAGGCCCTTGGCTCATAAGCGCAGGTTCTGGCGCTTAACCGCCACACATTACTTTTTCAATTTTCTTCATTTTTGCTCCAAATTTGATCATTTTTCACTTTTTTCATCAAAATCATCCATTTAATCATACATGCAAGAAAAACACACAAAATAACTTCCATTAAAGTGCAATATCATCAAAAAATAGGTATAAAAATGTGTATAAAAACACTATATATTTTAGGTGTATCAGTATCTCACGCTGAAGCGAGATTTACCTCCACACAAGGTAGGTGTATCGCGGTCTGTGTGTGTTAGTCCAAATTATGTATAATAAGGGTTCTAGACTGATTTATTTGCATAATTATGCTTATGTACTACACTTGCATGTTATAAAAGAAAGATATTGGATAATATTTAAAATATAAATGATTTATAGTATGCTTGCATGTGCATACCTGACTATAATGGAGCAGCTCTTGATGTTATTAATGAGGAACACTAATGTGCCCTGTAAATAATAAAAAAAGATATTGATATTAGAGTATCTTAAGTGATACCATCTTAGACGGTGTTTCCTGTGAATGTTCTATAAATATGAAATGATAATGATATAGTGATATGCTTATATCGTTTCATAAAGAAGCTTAACTGACATACATATTATTTTTTTATTACATTACAATAGTTTAGAAGTATGAGTATTCACAGACTCTTTTATTTCATAGTTATTTTAACTAATTTTTCAAGTTTAATTAAATTATTAAAAGTTGAGCATGGACAAGAAAATGCTGATAGAATATGCAGATAAACTATTAACAATATATTTTAAATTGTACCGTTTTAATTTAAATTTTTATTGGCTCTTTTATCTGTTAATATGTAGACAAATATTAAAAATTTAATTCACACCGTCCAATCGTCTGTACCCGCCATAGTAAATTTCATATCCCGACCGGGTCGTGACCTGCAAAAGATAACATCAACCACAATTTACAAAACTATTTAAATAAAATATTCATGAAAATATTTTGAAACTTTTCTAGTTCTATAGTAAATTTTATTGGGTTAAATATATCATGATTTAATAATTTCAACAAGTCCATCAACGAAGCAAAAGATGCTACATACATAAATTATAAATTTTGGGTGTGAAATATATAAATTTAATAATTTAAGTGTTATGTTGATAAATATATTTTTTTATAAATTATTATAAAATAATCGGAAATTGATTTGAATAATATACATTATTAATATAATTAATCATATTATGACTTTTGTGGTCAAATTGAGTCGTCAACTCCGATTGGCAACAAGCAGTTAAATTTACATTTTGCCCTTCCCGTGCTCCTTCTTCCACTGCTCTTAATTTTGGACTCAGTCTATACATGTGCTATTTCTGCCACATGCCAAGGATTCTGAGATCGCTTCCTTCTTTGCTTGTATTATCCTTTTCATAAATGGATGGCAAGGTTTAAATTCTCTCCAAACATTTACTTCAACTAGAGACAGAGCAGAAGAAATTCAGAGGAAGGCGCGCCGGCTGAGTCGCCGGCTGAATCCTCTCTGTCGCCGGCTATAGGGACCGCCGGTTCTGTAGGAGAAGTGCTTTCTGAGTTTCAGGGGTTTGCAGTGGTGTTGAACTGGTTGGAGCTCTTGATCGGCGGGGGAGTTAGAGCGAAGAAGGTGTTTGGGAACACATGCCCGGCCGGTTTCTTGGTTTCGTCTTGGATTAGCTCAAAAGGGAAGGCGGAGTCTGACAGGCAAACTTCGCTTCTTCTCGACGAAGTGGGGGAGAGGGTACTGAGACAGTAGATGAAAGCTCTGAGACGATCCAATACCTCTACCTCGAACCGGCCATCCTCGTCATCTCCTGCGTTATCCTGGATCCATTTGAGATCTCTTCTCGTTTTTACTTCTTCTCCGGTTCCAGATCGGTGAGTTCGTTTTCGCTATTGAATTTATCGTCCTTCTGGTGTGCTGCTTGCTTTCGTAGCATTACGCCCTGGTGATCAATCACAAGAAAACCAACTGTTAACGGATACCGGGACTTCTCCCTTGCTTTGGTCCGGCATTCCTTTTTTTTTTCAAATCTTATACTAGGATTAGAAACCATCTATGCTTGTGTTGTGTTGTTTATCCTTTTCCTAACGAGAGTTGATCTCTTTCATTTCCTCTTTCAACTTGATATGATATTCTATCCAAGCGATCTAGTATTTCTTTTGTGACTGTAGTTTTCAAATGGCTGGTGTCACACTCCTGAGATATCACTCGTAGCTATGGTTTATCTCTTTGTTTAGTTAACTTGACATCCTTGCTATTTTTGGCCACTTACCTAACATTTTTTTCCCGTTCTAATAACCTGGCTTTAAAAGGTGTTTTTCCCGAAGTTTTATGCTTGAGTTGTAGCTTTCCATGGATACAGTAATTTAATAAATCTACATAAAAATTTATATTTTGCTCATTTGTATGTTTACTGGTAGCTTTTCATAGCAATTTAATAGATCATTATTCTGTCATTCAGTTTTTCCTATTAGTTGTAGCTAGTCCAGATTTTTTTTTTCTAATAACCTGGCTTTAAAAGTTTTTTTCCCCTAAATTTTATGCTTGAGTTGTAGCTTTTCACGGATACAGTAATTTAATAAATCTGCATAAAAATTTATATGTGGCTCATTTGTATTTTTACTGGTAGCTTTTCATAGCAATATAATTGATCATTAATCTGTCATTCAGTTTTTCCTATGACTTGTAGCTAGTCCAGATTTTTTTTCTCTGATTTAATTGCTTGATCTCTATGATTTTTTTTATTATCCATCATAGGTTGAAAGGTAGCTATTTATTTTGGTCTTTTTCTTTTTGGGTCTTGTTTGTCTGAACTGAACAATTCCAAACATTTTGTGATTATAAGCAGCAGTAAATCCCTACGGTCAGTTATAACTAGTTTGACATAAATCAATGCTAGAAAGTTTTTTTATTTTATTTGTTGTCGTCTTTTTTTTTTATAATTTATTTTTTCAGGGGTAGTTTTAAAGCACCATGGTCTCGTGCAAAGGTTAAAGGAGGGTTTTCTCGTCGTTATTGGAATAGTCTATTCACACCAGATGGGAAACTTCGTGATGGTGGCATCAAGTTTTTGAGAAAAGCTAGAAGTAGAGTAAGCACGTTTAATCTATGACCTTCATATGCTTCTAGAAGCTTTATACCAGCTTATTGTATTCTTCTGAGCTTTTGAAAATCAGATCGGATATTAAACCATAAGAAGGAGTTTAAGGTTCAAATGTTCAATTGAGGTTAATCCAAGGGTTGAATGGATGACATAATAAATATTAAATTTTTTTTTAATATGACTCGAATGATGTAAGAATGATGAATTGATGATATTTTCTCCAATTAAATATAGTATTATAAGCACATGTCATTATTCAATATTTCGAATATGATTCTAAATCATAATTTTAGGACATGATATATTAATTATTTTGACTATGCTTATATATGGTTATATGTTTATACAACTGTTTGCAAAATTATTCGGAGCGCATATATAAATGCGTTAAAGAATTCTTGGCTACCACTAGATTGGAATGCTAATGAAAACTAAAATAAAAAGAAATTTCATGAACCTCTCCTACTATATTTATAAAATACTCATTTTCATAGTGTATATAGCTTTTTTTAATCTAAATTTTCTTACTTATACCCATATGATCAGAAGCAAAATGGTATAAATTGTTCAACATTAGAACTGGATAATTCATAAAAAATCTGACCAATTAACCAAGTCTGCATTTCAACCATTGGTTCTGACTAGTTCTAGCCATGCTAAAACTGTTTTGGGAATTAACTGAACTAGAAGACCAATTCACTATTTAACTGGTTGAAACATCATGTCCCATTTAGTTCTTAAAATCATAGTTACTTCTATTAATGTAGCCGTGTATTTTTGTCATGGTTTCGGCTTGATTGATAATTTTTTTTTACCTTTTTTTTCAGGGAATTGATCCTAGCATTAGGTCAGAAGCTTGGCCTTTCCTCCTTGGAGTGTAATAATTCTAATCTTCTTGTTTATTTACCTGAACTCTTTATTCCCCTCATGCAATTTAATTTTCATTCTTTGCATGTTTTCAGAGAAAAAAAAATCTCTGAACTTGATATATATTCTTGTTTAAACATTACCATTTTTTGAAGTCTATCTGTAAGTGTGAAATGCTATTTTATATTCCAAGCTCTAGAGTGTTTTGATATAGCTGAAGTGTATTTATTGCCTGATATGATGTGTTTAGGATTTTCTCCAACAAACACTGCATCGGTTTTAACATTTTGGTGACCTCCTTGGGAGTCTGTATGGAATATCATGTTTTATTTTCTTCATTCAGCTTGGTCTCCATCTCCACACGCTGTTTTATTTGTCCTTCTAATAAACATAATTTTATTTAAATATTAGAACATTATTTTTAGCACTATCTGTGCTGCTTTAATATCAATTCAATGGACTCATAAAATTTGTTGACATTACTGACAAATCATAGATAATAGTTGATGCTATCGCCAAAACTATAAATTATTTAATGTTTAAACCATGATGGTGATGTTGGAGAAGGGAAGTTACTGAAAAGAATTGTAAGGAGACCGCCACAACTTAGTCATTGTTTTGGCACTAATTTTTTAAAATGTGTAAGATACTTTAATTTAGCTTGCCTGGGCGGGATTAGCTTTGAGGATGTAGAGAAGCATGATGGATTGTTCTCTTCCGACTTGGTGTTAAGGTTGCTTTGAATATCATTAGGTTTTGATTTTATTCACCTCTGAGATTATTTTTCTTTGGCTTGTCCACTTATTTTTTAGCTTATATGGAGTTTTAACTCGTGTTTATCTTTTTGCTGCAAAGAATTAGTTACTTGTTGCTTCAAACAATATATGTAGCAACGTTCATTATTATTTATTTTTTTTTTTTGTTAAGTGACTGTAGAATTTATTTCTTTTAGTACAGGATGGATAAAAAGTTGCCAAAAACAAAAACCAATGAACTTGTCATGAGTGAAAAACTACTATCTTTTGTTTTCAACTTGCAGGCATCATTTAGGCATCTCTGATGCAAATGTTTTTCTTAGATTTTTTTTCTTAGTAAACTAATTACATCTTCAATCCTGGCTAAAATTACTCACTTCTCATTTAGAATATTATAGTTTGGATGTGCAATACTCAACAATTCACCGCTGGTACTCAAGAAATTTTGACCTATAAGCTATACATTATTGTTTCTATCTTGCCGCCTATTTTTGATTGCATTTAATCAGGTATTTGGCTTTGATAATCTTCTCTTCATTAAGCTAATATTAAAATCATATTTGTACTTTTTCATGAGGTACTCCACTTTTGAATTAGCCTGAACTTTACGTTTCGACAGGGTTAATTTCTTCTTCAGGTTTTGTATTTATTATAAGGTTACTGAAGCGTCATGCATTCGAGTGATTTTCAAGTCTGCTATATAATGCTATGTTTTAGGCTGATATTTTTTTATTCTATTTTGGAAAGTCAGAATGCTGGAGACTTAAAATTCATCAACAGAATAATTTAAAATGATTTAATGACAACGAAGTGAGAGAATCACTAAGTCATGATTGACTTTTCACTGTTGGTGCAAAAATTAGGGTGCATCCATTTTTAAAATCAAACGTTTGAATCGCAGAAATGATATCTTTGCAAAGCAGAGGTTAGCAGCGTACATCCACGCACATCATATCCAGTGTTAGTTTGACACCTCGTACATCATATATATAAATATTTTCTTTTGTGGTTTACCTTTCTTCCAGTAAATATCCATATGAAAGTGGGGCATACATATAATAGAAGAATCATAATTATAGGATCAATAAGAAGAGCTAATAAATTGACAAAAAGGAAGTCGCAAAGATCATGTAATTGATCTATGAAGACTGAAAATTCGGGGAAGAATTATAAGTCTGGAAAATAATCATTTTGAGCTTTCAGGGATATTCCTACTTTTGTATTGATTTTGTCTGTCTATGCAGTCTGAGAGTTTCTATTGAAGGCACATTCCATATGATGTGTTAACCATTGGCTTCAATTGCGTTAAAATGTGTAAACATCTAACATGTTTTCAATAATGAATGTAAAAAAGTGTTAGTATTCACGTTCCACAACCTTTTAGGAAAGACAGGTTACTTGTTTCCTCAACATTGATTTTATTAATTCTCTGCATTTGAAGGTCACTGTACTTGAATCCTGAAGGTTCTGGGGCATCAACAAGTATGTCCTATATAAAAGCATGTTTTATTGATAAAAATATCTGTAGAATTAGGCCATTCGTACAGATGAGCCAGAAGCCTTCTTTATTTTTGCCACGATTACGTGGACCAGTTCATAGCATGCATATTGATACAAGATCAAATAAAAAGCCGTAAAAGATAGTACATAAAATGAACATACAAAGGGCCTTTTTCAGTTCTCAAGGTAAGTCTTTGAAATTGATTGAAGTTGAGTCTATGTGGGGAGTTTCATTTAAGTGACTTTTGATGACCTGTCTTTATTTTGTAAGTACCGACTTCTTACAAATTAAATGCTTCTCCTTGTTTGGGCTCTGCTATGTTTCATTTTTTTCACCCTCACATTAATTTTATTATCATTATAAGCTAAAGTAATATTCTTTTTCTTCATTCCATTAATTGTATTATTCTTTTTTTTTTTTTTTGGAAATGTAAAAATGCAAAGACTAAATATGACTTCCAATCCATAGAAAGTGAATCTCACTTCTCCCAATTATGGAGATGAGTTCCAATAAAATAAGAACAAACACTTTCTACCCAAGAACCTGAACTCGATACCCAGAGCAAGTCTCTATCACTTTTTACCATTTAAAATAAGTAGTCTTTATATGATTCAAGTTGCTTTCATCAATGTCTTGGTATGCCTAGTTTTATTTATTTCTGGGGAATTTACGTACATGCCATTGAATTCCTATGTATTGCCAACTATTATAGACAAATCTTTGTATTAGTTATATAATGCCCTAGTCGAAACTGACATCCAAATATATGTATGAGAACATATATTTCACTATCAGTATGTTAGTGAAGCGGCATTACTAAGGTCATTTAGAGATTAGGATATATTTTATATATATATATATCTCATAAGGCTTTAGAGATGTAAATATATAAAAAATTTAATATTATCTAACCAACACCGCCCCCTTTATCCCATTCCAATAATTACATATTAAATATATTTTTGAGGGATTTCGGCCTTTGAAAGTTCTATAATTAGGTGATGGTATGATTTCATTTTTGATAAAGTTTGATTCATGTAAACATTTCCTCTGTAAAGAGGCAAATTAAGAATTGAACATTATAAGTTAACTTCATCTTCTAATTTTAAGAATTTTATTGTTGCAGAATTATCTTAAAATTTTTACACTCGTAGTTTTTTATCTTATTTTTTTCATCATTCAATTCCATTGCTTACATTGAATAAATCAATGGAAGAATTTACCTTCGGAGGAGTTGCTTCATCTTAGAATTGGTCTCATCTTTCTTTAGTAATGCACTATCGTGATTACTCTTTTCATCGCATTTCCAATTCATTATTTAAAATAGGTAGCTCCTTAAAGTATATCATCATTATCCAACTTGACCATATTAATGGAGGGTTGGGTGTTGTGGGGGGCATTCTTATTTCTTTATATATCCAACACTCAAAGTTTGATATTTATATTCATAAAGCTTTGGTGTCATAAATCTGTGTATGACCATAAAACTGTGCAGTGGGGCTGTTGATGGAGATCAAGTTGGTTAAGTTTATTGATGTTGTTGCCCAACATGTCCTTTCAAGGAATATGCTTAGCCATTATATTTTCAAGATCTTTTTGGTTCTTAATAATCTGCAATATAACTAAAACATTTTTTTAAAAGATTGTATCTTGTTCTTATTTTTACTGCTTTGGTCATGCAGGTATGATCTGAACAGTTCTGAATTGGAAAGGAGTGCAGTCAAACTGCGCAAATGGTACATCAAGTAGATATTTTCTTGGGTTGCCATTATGTTATGTGATTATTATATTGTAGTATAATTATTTGGCTTAAATAACATTCAAATCATATTTCAAGTTATTTTTTTTATTAATTTACTGTTATACGCACTTGTTAAACTTCCATCATGGGAGAGTGCGATCATGAGTTATTTTTCTCGTCACAGGAAAGAATATGAGAAGCTAAGGAGACGGTGCCTTTTGTTGTCAAATTATCGCCACCAGAGGAGCTCTTTATTAACAAAAGATAAAATATGCAATGAAGTGCATCATAATCTGATTGAGAATACTTGGTCTGTAGATTGTACTGAATTCCCTTTTTCTGCAAGATGGACCGGCAATGAAGACCTTGCAGTCTATGACAGGACTCCTGACTCTTCCCCACATAATTTGGATGCAAGGGAAGATGAAGAAGATTTCAGAACGGATTATCTAGATCCATTCCTGGCAGAAAATGATTCTGAATTATCTGGTGATATATTGGAAACTGTTGCAGAACCTGATCCAAAATTCTTGGCGGGTGCTTTTCTAAATCCCAATGCTCCCAACTGGAATGTTGAGGACTTCAGAACATGGCAGCGTATAATAAGACTTGATGCTATCAGAGCTGATGCCGAGTGGAGTACCTATTCACCAACCCAAGCAAGAATCTCAGAGGAACTTGCTAACCATTATGCAAGAGCTGTGGCTTTGAAGGATTATGATCATCTGGAGCCATGTATCATATACCATGCTTCTCGTCTAGTTTCAGTGCTTGAAGCATATGCTATCTATGACCCAGAAATAGGCTACTGTCAGGGAATGAGTGATCTTTTGTCACCAATATTGGTAGTAATGGAGGATGATTATGAGGCCTTCTGGTGCTTTGTGGGCTTCATGAGGAAGGCACGGCAGAACTTTAGGCTCGATGAGTTTGGTATCAGAAGGCAGCTGGCTATCGTGTCTTGGATAATCCGGTCTAAAGATGCACATTTTTACCAGCACCTTGAGAAGCTCCAGGCTGAAGACTGCTTCTTTGTGTACAGGATGGTGCTGGTGCTGTTCAGGAGAGAGCTCAACTTTGAGCAAACTCTTTGCCTATGGGAAGTGATGTGGGCAGACCAGGCGGCTGTACGGGCTGGAATTGGAGCGTCTGCTTGTGGTACGATGAGGTTGAGAGCCCCTCCTTCTGAGGATCTCGTACTTTTCGCCATTGCTGCGTGTGTACTGAAGAGACGGAAACTTTTCATAGAGAAGTATTGCAACTTGGATGAGATCATGAAGGAGTGCAACAATATGTCGGGGAAGCTGGATGTTTGGAGGATTTTGGATGATGCCCATGATCTGCTGGTAACATTCCATGACAAGTTTAAATTATCCCTCTAAGATTTCCTAAAATTTTATTTTGTTTTTCCTTATTTTCTCATCAAATGGCAGCTTTATCTTTGTTTTTCCTATAATAGTCAAATTGTTTCTGGCTCAACATGTCGAGCTTCTGTGATAAATCATGGAATTTCGAAGAGCTGTATTTTTTGTTTCTTATGAGACCGATTTTCGAATAATTCTGAATCTGTTTCATGCCAAATGGAAGCAAAAGCAACCAAGTTATGACTTCTTTGTTTTATGCTGTATAATGGTCCTAATGAAGTGTAAATAGAACGAATAAGTCTTGTGCATTGGCTTGAAAATAAACAGGAACAAATTATACTTTTGCTTTTATTGGAAATCAAATGTGCTCTTTAGACCGATTTTGATTTTTTCTGTTTGGCAAATTTGCATTTTGCCTGAGTTTTCAAAAAGCTGAAGCTGAAAACTTTGATTTTTCATCATGGTTGGCTATCTGTGGTGGCTGCTAGAAGTTGCGGTTTGACTTTTTGAAAAGGATTTTATTTTTGTAACGGCCTCTGTAGTTTTTTGAACAACAATTTCTTCAGCATTCTTAGAGCTGTTTCTTCATGGAGTTGCAGCTGCCCCAAATAGACTCTAATCTGATGCGAAAACATAGTTTTCAGCTGCAGGTTTTTGAGAGCGCGGGTTAAACACTTTGATGCCAAATATAAAAAATTGTGGTATGGCACCGTACCGCCACCGCACCTCAAACACAGCCCAAGTCTTTTAGAATTGACTTTTTATCATCAGATAGTGACTTGGAACTAGATTTTTGGACATATATGTACTACCGTTGATAAAGCCAAACACACTAATTGTTGTAAAATTCAATTTTGACTTTTATGTGGACATTTGAGCTAGCATTTCTTCAAATCCTTGACTTTTATCATTTAGAAGAATAGAGGGTGGTATGATTAGCATTCATTTTTCTGGTCAAATTAAATTCTTTTAGGTGCCATTATATTATTTTATTAGGACCTTAATAGAAAAAAAGGTATCGAATACGTTGAAAATTAATTATTACTAATATAAAACTAATGACCCAATAAGGTTGAGTGGGTCAAGATCGGTTGTCATTTCTAAAATTAAGCTTCAGCAAAAATAATTTTGTATTATTTTTTAGTTATTAATTAATTGTTCTAAAAAGTACTGATAATTTTAACAATGACTTGCATGCAATGATTTAAACAGATTCAGCTTTAATTAATCAAAGGATTAATCAATATGAAAAATTAGAATGTATGATCATATATTTTCACGACTAGTATTGATTTCGAATTAAAATAGTTGAATCAACTAAGCAAATTTGATTTAATTTTTGTACGAGACCTGATGACAAAATAATTTTAGGGTTGGGGCACTGTTGATAAGCTGATTAAAAATAATCATTGATAAGCTAGGTAAGCAATTGCATGATAAAATTTTATTTTTTAAGAAGTCGTGATCATTGTCGAAGTTCGCCACCGCATCTATCCAGGTGCGGTGTGAAAAAGCTATTTTCTGCATTTTGAAAAAGCATAAACTATCAAAACACAATTTACCCAAACATGTCAGATGCGTTTTGAAAACGCCGCCGCACCAAATAAGCTGCCCCAAATGGACCTTTAGTTTAGATTAAATCAAGTTTATTAGTATAATCTTAAGTTCATATTATAAAATGAGCCGGTAAAATTGCACAATTAATTATCTTACAATATGATCTTTTTAGTGATTTGAGGTTGAATTATAATTATCCTTGATTGATGATTGATTTTGATTTTGGAAAATTGATTAATCTGATATGCTACTAATGGACGAATCAGTATGACATTCATTAAAATAAAATAGAGCATTTACATACATAGCACCCAAAATTTTCATATTTACCTATCTCACAACTAAACTTTCATACTTATAAACATTATCATTAACGTATTTTAATAGTCAAATCCATCTTTTCATCCATAGGTAAAATGCTATCTGTGCAAAAATGAAAGTTTAGGTGTGGGATAGATAACTCAATTTGTGTTATGGCCTTTTCTTTTCAAATATTGTTAATTCACGAATAAATCTTAATTGCATCCATCAACTTCTTGTATGAAAAGAAAAGAATGAGATCTACATAATTTCATCATTAATACCTTATTAAGAAAAGAGATTTAACATTTATATTTTCACAAATTATCATTATTATATAATTAAATAAACACTTAAGACATAAAAAGTAATTTTTTTTTGTAATACCCAAACTCATTTAATTCTTAGTTGTGTCATTACCTTTAATTGATATGAGACTAAATTCTTTATAATCAAAATTTTGACAAACTAAAAGTAGATCCTAATGACACATTTAGCTAATAATGATGAATAATATATTTTAGCCCATTATCCTTTATTTAATAACATCACCTTTAGTTTTTAGAAAGTTGCGTGTTTACTTTTATTCAATAAATTGATTTTTGCATGCAAAGTTAGTTATGCTAACCTAATAATAATTATTGATTGTCATTTTGTTAGCACTCCTTATTTTCAATGCACATAAGAGGAATATAAACTTAATCAACTTATTTCAAAATTATTGAATTATTATTCTCATGCTTTAAAGTTGGATAGTTGCATAGATGTTTTCAAATATAAAATGACTAAAGATATATAGGATTATCTTATGTCAATTATAAAAGTACTAATGAAATATGAAAATTTCATGTCAAGGTGTTAAAAATGAACCCTTTGCATGAAACCTTATACAATCTTAATTGACATGTACACTAGGCTTACTTAAATTTTTATTGATTTATACTTCAAAAAATAATACTCAAACTTATTAAAAAACTATGAATTATTACTCTCATGAGTTGGATGGCTGCATAGATGTATTCATATATAAAATGAGTAAAGATAACATAGGATTATCTTATGATCAATTATAAAAGCACTAATGAAATATGACAATTTCATATCAATATATTAGTACATATAAATGATCCCTTTGCATGAACCTATCAAAAATTTAAATTGATTTGTACTTCTTTGAAAAATAAAAGTCAAACTTATTAAAAAGTATGAATTATTTAAAGTTGGATGGTTGCATAAATGTTTTTATATATAAAATGTGTAAAGTTTGGTGGAAGAATTTTTTATGTTGTGATGTTGATGACTTGTCCACTGCAAATCTCGAAAGATTTCTAAGTGATTGCATGCATTGTCTGAAGAATAAGATACTACCCTGAGAGGTAAAAATATTATTTTAAAATAGATGTAATCATTCATATGAGAAGCATCTTTACAATTTATGGGACTGCATTAACTAAAAATTTTTCTCCTGCTTTTTGGGTGTAAGATAGAGTTTATTTTGTTATGGGATCTAGTATCCCAACAAGGAAAAACCCTCATAGTTAAATATATCCTAGGAGTTATGAACTCCTAAGAAAACTCTCAATTAATGTATTTGCTTATATTATGTCAGATTTCAAGGTTAGTGTTTTCAAATGAAAAGGTTCAAGATTTAAAGAGATTTTTAAATGAAGAGGTTTTGGTATTTGAAAAGATATTCTTGAAATCCAAGTGTTGGGAATTATAGTTCAACAACGATGTGTCATAGGAAGGCCTAAAAAAGAATTAACCAACTCTAGGTAGAAGGTGTACCAGGAATTAGAATGTAAATTTGTTGAAATAGTCAGATTTGATTTAAGTTGAAAGGTTTGATTTGAGTTCAAATGTTTAAATTGAGTTGAAATTTTAGATATGAGTTAAAAGTATTTGATTTGAATTGAAGTTTGAAGGGTTGAATTGAGGGTTGGTTTTTTATTTGAAGGTTGATTGAAGGTTATTTAAAAGTTCATTGAAGGTTGAACCAAAATTTAAAAAGTTTGATGCTTGAAAATTTCGAAAGATTTGTAAAGATCTGCGGGTTGAAAATTTTTGAAGTTGGAAAATGGTTTGGAGTTTGAAAAAAAATTGAAGTTTAAAAAAGGTTTGGAAAGATTTACAGGTTGGTTTGGAGGTTTAATTCAAAGGATTTATGTTTGAGTTGAAAATTTCAGTTAAGAGGCCTTAATTTTAGGGTTTGTTTTGAAAGTCTTGAGCGTTAAACTAAAGGGACAAGATAGACTAGAAATATTTCTATATGAAAATTTAGACTCTAACCCTAAGATAAATTTAGACTTGATAAGAAGACTAAACATGTTGACTAAACTAAATTTTGGATATAACACTTCTGATCAAGATGCTCATGACTTTCCATCATCTTAGGTTCATCGATATCCTTGGACTAATAACTAATTTGATAAAAAGAGATCTTCATTGTTATCGTAACAATGGCCAATGTTGATCTCCTTAATTATTTGGTGGTTTGAGATGTCAGTAATCATGGTTACTTCATCCCAGTTCACCTACATAGTCTAAGGGACTTACAGGCTTAATATTTTATATGTCCTAGTTCTTGGAACTAAGTAAGGGTACCCAGTAGTCTAACATAGAATTATGAACTAAACTATTCTATGGGATGTGTGACCTCGCGTTTCATTTTTAAGTTATCTAGCCTAGGATTTACAGTTGACCTACATTGAGGTGGTTTCAATCCCTTAGTTTGTCAACGTGTAAATCAATGTCTAGGTTTTTCTAAACCCATTATTTTTAAGTCCTATGTTAATGTTATTCCATTTGGTTTTATCCTTAAGTTCCATTTCAAATGCTTGTTTACTAATCTATGTTGAAGTTCATAAAAGGTTTCATGTGTGCACTATTCAAGTCTTTTATATTTTTTTATATTTAATGCTTAATTTTATTTACATGTTTTAATACTTATTTTTAAAAATTAGCTTTCATATACAAAACATATTTATTTTATCCTTCAAAAAAGTATTAAACATATAGAAAAAATAAGTATGAGATATATAATATAAGTTGGTTTTCTGGTTAACTTGTTTATGTGCTTAGGCATGCCACTTATGATTTCTTAGATGAAAGTTACAAATATGTAACCTTTCTATAGATTTCATACTAACATACCAATATCTTTAGTTTGTATATTTTTTTAGGAAAAAGGACACAAACTTACTTGAAATTTTTTAGTTAAAGTTTAAGAAAGCTTTTCAAGAAAATGTCTTACATGGGTTAAAAAAAAACAAAACCTAAACCTTTAGAGCATATATAATTGAAGTTTTTTGAGAAGCATACACAGTTATGTATTAAATAATGTTGATAGTTGGAGATTTATGGCACATTTAACATAAATTAAAACATCTTTACATGACTTAGATGAATGATTTCAATATTGGAGCATTTTTTTAAAGAGAGTTGTGTTTTTTTTTTTAAACATAGGTAATATTTATGAAAAATATTTTTTTAACATTTGTAGACCATGTTTTGTTGAAGTCATTTATTTAAAAAGAGGGCTTAATTAATTTTGAAAAATGTACCACTCTTAATATCCATTGAAAATACATTTTAACATTTTAGAGTGCTTTTAGTTGAAGTATTTAAAAGAGGGTTTAGTTGATTTTGAAAATATAATACATTTCTTTTTTTATTGAAAATACCTTTTAACATTTTAGAGCATATTTAGTTGAAGTTATTTGTTTTAAAAGATGGTTTAGTTGGTTTTGAAAATTTAATGCACTTAATTTTCATGAAAACATATTTTAATACTTTTGAGCATATTTGGTTAAAATTATTTAAAAGTCAAGTTACAAACCAAAATAACTTTACTGTATGGGGATTTAAGGCATGTTAGTATGATTTATAAATTAGAAGTTATTTTATTATAAATTATTTTCAAAAGGTTGGGTGGGTTTGAAATAAAAATATATTTAATTTTTATACTTCTATGAAAATAGATTTAAAATTTTAAAGCACATTTAGTTTAAATTGTACTAAAAAAAAATCTTTCTTCAAATTTTCTGTTTAGATTGATACAAAGTATAAATTACCATAATTCAAATATAGAAATCTTGTAAGTTGTCATGTTTTATGCACATAAACTTGTAAACTGTAATTTGTTTATATGAGAATCACATCCTTATGAATTTTAACACAACATACATAATTTTTGCATTAGTACATAAAACACAACTTGAATGATTTTGCATAAGAGACATAAAACAAAATTTGCATTAGTTTGTATAAGACAAAGCCCAACTTGCATAATTTTGCATGAGACATAAAACAACTTGCAATAAAACCCAAGTTATATAATTTTGTATAAAAATATATAACTCAACTTGCATGATTTTGCATAAAACATAAAACCCAACTTGCATAATTTTGCATATGAACATAAAACCCAACTTGCACAATTTTACATAAGAACATATAACACAACTTGCATGTTTTTGCTTAAAACACAAAACTCAACTTGTATTATTTTGCATATGAGCATATAACCTAACTTGCATAACTTTGCCTACAACATAAAACTCAACTTGTATAAGTTGCATAAGACATAAAGTAAATTACATGGTTCTTGCATGATTTTGTATAAGAAACATAAATTAACTTACATGATTTTGCATGAAACATAACCCAACTTGCATCAGTTTTCATAAGACATAGATCCCAACTTGCACGAGTTTGCATAAGAACATATAACCTAACTTGCATGATTATGTATAAGAATGTTTAACACAACAAACATAATTTTACATAAAATATAAAACCTGGCTTGCATATTTTTTGCATAAAACATATATATTAAATTAACATGAGCTAAGAAAGCACTTAACTTAGCCAATAGGAGGGGTGGGATGGAGGTGATTTTTGACCAAGGTAAAGAACAAAAAAGGCAGAACTAGGATTAGGGTTTTGGCCATGAAAAGTGAGGATGAGTGATGGTGTGTTGGTGTTGATATTCTTGTCCAGGGGAAATGAGAAAAAGTGTTGGGATGTCTTTGTGTGGATTTCAACCAACAAAATGGAAAAGAGTGTGGGGATTTATGTCTGAGGTTTTCAGGTTAGGGAATGTGGAGTGTAAGGATGTGTGTTTGGGGTTTTTGGCCTAAGAAATAAAAGAGAGTGTATGGTTATGTGTGGGGGTTTTTGGCCTAAGAAATGAGGGATTGTGTAAGGATGTGTACGTGTGGATGCAGCTAAGGGAATGAATGAGAGTGTAGTAATGGGTATGGGGTTTTGGCTAAGGGAGAAGTAAGCGAGAGATTGACAATTTGGCATGGGGGTTTTAGTTAATGGAGAAGTGAAAGAGAGAGAGAGAGATTAATAAATTAGCATGGGTTTTGTATAAGGGAGAAGTGTGAGAGAGATGATGAAATTGGTGGTCTTTTGGCCAATAGAAGTGAGGGAAAGATGGTGGAGTTGGTGTGAGGTTTTCTTCCATGGGAAGTTAGGGAAAGATGGAGAAATTGGAATGGGGCTTTGGCTAAGAAAGAAGTGAGGGAGAGATGGAGAAACTGGGAGACCTCACTTTTGTAAGATCATTTTAAAACCATATTGAGACATGAAGTCTATCAATAATGGCTCCTTAAATCTCACTGATTGACACTAAACCCTAATGTCTAAGTTAAAACCCTAATGAAGCATTTTAAGCCAAATTTTAATGACATCCTAAAATGATCAAATCAGCCTTGATTTGATCGATCATTGACCAAACTAGTCAACCTTTGAGCCAAATGGTCAAATTAGGTCAAAATGATCAACCCTTGATCCAATGACCACCACATTGACCCAACCGGTCAACCTTTAACCCAAATGGTTAAATTAAGTCAAAAATGGTCAACCCTTGACCCAATAACCACCACATTGACCAGACTGGTCAACTTTTGACCCAAATGGTCAAATTAGGTCAAAATAGTCAACCCTTGACCCAATGACCACCACATTGACCAGACTTGTCAACCTTTGACCCAAATGGTCAAACTAGGTCAAAATGGTCAACTCTTGACCTAATGACCACCACATTGACCAAACTGATCAACCTTTGACCCAAATGGTCAAACTAGGCCAAAATGGTCACCTTGACCCAATAACCATTACATTGACCCAATGTCAACCCCATTGAATACCAAGTCAATCTAAACCCCAAATTGGTCAAATTTGACTTATTTGATTAATTTGAGACATTAAAATGATCAAACTTTGATCAACTCTAGTCAAATCTAGGTCTTATTACTAAAGTTAATGACCCTATGATTAAATTAACCATGATAATGTTAAGCAAGTCATCTAGGTCAACACTGGACCTGGAGTGGTCAACCATGATCAACCTAGGTCAACATTGGTCAACCATGGTCAACTTTAGTCAAATTTGGCAAAAATACCCAATTTTGAACCAAATTGATGAAATGAATTAAATGATTAACTCTCAAAATCATTTTGATTAATTTATGGATTAATGATATAATTCCCTACACTTTTTATTAATTACATAATTAATTCAAAGTGGACTTATATGAAAATAGCCCTAAAATTCAAATTAAAAACATGACATGACCCATGACATCAAAATTCCATAATTGATTTTCAAAATCAAATTTAATTTATGGAAAATCACTTATGGGTCACTCATGACTTGTGGACCTTACCATGACATGACAAACACTCATGAGAACCCATGACCCATCACTTTTAACTAAGGTTAAAAGATCATCATGACTTCATTATAAAGAGAATGATGAGGTATCATTCCCTCATAGATTTTTCACCAAGAATGAAGGGAGTCATCACTCACCTCTACTCACCTCCAATGAAAGAAAACCAAAACATGTAGTCAAATCTTTGCCTAGGTTAAAAGCCATCATGAGCAAAACATAAATAATGGAGTGAAGAAAAATATGTGTCACCTTCCTCCCAACACATTAATTAACTCATCCATTTGCATGAAGTGAGGTGGCCGACCAATGCAAGTAACATCTTAAGCGCCCCATGTACTATCCAATGGTAGGGGAACATCACTTAAGACACCTCTCTTACCATGCCCATCATGGTCAATCCATAACAAGGATATAAGATGAGGCTAAGGAGTCATTCGTCCCTTTAAGACATTGAATGATCAATAGAACTCATGTAGGGAAGGTAATTTCAGCAATTTACCAAGCCTTATCCACCTCAAAGAGAGACCAATAGAGGTAAGTGATCGCACGGCAGTAATTGTTATAAATATAAGTATTCAGCACAATTAGTAAGAGATATAATTCCTTAGCAAAAATGCTAAAAACTTGACCGGATCGGGGGAGAGCAGGGCAGAAATTTGAGGGTATATATGTTTGTTAAGCTTTATAAATGTTTTTAAAGTAAAAATAGTAATTATACTCCCTCCCCTATTTATCAACGCAAGTATACGTATCGCTCAAGTAATAAAGGGCTCTAATGGAGTCCTAGATATCGATTCCACAAGGAAGTTAGAGAATTAAGGACTAAATTCAGCAATTGTAATTACTAATCTAGTATACAGAAATTAAGAATGCTTATACTAAAAACTATTACTTAAAGATTAAATAGAAGATTGTAATTTAGAAAAATATCTTTCTCCTTGTTAAGAGAATTAAGTGAATGAAGAATTAAATGAGTTTAGAATTATATTGCAAAATAGGAGCTTTCCTATTCTTTACCCTTTGGTCCAAGTGCAAAGAACATTGACTAATCCTATGTTTGGTTACTGAATCTGCAGATAGGCTGGGAGGATACCCGCTGCCACTTCAGAGCTCTCACGTTCCCCTCGCCTGAGGGCTAATATCTACACTTCAGCTCCTAAATGATAGGACCGAATCGAATATTTTAGTCTATCACACTAAAATGTCCAATTCTACTCCTGATAATTAATACTTCCATATTTATTTGCACCCTACTTCCAAGGCTTTTGACTTCCCTGAATCTTGGATGTTATCTTTACTATAGTTGATAATTCAACATATGTTAACAATTTAATTGGCCAAATTGAAAGTAAATTAAGAGTTAAGTAAAAAGATTATCACAATCTATATTTAATATTGTTTAGGCACAACTGTTTTAATTCTTCATTTCACGAAATCTCATTAACAAGGAGAAAGACAAAGAAAACTACTCAGAATGCATAGGAAGAATAACAAAAAACTTGGATTTCATTTAAAGCTATAAAACAATAAATAAATATACTTATCTCGAACCTTCTTCCCAAGCAGACTCCTTGAAGTTCCTTTGACTCTTCCTTTTTTTTGTACAACACACTTCAAATACTCACCAAGACACTCTTAAACACTCTACTGACTTTCAGATTACACTTAAATGACACTTAACGACACACTCTATGACACAAAAATTGTTTCTATATATAGAAGGAGTCATATTTCCAAAGGTTGCTTAAGCACCTCTTCAAAAAGCGTCCAGATTCAACGTATTTGGCTTGAATCAACTGTCTCGCCGTCGGCGGGCTTGATCTCGCCGTTGGCGGGCTTCTAGAAGAATGGATAATCGCTCTTGCTCGCTGTTGGCAGGCTCGATCTGGCCGTCAGCGAGCTCCTTTGAAATTTTCAAATGCTCTCGGTAAAATCTTGTCGTCGGCGGCCTCTTCCTCATCGTCGGCTGGATAGTTCAATTTTCATCTATTTTAGCCCTTTTTGTTCCAGATTCACTCCTTTTTTATCTTTTTGCTCCTATTACCTATAAATCTTTATTCTTGCAATAAAACAAAGAAAATAAATTTCTTTAAAGTGCAATTTCATATAAAATGGGTATGAATTTCTTAATACATTTTCTTGTGGTCAAAATCCCTCAAACTTAACTATTACTTGTCCTCAAGTAATTTTGATACTACATAAAAGTAATGATTATTTGTAATGAAACTTTAATTCAGAAATACTATGAATTTGATTTAAATAAATATTATAGTAAAGTTAAATAGAAATATTTTTAAACAATTAAACTAATTCTATAGATATAAGGCTATTTAGTCATCAAGTTTAAGATTTCTAGTCTTATTTATTTCAAGAATGACTATACTTTGCAATATTAAATTACTTAAGATATTCAGATGATAGGAAATTCATGAAAATACTATTTAGTAAAATACTAATTCATATATATAAGTTCAGAAATGTAACTGAGTTTACTCTTTAGGTTGATTCAAATGAAGCCAATTTTTGATAAGGCATTTCCTCAAGCTTCTCCTCACTTTTATATATATATATATATATATATATATATATATATATGTATATATATATATATATATATATATATATATATCTATATATATATGTATATATATATATGTATATATATATATATCTGTATATATATATATGTATATATATATATGTATATATATATATATATACGTATATATATGTATATATGTATATATATATATATGTATATATATGTATATATGTATATATATATATATACATCTATATATATATATACATATATACATATATATACATATATATATATATATATACATATATATATATATATATACATCTATATATATACACATATATATATATATATATACACATATATGTATATATATATATATATATATATATATATATTTCTTTTCTTTCTTTTCTTTCTGGATTGATTTTCAATCCTTTTTTTTTTCTTTTTCAAGTGAGGATAACTATTTTTTATTAGCCTGTTAATAATTTTGAACTTCATTTTCCTCTTCCTAAATTTGAAACTTGAAACATTTTCTTACCTTATATGTATTTCAAAGTTTTTACTTTATTGAGTTAAAAGTATTTCTTTTAACTTTCTATAATAATTAAATAAATTAATTCTAGTTTACTGAATTAAATTTATTACAGAAAATCATTTTTATAAATAATTTTTTGAAAATATAATTTAAGAACAATTTAATAATTAATTTTTTTTGTTTTTCCTATCCCGAAACTTAAAGTTTTCTATCTATCTATATAGGGTGAAAAGAAAATATACTGTAAATTTAAATCATACCTTCGTGCTTTAGGTATTTCACCTTTTGAAGTTCTGCAGGTTCTTTTCATCACTTTATTAACATGTACTGTTAATAACTTTCTATACATATATAATATCAAAGAAATTGCTGGGTAAAGAAGTTTAACACAATACTACCACATTTTATACTAAAACATCACACTACATCCACATACATTTTACTAATCCAATCCAAGATTACAATAGCGATTCGAAAACATTAAAAATTTAAAAACTACATACATTTAACTTATACAACCATATTAAAATGTCTTTCACAACATAACAATCCAAGTTCACAAACTAAACATCAATACTGAATTTAAGAAAACAAACAAACAATCACACAACATAAATATCTAATCAGAAAATCTAATCATCAACACTAAAATCCCAAACAATATCATCATCTCCTTGATCAGCAGGTGGAGTAGGTTGATAATGAGTATAGCGAGGGCACTCAGGAAATACAACATCAGGCTCTCCTCTCCGATAACGATTTTCAGCATCATAGTAGGCTATTTCAAACTCAGAATTTCTCTAAAGATAATCGCTGTCATAATCATGCCTTCTCTCTAAGCCTCCAATCCTCTGATCTATATGCTCCAATTTTTCTTCAATTTTCTCAAAACGTTTTCGCTGCAGAGTCATTTCATTCATCAAATCATAAAGGGTAGGAGAACTATAGGTAGGAGGGTCATAACTGGTAGAGGGAATATCCCTACTAGTTGAAGATGCATAGCTCCTAGTCCCAGATCTCCATCCTTCGTGGGACTCATAGGTTTCTATATTAGCCTGGGTAATGGGTTTCATAGGTGTTGACCTCATTTTTGGAGAGGTCTTTTCTTCTCTTCTTAGTACTTAGGATCTAGCCACAGGTTTTCCCTTTGACTATCCTAGAGGACTAGAAATGGAACCCACCACCACTTATAAATTCAAACAACTTCTTGACTCCCTTCAAACCCCACAAGTTTGATTGTAAACCCCTAAACCACTTGGAGGGTTAAAATCAATATGTGGAGGTTTAAAGGATGAGTTTCCTAAAGGACTCTATGGCCTTAGGACTACCCTGGATGGTCTAGTATGGTGAGGGTTGACTTGCACACACACTACACTCTCAAACACATTCCAACCCTAAAACCACACCTATACTCAATTTGACTTCCCGACTCATGTAGGTAATTTATATGGAAGGACCTCAACCCCTAGGCCCCTGGCTAAGAGGGTTAGGAACAACATAGTGAATGTCTAAAATGAGTTCTCTCATGGCTCTTATGAGCATAACATGGCTCCATGGCTCAACCAAAATGATTTCATTTCACTCACACTTGATCAACTTTCATTTTTCCAAAATTTCAATTTTTGACCCCCGGGACCCTAAACCCACCAAGCCTATCAAATGCCCTTGAAATTGCCCAAAATTTGTAAAATTGCCTAAATTACCCAAAATTCCTCAAAATCAGTCCTAAACATTTCTCACCACTCAAATTGATCATCCTTGGTCAAATATACCAAAATTTTCAAAATACCCCCCCAATAACCTCCAAATACCCAAAATACCCTTTTTGACCCACAATTCCAAAAATTCCCAAAAAAATTCCAGAAAATCCCAAATATTCCTAATTTCATTTTATTCAACTGCACCATAAGCCAATTTTGTCAATTTAGCCCACTTCTACCAAAACCCCCAATTTGACCTATTTTTAACCTAAGAGAGCCCAATGTCCAACCAAACCACTCCAATTGACCTCAATTTTGATCCAATTCAATTCTAAACTTCAATTTAATATCCCCAATACTAATTTAGACCAAATCCAAACCCAATTTCATCAACATGTGGATCCAATTTCAATTTGAAGCTTAAAGCCCAATTTTGGCCCATGACTTAAACTTAGCCCAAACCAACCCAACTCAACTCCAATTAACCCCAAATCTTTTCTAAAACCTTCCTAACATCCCCACAAACAAAACACGAACTTGATTTTCCCAAAATTTGAACCCAAACTCCACCCAAACCTAACCCAAACCAAAAATCCTCAATTTGGCCTAAATCAATCATGAACCCAAATGAGCCCAAATCCCAAAATCAAAGCTCAACCAAAATTAAAAACTCTTTGTTATACTCCGATAAACATTTTTCAACATTAATTTTACATCAAACCCAACATTTGACCAACCTTAACCCAGGTTAGCTCAATTTGATCCACTTTGGCCCCATTACCAAAGAGACCCAAATTAAATCCAATTCAACCCTAAATTACCCCAAATTTGCTCCAAACCATTCATGAAACATTCCCAAATAGAATCCAATAATTATTGGGCCCAATCTTTTACAAAACTTTCATCCACTAACTTGTTTCAAAACCTAAAAGCCCACTCTCTTAAAATATTTAAAAGCCCATTCAAAATGATTTCAAAAAGCCCAAAATCCATTCCAAAGCCCACATGAAATTTCCCCTCATCATCCCTTTGATTTAAAATCATCCCCTAGGTCCAAAACCCATCATTTTGATTAAACCAAAATAGTATCATGACAAAACCAATCAAAAATTCTGAAGTTCTCAAAAATTCCAAATAACATTTTTATGAAATTGACCAAACCTTTTCCCAAGCCAAATGGAGCCATGAAGCCATGCATAAGCCACATACAAGCCATGTAAGCCACTTTCCACCTCACCAAGCCATTAATGGCAAGAGGAGGGGGTTCTTTCTTAACCCTTCATTAAACCTTTTTAACTTCATTTATGCTACGCACTAAACCAAGCTTAGCCACCTCACCATGGATGGAGACTTCACCACTCTAATTCAGCTGACCCAAATGATTCCCTAAGCCCAAAACCAGGTCATGGGAGGGTGCACCCAACCCATTTGCATGAGTTGACCAAACCAAGCCTAAAATAGCCCTTTCCCAATACCATTTAAATCAAACCACTTTACACATGTCCAAAGCCAATTGAGTTCACTAAATCCCAGCCCTGACCCCACTGGTCAAGATGGTGACCTGACCCTGGCCGGCCGGCCACCACAGCCACCGGAAAACCCCATGGCCGAGAGCTCCATGTGAGCCAAAAAATTCAAATTGAACCTATTGAGCTATCCCATGGCCAATGGCCATTGCAGCTGTTCTTTTCTTGCCCTGAGCAGTTGATCCAAGCCTTCAAACCCCCTGGGAAGCCCTCCAACCAGCTCTATTTAAACTCCACCCCCTCTCGTCCAAAGAAGGTGCTGAACAAAACCTTACCAAAACTCTACCAAAATTGCTTCACACTCTTCTCCATACATAGAGCACTTGATCCCCACTGAAATCCAGCCCTAATTCCCTCTGGCCGAGCTCAATTTCTGAGTTCAATTTCAAGCCTAAAACCAGGACACTTCACCACAGTGTGTCAATCCTCAAATTGATTGACTCTACACCTTCACCAGACCAAGAGAAGAAGTTCCCCAGCAAAAGCCCCCTCTCCAGGCCAGCCATTTCTTCTATCGGGCAAGCTTTGAAATCGGGCTTGGTGGAAATCGGGTCTAAGCAATTCACCAGAGCCAGAGACTTCATCTGGAGCTTCCTTAGGTTCAATCGAAGGTGCCACAACTCTCTGATTGAAGCTTCACTTCTCAGAACAAAGGTATGGATCTCTTCTTCCTCCCGAGCTTCTGTGAGTTCTCCATTTTCTTTGGCTCAATTTCATAGCATGTTAGCCGTATAGACACCTTTTGGACTAAGTAAATCAAGGCATCCGACGACCCTGGGACAACGGAGCCATGGACATCTTGACCGGGTTGTCTGAAATTTAAAATTTAATCAACTAAATTGTCAATTTAAGAAATAAAATTGATATTATTATGACACTATTTTCTTGCAGGTTGAAGATAAGTTCTGTTTTAGATTTACTTTACATGTTATTAGGGTGTACTAACTCTGTTTTGCAGGACGACGTTCTAAAGAAGGGACAAACGAAAAGAAAACAGAATAAAACCTAAAACTTTTAAGATAGTCACAAAACCTAAAACTTTTACGATAGCCACCAAACAAATAACTAATTACAAAACGACAATAAAATGACAAACAACAAAATAAAAATAAAAACCAGCGTAACAAATGACATTGACAAAATCAAACCTTTAGGGTATGTGACGCTTAGAAACATATTACCCATAGGATTAAACATTGATGTTTCTTTCCTTGTTCTTAGAGAACAAGTGTTAACATTAAACAGAAGTTTTCTTAGATAAACCTAATTGTCTAAGATGTAATTAACTATATGAGTATGCTCCTATAGAAGATTTAAGAACTTAGAATAGATATCACACCTACAAAACTTTGGTTATCAAAATTTCACGTATGATCCTTCTTACATAAAAATTTCCAGAATGAGGCATTCTAAAATTCCCTTTTTGTAAGGATTATCACTGACATTTCTTATTATATTGTTTTTTATCTTATTAGCCCTTATTTTCTTCAAATTTCATAACATCTAAGGATCTTTTATATGATCTGAAGAAATAAGATATCTTGAAGACTAGGGCGATGGTAGATAAACAGAGTGGCGACTGTAAAAAAAATGACATTGACATCGACACGAGAAAATCTCAGGCGGCTTTGGATGCCACCAAGTGGGTTTCTACTTTTTGGAGTGTGGGTAAGATGGTGGAATTGGTGTGGGGTTTTGGCTAAGGGAGAAGTAAGGGAGAGATGAGGAAATTGGTGTGAGGTTTCTGGTTGTGGGGAATGGGATAATGATGATGAAAATGGTGTGGGGTTCTTGGCTATGGGGAATGACGGAAAGGTGGAGAAATTGAAATGGGTATTGGCTAAAAAAGAAGTGAGGAGATATAAATAAATCGACATAGTGAGTTTCAGCAGTGTTGGAAGGAGTTGAAGTGAATTAGAGCGAAGTTCACATCATATTGTATTAAAAACACTCTAAATTTTATGCAAAAAGACATTGAAATGGAGGGAAGAATATATACTTTACTTGAATGGAAGCCCTTGATTGCATTACATGCATGAAGTGGAATCTTCCTGATCTCTTTAGTAAAGAGTGGGAAAGGGAAGGATGAGATTCAGCTAGCGAAGGAAGAAAAAGAAGAAGAAGAAGAAGAAGAAGAAGAAGAAGAAGAAGAAGAGGTGGGGGGGGATGTGTTCCGAACAATTAAGTGTGGATGGAAAAAAAGTGGATGAGGGACTCCTTTTAAAAGGATTAGAACTTAGATTTTTAAAAAAGTGGGGAAAGATTTTCCACCAATGAATGGAGGGAATAGAAAATTAGTGAGAAATTAAAATGAGGTGGTTAAGGTGCTTATGGGCCCAAAAATCAACCTTAAATCATTTAGAAAAGAAAAATACAAGGAATGTAATTGTGAAGTTAATTTTGGTTATGGTGGCGTGTTGACCTCATTTTTGATGAGGTCTTCTCTTCTCTCTTTAGTACTTAGGATCTAGCCTTAGGCTTTTCCTTTGACTATCTTAGAGGACTAGAGATGGAACCTGTCCCTTTAGAAGCTCAACTACTTCTTAACTCCCTGCAAACCCCACAAGCTTGATTATAAACCTTTAATCACCTAGAGGGTTGAGATCAAATGTGGAGGTTTAAAAGATGAGTTCCCTATAGGACTCTTTGGCCTTAGGATCACCCCAGGTGGCTCAGTGCAGTGAGGGCTAACCTGCACATACATTACACTTTCACACATTCCAAATCCTAAAACTATTCATGCCTAGCTTGACTTCCTGACTCATGTGGATAATTCATATGGATGGTCCTTAACCCCTAAGTCCCTAGCTAAGAGGGTTAGGAACAACATAGTGAATGCCTCAAATGAGTCCCCCTCATGGCTCCTATAGGCTTAATATGGCTTCCTGGCTCAACCAAAGTGATTCCACTTTACTCAAATTTGATCAATCTTCATTTTTCCCAAAATTTCAATTTTTGACCCCCGGACCCACCAAACCTACTCAAAGCCCTTTAAATTACTCAAAACCACCAAAATTTTCAAATAACCCAGAATTTTCCAAAATTAACCTTGAACATTTCCCCACCAATCAAATTGATCATTCACAGCCAAAAATACCAAAATTTCCAAAAATACCCCCAATACCCTCAAATTACCAAAATGCCCCTCTTGACCCAAAAATTCAAAAATTCCAAAAATTCCCAGAAAATCCCAAATATTCCCAATTTCATTTTGTTCAACTACACCATGGGCCAATTTTGTCAATTTACCCTACTTATACCAAAACCCCCAATTTAGTCCATTTTAAACCCAAATGAACCCAATGTCAAACCAAATCACCCCAATTGACCTTAATTTTGGTCCAATTCAATCCTAAACTTCAATTCAATATCCCCAATATCAATCTAGACCAAATCCAAGCCCAATTTGATTGGCATTTGACTCCAATTTCATTTTTAAGCTTAAAGCCCAATTTTGACCCATGACCCAAACCTAGCCCAAACCAACCCAATTCAATCCCAATTTAACCCAAATCTTTTCTAAAACCTTTCTAGCATCCCCACAAACAAAACACTAACATGATTTACCTAAAATTTGGACCCAAACCCTACTCAAATTCAACCCAAACCCAAAATCCCTTAAATGGGCCAACACCCAAATAAGCCCAAATCCCAAAATCAAAACCCAACCAAAGATGAAACCTCTTTGAAACACTCCCATAAACATTTCTCAACATTAATTTTACATCAATTTCAACATTAGCCCAACCTTAGCCCAAGTTAGCCCTAATTGACCCACTTTGGCCCCTTTACCAAAGAAACCCAAATTCAACCCAATTCAATTCCAAATCACTCCAAATTGATTTCAAATCACTCATGACACATCCCTAAACTAAACTGAACAATTGATTGGCCTAATCTTTTACAAAACTCCCATCCACAAATTTGTTTTCAAAACCTAAAAGCCCACCCATTTAAATCATTTAAAAGCCCATTCCTAACTAATTCCAAAAGCCCAAAAATTCATCCAAAGCCCATATGACACTCTTCTTCATCATGACTTAAATTAAAACCATCCCTAAAGTTCCAATCAAATATCAATTTATTCTAAATCAAGCTTCATGTTAACCTCTCATACATTTATCAAAAATTCCAAAATCCATTTTCATACAAGTAAGCCAAGCTATGTGCAAGCCATGAAGCCATGCATGAGCCACATGGAAGCCATGAAAGCCCCTTTACATGTCACCATGCTATCTTGGGCAAAAGGAGGAGGACCTTTCCATATTCCCTTAGAGTGATTAACCACTCCCATGTCTCCCCTAATTCATGCTTAAGCCTAATTGTACTTGGATGGTGACTTCTCCCCACTAATTAAGCTGAACCAAATGACTTTCTCTTCAGCCCAAATTAGCCTTGGGGAGGTGCACCTAGCCCAATCCATGTATTTGACCAAACTAGCCAAAATCACCCCTTTCCCATTCCATTTTAATTCACCATCTTTACACATGGCAACCATCAATTGAACTCACAGGAACCAAACTCTAACCTCACTGACCCTGAGGGTGAACCATGCCTGGCTGGCCAGCCACCACAGCCGCCGGAAAACGCCATGGACGAGACCTTGGAAGGAGCCAAACATTGAAATTCCATCTGGCTGAGCTGCCCCATGCCCAATGGCTGTCATGGCTGTTCTTCCCTTGACACAAGCGAGTCGATCCAAACCATCAAACCCCCCTGGGAGGCCCTCCAGCCACTCCTATTTAAACACCACCTCCTCTCGGCCAAGGGGGGCACTGAAACAAACCATACAAAAACTCTGCCAAAATTATTCCAGATCATCCTCCACACTTAGAGCAATTGATCCCCAGTGATAATTTGCCCTAATCCCCACCAACAGAGCCCAATTTCTCGACCAAAATTTCACCCAAAACCGGGACATCTCCCGATTCTCCACCAAAATCAAATTAAACTCACCCACATCCGCACAAGACCAAGAGAAGGAGTTCCCAGGTGAAAGCCCCTCTCCGGGCCACTCATCCGCTCTATCCTCCAAAGGTTGTGATCGGGTCGAGTGGAAATCGAGTACGAGCGATTCCCGGGGCCGAGGACTTCATCCGGAGCTTACTTGGACTCAATCGAATGTGACACAACTCTCAGATCGAAGCCACACTTCTCTGAGCAAAGGTATGAGCTCTCTCTTCTTCCCGAGCTTCCATGAATTCCCCATTTCTATTGACTTAATTTCATGCCACATAAATCGTATGGATGTGTTTGTCTCTTCAAGACAAATCCATAGAGCATAAGAACGTAGAAATCGGTTAAGTATCGAGGGAGATATTAAGCCTGGAAGATGGACGGTTCTCGGGCTAGGAGGCTTGGGGACGATGAACGGATGCCATCCATTTGATACATGCGCGGGTGGACGGTCCAGATTGAGCCGTATGAGGAGACGGGACGATACAACGGGCCGCGTGGCATCCCAGCCAGAAGGCGGCGCCGAACCAGAAGACGCCGCGTGGCCGTTCGGGGAGGCTAAGGTTGACGCGGCGCCGCGTGGATAAGTAGATAAATAGGGAATTTTCTTATTTATTAAATACCCAGAACTTCAAAAATGCATAACTTTATGTTAAAAAATCCTAAAAATAAAATAAAAATACCCACTTGCTCAGTGAATAGAGGAGAATAATGTGGAAAAGAAATCAATTCATTTCATCAAGTAATTTATTTTTAATGATTTATTTACTCTCTATGGTATTTTAATTCTCCATTTGCATAGAAAATTCACCATGGTATGAGACCATAGGGCTTTTGAAGCCTCTGATCTAGGGAACATTCCCTGAATTTTCCAAGATCAGAAGCCATCCCTATGAGAAGTTATTGATTTTTCAAGTTCATGTTACTGTTTTGAGTATTTTAATACCAATAATTAGCATATTGAAAAATAAATTCTAGGAAAATTTAGTGATATTTCTTATGTCCAGAGGAACCTAGAAAAAATAGGTTTTGAGTTAATTCACTTGGAACAACCCTAATTGGCCTAAATACCCAAAATTGAACTTTAATTAATTAGGGTTAACCACACATTAAATTAACTTGAAAATAATTCTCCACTGATCCATATGATCAGAGGAACATCACATAAAAATTTGAAATCAATTGGAAATGTTTAACCCCACTAAATGGATTAATTAAGTCACATAACCAAAGTTAAACTTTAAAAATTCATAACTCACAAAATACTTTTCAAAAATTCACAAAAATGGTTTTGGAGCTTCTCTGATATCAGAAGAACTTAGGAAAATTAAAATTGTAATTTTCTAAAAAAGTTGATTTTACCATTATTTTAATATTTTTAATAATTAAAAAATAATAAAAATCATAAAAATATTAAAAATCACCAAAATGTCACATTTTGAATTCTAATCATTTAGGAACAAACCAAATATTTTTCCTAAGTCTCTAAGGTAAGATATTGAATTTTAAAGGCTTAATGTAATTTTTTTAATATTAAAAAATGTATTTTCCAACCTTTTTACTAAAATAATTCTAATAAATCAAAGAAAAATCAGAAAAATATATAATTTGTTTCTTTGGACTCCTTGAGGTCAGAGAGATTTAATAAAAAACATAAAATCCATTTTTCAACCTTTATTTTATTTTTAAATTAATTAATACCCCAAATATCAAAATAATTCTAATAAATAAAATATAATTCAAAAAATCCCCAAAATTGGTCCAAATGGTCCCATGATCATTAGGCACATCCCATAATTTTCTTAAGGACAGAAACATTTCCTTGGACATGTTATTGAATTTTCCTTGAAAACCCCTATTTTCCATTAAAAATAATTACATAAATAAATTAAATACAGAAAAAACACATTTTCTCCTCTAATGTCTTGAGTGACATGTGAGTGAGGTTACATAAAAATTTCAAGTTCATTGGAGCTTAATTTAGTGAGTTATAGAATTATTAAGCTTGAAGGGTAATTAAAAAATTTCAACCCTTAATTAAAATTTTAGGATTAATCAAAAGGGGAGGGTAAAATATTTGATTTTAAACTGATTTTTGGATGATTGAAACTTAAATGATTAAGGGTAGAAATCTACTAATCATTTCAAATATAATTAAAATAAAACTTTAATTAATTAATTAATTGGAGTTTTAGAAGAATAATAGAAACTAGAATTATTAAAGTAGGGATATTATTAAGAGGACATTTATTCTTTAATTTAAAAATCCCTAAATAAATCACTTCAATAATACTTAATTCTTAATTAAAAAAATTAAAAGAATAATCTCAATTAATAATTAAAATTAAATTAAATTAAAATTAAAACTAAATTAAATTAAATTAAGATTAAATTAAATTAAATTAAATTAAAATTAAAACTAAATTAAATTAAATTAAAATTAAATTAAATTAAAATTAAATTGAAATTAAATTAAATTAAATTAAAATTAAATTGAAATTAAATTAAATTAAATTAAATTAAATTAAATTAAATTAAATTAAAATTAAACTAAATTAAAATTAAATCAAATTAAATTAAATTAAAATTAAATTAAATTAAAATCAAATCAAATTAAATTAAAATTAAATTAAATTGAATTAAAATTAAATTGAATTAAATTAAATCAAAATCATTTAACAAGAAACCTAAATTAAATTGTTAAGAATTAAATCTAAAATAATTCGAATACTATTCCAAACTTAAAATTATTAATTAAAACCTCATAATTAAATTAAAATACTTTAAATCATTAACTCAAACTTTAAATTAAAAATGATTAAAATTTTTCAACAAATCAGCCTGCCCTGAAAGCTCTTATTATTATAACTCCTAAATGAAGTATCAAGTGAAGTGTTACTTCACTTATATGATATTCAAATGTCCTAGTTCACTGAGCAAGAAAATAAAAGTTAAACTCCTGGATGATTGATTCACTTGTATAATTAAATTCTCTTGGACTTAAAACAATCCTAGAGGTATTGAAAAGATGTTTAAGACTCGTCTTAAGCACTTCCTGAATATGATGGGATGTTTATAAGAACAATTGAACTTAATTATTCTTTGATGAAGAAAATCATCCTTAAACCAAAACACAAGAACCTAGACATCATAGGACATGATTAGTTATAGGATTAGGAATTTGGCAGACAACCAAAACCCTTCCCTTAGCTTTACCTAGGTACTTGTTGAAACAATTAAATGTTTTAACATGTGTTTTAAGTGCAGCTTGGGATGACAGGAAGACCCTCCAGGTACGCTTTTATTTTATTGCAATTTACTTTATTGTAATTTACTTACATGCACTGTACTTTACTTTTCTTGCATGACAAACAACTATTGCATGAAAACCAAAACCTTTAGAATAATCCCTGAACTGAAACCAAAACTAAATTAAAAGTCATTACAAGATAAAAATCACCGCCACAATATTTCAAAATATAAAACAACTCAAAATTTAATCACAAACAGAACAAAAAAAACCACAACTACAACTAAATTAAAACGTCTCATTAAATGATCGGGAATACCTCGGATGATGTAACCCACGTGTTGCTAACGAGATTTCCCAAGGTCTAAATGAAAGTGTGGAACTCATTCAATTGAGTTTAGCAAATTCATCTGGACTAAGTGAATTCGATGAAAATAACGGTGCCGGGATGACAGAACCGTGGGATCTTAATCGGTTCTGTTTAACCAAATTTAAGATTTGTTTTAATTAAGACATTAAAAACACTTGGATTTTAAGATTTTCTCTAAATCAAAACACTTCTCTCATCTCCTGATTTAAGACTTCTAAAACTAAACCTCTGCAACAATAAGGAGCTTGGAGCACGGTGGGCAGCACAGCTATCTTCGTCAGCAAAACAACTTTACATCAGCTAAACATTCTTAGAATTAAACAACCAAACCGTAGGATTTCGAGGTAGTTTGCCTAGTGCAACATAAATCCTCAACCCTTTTGTTAGGCATTTGCATAATTATGTTATGTAGATTAAGCCCGAACCGGTCTTAGGACTCTGAGGTAGTTGTTTGGTACGACATAAACCCTCACATCTTCGAGGCCATTTGTATGATTATGTCATACTAATATAAGTCCTAACCAATTAAAATTGGCAGGATTGAAATATTAAACAAACTCTCAAATTGAAGCCAAACAATAGGATAGTTTGAGAAGTTGTCAAGATTCTTCTTGGATCCTCAGCTTCTCCTACTTCTCTTTCTTTGGACTCCTAAAATAAATTGTTCCAAACTTGATCCATTCCCTTTTGAAATTCCAAAATCCAATCATTTGAAAACCTTAAACTTTGAAATTCTTGAGAGCAAAACCACTGATCATTATCAAGAGTTTTATTAAGTGATTCCCGTCACTTAGGATGTAATTAACTATAGGGGCTTGCCCTTATAGGGAACTTTAAGAACCTAGGTAATATAAACCCTGCTTAATTCCTTTATATTAAGCAGGGGAACTTGTTGGCTTATAAAATTGGTTCACAAACCAAACGAATGTCACAAATCTTCTAGTTTATTTAATCGAGCCTCATCATCAAGCAGTGTGTCTATTCTTCGGGATAGATACACGGTTTGTGATGCGGTGCTCGTTTATATAAACTATTTGGAATGTGACATCAGTTTATTTCATATCTTAAAATTTTCAAATTTAAAATTATTTTCAAAATCAAATACTATTTCTCTAAATTATATATATATATATTTAAATTAAATTTAAAATTTAAAATTCACCGATAATTTTTGTAGGTGACCCCTTTTCAAAAATACAACACACAAACCTAAAAATATGCCGACAACTTCTGGCGACTCCGCTGGGGACTAGTTCCTCTCTCCATTTTTTATCAGATGGTTTTGCTTTCATAAATCGGTAGTGAGTCCATGCCCCTAGTGGACCAAAACTACCATTCTTCCATTGGAATACACCGTTCATTTCTGTCTTGAATGAGTATATCCAACTCCTCTCGGATTTAGGAGCCACTGTTTAGACACCCCTAAACAGAGAGGTTCTGAGATCCTTTTACCTCTTTTCTGAGGTGGGGTGGACCCCCAATAGGTGTGAGTTTAGGAAGCGGTCCTTCGAGTCGAGAAGCCTTGCATAAGACTTTCTCTTCCTTTCTGATTCTAGATCGAATCCTTTTCCTTTTTTTATCCTTAAACATTCCATTCCTAATAAACAAATCCTCTAATAAACGACTCTTCCGATGAATAAATCCTTTTAAAATCACAAATACACTAAAATAAATGAAAATGTGTTCGGACTCTTTCTTTTTCGTCCTAAACTTTATAGCGAAAAGAAGCATAATTCGGGTCTGATACTCTAAATCTGCCCTGCAGAAATGACTGCCCCAAAGCTAAATTTCTCCTTCACCAACGGATTGGACCTAGCTGTCTACAAGGATGAGCTGCCTGACAATGGGATCATCTGTTTCGGACAAGGATTAGAAAATACAGATGTCAAGATTACTGACGTCACTCTCTTCGCACTTACGGACAAAGTGCCTGAAACTGAGAAGCCTCTAATTGAATTCAACTTAAAATCAACTCAGGAGTTCCCTCCCCTACAAAGGGTTTCGACTGAAAGAAACACTGTCATTCACAAGAAGTTAGCTGCTGTCCCCAGAACTGTTGTCTCTACCCCCACCGGTCTGGTCATTACTGCACCTACCCTTGTTCCCTCCAAACTGAAGGGAAAGGAAATCCAAGTTGATTATGAACCTATCACCGTGGAGGGTTCGGACTTTGCCGCAATACCATCTGTTTTCGAGATAGGGTCCAGCTCGAGGTATAAACCCTTAACCCAGACACAGAGAAGGAATAAGAACAGAAAGATTGCTAAGATCAGGAAAGTCAGAGAAGCTGAAGCCGCCTTTCTTGAAGGAATCCCTGAATAAAAAGAAAAAGAACTGCCAGAATACTTGTCGTTGTTGCCAGAATACTCGCCGCTGTTAGAAGGAAGTAGATTCCACCTGCTCTCTGCCGCATCTGATGAGGAAGATGCCAGAAGGATTGTTGTTGTGTTACCTCAGCCCGTATATTACAATGATAGCAGGAAGAAGAAGAGCAAGGCTACACCGCTTACCCGATTGCGAGCGTTAGTCGAGAAATTGGCCAGGAAGGAAGGATGCCATGTGTCAGAAATTCTGAGAAGGATGGGAGGAGTGTCGATTAAATCCCGCCTCGGACCACGAGTGGAGCCTACCACTGCCACAGAAAGACCAAAGAAGAAAGTCCGAGCTAGTGAAAGAGGCTCACTTGTTATCGTATCAGGGCTGCAAAATAGGGAGGATACCACTTTCCAGCACATAGCCGACAGACCATCCAGTCTTAGGCTTCCGGCTGCAAGAAGGATGGTATGGCGACCTACTACTGGTGAGCTGAGGCCAAAACAATGTCCTGAGAAGAAAACTCTCGTCAGGATGCTCGAGTCAGAAGAAAGTGCTACTGCAATGAAGGAGACTCCCGAAAAAGAAATTCAACAACCATCACAAGGCAAATGCGGGACCGTACGAAAAGGGCCACTGGAGGATGCCATGGATAAGTTAAGGACTGACATCCGACGGTTAGCAAAAGAAAGAGACGAAGAACTAGGAGATGAAGTTGACTCCTCAGAGTTCATGGATGAGGAGTATGCTGAGATCAACATGGTCGAGACACGGGCATCGTCAGCTTCGCAAGGTGCCCCGTCAGCTGCGGAAAGAGATGAACCAGAAGTGTTGAGAGCACAGCTTCGAGAAAGTGATGATACAATTTCTCAAATGGCAAAGAGGATGGAAGAGATGGCTGCTGCCTTAGCCACTCTCCAAAGTCAAGCCCAGCATCAGAAAGAGACACCCTCAGAGATCATCCATATTGCGGATGGAGGAAAAGAGATCACATCCGTCAATGGGGACGAGCAACCAAAAAAGGATTCTACACAAAGCTTGATTCCAGAAAAGGATATTAAAAATATGGTAGAACAGCAGGTGCGAGAAGCCCTAACACAATCCAAGAATGGAGCATCTATTCAAACGGGTAGACCTTACCCCGAAGAGTTCGATGCAGTACAATACCCAAAAGGCTTCGTACCACCTCTGTTTAAGACTTTTGATGGAACAGGAAACCCCCGACAACATGTTGCACATTTTTGTGCTAGTTGCTGTAATGCCGATGGGAGCGACGCTTTACTCTTCCGACAGTTCGTCAGCAGCTTATCAGAGATTGCCTTCGACTGGTACGCAGAATTGTCGAACTGCTCGGTGAAGACTTTTTCGGAACTGGAGAATCTCTTCGTTAAACGATTTGCTGGAGCTCAGCACCACATCACTATTGGTGATCTAGTGGTGGAGCAGCAAAAGCCGAACGAGACTTTAGTGGATTACATACTTCGATGGAGAAACTTAAGCATGAAGTGTGAGCCACAGCTTCAAGAACAACATGCAGTCGGCATCCTGCTTAAGAGTATCCATGGCCTGATAGCACTTCTCCTTAAAGGATTTACAATCAAGACTTTCGAGAAGTTGCTTAGCAAGGCCGAGAGCTTGCAAGAGGAGGCAAAATAATTAAGTTTCGCGGACAAGAACGATAAGCAGAAACCTGTGAAAACATTCGAAAAGAAATCCAGAATTGTCGCGGCAGTAGATAAAGGCAAGCAGCCGGTTCAGATACAGTCAGAGCGGCCACAGCCTAGTTATCAACCACCACAATGGACTTATCAACAACCTCAACAAGGCTATCAGCAACCTCGTCCGAGCTATCAGTCGTCTCAGCATTATGAACAACCGCCTCGTTCATCGCGTACCTTAAGAGAACTTCTAAATAAAGAATATCCATTCAAAATGGAAGCAGTAGCGAAGATGTTCCGCAGCTTGATGAAGACACCGGATTTTCAGCTGCCAAAGCCCAAGAAGTCGGAAGAAGTCAATAAGAAAGATCATCCGAACTATTGCCCTTACCACCAGATGCTTGGACATAAGATAGAAGATTGTATCACCTTCAAGACTTGGCTTGATGACAATCTCCAAAAAGGGAACATAACGATCCCAAAGGAATACATGAAAAAACCCCAGAAGGGAGGTTCTGTCAATGTTATTTCAACGGATCCCATTGTTCCAATAGACCCTTACACGACTGATGATGGATGGAGTACTATCTGGACGAAGTCATCAAAGAAAATTTTGGATCACATCCAGGCTGCTTCGGTACGTGCTTCAACTCAGAGTTTGAAACCTGTTGAGCCGGCACTATCACTTGCAATTGAAGAACCGCCCCAGAAGGAGGAGAAGATCGTGGAAGAAAAGAAGACCGAGGCTCCGAAGGGTAGACTAGGGGCTGCTTATCCTAGGATGGTTGTTTCCGATTCGGGGGAGAAATCCCTCGAATTCTCGACTCGTATGATTATCCGCTCGCCTCAGCGGGATCTTATAATGATAAGGGTTATGACGTTGGCTACGTTTTGACTGTTTCTAACGATTACGTAACTAGCGACAACCGACTTAATCCAGATCTCGATTCTAATACGGATAAAAATTCTCAAATCATACACAACCTCGATGACCACGATAAAGAAGGTGTTCACAAAGGAGGCTACCAAAGCTCAACAAGCAACGAGTTCATTTGTGAATTCTGAGGAGCTCCGATCACGATAGAATTAGAACCATCCGATAATGAAGCAACTTCAGAAGGGCCAGTGGTTCCAATTTAAGAGGATACACCGGCCGATTGGACACCAAATTCAGAAGAAATAACTGAAGTAAATTTAAGAAGTGGAAAAGTTCTGCCCCCGAGAATGGGTCCAAAGGATAAAGGAAAGCGGTGGTTGCTCGGGAAGAGCTAACCCCGAGCAGAGGAATTGCCCATTCGGGAAGAACCCGAGGAACATGGTAATAAAGTGGACTATAATGTGCTAGCCCATCTTAGGAAGCTACCAGCCAAACTAAGCATATACGACGCTTTGATCCTTTCAAAGGAGATGAGGGAGGCTCTGATCAAGGCTTTACTTGATCCAAAGATCCGTTTAGCTCAAATGGCTGGTAATGCCTTTGACGATGTTTGCTCGTTAAAAGAACAACAATGTGTTACCTTCACGAAAATGATCTATTACTGGGAACAGCAGATCACAACTGACCGTTATACATTTTAGTCACTATTGGAAAATTTACGCTCTCCAGAGTGTTGGTTGATCCGGGAGCATCAATCAACATAATGAACCTTCAGACGCTAGCATATTTGGAAATTGATGCTCGCGAGCTTGAAGCATACAAAATGCTATTAAGAGGCTTCAATCAAAAAGGAGAAAGAGCTCTTGGATTGATAACACTACTAATGAAGACTGGTGATTTAGTAAAGACAACCGTAAAATTCCACATAATTGATTCTGAGACATCGTTCAACGCTCTACTGGGTCGACCGTGGATCCATGAAAACCGGATGGTGCCGTCGTCTCTGCACCAATGCATAAAGTATTACGAAGGTGGGGAACAGTGTATCAAATGTGATTTGCAACCATTCTTTGTACACGAGATTGGAATTCATGAAGATGCGGCTTACTACGCGCCCCCGAAGAAAAAAATCTTTTCCAGAAATATCATACCAAATGAAGCAAAAGAAATCCGAGACGACGAAGAACCTGAAGTTCTAGTTCAACAGTTACTCACCACTCCCTTACGGCGAGATGGTGAAGATTTCTCCAGAACTCGCACCCGAGGTCGAGGCCGGGGACGAGGACGTGGAAGAAATGTTAGAACAGTTGGACAGAAGAAACCAGTCATCGATGTTGATTAGGAGAACACTTCAGAAGAAGGAGAAGAAATTAAGAAAGAAGCAGCGATAATAAGTCAAAAGAAACCCCAGTTCAAGATCTCGCTCGAAGATGAAAAGAATGAAGAATATAAATCAATGTACGAGAAGATTAACCATCATGTACATACTATGACCCTGACCCCGATCCATTCTAATAAGATCGAGGGTATGGTGGTCAAAGAAGTGCATGGTGGTGGTACAAAGCCAATCAAGTTTTACCGTGGTGCTTCTTCTTCCAATAATGAAAAAGATGTACAATTTGAAGATGTCACTTCTTCCGAATTAATGGAATTACCTTTTGAGTGGTACTCTCCCTGTGTTCAAAATTTAATTCAACGTGGTGTCTTACCTCGACAATGGACAAAGGATCAATCACAACATTTTGAAAGATTATGGAATAATGCCGGTCGGCCTCCCAATTCAAAACATGGTCTCGGATTCGGCACAGTAGGTTCAGTTGACGATACGGTATTTTGCTTGGTTGTCACTTGCGAACCTAATGAAGACTGCTTAGAAACTTCAGGAGATCTCGAAGATCTACCAATAGGAGATGCTCCACCAGAATTCGAAGAAGAAATCAAATCTACAATATACGAGTTAATGGAAGTTAACTTAGGTACTAGCGAGGAGCCTAGGCCTACCTTCATTAGCTCCTTACTCAATAAAGAAGATTTCGAGGAAATAATCAAGCTACTAATGGAATTCAAGGATTTTTTTGCTTGGAGTTATGACGAAATGCCAGGATTAGCTCCAGAAGTCGCGGTTCACAAGTTAGGAGTAGATCCTACTTCTGTACCAGTCAGACAAGCTCCCAGAAGAATGCGTCTAGAAATTGAACAACAAGTAATAGCCGAAGTTAAGAAGCTAATTGACGCTAAATTTGTCCGTGAAGAACAATACCCTACTTGGTTAGCCAATGTGGTACCAGTCAAAAAGAAGAACGGTCAGATCAGAATCTGCGTAGACTTCAGAGATTTAAATAAAGCATGTCCAAAGGACGAATTTTCGCTACCAATCCCAGAACTAATGATCGATATTGCTTCAACACATGAAATATTTTCATTCATGGATGGATCATCATGATACAACTAGATAAAGATGGCACCAGAAGATGAAAAGCTCACGGCATTCAGAACGCCGATCGGAGTGTATTGCTACACAGTAATGCCATTCAGACTAAAGAACGCAGGAACAACATATCAAAGAGCAATGACAAAGATTGTTAATGATCTCATTCACAACCAAGTCGAGTGCTACGTGGACGATGTGGTCATCAAAAGCAAACTGAAGCGAGATCACCTGTATGATTTGAGAATTGTTTTCGAGTGACTAAGACAATACAACCTTAAGATGAATCCCTTAAAATGCGCCTTCGGCGTCACCTCCGGGAAATTCTTAGGATTTGTTGTCCGACATCGCGGGATTGAAATCGATCCGAAAAAGATTAAAGCTATCTTAGAAATGCCACCTCCTAAAACCTTGAAACAACTACGATCCTTTCAAGGGAAGTTGGCATACCATCGACGCTTTATATCAAATTTGTCAGGAAGGTGTCAGCCTTTTTCTGCTTTGGTTAAGAAGGATGCCAAGTTTACTTGGGACTCCAAATGTCAACAAGCCTTCGATGACATCAAACGATACTTAATGACACCTCCTGTATTAGCGACCCCGACCTCGGGTAGACCGTTGATACTTTATACCGCGGCTTTAGACGACTCCTCTGGAGCCCTGCTAGCCCAGGTTAATGACGAGGGAAAAGAAAATGCTCTCTACTACTTAAGCCATCGTCTAATTCCGACGGAAATAAAGTATCCTCCAATTGAGAAGCATTCTTTGGCCCTGATCTTCGCCGCACAGAAGCTCAGGCACTACATGCTTTCTCATAAGGTCAACCTTATTTCGAGAGTTAATCCGTTGCAATACTTGATGACCTGACCGATGCTTTCTGGAAGACTTTCCAGGTGGTCGATGATATTATTGCAATTCGACATAACTTTCGTTCCTCTTCGTGCCGTAAAGGGACAAGTACTAGCTGACTTCCTTGCTGCACACCCTTTACCGGCAGATTCGCCTCTCAATGATGACTTACCTGACGAGCAGATAATGAACCTAGAAGACCCTGATGATTGATGTTGGGAACTATACTTTGACGAAGCGTCCTCAGCACAGAAGAACAAAGAATTGCAAACGATAGTGCCCGATAAGGCATGAATCTGACTTATCTTTATAACACCGGAGCGGGGGATGTTAAGATACTCCTACCACTTAACAGAGCCATGCACAAACAACGAGGCATAATATGAAGCCCTCATAACAGGACTAGAACTAACCATTCAAATGGGAATAACGGACATCAACATTTACGGAGACTCTCAGTTGGTCATTCAACAGGTCGTCGGACAATACAGAATTTTAAAGCCAAGACTCGAGTAGTACTTTCAGTATGCCATGAAACTATTGGAATATATTCCGAATGTAATGATCTACAAGATCCCCAGAAAAGAAAATGCTCTCGCAGATGCGTTAGCTCGTCTTGCAAAAGAATTTGCCTGCTTACAAGATGAGTCAGTTGAAGTGTCAGTCCAGGGACAACAAGTCCTATCACAGCTCGACATGGATATGATACAGAAATCAGAAAAAGCAGAGTAATCAGTTACAGCAGTAACAGAAGTTACAGAAGATTGGCGTCAACTGCTAATAGACTACCTGCAAACAGAGAAGTTACCAGATGATAAATCGTTAGCCCATCAAATCAAGAAAAGAACTCTGTCTTACGCATTAATAAACAATACATTATACAAAAGGTCTTTTGATCAGATGTGGTTAAGATGCCTGAGCGGGTCCGAGGCTCGTGAAATTGCCAAAGAGGTACACTCAGGACTCTGTGGCGCTCATCAGTCGGGTCCGAAAATGAAAATGAAGATTAAAAGACTAGGGTACTACTGGCCCTCAATGATGACCGAATGTATGAAGATCACCAAGAGCTGTCATCAATGCCAAGTGCATGGAATAGTTCTACACCAACCTCCAAATGTGCTACATCCGACAATCGCTTCATGGCCGTTTGAGTGTTGGGGCACAGATATAGTGGGTCCGATAGAACCACCTTCTTCAAGAGGACATCGATTCATCCTTGCAGCTACAGACTACTTTTCTAAATGGGCAGAAGAAGTTTCACTCAGAGAAGTAAAGGCACATCACCTGCTACAGTTTTTCAAAAATCAAGTTGTCTACCGTTTTGGGGTACCGCGCAGAATCATTTCAGATAATGGGTCAGCATTCAAAAGTACAAAGGTCAACAATGTTGTCAGAAGACACGGGATCGATTGGCGATACTCAACGATCTATTACCCAAGAGCAAACGGCTTGGCGAGGCTTTTAATAAAACTCTCGTTCAAATCCCGAAGAAAACTTTGGACGACAACAAGAGAAATTGGCACGAGAAGTTGTTAGAAGCCTTATGGGCCTACAGAACAACTTTTAGGACTCCTACTCAGTCTATGCCTTACGCTTTAGTGTACGGGTCCGAGGCAGTGTTACCATTAGAAGTCCAGCTTCCATCACTCAGAATTGCAGTTGCGAACAAAATCACTACGGAGGAAAATGTCAGACTACGACTGGAAGAACTGGAAAGCTTGGAAGGGAAATGACTTGCAGCGTAGCAAAATTTGAAACTGTACCAAGCTAAAATGATCCAGGCCCATGATAAACTAGTCCGCCCCCGAACTTTCAAAGTTGGTGACTTAATTCTTGTCCTCAAGAGACCTATTCTTTCACATCGCAGATAGGGGGTAAATTTGAACCGACTTGGGAAGGGTCGTTTGTGGTCGAGGCAGTCTACTCAGGAGGCTCCTACCAACTTATGAATTGCCAAGGAGAACGATAAATGCTTCCAATCAATGGACGATATTTGAAGAAGTACTACGCGACTTGATGTTCCGAAGGAATGAATTCTCATCCCTAGAAACAAGGGAAAAGTAGAACCTTGTGATTGGGTCCGAACCCAAAAACATAAAAAAAAGAAAAAAAATGGATGACAAAAGAAAAATCATTAACAAAGAATATATACTAAAAATAAAATATGTGAAATCATAATAATGAAGTTTTACCCTTCCGTTCAAATCAAATCTTGTTCCTGATCTTTCTTCATCTTTTCCTACTTCCCTTAAAAATTAAAATTAAAATAAGAAAATAAGAATCTTCAGTGATAAATATTTTCTTAATGTTCTTGTTCTTAGTACAGCCCCTAATCCTTTCCTTGTCTTTTTCGCAGGGAAATGTCGAACGGGCGGTTGGTCCTAAACTTTAAATTTGGCATGAGTCTCGCACTCGATGAAAAGAGGGTGAAGGATGGAGCAGTGATAGAAATTGATTCTGACTTCACACCAGCCAACCTACAGTACGAAGAAAATGATTGGGTCCCAGTTGACCGAGAAGAGCTTCACAGCCAGACAGTAATGAAGATGGGTGGCCCAAGCCACCAATCCAGCAACAAGAAAAGAAAGACAAACATCAAGGAAGGCAAGAAAATCAAGTCTGTAGTTACCACAGTAGAGGGCATGCTCGTCAGCGCCGCGCCCGCAGAAATTCAAGGGGTAAGGAGAGCTACTCTCACTGCTACCCAAAGGAGGAATAAGAATCACCATATCTGCAAGATGTTGACTAAACTAGCAGCAGATTAACACAAGGAAACAACCACTTTTGTCGACACACACATTTCAAGGATACCGGTTCATCAGGAACCTGAAAAGAGGAAACCAGCTCCGAGAGCAACAAAAACGATAAGGGAAACTCTAAAAAGATCAGAGGCGGAGAGACTACCACGACGCCAGACAGAGCCACCAGTGGTAAGAAACCTTGTTGCGGAAGCAACCTCGGAGGAACAGAGACAATCCCCGAGGAGCCAAGGTATGCAGGAGAATGTGACGGGATTGAGCCATACATCCCGCAGTACGTTACTAGGCCTCGTCACTTGCAAATCATTCCAGAATATGAACTAGAAAGAATGCAAAATGCTGAGAAGAAGACTTTCGAATACTTTGAAAAGATTAGAGGCAAGAGAATCAATATTTTAGAGGGCCTCGAGTTACACACGGGTGTATTCTCAGAGTACGAGCAACAACAGATTGTGGATTGCATCTTAGAACTTCAGAAGATGGGTCGAGCAGGCCGCCTGAGGGAAAAGACTTATTCGGAACCCCGGAGATGGATGCCAGGGAAATGAAAAGTCACAATACAATGCAGATGTTGCTATAACTTTGTAAAGGACAGAAAAGGAAATCCACCAGGGATACTCCGTCACAGTGAGGTGGATCCAATGCCGAGGATAATTAAAAGAATGGTGAAAAGAATGATAATGTGGAGGGTACGCCGACAGATCGCATACCCAGCAGTTGCATCATCAACATTTATCGGAAGGGCGACTGCATACCTCCACACATTGACCACCACGACTTTGTCAGACCTTTCTGCATAGTTTCGTTTGTCAACCAATGCAATATCATGTTCGGATCTGACCTCCGGATAGCAGGCCCGAGTAAGTTCCGAGGGCCAGTGGAGATACCACTTCCGGCAGGTTCCTTCATGATATTACAAGGAAATGGAGCAGACATCGCAAAACATTGTATACCGGGAGTGCCAGTGGAGCGGATCTCCGTCACTTTTAGAAGGATGGACGACGAAAGGCGCCTTACCACTTCCAGCCAGATCCAGAATTGGAGAATCTCTGGCCCTATGAGCTGTGAGTTACACAGGAAATAGCACACCTCCAATGCACATCCATGCGGCATTCCTGCTAAGGGTGGCTTGGAAGGTGATGTTATTACCCATGTTTCTTACTATTCAGACATGGATTTTTGACAGACGCTTTTGGATGTATCAAAAAGAAGTTTACACAGTCCGTTTTGGATTTACATGGATTGTATGAGACATGAAATTTCTGAGGGAAATGTCATCATGACTAGATCAAGTTGTATGATGTACTTTCAGCAAGTTGGAATGAAAATGACTACATCATATTTTGCCTTCACCTCTTTTTGTGCAAAATGACTGGTAAATGTCATTAGAGTTAAATGAACTTTGAACGAAGAACAGAAGAGAAAATAAAATAAATGAGAACTTTTCCTAAAAATCTAAATAGTAAAATGAACTTCAAATTCACATGAACACTAAATAAACAACAAATAAAAAAAAGTGGGATCGTTAAAGGACAAACAAAACAAATCTAAATCTCAAATTGAATTCCAGTCTAAATCCATCTTTTCAAATCGTCCAATGCTTCTTCAAATCAAGATCTACTTCAGACCTCCTTTGAAACCTTCTCTCAGGATGATTTCAGAACTACGAAGAATTTTCAATTTGATTCGAATGGCATGGATTCGTACCCTTCGCCAAATAATCAAACTTTGATTGATTCTCATGGGATGTGGAACACTTTCATATCTCATTTCAATCTCCCGCTAAATCCAAATTTCCACCCTACATTTCAATTCAAAATTTCCGAGACTGGTACCCACATTCCAGTTCTCATTTCGAGATCAAAACCTACATTTCGATTCTCATCTGAATTGATACCTTCATTTCAATTCAAAATTTCTGAGATTGGTACCTACATTCCAGTTCTCATTTCGAGATCGATACCTACATTTCGATTCTCATCCGAATTGATACCTACATTTCAATTCAAAATTTCGAGACCAGTACCTACATTCCAGTTCTCATTTCGAGATCGATACCTACATTTCGATTCTCATCCGAATTGATACCTACATTTCAATTCAAAATTTCTGAGACTAGTACCTACATTCCAGTTCTCATTTCGAGATCGATACCTACATTTCGATTCTCATCTGAATTGATACCTACATTTCAATTCAAAATTTTCGAGATTAGTACCTACATTCCGAGTTCTCATTTCGAGATCGATACCTACATTTTGATTCTCATCCGAATTGATACCTACATTTCAATTCAAAATTTCCGAGACTGGTACCTACATTCCAGTTCTCATTTTGAGATCGATACCTACATTTCGATTCTCATCTGAATTGATACCTACATTTCAATTCAAAAATTTCCGAGACTGGTACCTACATTCCAGTTCTCATTTCGAGATCGATACCTACATTTTGATTCTCATTCGAATTGATACCTACATTTCAATTCTAAATTCCGAGACTGGTACCTAAATTCCAGTTCTCTTCCTTCGAGATTGATACCTAAATTTCGATTCTCTTTCGAATTGATACTTAAATTTCAATTCTCATTTTCGAGAATGGTACCTAAATTCCAGTTCTCATTCCGAGATCAGTACCTAAATTCTGATTCTCATCCTTTTCGAGGTCAATACCTAAATTTCGACTCTCTTCTGAGATTGATACCTAAATTTCAATTCTCATTCCGAGATCAGTACCTAAATTCTGATTCTCATCTTTTTCGAGGTCGATACCTAAATTTCGACTCTCTTTCGAGATTGATACTTAAATTTCAATTCTCATCCCTCTCGAGATCAGTACCTAAATTTTGATTCTCATCCTTTTTACGTCGATACTTAAACTCTAGTTCCCACTCTGAGGCTGGTACCTAAATTCCAGTTCTCTTCGCAAATCCCGAGGTTAAAACCTAGGTTTCAATCCTCATTTCAAATCCAAATTTCAAATTCAAAATTTCCTTAAATCAATTTTAAATCAAGCATCAAATCAAAATCCAAACTCACACATTGAAACTTGAAATTTAAAAGTAAACTGAAATCTAAATCGAAATTCCTCAGATCTTGTGATTTGGAGTTCACCTCCTTTTCTTTTCCCCAGCGAGAGTTCAGGAATCTCCAGTCTTGGAAATGTACCTGGTACTCCCCAGCGGAAACTCTTCTACTTCGTCCTAGGTTTGTCACTTGGACATCTGTGTTGGTTTTGTTGATCTCTTCGGTCAACGCCAATACGCGCGGTGTGCTTGGTTAGCACACCACACCTATTGGGGGTCCATTTGTTGACCTCATTTTTGATGAGGTCTTCTCTTCTCTCTTTAGTACTTAGGATCTAGACTTAGGCTTTTCCTTTGACTATCTTAGAGGACTAGAGATGGAACATGTCCCTTTAGAAGCTCAACTACTTCTTAACTCCTTGCAAACCCCACAAGCTTGATTATAAACCCTTAATCACCTAGAGGGTTGAGATCAAATGTGGAGGTTTAAAGGATGAGTTCCCTATATGACTCTTTGGCCTTAGGATCACCCTGGGTGGCCTGGTCTGGTGAGGGCTGACCTGCACATACATTACACTTTCACACACATTCCAAATCCTAAAACTATTCATGCCTAGCTTGACTTCCTGACTCATGTGGATAATTCATATGGATGGTCCTTAACCCCTAAGTCCCTGGCTAAGAGGGTTAGGAACAACATAGTGAATGCCTCAAATGAGTACCCCTCATGGCTCTTATAGCTTAATATGGCTTCATGGCTCAACCAAAGTGATTCCACTTTACTCAAATTTGATCAATCTTCATTTTTCCCAAAATTTCAATTTTTGACCCCGGACCCACCAAACCTACTAAAAGCCCTTGAAATTACTCAAAACCACCAAAATTTTCAAATAACCCAGAATTTTCCAAAATTAACCTTGAACATTTCTCCACCAATCAAATTGATCATTCACAGCCAAAAATACTAAAATTTCTAAAAATACCCCCCAATACCCTCCAAATTACCAAAATGCCCCTCTTGACCCAAAAATTCAAAAATTCCAAAAATTCCTAGAAAATTCTAAAAAATCCCAAATATTCCCAATTTCATTTTCTTCAACTACACCATGGGCCAATTTTGTCAATTTACCCTACTTATACCAAAACCCCCAATTTAGCCCATTTTAAACCCAAATGAACCCAATGTCAAACCAAATCACCCCAATGTCAAACCAAATCACCCCAATTGACCTCAATTTTGGTCCAATTCAATCTTAAACTTCAATTTAATATCCCAAATATCAATCTAGACCAAATCCAAGCCCAATTTGATTGGCATTTGAATCCAATTTCATTTTTAAGCTTAAAGCCCAATTTTGACCCATGACCCAAACTTAGCCCAAACTAACCTAATTCAATCCCAATTTAACCCAAATCTTTTCTAAAACCTTCCTAGCATCCCCACAAACAAAATACTAACATGATTTGCCTAAAATTTGGACCCAAACCCTACTCAAATTCAACCCAAACCCAAAATACCTTAAATGGGCCTACACCCAAATCTAACCCAAATAAGCCCAAATCCCAAAATCAAAACCCAAACAAAGATGAAACCTCTTTGAAACACTCCAATAAACATTTCTCAACATTAATTTTACATCAATTTCAACATTAGCCCAACCTTAGCCCAAGTTAGCCCAAATTGACCCACTTTGGACCCTTTACCAAAGAAACCCAAATTCAACCCAATTCAATTTCAAATCACTCCAAATTGATTTCAAATCACTCATGACACATCCCTAAACTAAACTCAACAATTGCTTGGCCTAATCTTTTACAAAACTCCCATCCACAAATTTGTTTTCAAAACTTAAAAGCCCACCCATTTAAATCATTTAAAAGCTCATTCCTAACTAATTCTGAAAGCCCAAAAATTCATCCAAAGCCCATATGACACTCTTCTTCATCATGACTTCAATTAAAACCATCCCTAAAGTTCCAATCAAGTATCAATTTATTCTAAATCAAGCTTCATGTTAACCTCTCATACATTTATCAAAAATGCCAAAATCCATTTTCATACAAGTAAGCCAAGCTATGTGCAAGCCATAGGCAAGCCATGAAGCCATGCATGAGCCACATGGAAGCCATGAAAGCCCCTTTACATGTCACCATGCTATCTTGGGCAAAAGGAGGAGGACCTTTCCATATTCCCTTAGAGTGATTAACCACTCCCATGTCTCCCCTAATTCATGCTTAAGCCTAATTGTACTTGGATGGTGACTTCTCCCCACTAATTAAGCTGAACCAAATGACTTTCTCTTCAGCCCAAATTAGCCTTGGGGAGGTGCACCTAGCCCAATCCATGTATTTAACCAAACTTAGCCAAAATCACTCCTTTCCTATTCCATTTCAATTCACCATCTTTACACATGGCAACCATCAATTGAACTCACAGGAACCAAACTCTGACCTCACTGACCCTGAGGGTGACCCATGCATGGCCGGCCAGCCACCACAGCCGCCGGAAAATGCCATGGCCGACACCTTGGAAGGAGCCAAACATTGAAATTCCATCTGGCTGAGCTGCCCCATGCCCAATGGCTGCCATCGCTGTTCTTCCCTTGACCTAAGCAGCTGATCCAAACCATAAAACACCCCAGGGAGGCCCTCCAGCCACTCCTATTTAAACACCACCTCCTCTCGACCAAGGGGGGCACTGAAACAAACCATACAGAAACTCTGCCAAAATTATTCCAGATCATCCTCCACACTTAGAGCAATTGATCCCCAGTGACAATTTGCCCTAATCCCCACCAACAGAGCCCAATTTCTCAGCCAAAATTTCACCCAAAACCAGGACATCTCCCAATTCTCCACCAAAATCAAATTAAACTCACCCACACCCGCACAAGACCAAAAGAAGGAGTTCCCCAGGTGAAAGCCCCTCTCCGGGCCACTCATCCGCTCTAGCCTCCAAAGGTTGTGATCGGGTCTGGTGGAAATCAAGTATAGGCAATTCCCAGGGCCAGGGACTTCATCTGGAGCTTACTTGGACTCAATCGAATGTGACACAACTCTCAGATCGAAGCCACACTTCTCTGAGCAAAGGTATGAGCTCTCTCTTCTTTCCGAGCTTCCATGAATTCCCCATTTCTATTGCCTTAATTTCATGCCACATAAATCGTATGGATGTGTTCGTCTCTTCAAGACGAATCTATAGAGCATAAGAACGTAGAAATCAGTTAAGTATCGAAGGAGATATTAAGCCTGGAAGATGGACGGTTCTCGGGCTAGGAGGCTTGGGGACGATGAACGGATGCCGTCCATTTGATACACGCGTGGGTGGACGGTCCAGATTGAGCCGTATGAGGAGACGGGATGATACAGCGGGCCGCGTGGCATCCCAGTCAGATGGCGGCGCCGAACCAGAAGACGCCGCTTGGCCGTTCGGGGAGGCTAAGTTTGACGCGGCGCCGCATGGATAAGTAGATAAATAGGGAATTTTCTTATTTATTAAATACCCAGAACTTCAAAAATGCATAACTTTGTGTAGAAAAATCCTAAAAATAAAATAAAAATACCCACTTGCTCAGTGAACAGAGGAGAATAATGTGGAAAAGAAATCAAGTCATTTAATCAAGTATTTTATTTTTAATGATTTATTTACTCTCTGTGGTATTTTAATTCTCTATTTGCATAGACAATTCACCATGGCATGAGACCATAAGGCTTTTGAAGCCTCTAATCTAGGGAACATTCCCTGAATTTTCCAAGGTCAGAGACCATCCCTATGAGAAGTTATTGATTTTTCAAGTTCATGTTACTGTTTTGAGTATTTTAATTCCAATAATTAGCATGTTAAGAAATAAATTCTGGGATAATTTGGTGATATTTCTTATGTCCAGAGGAACCTAGGAAAAATAGTTTTTGAGTTAATTCACTTGGAGCAACCCTAATTGGCCTAAATACTCAAAATTGAACTTTAATTAATTAGGGTTAACCGCACATTAAATTAACTTGAAAACAATTCTTCACTGATCTTTAGGATTAGAGGAACATCACATAAAAATTTTAAATCAATTGGAAATGTTTAACCCCACTAAATGGAATAATTAAGTTACATAACCAAAGTTAAACTTTAAAAATTCATAACTCACAAAATACTTTTCAAAAATTCACAAAAATGGTTTTGGAGCTTCTCTGATATTAGAGGAACTTAGGAAAATTAAAATTATAATTTTCTAAAAAAGTTGATTTTTACCATTATTTTAATATTTTTAATAATTAAAAAATAATAAAAATTATAAAAATATTAAAAATCACCAAAATGTCACATTTTGAATTCTAATCATTTAGGAACAAACCAAATATTTTTCCTAAGTCTCTAGGGTAAGATATTAAATTTTAAAGGCTTAATGTAATTTTTTTAATATTAAAAAATGTATTTTCCAACCTTTTTACTAAAATAATTCTAATAAATCAAAGAAAAATAAGAAAAATATAAAATTTATTTCTCTGGACTCCTTGAGGTTAGAGAGATTTAATAAAAAAAACATAAATCCATTTTTCAACCTTTATTTTATTTTTAAATTAATTAATATCAAAATAATTCTAATAAATAAAATATAATTCAACAAATCACCAAAATTCGCCTAAATGGTCCTCTGGTCATTATGAACATGTCATAATTTTCTTAAGGACAGAAACATTTCCTTGGTCATGTTATTGAATTTTCCTTGAAAACCCCTATTTTCCATTAAAAATAATTACATAAATAAATTAAATACAGAAAAATCACATTTTCTCCTCTAATATCTTGAGTGACATGTGAGTGAGGTTACATAAAAATTTCAAGTTCATTTGAGCTTAATTTAGTGAGTTATAGAATTATTAAGCTTGAAGGGCAAAAGGGTAATTAAAAAATTTCAACCCTTAATTAAAATTTTAGGATTAATCAAAAGGGGAGGGAGGGTAAAATATTTGATTTTAACCTGATTTTTTGATGATTGAAACTTAAATGATTAAGGGTAGAAATCTACTAATCATTTCAAATATAATTAAAATAAAACTTTAATTAATTAATTAATTGGAGTTTTGGAAGAATAATAGAAATTGGAATTATTAAAGTAGGGATATTATTAAGAGGACATTTATTCTTTAATTTAAAAATCCCTAAATAAATCACTTCAATAATACTTAATTCTTAATTAAAAAAAATTAAAAGAATAATCTCAATTAATAATTAAAATTAAAATTAAATTAAAATTAAAATTAAATTAAATTAAAATTAAAATTAAATTAAATTAAAATTAAAACTAAATTAAATTAAATTAAGATTAAATTAAATTAAAATTAAATTAAATTAAAATTAAATTAAATTAAAATTAAAACTAAATTAAATTAAATTAAAATTAAATTAAATTAAAATTATATTAAATTGAAATTAAATTAAATTAAATTAAATTAAAATTAAATTAAATTAAATTAAAATTAAACAAAATTAAAATTAAATTAAATTAAAAATTAAATCAAATTAAATTAAATTAAAATTAAATTAAATTAAAAATCAAATCAAATTAAATTAAAATTAAATTAAATTGAGTTAAAATTAAATTGAATTAAATTAAATCAAAATCATTTAATAACAAACCTAAATTAAATCGTTATGAATTAAATCTAAAATAATTTGAACACTATTCCAAACATAAAATTATTTATTAAAACCTCATAATTAAATAAAAATACTTTAAATCATTAACTCAAACTTTAAATTAAAAATGATTAAAATTTTTCAACAAACCAACCTGCCTTGAAAGCTCTTATTATTATAACTCCTAAATGAAGTATCAAGTGAAGTGTTACTTCACTTATAGGATATTCAAATGTCCTAGTTCATTGAGCAAGAAAACAAAACTTAAACTCCTGGATGATTGATTCACTTGTATAATTAAATTCTCTTAGACTTAAAACAATCCTAGAGGTATTGAAAAGATGTTTAAGACTCGTCTTAAGCACTTCCTCAATATGATGGGATGTTTACAAGAACAATTGAACTTAATTGTTCTTTGATGAAGAAAATCATCCTTAAACCAAAACACAAGAACCTATACGTCATAGGAGATGATTAGTCATAGGATTAGGAATTTGGTAGACAACCAAAACCCTTCCCTTAGCTTTACCTAGGTACTTGTTGAAACAATTAAATGTCTTAACATGTGTTTTAAGTGTAGCTTGGGATGACGGGAAGACCCTCCAGGTACGCTTTTATTTTATTGCAATTTACTTTATTGCAATTTACTTACATGCATCGTACTTTACTTTTTTGCATGATAAACAAGCATTGCATGAAAACCAAAACCTTTAGAATAGTCCCTGAACTGAAACCAAAACTAAATTAAAAGTCATTACAAGATGAAAATCACCGCCACAACATTTCAAAATATAAAACAACTCAAAATTTAATCACAAACAGAACAAAAAAACCACAACTACAACTAAATTAAAATGTCTCATTGAATGATAGGGAATACCTCGGATGATGTAACCCACGTGTTGCTAACAGGATTTTCCAAGGTCTAAATGAAAGTGTGAAACTCATTCAGTTAAGTTTAGAAAATTCATCTGGACTAAGTGAATTAGATGAAAATAACGGTGCCTGGATGACGGAACTGTAGGATCTTAATCGGTTCTGTTTAACCAACTTTAAGATTTGTTTTAATTAAGACATTAAAAACACTTGGATTTTAAGATTTTCTCTAAACCAAAACACTTCTCTCATCTCCTGATTTATGACTTCTAAAACTAAACCTCTGCAACAATAAGGAGCTTGGAGCACGGTGGGCAGCACGGCCATCTTCGTCAGCAAAACAACTTTACATCAGCTAAACATTCTTAGAATTAAACAACTAAACCGTAGGATTTCGAGGTAGTTTGCCTAGTGCAACATAAATCCTCAACCCTTTTGTCAGGCATTTGCATAATCATGTTATGTAGATTAAGCCCTAACCGGTCTTAGGACTCCGAGGTAGTCGTTTGGTACGACATAAACCCTCACATCTTCGAGGCCATTTGTATGATTATGTCATACTAATATAAGTCCTAATCAATTAAAATTGGCGAGATTGAAATATTAAACAAACTCCCAAATTGAAGCCAAACAATATGATAGTTTGAGAAGTTGTCAAGATTCTTCTTGGATCCTCAGCTTCTCCTACTTCTCTTTCTTTGGACTCCTAAAATAAATTGTTCCAAACTTGATCCATTCCCTTTTGAAATTCCAAAATCTAATCCTTTGAAAAACTTAAACTTTGAAATTCTTGAGAGCAAAACCACTGATCATTATCGAGAGTTTTCTTAAGTGATTCCCGTCACTTAGGATGTAATTAACTATAGGGGCTTGCCCTTATAGGGAACTTTAAGAACCCAGGTAATATAAACCCTGCTTAATTCCTTTATATTAAGCAGGGAAATTATCGGCTTATAAAATTGGTTCGCAAACCAAATGGATGTCACAAATCTTCTAGTTTATTTAATCGAGCCCCATCATCAAGCAGTGTATCTATTCTTCGGGATAGATACACGGTTTGTGATGCGGTGCTCGTTTATATAAACTATTTGGGATGTGAGATCAGTTTGATTTCATATCTTAAAAGTTTCAAATTTAAAATTATTTTCAAAATCAAATATTATTTTTCTAAATTATATATATATTTAAATTAAATTTAAAATTTAAAATTTGCCGATAATTTCTGTAGGCGACCCCTTTTCAAAAATACAACACACAAACCTAAAAATATGCCGACATGGCCCTTATTTCAAGATGTTTCAATTCAAAGTTCAAAGGTGACTATGGGCAAAATTTTGACTTTGGCTCATTTGTATCAAAAATATAAGAACATGTTGTTGAAGTTGGATTTGGTCAAGATAGATCTTTTCTCGAGATATTTGAAGTCAAAGTCTGGGCCTCATCTTATGAGAGAGAGAGTTTTGGTTGTGGATGAAATTTAGTAATGAATATTGATTGATTAAATTTAGTGTTTTAGCTCAAATTTACTTTGGCTGAAGTTTGGCTCTTATTTAAGTTCATTGTAAGTGAATTATCATCAAACCCTAAAACCCAAAAAAAAGAAAATAAAAAGAAAATGAAAAGTATAAAAAAATGTGTCATGTGAGCATGTAATGTTAATGTGACTTGTACGCATGTGTTAATGTAACTATGTTTGTGTGTGCATGTATTAAAGTACATGTGTTCATATGTCAAGTGCTTATATCTTGCAAAATTCAATATTTTAAGTATTTTCTGTGTTAGTTGGATATTTAACATGCAAGTTAGATGGTTATCATGTAAGTTGGAATGATTATCATGCAAGTTAGATGATCATCATGCAAGTTGGAATGTTTATCGTGCAAGTTGGAATGTGTATCATGGAAGTTAAATAGTTACCATGCAAGTTGGATGTTTAAATGCATTAAAATCTATGGAAGTTGAATATTTACATGTTTTAAGGCCTATGAAGGTTGGATGTTTACATATTTTAAGCCATATGTAAGTTGGATGTTTACACATTTTAAGTTCCATGCAAGTTTAATGTTTACATGTTTTAAGACTTATGCAAATTGGATGTATGTGCTTATTCATAATCATGTTGTTATGACTCTAGGATAACAAAAAAATGCGTCGAGAATGCTTATATAATTAAGAGGGTTAAATTTCTTGGACTAAGAAAGAGAGCGAATTTGATAAACCTTATGCAATAGTAATGCCTAAAAGTGATTTTTTTATAAATATTTGTAAATTAAAAGTTCTCCAAAAAGTTATCTTTATACTCTCAATGAATGAATTTTTAAGAAATACACCAATTAGATATGTTCTAAATGATTTTTTTCTCTAAAATATGTAAATTCAAAAGATACATTTCCTACACTAGCTAACTGTGCTCTAAAATATTAATTTTTAGAAATGTTCAAGCTTAAGAGAATATTTTATAAGAACTTTGAGGGTGATTTTATAAACAAAATTTAACATTTTAAAATCAAACATAAAAAAATTCCTCTTTTAAAGAAAATTAAATAACACTTTTTCAAATATAAAACAAACCATGTTTTTAAAAATAAAGCTTAACAAATTTTTTTAATTCTCAAACTTAAAATAAACCTCTTTTAAAAACAAATTAACAAAATCAAACTTAAAACAACCTCCTTTGAAACTAAAAAAACTCATCAACACATTTGAAATCAAACCTAAAACATACATAAAATTAAACAATTCTCAAAATCCAAAATTTTTAAAACCTAAAGAATTCTAAACTAAAGATTTTTCACTAAATCTAAACTATTAAAAAATTTAAGCCAGTAAAAATTTTCACTGGACCTTAAACCATTAGAAAAAAAACCTAAAATTTTTACTAAAATTCCTAGAAACAAATTTAAAATTTTCAAAAATAAACCTAAATCTAAATAAAATCAAATTAACCTAAAGATATCTCATAAATGAATTTTTTTAGAATATAAATATTTCTTATGATCTTACAAACCAACTACAAGATTATATAAGCTTTGCAAACCTTCTTGAATAGCATAATCTAAACAAGACTTATATGTTCATATCTATAGTTTCATGATGACTTATTCCTTTTCAGGAACATGTGATTCATACGCTTAGCTTTGAAACATATAAATATTGGGTCCTTTCATGCATATATATTTCCTATGCAAGTAAGTTCACATTGCTAATACTCTTTGCATGAATAAATCCCTTATAAAATTTTCTTTATCATGTGTAAAAGAAATTGTGTCTAGTAAGCATGAAAATGAATCATAGACATGAGCAGTGTAAATGCGAAATGCTTTATTGAAACTCTCCTCGGCATATAAAACTCAAGTTAGAATAGTAAACCAAACATATGAAGAACATCAACTCAGTGTGATAAACTAAATTTAACATAGGAGAATTTTGTTTATCACACCAACTGAAAAACTAGAAGAGAAAATAAATTTTAAACATAGAATAACCCTAATTTTTATAAATGACCAACAAATTAGGAAAATAAACTCAAATTTTAGAAAAACCCTAATTCTCACCATGATATTCAAATAAAAGATAAAACAAGTGATGAAATAAATATCAATTACCAAAATAACTTAAAATTTACTAACTCCAAATCATGCAAACCAAAGCTAGGTAGATCAACCTTAAGAATCATAGGTTAGTCAACGTAGAAATAAAATCTTGGATCACACACACCCTAGAGTAGTCCAATTTAGAAGCCTATGATAGTTTACAAGATACCCAATAACTATTACTAAGGGCTACAACATATAAAATAAAAATTATTACCCCTTTAAATTATGTGAGTACCCTAGGATTAGATAACCCATAAATACTAATAAAGGTACCCCAAACCACCTAATAGCAGGAATTTCTTCTTTGTCCATGATAATAATAGTGACCTTCTACTATCTAGTTAGTTAGTATTCTAACCTTTTTAATACACTTGAGCCAATGGAAAGCCATGAACATCTTGCACGGGGTGTTATTCTAAAAAATTGGGTTAATCCACTCATTTATTTTCCATGATAGTGTATTTTATTCTATGTTTAATGCTTCACTACCATATATAAATCCATTTATCTTATCATTCCCCTAATTTAGGGTCTATCCAAACCTCAAATCAAAACTTCAACTCCAAGATTAAATCATAACCTTCAAATCCTAAGCTTTGATGGAGCTTTTCAATCCTTAACTTATGTTGACCTCATTTTTGGTGAGGTCTAAACTTCCTCTTAGTACTTAAGATCTAGCCATAGGGTTTCCCCTTGACTATCTTATAGGACTAGAGATGGAGCCCACCAACTAGAAATCTAAACCACTCCCTAACTCTTTTAGAGACCTTACATAGATAGTCTCAAACCTCCAAACCACTTGGAAGGTTAAGACCAACATGTGGAGGTTCAAGAATGAGTTCCCATAGAAATGATTGAACTTAGGGCAACCCTGGATGACTAGGCTTGATCTTACACACACACCTCACACTCCTTTTGAACCCTAAACCAATTCCCCTATACCCTTTAGGAAACTCACATGGGTGGTCCCAAGCCTATGGTCTTTGATTAAGATGGCTAGGATCAATATGTGAGGGTTCATAAAGAGATTACCATTTGGCTAGGCTTGGTCTCAAAGTGGTTAGGCATGGCTAAGACCCATGGTCAAATAACCCAAAACCCTAATTCCATCATAAACCCTAAAATTTAAACCAAAATCCCAAAAATTACCAAAACCTCCAAATTCATTCCAAAACCTTACCTAAATCATTTTTAACCAATAGTTAACCCAAAATCAGCCAAACCTACCAAAATTAGCTAAATTACCAAAATACCCCTCAACATCCAAACTTTCCAAAAATTCCCAAAATCTCAAAAATCATCCCGAATGTTCCCAAAATCAATCAAAATCACTTCATTGAGCTCAATTTGACCAAATTGCCCCAAAAGGCCCAAAAATCCCCAAACAACTCCAAATTCCACCAAGTTGATCCCAAATTTCCCCAATATAAATTATAAACCCTAATTCAATATTCTCAGTCTCAATTTAAACCAATTTGAAGCCCAATTTAACCAAACTCAAACCCTAATTTTACTTTTAAACTAAAATCCCCAATTTTGCTCCAAAATCCCAAATTCCCCAAATTAAAGCTCATGACCAGTCTAAATGCCCCAATTTCAAATTCACATCAAATATAAACATGCCAAAAATCCAATTTCAATCAATCCTAATCTAATTTAATCATTCTATAATCAATTTAAAAAATCCAAATCATTGCATGCATATTAAGAGGCCCATACCTTATGCATTTTTTAAAAGCCCATGGCCACAATTTTAAAAGCCCAATTTGAGCCCACATTACATAAATCCCTTCCCTTATCATTTCATGGAATTCAAGTCATTTTATCACGACATCATACCAAACTTAGCCATGCATACATTAAACTTTACTCAAATTTGGCATGTTGACATTTTGCATTTAAAAATTCATAAAGTCCAAATTCCATTTGCATGGACCATTTCCATGGCATCATATGCATCATGCCATGACTCATGGAGCCTTCCATTGTCATCCTAAAGTCAATTTTGCCAAATTTGCAACAAGAGGTGGCCACTCCCACTTTTCCATTAACTTAGATTTACTCTTTTCATGATAAGATTAAAACCATTTTTCCATGCTTAAACTAGCCATCTAAACTCACCAAAACCTGCTAAGGGACTTTAAGACCAACTCTAGCCACTTTGGGGAATGATTTAGTAAAGTGACCAAGGGTTTAAACCTAACATAGCCAACTTAGCTAAAACTTCAAAATCCACTTTGAATCTTCACCATGGAGCCAAGCTAAACCCAAATTAACTCCACTACTCAACCTTCCTGGCCCACCTGACCTTAAGGCTGACCTGACCCTGGCTGGCAAACCACCCCAGCCGCCGGAAAACACTTTGCCCAAGAGCTCCATCTTGGCCAAAACTCAAAATTACACCCATCTAATGTGTCTCAACCTAATTGGTTATTAGGGCTATTCTTCCCTCCACCTAGGCATTTAAGCTCACCCACTGGTTAGCCCAATTGAAGCCTCTAAGCTCCTCTATAAATACACCACCTCTCATGACCATAAATGGAGATGTTCAATTTCCTTGGGGAAACACAACCCAATTGATTTCAGAGACTCCTCAAGGCCTCTTGAGCTTAATCCAACCATCCTCCAGCCTTAATTCACATTTCTCAAACATAATTTCCCATCCCAATTCTCAGGCCACAAACATGACACTTCTGCAAACTCCACAAATTGGCTTGCTCCTCACCTTCACCAAAGCAAGAGAAGGAGTTCCCACCAAAAGCCCCATCTCCAGAGCACCGTAACCCACTTCAAGACCAAACTCAAACCACCTATAGGAGGAGTTCTGAACTAGACCCAAGCCCAGCTCAAATTGACACTTCCAGGAGGTTTTCCATGACCAAACAAAGCTACTACAAGCATCTGATTGAGGCATCCCCTCTCAAACAAAGGCATGGATCAAATTCCCCAAATCTGAAATCTTTCTAAGACTTTGTGAATAAAAGTTCCAATTCATGCTTGATTAACCGTATAGATAGGTTTGTCTCACTTAGATGAAGGTGTGGGAACAAACCTCATGCGATTTGGTTGAGTCTAGACTAAAATTTTAGGTTTGGAAGGTGAACGACTCACGGGATGAGCCAGTTAGGGACGATGAGCCATAGTCGTCCGATCGCACGTGTATCGGTTGGATGGCCCTGATGTCGTCAGATGACGCTTCGGTATGTGAACAACGGGATGTGTTAACATTGAGTCAGAAGACGGCGTCGAATGGCGGAGCGGCACGTGGCAGTTTGACGCGTACGAGGATCCAGTCAGCGCTGACTAGTTTAAGTAGGAGATTAGGATTTTTTTAGGATTTATTTAATTCAGAAAACTTAGAAAATTCATAACTTGGTTTAGAATACTCATAAAAATAAAATAAAAATACACTCTTGCTCAAAAAACAGAGGAGAACAATTTGGAATTAAAATCAAAACCATTTGACCTATGTTTATTTTTAAATTAATTAAATACAGTAAATCTTATTTAAACCATAACTCATCAGACACATTTTACCATGGTATGAGACTTTTGGGGTTTTGTTCTCCCTGCTGTTAGGAATCTTCTCTGATTTTTCCAAGGTTAGAGGGCATCGCTTGCTAGCTAGTTTTCAAGTTAATGGTTCATGTTTTGCTTAAGAAATTATAATAATTAAAAGAAAAATAAAAAAAATACAAAACTTGTTTTGGTAGATTCACAGTGGTCAGAGGATCTTAGGAAAAATATAAAATAGATTTTATGAATAAAAAATATCAGTAATTGTTATTAACACACTAAAACATAAGAAAAATCAAATAATTAAAATATAATCAAAAAAATCACAAAAATAAATCCACACTAAAGGAAATGGTTAGAGGAACTCCCCATTAAAATTTGAACTCAATATGAATTGGTTTAACCACTAAACTTGATTTTTCAAATAACATGGCATTTTCTAACATTAAAATAATTATAATAGTTAAAAATACAAGTAAGAAAATCACAAAATAGTTTTCGGAGTTCCTTGTGACCGGAGGAACTTAAGAAAAATAAAAATAAAAATAAAATAAATATTTCATTTTAAACCTATTTCTTAATTTTTAATATAATTAAAAAATCACAAAAATCACTAAAATATTAAAATGCACAAAAATGTTCCAAATTGCTTCCTGGTCACTTAGGAACAATTAGGATATTTTTCTTAATTTAAAAAAAAAAAGTTATAAATTTTAAAAGAAGGCTTAAAATGGATTTTCCTTAATTTTGCATTAAAATAATTTCAATAAATTAAAAAAAATCACAAAAATATGAAATTTGTTTCTCTAGATTCCTTGAACTTAGTGGGATCTAAGAAAAATATAAAAGTTAATTTTTAAATTAAATAATGTTTTATATTTAATTAATACTCAAAATCAACAAATAATCTTAATAATTAATATAAATCTCAAAAAATCATGAAGGTTGGCTTAAATGGTCATCTAACATAGTTGAACCTCCAATAATTTTCTTAAGGAGAGATGATTAGTCTTGGATGATTAAATGAATTAACATGGAAAATACCCAATTTTGAAAAATAATTATAAAAAATAAAATAAAAATCAGAAAATTACATTTTCTCCGCTGATATTTTAATTGACCCATGAGTGAGGTAATATAAAAATTTTAAAATCATTTGAGTTATATATAAAGAATTATGAAGTGATAAGCCTAAAAGTGCAAAATGGTAATTATGAGATTTAAGCCTTAATTAATATTAGGCCAAACTAAAAGGTAAATGGGCAATTAATTATCTTAATTGACATTCTTAGATGATTGAAACATAAGGGACTAAGCGGTAGAAACAAATTTACCACTTTTCCATATTAAGGGTAAAATTGTAATTGCTTAAATTATTAAATTTAGAAGTTAATCAATACTTTAATAATTTGATTATGGGGTAGGTAGTGAAGTAAGCTGAATCCAAAACTTTAATTAATGAGGCTTATGAAAGAAAGCACACTCATTTATAAGAATTTTGAAAATACTACTGGCCCAACCTTAATTAATGTGGCTTTGTCCCCTAATAATCTAATTTGCCCTTAAAGGATTTCACTCACATAATTCATAAAAAACATCAAATGAACGCTACCCCACTCAAGAGATAATCAAAACATCTAAGTTCATTGAACAAGAATTAAAACATTATTAATAAACCCTAATTGAGCATGGGTGATTAATTGAACAATATGATGAAACCAAGTGAACTCTTAGTGGACATAAAGCTTTGAGTTATGCCCCGAACACTCCCTCGTTCTAATGGGTTATTTTAGAAGAACAATTGGATTTCAGTGTTCTTTGATCAGAAAAATTATCCTTAACATACCTTAGGGACCCACCAAGTTATGAGATAAGATCCCTTCTTGAACTTAAACCTCTAAGATTTAATTACCACTTCTATAACTACTTTAAATGCTAAACATTTCATCGGATGTACTCGAATACAGCCAGATACAAATTTGCAATTATTGCAATTCACACGGCTCTATTTAAATGTTCTACAATATCTTCCATGTCATACTTGTGATAATTATTAAGATAACAAAACCGAACATGCATGTCAAAACTAAAACTCATAGGATAGCCATAAAACTAAAACGAAACTAAAAATAAATCTAAAACAATCAAAATATAAGATAACTCAAAATTTAATCACAAATAAAACAACAAAATGACAACTGCAATTAAATTAAAACATCTCTATCTGATGATCGGGAATCCCTCGGAGGAGGTAACCTACGGTTGCTAATGAGATTTCCTACGGTTCGGATGAAATTATAGAACTCATTCATTTGATTTTAGTAATTTATTTAGACTAAGTGAATCCACATAAAATAGTGGTGCCAAAACGAGGGAACCGTGGGATCCTAACCAGTGTCGTTATAATCAACTTAAACTTCCCCCAAAATAAACTTAAGATATTAAATTTGACACACTAGAAAACCTGAACTCCAAAACTTGGCACTTCTCTCATCACATCAAATTGACACTTATAAAACTAAACCTGCTACAAAGAGGAACTCAGAGCAAACACAGTGGGCAGCACAATGAGGAAGTGAACAATTCTTCAACAGCAAACCTTCTTGAGAAATAAATAACAAAGTCGTAGGACTTCGAGGTAGTTTTCTTAGTGCAACATAAACCCTCATTTTATACCTTCAGGCCTTTGCACCTCGTGCAATATAAGCCCTAATTCATCTTAGGTTTCCGAGGTTGTCGTTCAGTACAACATAAATCCTCCTATCTTCCAGGTTATTTGCATGATCAGTATTATGAAAATAGAAGCTCTACTTAATAAAACTGGCAGGATGAAATATTAAATAAATTTCCATTCAAACACAATATGATAGTTTGGGAAGTCACCAGGGTTCTGCTCTGGATTTGTGACACCCCCTAACTCTCTTTCCTTTTGATTCCAGAATATACAATTTGATTCATCCCTATTTGATATTCTTTAGGTCCATCCTTGAATACCTTAAACATTGAAAATCTTGAGAGTAAAACCACTGATCTTTATTGAGAGTTTTCTTGAGCGACTCTGGTCATTTAAGATGTAATTAACTATAGGATCTTGTCTCTATAGAGAACTTTAGAACCCAAGTAATATAAATCCTACCTAATTCTTTTGTATTAGGTAGGGGAACTTGTTGGCTTATATCAAACCGGTTCACAGACCAAACAGATGTCATAAATCTATTAGTTTATTTAATCGAGTCTCACTATATGGTAATGTGTCTATCTCTCGGGATATGTGCATGACTTGCGGTGTATGATTCATTTATTTAAACTATTAAGAATATAAGATCGTTTTGATCTCGTATTTTCAAAATCAAACACTACTTTCTAAATTATTTAAAATTATATATATAAATAAATTAAATTAAAATAGAAGAATGCGGCCGACACCTTAAAACCCGACACTCAACATCCAAACTTCAAAATATCAAATCCCCTCTTTCAATCACTAAACTTCAAGTCTAACCCTAAAATTTCAAAATCCTAAAGCCTCAAACTTCCAAATTTTAAAAGTCTAAATTTAAACAAGCCTTAATAAATTTCGACCTACTTTAATCAATTTTAACGAAATATTATAAACTTTAATTAAATTTAAATAAAGTTTAATCAAATTTCAATGACTTTTAACCAACTTTAATAATGCATAATAAATTTAACTAATTTTAACCAACTTTACATAATCCTTTGTAAAATCTGCAAACTGAAACAAAATTTAACCATATTTAATAAACATTAATAAATCTTAAACTTTAATAAGAACAATAACCTTGAAAATAAATTTAAAATAAACCTAATAATTCTTAAATTAACTTTAATAAAATTCAAATAAATTTTAATTAACCTTAAAACAAACCAATAATTTTAATTAATATCAAAAATCAATTTCAAATAACCTGAATGGACTTTAAATATGTGAACAAATAAAATAATAAATGAAAACATTCAAACATTTCTAAATCAAATCAATCACAAGCAAACTTTTAAAAAAATATAAATAATAAATAACCCGTAAATAACTATTAGGAATTTTGAAACAAACTTAAAAATGCTTTAAATACACTCTAAACCACTTTCATATCTTAAAAAAATCCAATTTAATTCAGAATAAATAAGCTTAAAACAATTTTTTAATTAACAATAAACCTAACTAATTCAAATCTTCAACTCAAGCAAATCAATCAAAGTAAAATTTATCTAAATCTTCAAACTCCACTCAAATTATTTCAAAACTCAAAATTTATTGTTTTGAGTCCTTGATGTTACAATTTGGCACACACTTATCGAATAATCATGCATAAGAAAAGCCAATACTTTAACCTATAGTATTCTTGGGAGTTAGAGCTCCCAAGATGTAATTAGCAGTAAGAACGCCCCTTCATAGAAATTTTTAGACTTCATAATAAAATAAACCATAACTTACACTCATAAGATAGGACAAAGGCCCTAGTTCCATAGACTCATAAATCATTGAGATTTTCATCACTCGAATAATTAGATCTGTTATAAGGTAATATTTTTATCCCTCAGGGTAATATATTATTCTTTGAATGTTATGCCTGATTATTTATATAGAAAATTTTCAAGATCAGTGGCAGACACATAAAGAAAAAAACCCACCACTTATTTGTAAATAAACATTATGTAAATTTTAGAATAAATTTTCAAGCTCTACTATGATCTGTGAAGAAAATGATAATTTTGATGTGCATGTTGGTTTATGTTGATTTTTAATTCAATTTTATGGTTAACTGAGGTTGGTTATGCTTGGTTCTTCATAGTTTGGATGACTTCATTTTTTATTCAGTTGAATTTTAATTTTTTATTAAACTAAGTTTAACACATTTTTAGCTTAAGTAGGGTTCAAGTATAGCTTATTTAAGTTTAATTCAGTCATCTAGTGATGCTAAGAAGGATGTCATATGTCCCGATGAGATTTTATATAAGCCAAAGAAAAGGGTTTAACCAAAATGTAAGGTAAACATGCCAACTACATAAACACATTAAAGACTTTTAAATATAATTTTTAAGAGCTCAAACAACCAAGTTTAAGACCACATCAATAAGGATATATAAGTATAAGATGTGATTTTAAACCAAAGTATCAAATAAAGCAATGATTTAAAATATGCTTTTTTATGGCTTTGCACAACCCAATAATCCTATTTTTGGAAAAGAAAACCTCAAAATATGTTTTCCCATAAATTAAAATTTTTATAAAGCATTTTTGCTGGTTGATATACTTTTCCAATGATGAATAAATGGGCCAACCACTATATCTAAATCTAAGACGAAGCTTGATTAAAGTCTTGTAACTATTATTAAGATGACTTAAAGGGATTTAATTTCATGAATGTAAACAATGTTGCCTTTATCTTGAGTATTTAATGTGTTATTTATGTTGTTATGTGTTTTAAAAGAAATTTCCTAATATGTTTATGGTTCCATAATATGTTTGGAGTGACTTGGGAGCATAAGTAGCCAACTATATTGATGTGGGTGTGTTTAAAAAGCCGTAAGAGTGGTTATCTCACCACATGCCACCCTTCTCCTTGTCCCTATTTTTCTAGTTTGATTTTAAACTGTATAAGGGATATTTATGTAATTTTTTTTGGGATTAAAATATTTATTTTGCATGATATAAATATTTTTTTGGTGAAATTTTAAGTGTGAAACTCAAATAAAAAAGCTTGGTAGCCAACTCCACAAGAAAAACTTGTTCATCGACTAATCTTCATTGTATTTTACTTTGGTGAGTAAGATGAATTTCACATCTTTAATTTTATTTAATTTTAATTGCTGATTAATCCTCCAAGAACAATCACATGGTGATTATATCAATTTAACTAGCTTAAATATGTTTAAAAACAAAAATTCTTCTCTTTGTACCTCTTAGATTCATGTTTAGAAATCATGACCAAATCTTGTTGCCTTAGAATTTTCGGTCATCCAAACCCTGAATTCTCATGAAATCCAAAATTACTTTACACACGTTCATCTATCACTATTTAAATTATTAGCCACTAATTTTATCATTTTACTAATTGCTTAAACCCAAAAAACCTTATATAGGCTTTTAAACAGACTAGGGTTTTTACCTTGCGTTTTTGAGTCTAACACACTCTCTGCTATCATAAACTCATTATAAAATTGTAAAAATTTCTTAATTCCATTTAGAAGTCATATTTAATAAATTTCATTGATTTATGATCATTTTATTAGTATTTTTTAGTCACTAAAACTTAAATATAATTTTAGCTCAACTTTGTCTAGCTTAACTTAGTTTCTAGATTGTAATCACTACATCAACTAAACTCCATTATATCGGCAGTATGAGCTAAAAAAATATGTTAAAAGCTCATTCCTACCATATAAAGGAGTTTCAACAAAATATTTCAAGAAAAGAAGAAAAAGTTTAATCAAGGTCTTATGACTAGGAGTATAATAAGATCAAGGACTTTAATTCATTAATGCAACCATCATTGCTTATAGCTTGTGTATTTTGAGTTTTATGTATTTTTATATATTATATTTAATATTTTATTATGATTCCATAGTAATTTTAGAGTCTTAGGAGTGTAAGTGGTTGGTCCTAACAAGGTAGGAGTGATTATAGTAGTTATTTCTAATATCACTCTTTGCCCCCACCGTTCTCCTTCCCCATCTTTTTCTTGATGGAATTTATAGTGTAAATAACATATTTATGAAAATTGTTTATATAATGAAAGGTTATTTACATGATACTAAATTATCTTAGTGAAAATTTGAGTGTGAAGTTCAAAGGAGAAAGCTTGGTGGCTAGTCTTCACTATATGCTACTTTAGTAAGTAGAGGCATTTCATTTATTTTATTTTATTAATTACACTATAATCCTCCATATAGTAGTTATATAATAATATATCCATTTAAATCCTCTAAGGTACTAGATCTATAAATATATACTTCTCAACCAACATATTTATACAATACGACCTAATCTTATTATCTTAGGCTTTTAAGGCATTTAAACATTTTTAAAAATTACTTTGAGACCTAAAACTATTTTAAACATATTAATATATCACTTCATAGATTTTTATCCTATAGGTATATTATTTTACTGATCAATTATAGAACCTCACTTGGTAATTTCAACCAGATTAGGGTTTCAACCCTACCATGTCGAATTCTACCTACTTTTTATTATCATAAAATCCATAAACTTTTATAAAAAAAATTCTATATTTCATTTAAGTGGAGCTCTTAACCTACTCTAGTGATTTTTTGGACCTCTTATTTGGAAAGTTTTGGAGCATTTAAAAATATTAAGTCAACCCAATTCAGTATAGCTAGACCTAGTTTTGAGATTGCATCTATTACACTAATTAAAATCTTTTAGATTGGATTCAATAACTCTAAATTCATAATAGAGATTCTACCCTACCATAAAAAAAGGTTTATACATAAAATTAGATTCCCACATCATTTAGTATTAGAGTAAATCTTGGATTTCAAAGGTTGGCAACAAGGTAACACATTTTGAAAGGTTAGTAAGAAGCATATTTAAAATTTTCTTTATCAGCATATTATTGTTGAACTTTCATATTTTCATTTTTCCATTTATATTGTCATCCTCATTCCTTTTAAAATATATTTTTTAAACATAATGTATCATTTTGATGATATGTTATATTGACATCATGATATCTTAAATTAGTTGCATGTAAGAAAGATGAGATATTAGATCAAAAAAATGAATTTTGTGAGAATATGAAGGAATTAGCAATTCTATAATCTATTTAAAGTCCCAATACTTAAGTAACAAGTCTTGTGAACTAATTAAATATAATATACATTTTTTAATTGTGAAAAATAAACCATGAAATCTCTAACAACGTATGTATAGTTGTCACCATCTTAATTGTCGTATAATAACTCCTTATTTTTCTAAATACTTATATGATTATTGTAATAATAGTATAGTTATTCTTTCAAGCTAATTCATTTATAAGAACTATAGGGTTTTCTTATTAGTGGTGATATATGATAATCCATCTACACCTATAGATTCTCCACCACCAAGTATATATCATAAATAAAATCTTTCGAGAAGAGTTAAATGAGGTTTAGGTTAATTGATATTGCACAATATGTAATTGGAAAAAATAAAATAATGGACTGACCACTATATCATAAGCAAAAAAGTAGTTTAATCAATCTCCTATGAATAGTGGTAAGATGAGATTAAGGCTTTTACTTTATCAATGCAACCAATGTTCCTAACATCTTATGAATTTTATGTGTTTTGTAAGCTATTTCAAATTATCTTTATGATTCAATAACATGTTTGGGATAACTTAAGAGTGTAAGTGGTTAGCTATATTTAAGGTGGGAGAATGATGTGGTAAGCTTGTGCGGTTATCCCAATGACACCCCCTTCTCTTTCCTCGACTTTTCCTTGTTTGAATTTGAATTGTATATGACCTAATAATGTGAAATTTTTCAAGAATAAAAGGTTATTTAATGTAATACTAATTTTTTTTGTGAAAATTTGAGTGCAAAATTCAAAGAAGAAAGCTTGGTGGCCAACACCACAAGGAAGGTTTGCTTTGGCTAATCTTCATCATATGCTAGTTTAGTGAGTAGATGCATTTTATATCTTCTATGTTTTTTTCATTTTATTTATATAAAATCCTCCTACTATAATCTCAGATTGATTTTATAATTTCCCAACTTAAAATCACTTAAAAACCAAAATCCTTCCCAATATACCTCTTGACTTACAACTTTCAAATGCAAGGCCTAATCTTGTTGTCTTGGACTTTTTGGGTATTTAAATATTTGAAATAATTCTCATAAAATCCAAATTACTCTACACATACTCATTAATCAAATACAAGAATTTCATCTCTTAGTTCCATCATTTGATCTATTAATTAAAGCTCTAAATCTTACCTATAAATTTCAATCAAATGAAGTTTTTGCCCTAACTAGTTGATTCCTACCCTCAATTTACTTTATAAACTCTCTTAAATTTGTCTAATTTAGTACAAATGACCTATTTTTGGAATAATATCCTCTACAAAAACAAATCTCCTTTGGATTGGATCTACCAACTCAAATAACATATTAGAGACTCCTTCCTACAATTTACTGGTGTTCTTAAAAAAAGTTCCAAGCCCATATAAAAATGAGTTTAAGGAGACTCATAAATTTTTATACAGGCCACCAATAAGTAAATTTATATGTCAATTTTTTTTAAACTAAGTGTAATAAGATTATGTGAACTTTAATAGTTTGTAAAGTCCCAAAGCCTTTAATGAAGACCTCTAAACACTATCAAATGTCTTATTTGATTTTCTTAGTTTTTTATGTTAACGTTTTTACAAAATACTTTTAGTTAATACTTGAAATGATAATATGGAAAATTTTAAAAATGATTTCCTTAACTTTTTTAATCTATTGAAATTAATTATCTCTTTAGGTTTAATATATATTGAGTGTATTTTTTCTTACTTATTGTCCTTTTTTTTGTTCATGTGCCTCTTACATGAAAGACAAAAATTTTTTCTTGATATATAGAGCCATTTAGGGTCTATTTGGGGCAGTTGTAGCTTATCTAATTTATTCAGATAAGCTGCTTATTCTGATAATCTGCTGATAAGCAGCTGAGTAGGATAAGCTATCTGTCTGTTTGATTTGAGCGTTTGGAAAACAACTTATTTGCAGCTGTTTATGGATAAATGACTCTTGTGCCCCTGAAATGAATAAGATGTTGAGTTGTTTGGTTTCTATGGTTTGAAAACGGCTTATATACAGCTGTTTGTAGAAAAATAGTAATTTTTGCTCCTCTTTATTAATAAAATTTTATGAAGATATAAAATCTTATTTCAAATTTAACAATAAATATTTTTAAATATAAAATTTTACTTTTAAATATAAAATCTTATTTTAAAAAATTATATCTTATTTTCAAACATATTATAAATTTATTTATTTCCTTTCTTTATGGTCGTATGTTCAAGAGAATATTTAAGTAACCCACATTTCATAACAGGAATAATTCTTTGAAATAACAGTAATTGCGGTACCAGATTGTTGCTAGTAGTTTCGATCACAAAATAAATTATATTACATAACAAATTATTCACATATACACCACTCAACCATTTTCTATTTTAAAACAAGGTAAAATATATTAATGAAAAGGTTTCAAAATATAACAGTACATTTACATAACTAACAGATATCCAAATAAAATATAAGTAGAATCTGAAACCTAAACAATGAGTTTCATGAAACCTAAATACAAAAAACATAGAGACCACACCTAATAGTGAGTTTCATGAAACTTAAATAAAAAGAAGAAATAGCAGGTTAAAATTATAAGGAGAAAAATGACAGCATTCATTTTATAATATAAGAGCATGTCACGACGATCATTGTCCGGTTCTGACACCACAGAACTGTGAGTAAACTTTTCTGTGTGGGAAGCAGTCGAACTAGAAGCATGTTGACCTCACTTTTGGTTGAGGTCTAGTCTCTCTTTAAAATAGCCTAGGGTCTAGCCATAAAACTCTTCTAGAGATTTTCTTAGAAGACTATTTATGGAAAAATCCCCATAGAAATTCAAATTTTTCTTATTTCACTGGGAGTTTTCATATGCTTAAGGCCTAACCTTTAGATTTGGGAGGAAGAGACAAAGCATAAGGAAGCTCAGGGGAAGTCACCTATAGGTGGTCAGACCTTAGGATTTACCCTGGGAGGTCTGGAGCTTACACCACACTCACACTACACAATCACAACCCTAAAAAAAACACATTACCTTTTGATCCCCCAACTCTTTGGAAACTCATGTAAGTGGTTTTCCCAAGCTCTTAGCCTCAGGCTAGGGTTTGGCTAGTACCAACACATAAAGGAACAAATGAGGGTGACACTTGTTCCATGGCTCAATCTAAACAATTACATACTACTCACTTTCAACCAACCTCAATCTTCCCAAACATTCCAAATTTCTAACCTATTTGCCCCAAAATACCCTAAATACCTAAAATACCCCCAAAACCCTAAAAATCCTCCAAAATTTCCAAAATCATCTCAACTACCCATAATTTCCCAAAAATCATTTCAAAATACTTCCTACCACTCAAATTAACCAAAATTACCCAAAATTGCCAAATTTCCTAAAAAAATCCCCAAAATGCCCCTCTTAGCCCAAAATTCCAAAATTTCAAAAATTCCCATAAATTCCCAAAACCTCCCAAATATTGCCAATTTCATTTCTCTTAACTACCACATGACTTAATTTGGCCAATTTAGCCCAATTTAACCAAAAGCCCCAATTCGAGCCATTTAACCCAAAAGTGCCCAAATTAAACCTAATGTCTACCCAATTGATCCCAATCTGCCTAATTTCAATTCCAAACTTTAATTAAAGATCTCCAATGTCAATCAAAACCAAATCTAAGCTCAATTTGATCCACATTTGAGTTCAATTGCACTTAAAACCTAAAATCCCCAATTTTGCCTAAGTGACTCAAATCCCCAAATTGACCTAACCTAAATCAATTTCTCCCTAATTTCAATTCTAAACCCTTCATAACACTCCCCTAAATTTAATTGAATCATAAATTACCCCTAATTTGAGCCCAAGTCTCATTCACGTCCACTTGAACCAAGTTTACCCAATTTTAACTCAAATTCAACACATGACCAAATCTCACCAATTTGATTGACCTATTCCCGAAATTTCCACCCAATTGATGTTGAGAACTCTTAACCACATTCCCTTAGACCATTTGAAACCTTTAATTGGCCTTGGACCCAACCATAGCTCAACCTAAACCTAAGTTGAACCAACTTGCCCCAAATTGACCAAAATACCAAAATCCACCAAATTGAACCCCCAAATGAACTCAAAACCACTCCAAGTCTTCATGAAAAATCTTCATTACAATCATATACGCAATGTTGCTCAATTAATTTGGTCCAACTCAAGCTCAAACTCAAGCTAGCCTAACCTAAACCCAATGTGACCTAAATTGAACCTATGACCTAATGACACTTAAATTGAACCCAATTGAACCAAATTAACCAAAACAACTCCATGGCAGCCAACCTTGGGACCGTTAAGACTGGTCTGACCTGACCTAACCCCAGTCCACTGAGCCATGGACTAAAGGTCCCTCACCTAGGGACCAATGGATCCTCCTCTTTATGGCTAGCCCATGTCTCTCCTTCACCCTTGAATAAGCAATCATCATGCCTAATTAAATGCACTGTGGCATCCCTTACACTCCTTTGCACCTACCAGCCACCTTCCCTGTCCTTACTGACTGCCCTAGCCGCCAAAATAGCTCAGCTTGAGCGCCCCCATACCCCTTAAAATTCAAAATTGAGCCTTGTTAGTGAGGGATCACCTCAGTGATCAATGACACTGCTCTGCCCTCACCCTAAGCGGCTTAAAGCACCCAAAGCCAGGCCTAAGCTCAACCAATGGGCCATGGCTATAAAATCACCCCCTCACAGCCAAAATTCGAGTGCTGAAAATTCCTTAACCAAACTCTGCCAACATCTCACCAAAGCTCCTCCAGACCTCCTTGAGACCATTCAAGCCATTTTCCCCTTTTGGTTCCCACTGCCTGAGCTCAATTTCAGAGCTTAAACTTGACCGAAAACCAGGACACTTTCCAATACACCTCCACACAGTACCAAACCCAAATTAACTGCACCCACACCTTCACAGCAGTGAAATGAGTTCCACCATCAAAGCCCCATCACATAAGGCCTCTGCACCAGACTTCCATCAAAGCTCGAAATTGGCTGTGGTCACTTTCATATCTAAGCAATTCAATAGGACAAGAGGCTTCATCCCTAAGCTCCTGGGACTCCAACGAAGGTGTAGAGCATCTCTGGTCAAAGTTTCACTTCTCAGAGCCAAGGTATTGACTCCTTCTTCTTCCCAAGCTTCTCTAGATTCTCCATGTAATTAGGGTTAATTTAAACTATGATTAGCAGTATGGATATGTTTGTCATGCTTAGATGAGTTCTTAGAATCAAACCTGAAGTGATTTGGTAGGCTGAAATATTAGAGTTTTAGTGTGAACGGCTCTCAGGATAAACCAATCAAAGATGATGAAGGAGCGTCGTCGGATCGCGTGTGTAATGTTTGGACGGCCAGGATAGAGTCGGACAGAGATCAGGTACATAAAGCGCGGCTGTGTGGCAACCCAGTCAGATGGCGACGTCCAATGGTGGAGCGACGCGTGGTCTTTAGCAGCTGCCGAGGATCCAGTCAGTGCCGCATAGTTAAGTAGAAAACTCCATATATTCTAATTTTTTTAAATCACCAGAACTTAGAAAATCCATATCTTGGCCTAGAAAAATTAGAAAAATAAAAGAAAAATAATTTGTTGCTCAGTAAATAGAGCAGAACAATGTGGAAATTGTTTGAAATATTTTTAATGTATATTTTATTTTTAATAATTTAAATATTGATTTCAGTCTTTTAATTCTCCATTGACCCATACATTTCACCATGGCTTAAGCTTTGGGGGTCTTGTTCTATCTGTCATGAGAGATCTTCCCTAATTTTTCCAAAGTTAGAGGGAATCTCTATGAGAAGATCTCTATATTTCAAGTTATTATGTCTATTTTGGTATAAAAATTGTAATAATTAAAATAATATTCACAAAAATGCAAAGTAAATTCTGGTAGGTCTCTTATGATCAGAGGACCCTAGGATAATTATTTCAAAGGCCAAATCACTAAGATATGCACTAATGATCAACTTGGCCTAAAACAAACTCTTAATTAAATAAGATAAAATAAAAATCAAAATAACCTAAAAATGATTCTCCACTGTGCTTTAGGGACAGAGGGACTCCCCTAAAAATTTGGAAGTCATTTGGAATTAATTTAATAAGTTAAATGATTTTCTTAAGCCTAATGGCATCTTTGTCACTTAAATGAAGTTTAATAATTAAAATAACACTCAAAATTTTATAAAATTAATTTTGGGAGTTCTCTGTTATCAGAGAGATTTTCAAAAAATAAAATTAGAATATTTATAAAAGTTTCATTTTTGAACATATTTTAATATTTAAATAATTTAAAAAATGTTAAAAATTATAAAAATATTAAAAATCATAAAATTGTCATATTTGGTCTCCTAATTATTTAGGAACCATCCTCATAATTTTTCTAACTCCCTAAGTCAAGATATTAATTTTTAAAGGCTTAAAAGAATTTTTAAAAGGCTAAAAAATGAATTTCCTTAATTTTGCACCAAAATAATTCTAAATATTAAAAGAAAAATAAAAAAAATATGAAATTTGTTTCTCTAGGTTCCGTGATCTCATATAGATTTTTGAAAAATATAAAAATGAATTATCAACTTTTAAAATATTTTATAATTTATTAAAGCCCCAAAAATTAAAATAATTCTGATAATTAAAATAAACTTAAAAAAATATGAAATTTGGTCCAAGTGGTCCTCTGGTCTAGGTTTGCCTCCACCAAAAATTTCAAAATAAAATATTTTTTTTGATCAAGTTATTAAATTTTCACTAAAAACCTCTATTTTTGCATTAAAATAAATATATAAATTAAATTAAATTTTGAAAAATCACATTTTCTCCTCTGATGTTTTAATCAGTTCATTACTAAGGTAGGATAAAAATTTCAAAGTCATTTGAATTAAATTTGATGAATTATTAGGTGATAGGACCTTAAGGGCAAAGTTGTAATTTTAAGGGTTTTAGCCTTAATTAATATTTAAGCTTAATCAAAGGGTAAAATGGGCAATTAGTAATCCTAAATGATAGGTTTGGATGTTTAAGACATTAAAAGAATAAATGGTAGAAACCAACTTCAACTTTATCATATTAAAATTAAATGTTTGGATTTTCCTAATTAATTTTAATTTGGAAGATAATTAAACAAAATGATCCTTATGGTTAGGGGTTAATCTTGGAGATTAATAATCCACTAACTTATACCCTTATTTGATATATTAAATGACAACTCAATATTTTCATAAGAAAATTGACTAAACTCATTTAACTTCTTCCAAAAGAATTATAAGTGTATCCACCAAAATTTTAAGGGCTTAGTAGTGAGCTAGGATTAATCAATCTTGCTAGAAGAAGTTTAGAAAAGCAATCAAATTCTAAATACCTGAAAACACTACAAGCCCAATTATGAAATTACTTGACTAATTTTCCCAAACAAATTGACTTTGCCTAAAGGGGTTTTCACCTATATAATCTCTAAATGAAATAACAAATGATAATTTTTCTACTCTTAGGAATGATTAGAACACCAACTCGCTAAGCATAAGGGTATAAAATAGATAAATTATTTAATAATTATGATAAGTTCAAAAATGATCTCAAGGAAGCTCAAAAGAATTGTGAAACATCTAGGTATCTCCTAGAGACTCTTCACAAGTCTTTTGAACACCTTGCAGGACTATTGCACCTATCATATTTATTAAATGAAAATATTTCATAAATGAATAGGACCCGCCAGGTTATGACCTAAGACTCGGTAGGCCTGTGACAGGCCTGTGACGAATCCATAAGGTTTTATTTCCCTGCAAATATAAATTTTTATTGTAAAGAATACTAAAGTTTCAGGTGGAGGAACGAGAAGACTCGTCAGGTACACTTTTATAAGTTTACAATGCTTTCCTTTCCTGTGTTCTCTTTACTGCACTTTACTTTTCCTGTAATCTGCATGATAAACAACAATGTCACCCTGCATAAAAACTGAAACCTTTATGTTAGCCACAAAACTAAAACTAATACTAAACTGAAAATCACAACAAGATAAAATTCACCACCACATTCAAAATATAAAACAACTCAAAATTTAATCACAAACAAAACAAAAACTACAATTGCAACTAAATTAAAACGTCTCGTTGGATGATCGGGAATTCCTTGGAGGAGGTAACCCACGTGTTGCTAATAGGGTTTTCCCACGGTCTAAATGAAAGTATGGAACTCATTAAGTTGAGTTTAATAAATTCATTTGGACTAAGCGAATCCAATGAAAATAGCGAGGCTGGGATGATGGAACCGTGGGATCTTAACCGGTATTGCTATAATCAACTTTAATGTTCCCCTAATAAAATATTAAGACATCTCAATTTTTAAATATTTTTAAAACATGATACTTCTCTCTTCTCCAAAACTGACATTTCTTTAAACTAAACCTGCTACGACGAGGTGCTTGGAGCATGCATAGTGGGCAGCATGGTCATCTTCGACAACAAAACTTGTTTACGTCAGAAAAACCTTTCCTTAGTCGAAAAAAGAAGCCATAGGACTTCAAGGTAGCTTGCCTAGTGCCGCATAAATCCTCATCTTTTATTTTAGGTCTTTGTACGGTTCTATTGTGCAATATAAGCCATAATTCATTTTAGAATTTTGAGGTTGTCGTCTGATACAACATAAATCCTCCCATCTTTCAGGTTATTTGCATAATCAGGTATTATGCCAATGTAATTCCTATAATTAATTGGCAGGATTGAAATTTAAACAACTTCATTTCTAAGATTTAAAGCCAAACTATAGGATAGTTTGGGAGGATATCAAGGTTTCCCTTGAATCTGTGCTCTTCCCCTAGCCCTCTCTCATTTGGATTCCGATAAAATAAAATGTTCCAAAATTTGAGTCATTCACCTATTGAATTTTCGACTATCACATTTTCTTTGGAAACCTTACCTTTGGAAGTCATAAATATAGATATTTTCTGATCTATATCAAGAGTTTTCTTAGGTGACTTTGGTTATCTAAGATGTAATTAACTATAGGGGCTTGCCCTTATAGGAAACTTAAAGACCCCAGATTAATATAAACCCTATCTAATTCCTTCATATTAGATAGAGGAAATTGTCGATCAAAAATGTTTCACAGACCAAACAGATGTCATGAATTCTTTAATTTGTTTGATCAAGCCTCATCCTAAGTCATATATCTATTCTTCGGGATAGATACATGTCTTGTGATGAAACGCTTGATTATCTAAACTAACGTCTGTATGAGATCAGTTTGATTTCGTATTTTTCAAAATTAAAATATTACTTTCAGAAATCTATATATATTTTAAAAAGGATTTTAATAGAAATTTGATTTAATTTATTATATATATATATATAATAAATTAAATCAAATTCCTATTAAAATCCTTTTCAAAATGTCAACCTTAACACAATTACAATAATAATAAAAAATGACCGACAAAGCAATGTCTTGAACTTGTGATACTATGAATACCCAAGCAACAGTGTTCGGTTAGGATAATGTAGTAACAGACGTATTGTCAACCCACTTGAAGAACTTGCAGTCATCTGATCCTTGTCCCCACCAAGGGCATCTGTAGAACTGCCTCTCGTAGCTATTTTCCTGACGTGACATGAGTATTAAGGATGGCAAGCTGCAGCAGCATAGTACTCGCTCGGACTTTACTGCAGACCTATAGCTCATCTTCCTGCAAATATGTAAGACAGAATTGAACATGTCAGTCAGCAAATTATCGTCCTTTTGGCATCAATATCAAGAACAAATAATATCTCTATGATATGAAAAAACCAAAACATACCTTAACTTCCCCTAAACTGCAAGAAACTTTGCCCTTTAAATGCACAGTAGGTTGCTCGAATATATATACAAGTGACGAAGGAATTCGTCCAACAGAATAACATGATGATAAGTTATTCAAATGCAAATTACATTATTTCAAAATTATATTGGCAGTCAACATCACCATTTCTCCAACAAAAAGCTCCATTACTACTTCATACACTACACATATTATTACTTCAACATCACCATTTCTCCAACTCAAGTTCAACCACAAAAGTAGACTTCCTTATATAACATTCCCGGACCATTCACCATCAGGACCGTCGAGATATCCCAAATTCTGAGGCTAAGATGGAATATATTTGTTAATATTGTTCAAGAAAGCATAAAGGATGGAGCCATCATCATGAACAACCTTCTCCATGTTTAAATTACACTTTAACTTTCAAAATAACTTCTTTAAACTTTTACCAATTTTCTTAATTTCAACAGAAGCTAGAGATGATGATTATATGCATTGTTTTATAGAAGCTGAAGACTAATGGAAATTTGCAAGTGGAAGACAAAGGTCTAGCACCATTCTCAAGCAATCAATTTTTCTCTTCACTATACTAGGAAGGCTATCAATATCCAAGAAAAACATGGATGGCACTTGAATGTACTGATTCGAGAAACAGGGACAGAAAGATCATGAATACTCAATGAAAAGCGAAGATAAACTGCTAGATAAATCCAACAATTACAGTGAATGTCAGATCCAAAGAATCATGGAACAGGAATCCCATTTTAGACACTTAAATCCTGAATAACAGTACCAAAATACTCAGAAAGTGCAGTGCATCCAATGCTCAGCAATGTCGTTAGATTGGCAATAGTGAGAGTCACCATTCATATGATTTCTAAAGTAACACATGGATCAAGTGAAAGTTTTGGGAAGTTCATACTTCTATTTCTGCAAGTCCATAAATGAGCTGCTTATAATTGGTGGTAGGTGCATTCATATGAACTATGCATTTACATACAAATCTTTTGAGCATAAAAATTCCAAACAATAATCAAAATGCCCCAAAATCACTTCCCTCAATGAAGGCCAAAAAAAGGAATCTAAAAATAAATAAAATAAAAATTACAAACATGTCACTGAACTTCTTAGATTCCTCATTTTCCCAGAAATGATATGCAGCAACTCATACTTGTTGAACATTGCCATGAATAGCACAATCTTCCACTAACCATAAAGTATATTGAACTGTTGCAATTAGTCTAACAATATAAATTAATGACCTTCAAGCATTTCCAGTAATAAAAAGGACTAATAAACCATTACAGCACCATTTAGGCCAAAAGAAAAAGCATTTATCTCTCGTAAATCCTTCAATGGATGAGAGCATTAAAAGAGGCTTCATTCAAACAAAGAAAAAAATGAGAAGCCACATCTAAATATGATGAATCGAAAGCATTTATTTTAGGAAAAATGACGCACTTCACAATGAAGTTAATCTAAAAATTAAGAGGTACAAAGTTCTGCAAGAACATGTAGTGAACTGGACTTGTAAGCAACATTCATTGTTATGCCAACTCCTTTAATTCTTTCTCAGATATTTTGTCAAAGCCACATCTTTAACACATACACACAGAAAAATATTTACATACATACCGTTAGAGAGAGAAATAAAGCCAGCCAGTGGGTGAAGTTAGCTTCAATATACTCCTCAGCCATGAAGGCCCCCAAAATCCTTAATACCAACTAACTCAAAATAAAAAACTAAATCAAATAAATATAAACTGAATAATGAAACAAACACTGACATACCTAGATAAAGATAGCCTATACATATGAATGAATCAAATAAATGCATCAAAATTGTTCCACATTTTTTAGAAAATAAAATAAATACAACAATAGTATTGCAACTCGTTGTTGTGCTAATGGTCATGATGACTCTTAGTTTCTTTCTTAGCTTTCTTGTTGTGGTGATGCTAATGAACTGCAAAACCTGCACTAGCAACCGCTGCAGTCATCGATATCTCTTGGTTGCCGCTGCAGTCATCGATATCTATAAATTAGTGTGTCGTATATAGCTTCAAATGAAGCTTAAAAATACCTCTATAAAACATGGACAGAGAAGTGCACACCATAATTAATAACAGTGTAATTTCATGATAATAACCATTTAAAAGAGTACTGCTAACATCAAAATATCCTATGTGTTTACATATATAACACCTATTCTTTCTTTAACATTCTTGTCACCATTCTTGTGGATTTATATAAGTAAATCCAAATTCAATTTCAGCAAACCCAATCTGTCAAGTAAATAGAAGCATCACAATGAAAAGCAGGTGTTCACTATGGCCATAACTATTGCAGGTGTTCACTATGGCAATAACTTATTTTTGGGAAGCAATTACATGCATAATACGTCAAACTTGCTATTTACAAAACAAGCAATTACATGCAGAATTAGTTGTTATATAAAGTATTGCCACCAGCAATTCCACTTAAGAAGCATTCCACACTGAAAATAAATATAAGAACCATTTCAAACTGAAGCAATTCCTCCTATCTAAAGCACTTCAGCAATTCCTCAATATAAGAAGCATTTCACACTGATGCACTTCAGTAACTCATCCCATTGTCTCTTGGAGAGTGATAGTATTCTATAAATACAAGTCATTTTATTTTGGATATGAAAAAAAGTCAAATTAAAATGATAAAAAATGAGAGACGCTAATTTCTTGAAAGTCCAAAATCTTCATGGTTGGTTGTTGACTGTTGAGGCAACCAAAAGTTATAGCCTATTATGCAACCATGTAAAACAGCTAAATAGCACACAATTATTATGCCTTTACATATCTCAGAACTAAATCTTGTATTACATAGAACTCAAAACATTACTCAAAAGGCATTACGAAGCTCAAGAAATGTATCGAAGCACAGCTCATGCCTCATAGAAGAAGGGTACATAAAATAGTGAAAGAAGGTAAATAAAGTAGAATTCAGGAGTCACATATCGCATCCGTGATACACTCCCTCAAATCAGCCATCTCCGATGCACCTTCCCCATTCCGCGTATCAAATTCTTTGGACTGTATGACTTCGACTGGAATAGATTGCCCAAGATGAAATTTCGTATGCATCAGAGGGGATATGACTCTCGTCAGCATCAGCCATATTGAAGTCTGTATCTTGCCGAGAGGAATGTCCTCTAATGAAATTTTGGAGTGCCATCGTAGCTATCACGATGTGTACTTACTTAGGAAAAGGGTACGCCGACATATTGTGCAGAATGACCTATTTCTGCTTCCAAAAATCAAATGTTCTTTCGATCACACCGCGCAAAGAGAATGTCGCTTGTTAAACATTTCTTTTCTGCCCCGGGCAACGCTGCAAGAATGCTCAAAATCAGGGAAATGGTATTTCGTATCTGGGAATAGCTTTAAATACTCTCTCTGCATAGGGTACTCAGCATCAACCAAATAGTATTTCTCTGTTATGATAGTCATTGTTATACACAATAAACACATATAACTAGGACTTTTATAAATCATATCTTACCTGGAGGCGGTTGAGGAAAACCCAGCGATCTATTCGTAGTAGCATAAGAGAAAATATGACTGTCATGTGCACTCCCTTCCCAGCCCGCCATAACATATGTGAAACACATGTTGAAGTCACATACCGCCATGACATTTTGAGTAGGTGAACCACTTCGACCAATGAAAGCCACCTTTTCATGACTGGCTACTCGGGCATCTCCGTGAGTACTATCAATTGCACCTATGCAATTCTGTTTTGCATGGTTAGAAAATATTGATATTTTGGTATGTACGTAAAGAAAACAAAAATTACCTTGAAGTAAGGCATGTAACGGGGATCAGTTAAAATTTGTACTGGGGTATTAGCAAATGATGGATCCTCTGGTCTGATGATTTTAGTAACTAAACTAACAAGTGCATGTATGCCTTTGGAGAAATAACGGCTTATTGTCTCCGATGAATGTTAAAATCTCTCCATGACAGCTCTAATTGATTCATTCTGTGACAGAATATATAGCGTTATGGCCAATACCTCTCTTCTCGTCGTTCTCGAAGAACCTTGAAGTCCATGGTTTACGAAATAATCGTGTAGGAGATCTATAAATATTGGGACAGACATTCTAAATATGTTGCTGAAATGAATTGGATGTCCCGAAAGCATCTCACCTACCCATTTGTCCCCAACATAGGTGGAGGTCATACGGGGTAAACGAACGCTACTTGATCGGTAATACTCCAACAATAATATGGCAATAGCTGCAGCCCATGCCATTCTCTTACGACGTTCGTGTTGCGTATCCATCCTAGAACAAGGAAGATGTTAGTAAGATCAGCAATTATTTATCCGTAGAGCGAGCTAGTTACAATTAAAATATAACTCCAAATGTATAGAACTCTACTAGCTCTACTAATTAGCATTTAGGAATCATGCAGAGGTACAATTAAAAAGAAAACATAACTCCAAATAACAACTGAGTACATAACATGAAAGAGTACAATACAGAAGAAAGGAAAAACATAGAAAAACTCAGTCATCTATAATAACACGCAAATACTCGACGTGCATCTTTGGTTCCGTTGCCATGAATATTTGCCTACGTGTTTGATCCTCTAGTTTTTTCATATACATTACATAGAAGTGCCTGTCCTCAACCACTTCAGGAATAGTAGCCAAAGTTCGAATACATTCTACATTACCACTGTCAGGAACTGGAGCAGGCGGTGGCGCTCCAAAAGCATCTATGAGACGGTCGAATGAAGTTTTCACAAAAATATCCATTTCTTTCTTCCTTCTCCCTTGCCTGGGTCTCTTCGACTATGAGCTTGACTCACCTATCTCCCTCTGGTTAAGACCGTGTATTTCCTCGTCAACATACACCGGCTCTGGTAGGAAATCATCTGGAATTCCTGTAAACCCTGTCTCACTAGGGCTGAATGCATGATTCCCCGTTGCCACAACCCCTTAGAACATTGTGTCAAGTTTTTTTTCAAACTCTAGTTCAATTCCGCTCTGCTTGTATTTTTTCACTGTCGGCATTGCCTGTAACATTACATTGAGATTGAGGTTTAGGGAATAATTGCTTAAATGAGAAAAAATTTGTAATAAATGAAAAATGGTGGAATAAAAATTTTGTAAACAAGAAGATAAAGAAAATCTGACTTCAATTCTCTCGGCCCACCAAACATATGAAGCATTAATTGTCCGTTTAATGGGATCCTAGCCCAACCTCGTGTATCCACGTTTCAGCTCCTTCCAAAATTTTCACTCTTTCTTCAAACTGATCTCATTTGTTTTTGAACTATAGTCTGTCATAATCTCTTCCAGTCAGATCTTTAAACCTTTCAGCTATATTCAGCCAACCTTCCTTACTGAAATGGGTGGTTGGCCTATTCCCGACCTCAATCTCAGTGATGCAGATGTTGCAAAAAATATTTGTAGATTCCTTATCCCACATCGCTGACGTACCAGCTTAATTTGTCCTAATCATTGCTAAGTAAACTATGTAAAAGCTGCAGCATAAAAACACGAACTCTATTTTTCATACATAGCATCCAATATATGCAAAATGAAAAAGTAAAGTCCCAAATGAAAAAAAAATTAATAAAATTACAACTATAATAATGATGAAACTATCTTTAATATGAAGACGATGTATGTCTCATCCCAAACTATCCTCCAAAGATGTTATTTGTAGTAAATGAAATTGATAGAAGTGAAAATATACAACAAAATCTCCACGATATCTAATTATGGCAGATATTTGTAAGAGACCACATACGCTCAAGCATGGATGTGATATCTACATCAATATCCATATTTTGTATGTACAAAATCAAAGGTACTAACCAAGCACACATTATTATTTTACTATCTTTCAGTTTATCTTTAAATACATCCCTTAAAATGTTAAAACTTCACAAAATTTTCAAAATATAATCTGTAACCTCCAAAAAAGTTAATGAGGCATAGGATAAATTGCAAATTGAAATTATAATGTCTGTAGTCGTATAAGGCTTTTTATTCTTCTCTTGTGCATATAAACAAGAGATTTTTTATCCTATAAATATTAACATAAGCATAATATCCATATACTATTATTTTGGTGTCCCTCATAAATCATTTTTTGTTTGAATTTATTATTATTTCAATAACTCCATGCAAATTATCCTAGTATTTTGCTGAATGCTACATAAAATATTCAACTTAATATTGAGCAATTTCAATCAATATTATTTTAATGCTTATACATGCATTTTTTATATTTTCACATAGATTAATAGTCATGGGAGTTTTATCAACAAGTAAAAACAAAAGAAAAAAAAAGGGTTACAAAGTGAGATATTTTTTAGAGACAATGAATGATTTCATCCAGCTAACAAAATTTCAGAAAGATTAGATGTTGATAAGATCCCTTAACCATCATTCGTTCAGAAAGAAAACACAAGCCGAATCGAAACAAAGGCAGAAGAACGCGTGATGGGCTCCTCTTCCCCACTCCAAACCAATTACTAATTGCTATCATTAAAAAAAAATGAATGCCAAGAGACAAAACGAGATCCGCGAATACCGAAGGAAAGGGAATGAGAGAAATACTGAACTCGTAGGAGCGATCGAGGGAGATTGAGGGAGATCTTGCAAAGCCGAGTGAAGGCGAGAGTGATCAAGGGAGATCTTGCGAAGCCGATGGAGTCTGGAGGCGAGCTTCGACTTGGAGGAGAGTTTTAACAGCCGGAGCTTCGTCTTCGCATGGAGATCGGACCTCCTCCGAGCGAACGAGGGAGAGATTCCTTTCGATGGAACGAACCTCCTCGTGCTGCCTGGGAACGAGGGAGGGGACTGCGTTCGGGAAGGTTGAGGGCGAGAGCGGCATTTCTATCCTAAACGCGGTATGTATCCACAGGACGCGCATACTGCTCCGCTTCTCCTCCTCTTCAGAAAAACTTTAAGCGGGTTATCTGCGGTGGAATTAATCCGGCTCCGAACGTGTTTTTCAAACACGAATGCGGCTTTTTCGTACCGCCACCGCACCCAATAAACTTTTCCAAACGGCTCCTTAGTATAGTAAGTATTACTCTCCATGGTATAAGAATTTTATCTGCACAAATTTAAATGAAACCATCAAACAAAACTTTTTAATGTATTTATTAACAATAAATTATGATATCTAGTATAGGTTTATGAAATCAACAACTACTACTTATTCAATCTCTAGCCTCTAGATGCCTTTTATCTGCTTATTTTATAATGTTAGACCAATATTTATTTGTCAAATTTCCATAATTTAACATACTTTTGTTATCTAAAACTAACTTATATTTCTCACAAAATGCTTAGGGTGTGTTTTGCTGTAAGGAGGATTTAAGTTAAATATGATTTAGTAAATCCGGTAAACCTGAATTTATTAAATCAAAATATCATTAAATCCAGAATATGTTTGGTTCAATTAAGGTTAAATCCAGCTAAATTCATCTGAGGTGTTTAACATAAATCTATTTTAAATACTTTTTTCCTTCGCTAAATTCATTAAATCCAACTAATAAGTGGATTTAGTAAATCCTGATTTAATAAATGAAGCAAGCAAAAAATAGATTTAACTTAATGACAGATTTATCTAACGTACAAATTGGATTTAACTTAACAATAATTAAATCTAACTCAAATGCTCTTAGAAGTATCATACCAAACACCCCCTTAGTATGCTATCATCACTAAGTGACCCTAACCTTTATTGGCATTATGTATATTTTCAACAAGGATAATGACCTTTGTTATGGACATCAAGTTAAGTTTGTTCCAATCCACTACAACATTTAATTAAGAGGTTTAAATAATTAACCATATACACTTTTCAATCAAATCATTGATTTTATAACATAATTTAGGACAAAAGTCCTAAAATACTTCTAGAATTTCAAGAAATTCTTTAATAAATTTTGGTATTTCAACCAAACTTGAATAAGTTAAAGATTACTTAAAAATTATTTATAAGATAAAATAAATTATTTCATTTATTAATTAAATATAGATTTTTTACATTATCTCTCTAATTAGAAAATAAAAATATTTTCTATTATGAACCCAATTAACTTAGTTGATAACAAATTTAAATTTTATTTCTAATGTTCTTGAATCAAATGTCATCTACATCAATTTTATATTTTAGCATTCAATACTTTCTTTACAAATAATCCCAACATACATAACTTATGATAGCATAAAAATGAATGTAAAAAAAAAAAAAAAATTCAGAATCTCCTCAGGATGGGACTATTTTTTGTCACGTGTCTTTAGAATCATGTGCCACATAATAGGGTCTTTAAACTATTAAATAGTTAAATTGAATTATTAGATAAATATATTTAAGTTATTAATTATTGGACATTCATAAGTTCAATAATCACAAAAAAAATATATTATAAATATTTAATGATTTTATTATAATTATTTGATCATTTAAGTAAATTATATGATAGTTTTGCTGTGTTGAAAAAAAAACTCCAAATTGCATCATATTTTATTTTTTCGTCAATTTTTCAATAATTTAATCATGATGTGAATATATGCATGAATTCTACGATTAAAATTATTATTATTATTATTATTATTATTATTATTTTTAAACATTTAAATTTTGGTGGTACACTTGCGAAAATCCTTTAAACAAATTAAATTTGATTTTCAAATCTAACACTTGTACGTTCATATTTCAAATTCTGATTTAATTACCTAAATTTAAACAAAACGTTAACAAATATTTTTATTTTTGTCCAATTTCAAATTATTTCATGGTAAATGAATAATTACATGAATTTGATGGTTTAAAAAATTTAATTTCAATTAAAAGTATGTAAATCTTTCAAAAATGTAATTATGGATGATAATTTTGTAAACACTCATGCAGTGTGTGGTAGTACACTTTTAATAAGATTGAGGGTATGTTTAGGGCAGCTACAGCTTATTGAATAATCTACTGATAAACAACTGATTGTGATAAAATGTTGATCGGTAGCTGTTTGAAAACAGCTGATTTACAGTTGTTTTTGGATAAATGATCATTCTGTCTCTGTTAAGTAATGTTGCTTCTGAACTGAATTGTTTAAGGTGTAGAGAATAATGTATTTCCAATCGAGGGCTACAGCTATTGTGGCAATGTCATCGATTTGGCATGACAACATACAAAAAAAAACACCCCTCCTCCCCCCTTCTTTCCGTAGGCATATCTCCTTCCAAAATGTTCATCCTTATTTATCAGCACCTTATCAATGAGAAAGAAAACTTCACATATCCTAAGGAATCCAATACATCTATATTGATCCAATATAAAGCCATAAAGTTTCAATTCAACAACTGAATCGTATAAAATAGCATCTAAAACAAAATTAAGATAAAATCATCTACAAAATTCATAACCTAACAAAACATTTCAAACTAATAAGATAAACAATACAAAGACCCAATTCAAAACCTAAAATCGAAGCGCCAATCAATATCATAATCCAAATAAACATCGATCATGATTCACCAGAATCCAAAGAAAAAAATCAAAATTAAACATCTAACAGATCGATTAAGAAACAACAAGACAATGAAGATCCGACAATTGCATTTCTCAAATCAAAATTAAATCCTCTAACATTGAACAACAAGAAGTGAAGGATAAGCTATGGTGTGAGAGAGAGAGAGAGTACTTGTTGATCGCCGTAAAGCTGGAGGAGGAAAGGGAGCCAAAGCTTATTGTGTGCATGCTCTGGGTCGAGCCGGAATCGAAGAAGAGGGAGACGAGAGAGCTCACGTGCACGAGCTAGGACAGCCGACCGAGCGATTCTTCTGTGAGAAGAGAGCAAGACAAAAGACGCGCGGGTCTTCCTGAGATCGATCACAGAGCAAAGCGGGATGAAGATCGAAAGGGCTGCGGGGTAAAATGTTGTAAAGGAACACGGGATGCGGAGTAATATCCGCAACCGTGATACTACCAAAGATTCATCGTATGCCCCCGCGTGTTTCTGAATCCGCCACCGAATGCAAAAAATAAACACAAATTTAGCATGTTCAAAACACTAGACGTGTAAATAAGCTGCCCCAAACAAGGCATTAGTCATGAATTTAACCTAAATTCATTCGAACATAAAAGAAAAAGGAAGACTAAATCCAACATTCCATTAAGTCTCTTTCTTCCTTGTTCTATCTCCGATGCGATGTAAATCTGAATTTACTTAATCCGGTAGTGAGGCAGATTACAAGGATTTATTTAGCTGTGCCCGTTTGCTCCATTTTTGTCGCAAGAAGCAAGATTTAGCAGATTTGATAAATCATGTTTAACATAAATCTACAACTACTAAGGATGTCAATTCGAGTTAGTGGGTTGGGTTCTTGTCTGACTCAAAAATGACTTAACCCGAATAGGGTTTACCCAAACCCGTTCCAAATAATAAACGTGTAGAAAACTAAGACACGAACCTGCGCTTGACCGGCTAACTTGAACTCGACCCAAACTATTATGCTTATTCGAGCCATGTTTGAGTTTTCGAGTTCAACTCGAACCCATTCTAAATAATAAACTGGTCGAATTCTTTGACTCGAAACTGTCTCAAAAATATTCAGGTTAACCTTAACTTGAATTTTTCGAGTCGAGTTTAGGGAAAAATTTTATGTCAGAACTCCAGATGTAGCTCTACGTGCGAACTTCAATAATATGCCGTCATGTGTGTTACATCGTGGAGATTATTGAGAGGTTATTGAAGTGAAATCACAGAGGTTATTAAGGGGTTATTGCGAGGGTTAATGCAGGAGTTATTGAAGCGGAACTGCAACGGTTATTGAGAGGTTATTACGGGGTTTATTACAAGGAGTTATTGAAGGGGAACTGCAGAGGTTATTCAATGATTATTGGAATGGAACCTTGGAGGTTATTAGGGAATTATTGGGGGTTATTAAGGTGTTATCGCTGTGTTATTAGAGTTAATACCCCAATAACCCCCTAATAACCCCTCAATAACCTTCCAATAACCCTTCAAATAACATCCGCAGTTCCACTTAAATAACCTCCGCGATTCCACTTAAATAACATCTGCGGTTCCACTTTAATATTTTTTTAGGTGGACTCGATATATCACGCTTGACAGTATATTACTAGGAGTCTGCATGTAAAACTATGCTCGAAGTCTGATAAAAAATTTTCCCGAGTTTAGGGTCAATTTCTTACACCCCTAACAACTCCTACTAAATACCCCCTTAAATTTGATAGGGTACATACATTTAACTTTGCCTTTATTTTTTATTTTTATTTTTAAGAACATGTTTAATGTATATAATTTTTATTTTAAAAATAATTTTTTAAAATGTATTTAAAACAATTAAATGATATTATGATTGTTTTTAAAAATAATTAACTTAATTAAATATAATTCAATTTAAATTAAAATATAAATAAATAAGATAGAAAAATTATAATAGAAGTGAGTCGAAATGGCCAACGTAATTATATATATATATAGATATTTTTTTTTTCAAAATGATATTGATGTATCGATCGTGGAGTTATCTCACCACTCCCACATTTGCACTTCTTGTTCTTAATCTTCATCGCGAAACTGAATTGATAGCTGGATTGCAGGAAAACCTGCGGTGAGTCGGGCAGGGTTTACGCTAATCGGCGAGGAAGCGAATGATTTTGAGTAGAAGGCAGAACATAGGTTAGTGGGAAAGTTGCGAAGCTGTAATGGTTGCCCTTTCGACCTGGCTTCGCTACGCGGCAATTAAGTTCGAGTACTCCGTCTACATCAGCTGGAAGGTGAGCTTCTCTTCCCAACTTCCAGTATTTATCCATGCGGTGAAGGATAGAACTCTGTGATCGTGATTTTGGATTCATGATGTATATCGTCCTTTTATTTCTATGTTTTGTGGATTTAACTTGTTTGACGGTCCTACTCTTTTTTGATTCCCGCCCTTCTCGATAATTTTGTTCCACATTTGCGGTCCTTCTCTGAGGATTTCGGATTCGTAGGGTAGGCCGGGCTAGGCTTTCACTTGGTGTGTTGTTTTTTCTCTTTTTTGTGCTGGATTTGTTTTTCAGCTTTTGGGGATATGTATGGATTCCTGGTTGTGCTTTGTTTTGATAATCCTGTCAACTTGCTTAAGTTTGCACAATTTGCTGCAAAAGGTCTATGTCCTCTTTTATGAATTATTTGTATCTTGCCAATTGCTTCCTTTTGACTAGTTCTAAGAAATTAGGGATCCAAGGCCCAAAAGAAGCTAGTTTTATTACTTCCTATAATATATTGATGTAGTGAACCAAGAAATGGGAAACATGGATGGAGAGGTTTATATGATGTTAGAATGAGGTTCCTTATAGCTACATGGAACTCTGTGATGTTGTGTATGCAACACTCGCTGTCATTGTAACAACTTCTGTTACTATTAAAATAATCGTATGTGTAGTTGTTATTTAAGTCTTCTATATAATGTGGACTTTCTTCAACATGAATATCTTGGGAAGGTATGGTTTAATGCGGCAATTGGGTTTTTTTTTCCCCCAAAATTCTTAAACAAGCTTTCCGTTAAACTTGTCAAATAGATTTTTTCCTGGTGGACCTATTTTTCTTATAAAATTAGTTTCTTCATGTGCATATCCAAAAGTTATGGGGTTGACTTAAGAAAGATCTAGTGGCCAGTTACAGGATACACTCCTATAGATCTTGGTTGTTATATTTGTTCTCGATGGACTTGTTCAACCTAATTTCGGAATATAATTTCAAAAGTGACAGTTGTAAAAATTACAATATTGCAAATGATGCAAAATATTGTTTGAACGATTAACAAAAAAATAATTGAAAGCGAAGAAATCAATAATCATAAAGCCATAAAAAATAATGATTAGGAAAAAGAATGAAATTTTTTTAGCTAACTACTATGTATAGGACAAAATTCTTTTGCTTTGCATTGCATGTGATGCCGTTTCATTTTTTGAAGGATTCCTTTATCCAATAATGACTTACATTCCATCCAATCAACGTACCCTTGGAACTCTGTGCTACCCTATCAATTGCAATTGATGCTTCCAATCCATGGGGATCATTGTTGCTTCGAAAATTTCCGTCAGAAGTATTGCAATCATTATTTCGAACTATTGTGTTTCCCTCTTCACTTCCACACCTTCTTGTTATCATGGCTTGCTTCTCGGCATTATAAAAGCATAATTTTCAAGTTAAAGACACTTCATTATTGCCAGTGTTTTCTCCAACGGTTAGGACACCACTTTCAACAGAACATAATAGCCATACTACTACATGTTGCAACGCTCGATGCTGTGCTCACATTATAACATTACACCACTTTTAGTTCAACATATAATAGTCATAAATCGAGTACATATTGTGACATTTGATGCTCTCCTTCTATGTTAACCCTTTTAGATCACCACAGTGACGTAGAAATACTCTTATCAATATTTCAAATTCAACTTCCATAGTTGTTGATTTTTCATGGTGGTAATTTTGTATCATTCTCATAATGTTGCTAGCCGAAAGATGGAGTACAAACATAAAAGCACATTGAAAACTATAAGTAGCAAAATAATATAATAATAACAACAAAAACAACAATCCTTTATCCCACCAAGAAGGGTTGGCTACATGAATCCTTTTTCTTCATTACGTTCTATTGAGTGTCATATTTTCTTTTAATTCCAATAGATCAATATTGTTTTTTATACGATATGCTCAAGTCTATTTAGGTCTATCTCTGTCGTTCTTAACATCAGTCTCATAATGTTGCTAGCCAAAAGATGGAGTACAAACATAAAAACACATTGAAAACTATAAGTAGCAAAATAATATAATAATAACAACAAAAACAACAATCCTTTATCCCACCAAGAAGGGTTGGCTACATGAATCCTTTTTCTTCATTACGTTTTATTGAGTGTCATATTTTCTTTTAATTCCAATAGATCAATATTGTTTTTTATACGATATGCCCAAGTCTATTTAGGTCTATCTCTGCCGTTCTTAACATCAGTCGAAGTTAAAACATCTATTGTCCTAATCGGATCATCCGATGGTCAATGATTAATGCGACCAAACCATCTAAGATGTTTCTCTCTAAACTTTGTCAGTTACCGTAGCTACACCAACCCTATCATGGATATATTCATTTCGTATTTTGTCTCTAAGTGTCAAGCCACTCATCTACCTAAGCTTTCTCATCTCAGCAACACTTAACTTTGTTTTATGCTTCTCTTTTAAAGACCAACATTATGTGCCATAGAGCATTGCAGGTCTCTCTACCATCTTAGAAGTTTCTCTTTCAGTTTAAGTACTTTTCTATCACACAATAGGCCTGAAACATTCTTCCACTCCAACCAACCAACTTGAATTGTACTAATAAATCCTTATTTATATCATCAACCCTATGAACAATATAGATCTGAGATATCTTAAGCGTTCACACCATTTAATGTTTTGATCACTCATAGTTACAGCTCTGCCACTGGAGCTACTACTACTAAAATTGCATTTCATGTATTCAATCTTGGATCTACTCAAATGAAGGCCTTTAGACTCCAATGTAGACCTCCATAATTCAAGTTTTTCCTGAATACTTTAAAAAGATATGGGCTTAAATCCGATTCCCTATGTAATCCAACTGAAATAGGAAAATACTTGGCCAATCCTCCTTCTGTTCGAACAGAAGTAACAACTCTAGTATAAATATCTTTAATGACTTGAATGTAAGTCATATCAACACATTTTTTCTCTAGAACTCTCCAAAGCACTTCTCTTGGAACCTTATCGTAAGCCTTTTATTAATCAACAGAAATCATATGTAGATCCTTCTTAGTCTCTTTGCACTTCTCCATTAAACCGTTCAATAAATGTATAACTTCCCTAGTAGACCTGCCCAGCATAAATCCAAACTAATTATGAGAAATCTTTCTATCTCATTTTAACCTATGTTCAATAACCCTCTCTCATAATTTTAAAGTTGACACATCTACTTAATGCCTCTATAATTAGCACACTTTTGTGCATCCCCTTTATTCTTAAAGGAAAAGAATGAATGAACAATTTCCAGCCTTGTGTGACCCAATAATTTATTTTTATTAAGTCTATTACGATTCACATAAAAACATAGCTTCTTTAATTTATGAAAAGTTCAACCAACTTTTGACCCGATGGTCAAAACAAGTTGGTTCAATCTTGGCTTATTCAAGTTGACATAATAAAATTTATACATTAAAGTTTGTCAGTTAAGTATCACTATGCACAATCATGCCGCAAGTTTAACAATTTAGACTTATTTATGATTGGATCACCAATGGCTTTTTAATTTTTCTAAAACCTTATGTCATGTTGACATACATCTTAATGCCTATGAATTGTATTTTGGGCAAGCTTTAATTCGATTTAAAGTTTTTTCCAATAATCAAATGTTTCTAAAATCACATTTGAAATGCATACTAAGTTGCAATTATAAATCGAAGGGGGATTGACATGCATACCATTGTATTCTTATGATTCACCAATATAACATGAACATTTTTTATAATTACTTACGTAACACTCTAGCATCTAAATTTCATTGAAACATATGCATGAGAGACGGTATTTCTTTTTATATATGTTGATATTAGTGTTATTTATGTTCATATGTAGAAATTAATGTCATATTTTTTAATACAAAGTATTAGGTGCTAGATATGTAAATTCATCAAAAGTAAAATATGTGAAGGAACATTCTATTCGAAAGAGTGAAGGTTTGTTCTAACAAAGTCAAGCCATACATTGAATTAAGTGCCAAGGGATATTTTCTATTTAAGTATTGTAGGTCCACAACTCATTATCCAAGGGAAAAGTTTTATATATAAATACTTTAAAGCTGTAAGTGGTTGCTATGGTGATCGTGCTTTGGCTTTCGATCCTCACCAACCATTGCCCAAATAAAACTAGCTTATCTAAGACTTGCTTTAGTTTAGTTAAGGCACTTTACCTCTAAAGGGCATCCATAGAAAAAAGTTTCTTTTCATCATTGAATCAAGCCTACCATAAATTTCTTCTAGAAGATTATTTAGAAGATTGTTCTTAAAGACTAGAACCCCAAGTCGGTGAGCTAAATAAAGCTAAGTTTAATTCATTATATATAGCTCTTTGAGTGGTTCTTGGATGAGGGATATAACAGCTTAACAAGATAATTTTTATGTCATATCAAAGGTTTCACATCAATCAATGACCGAGAATGAAGTCATCTGGATCATGCATATTAGTTTTTGAATTCAATTATGTTGTTAATGGTTTACCCCTTATTTTGAATTGGTAATTTATGTAAGTGGTTGTGTCTATTGGAAGCATTGGATCCTTCTTTATTAAAGTCTAAACTAGTTAAATATTGATGGTTAATTTTTGTAATTTTATTTGAGATTATTTAAGTATGCCATTTCATAATTTTTTTTAGCCTATAGTTTCCCAATTGTCTAAAGAAAACCTTTTGTTGATATGCATGTACAATTTGTTACTTCAAAAGGCAAGGAATTGATCAAAGCTAGCACTTTAATTAAGTGAATCGCAGCTGATGTAAATTTTTTAGCTTAACTATTTTTTATTCCTGGTTCATCAATGTGGTTCTTAATTTAGCTTTGCCTTAAAACCTCTATTTGTTATCAGTTTGGTGTTTTCGGTTGATTCCATAGGCGTGTTGTCAATAGATATTGTTTATGATTTAATGGGTTATTTTTTTTGGATGATGATTTGATTAGTGGGTGTATATTTCTTATTTAGTATTTCCTGATGGGCTTTAAGAACACACGTATTTGATTTTAGTGGGTACACCCTGAGATGAAGAATAACAATAATCTAGATTATGATTTGATTTGCAGCTATAGTGAATTGAAAGTTACTTTGATTGGTTTATTTATTTGTTTTTCCCATTTCTTTCCACTGTAGTGAAGAATTGGATATCTCTACTTGTCATCTTGATTTTCTAGTTTATATCAGAAGTTGTTGTTTGCAGTTATGACAAAGCTGTTTGAATGAGCTTATTAATGTTTTGCTGAAATTAAGATTGGAAACTTATTGTATCTGTTGAAATCGAAGATTGTTGTGAGCAAGACATGCAAACATGGGCTAGATCTAGGAATTTTACGAAACTACCCATTTGCCCTTGAGCATGCTCAAAGTTGAATGCTAATTCTTTGGCTCTTTATGTCTTGATACAAACTTTGGGGAGAAACTTTCTTATACCGAGATGAGGCTTGGATATTCTTTGGTATCTTGTATGATTTATTCTTTTTAGTCTTGTAGAAATTATTTTGTGATTGATTTTGTGTATGTGACTAAGATTTGAGCAATTTTTAATACAATTCACTTTTTTTTAACACTAATCCAAATTATTATGTTTTGTAGATTTTAGATTTTGAAAAACTTAAAAGTTATTGTTCAAAAGGAATTGTACTTTTTTATTTAAATTTTGCATACAAAAATATAATATATGCTTAGAAGTTGGACTAAGAATTTTGATCTGTTTATTTACTGATTTTATATTGGTCGTTTTGAAGTTTGTGTTAGTAAACCTTCTTCGAAGTTCTACATTAAATTTATATCAGAGCTCAGCTAAAACCTTGGCTATAGCGATATACTCAACTTTGCTTTCGTCCTATAGTTTGCTGTCATTGTGGCTGTTGCTCAGCTGTGTGCTTCCATACTCACATGGTCCTTGTTATGCGCCTGGTCATGCTCGCTATTACCTCTCCTTTGGCTTTCTCGTGTGACCTTGTTCGCTAATTGTTTCTAGTTTTTTGCGTTGAAATCTCACGACAAGCTTTTATTCCTGGTTTGGGGATCACGGACGCTGTTGTTTTGGTGGCTTGTCCTTTACAAGTTGTGAATTATTGTTCTTCTTCTTATTCTCTTCATTGAACTATATCTCTCCTTTTAGCTTTGGATCAAGCCAAGCTTTCATTCCTTTCATTTTTCTCTGAACTTGAGCTATTTTTGTCTTATCTATGCCTTTGTTTTCACCTTCTTTGGGATTGCCATTGGCCCCCATATGTTGGGCTTTTAAGGGTGTTTCCACCAGTTCTCCATTATTTGCCTATTAGGCATTTCTGGGTGGCCTTAAGGTTCTTCTTCATTCCCATGTTGAATTTTTTCTGATGTTGTTGCTCAACCTCAAAGGCCTGGTGCTCTCTTCTCTTTTATTAATGCTATTAGGGGTAATGACCCCTCTCCATTTTTGGCCACCTAACTTTTCATTATTCTTTCATCAAGTCTTAGAATTTGCTTGGCACAAGCCTACCCTCACCCTTCACAATAAACTTGCCTATTTTCTTAGATATAGAGACTTTTTATCACTCCATTTTCCCACAATTTGATTAAAGAAGTATTAGTTGGGTATCCATGCTTGGAGATTATTTGATCACTCATGTCTAAGCTTTGTTTACCAGGTGATTAGTCAGTTGGTCTTCTTGATAGGGATCATGTTCTTATTAGATTATCATTGGACATAAGAGTATTGTAGAATGTTTGCATATTATGTGAATGGCTTATAGATGCATACTTTAAAGTCGCCCAACAACAACAACAACAACAAAACCTTTATCCCACTAAGTGGGGTCGGCTATATGAATCTTTTTTCTCCATTGCGTCCTATTTTCATTCAATTCTAATAAATTAAGATAATTTTTTATACAGTAAGCCCAAAGCCTTCCTAGGTCTACCTCTGCTTTTGTTAACATAAGTCAAATCTAAAACATCTACTCTTCTAATTGGATCATCAGATGGTAGACATTTAATGCGACCAAACCATCTAAGACGACTCTTTCTAATTTTGTTCATAGATGGGGCTACACCATCCCTATCATGGATATATTTATTTCGCATTTTGTCTCTAAGTGTAAAGCCACTCATCCTCCTAATCATTCTCATCTCGGCAACACTTAACTCAGTTTATGCTTCTCTTTTAAAGGCCGACATTCAGCACCATAGAGCGTTGCAGGTCTCACCACCATCCATAAAATCATGACAAGTCGCCCAAATGTTAAAAGTCCCCCAAATGCATATTTTAAAATAAGTCCTCATTCATTGATAACTTTGTGGAGCCCCCAAATACCCCCGTTTGGGTGAACTCTCCTTATCTCTTCGTCAACTACATCAATAAGCTCAAATTATATTTTTGGGTTTAATTTCGTCGAACTGCTAGAAGTTTTACCTATAGATTCTAAATCATCTATGTCACATTTTCTTATGAAGATGGATGTTTCAGCCCCTCAGGCTCGAGAGGTATGGATTGACATTTCTTAAAACAACAAAATTTTATATCTGACATAATATAGATATATGATAAAATTGTAAATAAAATAACCATTAAGAAAGAAAAAAAAAATATACATCACCAAATATCCTAGAGAAATAGATCATGCCAACTGCCAAATATTTAACAACTCTGGAATGCCCATTGTGTTGCGGGAATTATTTTGCCTCGGCTGGAATCTAATAACTAAGGAAAATGGGAAATGATTATCTTTCAGTTAGAGGCTTGTTGAGAAAATACCAGCTGAAATCTTTTATCCACTAAATCCAACTTTTAATATATTTTGAAGTTTGGATAGAGCAAGAATCGTCATAACCGTGCTATTAAAGACAAATAATAGTAGCACTGGAAAAAACAATTTTAGCGTTACAAAGAGAATAGAGAGTAAGAGTAACAGCATGAACCTCAATAATGTCTAAGAGTAACAGCATGATCCTCAATAATGCCTGACCCAAGAATACCCCTGGTAAACTGAAAGATTCAACTTCGAAAACTGGAAAATAGGGCATGCTACCAAAAATATTGGGTGAAGACCCTAAATCAAGTGGTAAACATCCTATTGGATGCAAGGCTGAGAAAGCAGCACTTAGCATATTGGAAAATCTCATTTGACCGTGAGTATGAACAACAATGTAATTTTGTGTGCCCATGTTATGATCAAAAGTGCCAACAGCAAATAGAATCCTAAAGGATGAATAAATTATGGATAAGTTTTGAAACTATCAACATAATCATGTCCAAAAAATTACACAATATTTGCAATATACAGGAAGACCTTAAAATTTCATCTTTTGACAATCACCATAGGAAGAAATGTCAATCCATACCTTTCGAGCCTAAGGATATGAAAAGGATAGATGGGTATTTTATATATTCTTTGGCTTGGATGGGTATTTTTATATATTTTTTGAAATCAACCATAGTCATATTATAATCAGGAACAATATTGGTAATTCCTATATTATTACTCCTATCGACTTCTATACCTATTGAGGCATCATTGGGAATGCTAAATCTGGAATCATATGACATATTACTGCTTTTTTCTCACGTTCTTTTTATAACGAGACCTTTTATCCCAACGAGGACAAGACTAAGATGAATATAAGTATGCTTTTTTTTTTTTTTTTTAACTCTTTTGTAGCTTCTGGAGTAATTAGGTTTAATCTATTTTCTGAGTTGTGAGGACAATGTAATGGTATTTCCCTTTGTCTAAACAATCCAGTATTTTTTGCTAAACAGACCATTAGAATAAAGTCTAGAAGGATTTGGACTATTTATTTGATCATTAGAAAATACAGAAGTATCATGATCAATGTCGATTATCTCGTCTAGTCTGTAATCATTTCTGGAGCTATGAGGCCTGTTTGTAAGTCTATAAAGCAATGTAGAAGAATTTTCCAACTATAGTCTGTGAAAATCCAACAAAAAGAATCGCATGCCTTTCACTCATATTTAATAAATCCGAAACTTTTTCTTGTTTTCTGTTATTCCTCTATTTTACCTAAATATAAGGCCTTAATACTTTTTGGGATTTTATCCAATTCTGTTTTGAGATTACTGGCTTAGGGGGTATTACTTACGAACTCTTTCTGTGTCCTTTCTAATAAATCAAGTCTAAAATGAAGACTGCTTAATAAAGCTATTGTAGTGTTATTCTGTTGGAGCAATAGCCTATCGAATTTTGAAGCGACTTCTGGTTCTTAGTTCCCTTCTTTTTCCTTACCTTGATCTGAATATTTTGATGAATAAGTAACAGTAGATGAATACTTTGGATTTTTATCCGTCAATTCATTCATCAACTATAATTGAGCTCTTTAATTTTTCCTAACAATTCTTTAATCTGTTGATGGTCTGACTCTGACTTCATCTTTATTCTGAATGAGCTGATCTAATCTCCAACAAACTATCATTTGTTTTTGGACAACTTATACATTCTTTTTATCAGAAGAACTGGTTTTTTTATTTTTCAGAGAGGACTTTTTTCTACTCTTTTTGAGATGCTTTTAAATTATCCTGTCCGATCAACAGGAGTTTTCAATAAAGGATTATTTCTTAACGATCTGTCAGAGCTAGCAAAAAGATTGTCAAAATGTTTTAGCTGATGTTTAAGTAAACTTTCAGATAAATTCACCGAAAGATCAGTAATAGTATTCAGATTTGCTTGATAATTTCATATCTAGAATAGCAAATAACTTTACTTTTATCAACGGATATTACTTTTCTACTAGAATAAGCAACTTCAAGCTTAAGATGATCAAACTTTTTCATAAACTACAACCCTTTAGAAAGAAACAACCTTTTTAACTTTTTTGGGCTAGAATGTACGTGTTAAAGGAGTATGTCTTTTTTTTATTCAAAATAATTGTCAACCATATCAACATTCACTATGCCATCAAAGGTGGGCAACTCTAATTTTTTCATCTACCATAAAAAAATGGTAAATGCTTAACTAGTGGTTAGACGTCATCTGCAGGTTGTTCCTTTCATTCTTCATTAATATCTTTATGAATTTTGGGGCCCCTGCCATGATCAGTGGAACCAACTTCACCTTGTTTTTGAGATATTAATGCCTATAGTCGGGTCATCTTCTCCATTATATTTGAGAATACTTTTCATTTACTGTAAATGTGACATCAATCTTGTCTGCTATGCTGCTTTCTCCTTTCATGTTTTCTACTTCCTTTACCTTCGAGTTTTCTTGGTTGTTCAGGGTTGTATTCGATTTTAGCATTTCTATCTATTTCACTTCATAATTTGTGGAAACCATGCATTGATATTAAACTTGATCCAAAATTGCCTGGATATGATTAATATCTAAAAACTTCTAAGTGGATTCAAAAGAGTTGTCTGGATGTGCAATGTTGTGTCAAAAATTTACACTATTGATTTGAGAGTTGCATTATTCTCAACCTAAAATTACTCAGACCAATATAAATAGATCACAAAAGGCTCCCTAAAAGTTATAGGTTATCTTAACAAGTTAATCTAATAATGAAATGAGAAAGCCCGATATGAGTAAATAGTTAATTATAAATGTAAGCAAAATACAGAGAATAATGTTAAATTTGCAGAACAATAGGGAAGATGTTACCGCAGCAACATGAGGAAATTTCAGCCTTTTTGGATGTCATCGTAAAACTCCCTTTTCCTCCTCTGCACTGGGCTTCAAGTCTTCTTCTCGTGAGTTAGTGCCACTTCACCTCTGGTTTTGTGATTCTAGGCTCTTAAAAATAAGGAGAGTTGCTGTTTTGACAAAGAATCAAAGAGGATAAGATGAGAGTAGGCCGGTTCCTTCTCTGGATGCTGTTAGCCAGTGGCCATGGTTAGCCAGAGGGGTAGTTGCCTTGTTTCTCTCTATTTTGTGAGGTGCAAATGACAGTAAAAGAAATATGAGTTAAGCTTAGTTTCAGTGCTTGGAAAGATGGCCAATGGTTAAGGGGGACAGGTTTTGGGATCAGTTTTTTTTTTTTTTTTTTTAATTTATTATTATTATTTTTTTGAAATTAGGGGATCAGGTATTTAGGTTTATTAAATGTCCGTTTACCTCAAAATAATTACATTGGGTTTCCTTGCATGGGGATTTAAGAGAAAAGTCTATAAAACAATTTGAAATTCAAACTAGTAGAAATAGAACCTAACTCCACAAAAATTGTTATGCTAGAAATCAGCCGCTGAACATGAAAATTGGGACTCCTAAAGCATCAAAAACATATTCTTGAATTCCTCTTCAATGTTGCTGGCCAATTGAGGTGGATAAGAAGGGTTGTTATTATGATGCAAAGCTCCACAATCATGCCTTCTTTTAGCATATTAAATTTGAATATCATTGGATCTATTTTTGGAGGTTTAACTTAATCAACTCCATCATTTGTTCTAGATCGCCTTGGGATCTTCTAGAGATCTTGATATTTTCTTATTGAAGCTTCTAAACTATTTTGAAAATTCTATAAAATTTATGATGCAACACTCCTTTGCCGGGTTCCAAGTCCAGGATGTCAAAAGTGGAGGTTGCTTTAGTTAGTCGACAACTACCTTAAAATTTGTTGAAAAATCATGACATGAATCCTTTAGAGCATTGTTCAAATGTTAAGGCATCCCCTAGAAGCGACATGTTGTATGACTTGGATACAGTGAAAAATGTGCAAGGGCCGCTACATCGACACTCTAGTGTTGTGTCAAATAAGCAAGAACTCCCACATTATGGACAGATGCGAGTAAAGAGTTAGCCCATGAAATCAATATTAAGATAGGATCTTGGAATATAGGTACTCTCACAGATCAATTAATAGAATTAGTTGATGTTTTGTTTCATGGTAAGATAAATATTTTATGTATTCAATAAACTAAATATGTTGGAGAAAATGCTGAGGAGATTGATAACTTTGGTTCTAAAATTTAGTATTCTAGTAGGAATCACACTAGAAATGGTGTAGGTGTAACATAGATAAGAGCTTGAAAGATAAAAGTTGTAAAAATTAATAGAATTGAAGATAGAATTATAACCGTTAAGATTGTTGTTGATACTAAGATTTGTAAGTTTATGAGTGCTTATTCTCCTCAAGTAGAATTAGATCTAAGTTCTTAAAAAATATTCTCGAATGACCTAGAAGAATTAAAACAAATGATACCACTTGGAGAAAGAGTTGTTTTTGGAGGAGATTTAATTGGATATGTTTGTAAAGGAGTAGAAGTTTTTAGAAATATTCATGGTGGTTGCGGTTTTAAAGTAATTAACGAAGAAGATAGTCATATTAGATTTCTTTTTAACGTATGATCTCATTATTGTTAATATTTTATTTAAGAAAAAAGATGAATATATTATTATTTGTAAGAATGAATCTAATAAAACATAAATTAATTATTTTCTTGTGAGAGGAAGAGATCGTTAAGATTGTAAAGATTGTAAGGTTATTCAAAATGAGAATTTAAGTATTCAACATCGATTATCAGTTCTAGATTTTAAGAGGAAGAGTTGTTAAATAAAAAAATACTGGGAATCATTGTCATAGAATTAAATGGGGGCACTTATAGGATAATAACAAAATTAATCTTATGAGTAAACTTCAAAATTTCAGGATTTGAGATGTTGTAAAGAAGCAAATTTTATGTGAAATAAAGTAACAAATAGTATTAAACAAATGACAAAAGATGTACTTGGAGAATCAAAATGAAATATTTCTATAAATAAAAGTAGTTGGTGGAATAATAATGTGCAAGAAAAGATCAAATATAAATATAATAAGTTGTGTTATAAAAATTTGTTTAAATTTAAAAGCTTAGAGAACTGAGAAAAATATAAGGTGGCTCATAAGAAATCTAAGAGAACAATTTGTGACACAAAAAATTCTGCTTTTAATGATTTTTATAATAGATTAGATACTAGGGTGAAAAATATATGTATAAATTAGTCAAGCAAAGAGAAAAGAAAGGTAAAAATTTAAATCAAGTAAGGTATATTAAAGATGAAGATCAGAATGTGCTTCTTATATAAGAAGATATTCAACATAAGTGAATGAACTATTTTGATAAAATTTTCAATGAAATTTCTGAATTTACGATCAATCTTCGTGATCTTAACCTCGTTAATAATAATAATAAATTTTATTTTTACGGTCGCATTAGTAACAAAGAAGTAGAGGAGACTTTAGAGAAATCAAGGGTGAAAAATCAGTAAGAAGTGATGATATTCCAATTGAAGTGTGGAAATATTTAGCAGATTTGAGAGTTTTTTGGCTTATTGAACTCTTTAATATTATCTTAAAAACTAAACATATGCCTAAGGAGTGGAGGAAGAGTATTTTGCTCATCATTTTTAAGAATAAAGGGGATGCTCAAGAGTGTGCAAATTACAGAGGAATTAAATTGATGTGTCATGCTTTAAAATTATGGGAGAGGTTGATTGAACAAGGGTTAAGATGTATTACAAAGATTTCTCATAATCAGTTTGGATTTATGCCTAGCAGGTCTACTTTGGAACCTATACATTTATTGAGAGGTTTGATGGAGAATTACAGAGAGAATAAGGATGATCTATATATGATTTTTATTGATTTAGAAAAAGCTTACGATAAGGTTCCAAGAGAAGTCCTTTAGAGAGTTTTAGAGAAAAAATGTGTTCATGACTTATATTCAAGTCATTAAAGATATGTTTACTGGAGTTGTTTCTTGTGTTCGAAAGAAGGATTGACCAAGTATTTTCCTATTTCAGTTGAATTACATCAGTGATCGGCTTTAAGCCCTTATCTTTTTGCTTTTGTTATGAATGCTCTTATTGGACATTCATAGGAGGATGTAACTCTGTGTATTCTTTTCACTGATGATCTCCTTCTTGTAGATTAAATTAGAAAAAGAGTTCAGAAAATACTTGAATTATTGAGGTCTACATTGGTGTTTAAAGGTCTTTATTTGAGTAGATCTAAAACTGAATACATGTAATGTAATTTAGTAGTGTTGCTCTAGTGCAGAGTTGTAACCTTGGGTAATCAAATCATTGAAATGTGTGAATGCTTTAGATATCTTGGGTCTATTGTTCAAAGTGATGGTGATATAGATGGGGATGTTATTAATAGAATTTAAGTTGGTTGGTTGAAGTGGAGGAATGCATTGGGCCTATTGTTTAATAGAAAAGTAACACTTTGACTGAAAGGAAAATTTCTTAAGATGGTGGTGAGAACTGCAATTCTCTATAGTGCAAAATGTTGGCCTTTAAAAGAGAAGCATAAAGCAAAGTTGTGTTGCTGAGATGAGAATGTTTAGGTGGACGAGTGTTTTGACACTTAGAGACAAAATGCGAAATGAAGATATCCATGATAGGGTTGATGTAGCTCCAGTTACAAACAAGATTAGAGAGAGTCGTCTTAGATATGTCGACCATCTGATGATCCGGTTAAGAGAGTAGATATTTTAGATTCAACTTATGTTAAGAAAGGCATAGGTGGGCATAGAAAGACTTGGCCATATTGTATAAAAAATGATCTTACTTTATTAGAATTTAATGAATATATGACACTCAATAAGGCCAATGGAGAAAAAGGATTCGTGTAGCTAACTCCACTTAGTGGGATAAAGATTTGTTATTGTGGTTGTATAAAATTTATGTTGCCAGGATCAGGTGGAGATTTCAAACTTCATTAAAATTGACCAATGATCAAACTTTAACAATATAGACAATTTTAACTTACAGAAGCATGGGCAAATGTATCCTAGTAGGTATTCCAAATTTCATTGTCCGGTATCTCATCCCAATTCTAATCCCAGCTGCCCTCTTTGGAACTGTTGCTTCAACAATTGATAATTGATATTAGTGGAATTGCTCTTCATAATTATGGCCTTTCATTTCTGTTCTTTGGAACCTCTACCGATAAGATAGGCATTTAGAGTATTGCCTTATGAATTATTTGACAGATGAATAGCTTTAATCAAACCGTTGGAAAGATATCCTTGGCAGCCAATTACATTTGAACATAGCAAAATTGATGATGGTCCAGGGCTGTTTAAACACCTATGAGCAGTACATTTGTTCCAATTACACTTAATATTATCAAGGAAATCAAGGATATGATGGTATTGTATAAATTTGTCGATGAAGTATTTATTTCACATATCTTTAGCATAATAATGGTTCAAAAATAAGCTTGGAACCGATTCAATTATACACTTCCAATGTCCTCTATATTTAGATGGAGGATCACTTATGGCTTCTCTTCCAATGAACACTCCTGCCTTGCCCTTTATGACGATCTCCCATTAAAATTTCCAATTCTACTTGGGAGATGGGAAGAGGATGCTGCTCAATCTCTAGTCTAATGCCAACGTCTTTTCCCAACTTCTGTTTTTCTCTTTCTTTAAAGACTTCTTGCCATAGGCCCCATTATAGTTAGTGCTGCTTTGCAGTTCAACCTGTGGGGCGGCTGCTAATTTGATTTATGGAAGTAGGTGCCTAAATCATATGCATCATCTATGGGTACATGGCTGTATTTTTTTTATCATAAAGGGCATAGATGAACTTTGGTCTATTGATTAGGCTTCAGTAATGCCCTTGCATGCAGCATCCATGTATTTATAGTAAAAATGCATGGTGTGTGCTGTGAGAGTATGGAAACACATTTTAGTGTGAGGGTGGGTGAGCAGAAGAGTTGGGGCGGGGTCACTTTGAGGATATGGGAGGATGAAATAATATAATAAGTGAGAGCTAGGTGGTAGAGTGCACTAGAGGCATATATGAATTGCTAGTATAATTGTGACATTAGCTCTAAACTCATAAAATTTGTGCAGACATGTTTGCGTTCACGCTTGCTCATGTGTGTATGCATACTTGTCTAGGCTGCCTTTACCTTTTGCATTCATCATCATACTAATATTATTTTAATAAAAATGAACATCAGTCTTATTTTATTTTTTTCATCATATTTTTGGTTCTGAGCTCCCTGCTATCTATGATTATTGAAATTAGTTAGGGACTTATATTCATTTGATTCAATCATTGCGAGTTAAAATCATGTTTTATATAGGAGGTTCTAATAAACTTAAGACAATGCATTCTTACTAATGTTTTGTTTGGATTCCCCAAATTCTAAGTTGATATTCTTAATTTTATGTGCCAATAATTGTTCAAATAAAAGAAAGTTTTATAAAGACGCGTATTTTATTCGGATTAAGACCATTAGTTTTATTTTTTAAAAGTAAATTGCTAATAAAATTTTTATACCGGTTATTTCTTTTTATGATTGATTTATAGCTCAAAATTTCTATTGAAGGTCAAGTTCGATGCTCTTGATTTATTTCTAATGGAATGTTAATGATTTTAAATTGACTGGACTTTTGCCTTTTGCTGTCTCTCATTATTTGTATGTGTGTGGTATGTTGAGTCCTAGGCTCAATAAACTCAAAATTGTTAGATAAGTCACATTTAGATGTTCCGTCATCACTCATTTTCATAAGTAGCCAACAAGTTAGGTTAGTGACATATGAATAGTCGATATATATATATATATATATATATATATATATATATATATATATATATATATATATATAAAAGAGCCCTAGGGCCTATATTGAAATAAAAAAGGGTAAAAAACAAGTAGTATGAGAGGGCCCAAAAAATTGAGCTCGACTCATAAGAAACAAAAAACAAATAAAGCTCAAACAGAGCGATACAAAAGATAGAACAAAAGAGAAAAAAAACTCATGTGCTAATATATTAAACAAGAAAAGATACAGATAGGTTGTATGAGAGAGCCCAAACATGACACTTTACCCACACGGTATACACCACACACCAAATCGTCCATAAATAGTCGTATATATATATATATATATATATATATATATATATATATATATATATATATATATTACTTATTATTCATCAAATTAAATTGCATTTAGTTTTATTCACTTTTTGAATCTTCACATTTTAAATATTTAGCTCTCAAACAAGGTGCTTTATTTGCTGCCTCTGCTCCTTGTTCAATAGGCACTTTTAAGCATAGCTTATTGTATGCAATAAAATTATATTTGATGAATCCACAATTGAAAGTATTATTCAATTCCTTTTTTTAAATTGAAACTAAAAATAAGTTCTCTGCTTCTAGTACTTCTTTTGCGGGTACAGTGTAATCAGTTTCAAGCGATTTCTTAATGTTTTTGCCTTAGTTTTACGGTCTTGCCCTAAATGGACACATTTATGGGGATGTAAGGTAACGGTTTTAGCAGCTTCAGTATATCCTGTAAATCTGGCATTTAAGGCTAAACTGAGATGAAATTGAGAAGGAGCTAGATTTACTATATCTGGATTTAAAATTGCCTTTTTTTTACTGGCAAGATTTAAGTTGAACCCTACTTAGATCTTTTACCATACAGCCCCCAGCTTTACATCTTTTATGGCAAAGATCTTTCCATTTCTGAAAACCAAATTGCCTCAATTTTATTTTTATTTACGTGCAGAACTATCATTTGGGACAAATGAATGCAAAACAGTTCAATGATTCAGTGTGGAAAGGTTTTTTCCAAGGAAAGTTAACTTTCTTGCACTGGCATAGAGGACAAGACATGGAGCCTGCAATACCAGATGGAGGAAATCTTCTTGTTAGAAAAATGATCTATCCAGTCCCAACGTATCCCTTATCCCCCTCATTTTTGCTTCTTATTAGGGATCATATGATTTTGCTTCAATTTGATAGTGTTTTTGCTTTGAACTACTTGGAGTGATGCTTTCTTTAGATACTACATTTATTAATGCACAAGCTTAAAAAAGATGTATAACCACTGGATTCGAATTCTCCGTCATTACTAAGAGCATTGCTGGATGATTTAATCTTGGATATCTATTTTTGGATATGATGGCACTATGGAACTTAAATTAGATTATTACTGCTTTCTTTTTGAATTCTCTTATTTGATTTTGTAGTAGGTACGTTTAAAAAAGAAGATTTGAGCTTTTGGGCAAATGATAGCTTTTTTGCGTTATATGGGATATTATAGAAAACAATGGTAAGCAAAAGCTATTTCATTATCATTATAAAGGCAGAAAAATATGCATTGTACTGCCTAATGCATTTTAGTAATCTATACCATTCTAAGAATGAGACATTACTAGTTACATATAGTTCAATAACCAAAAAAAAAATTCATGCTGTTTTTTCACTGGCTATTGCCTTCTTAAATGGGGTCCAAAACTGTCACCATTTGAAGGCTTTCTAAAGTCCAAAAAGTTGTACTGCACATAATGTTCATGATTTTCCTTGAGCGGTCGCTGAAATTTCCAACTGTCTGCAGCCTTTTTTTTTTCTTATTTCCTTTGCTGTTTGCAACTCATAATTGTCCACCAGTTGTTATTTTTTCCTGAAGTAGTGCTAGGATTCTTGTCTGCTAGCTCCTAGTTTTAAAGCATGCTTTGTTTATAGTCATCAGTGAGACTTCCCTTTTTTTTGCGTGTAATCAATCATTCAATATGCCTCTCTTTAAACTGGTTTGCAGAAGTCTACCTGATGCGGGAGCTTACTGGGATGTGGTACTGTAGCTATTTATTTAAAGTAAATTTTATCGTTGTTGGCTCAATGTTGGTATTAGAAAAGAACTGACAAAGGTTCTCTCTAATACTTCAATAAAATTTTATCAGTTGTCGATATAAACTGTCCCAATATTGGGAAACCTTCTCATGCTTTAGATTTTATTGCTCAAAGAATTAAAGATAATTTCCAATCCCATAGATTCAAAGTCTCTACCTGCACACCTCTTCAACAAATTCAACGTAAGTATGAGGCCTCTTATAGACTTGTGAAATGGTCTATTCAACTCAGTGGATTTGAACTAGAGGTCATTCAATGCACAAAAAATAAATCCCTAATCCTTGTCAACTTCATTTTCAAGTTTACTTCACCTTAAGAATCCTCACTCAGAGTACACAAGGCCTTGTTTTCATGTTCTCTTTGAAACATTAAATTAACTATTAACCAAGCATAGTATAAAGCATTGCTTGTTAGTTAGCATCTTCCTATTGGAGTTGGACTCGAGGGTATATGGCTGCTTAGATTCTTACCTCATAGGGAAGTAGATACGGAGGATTGATGACGTTTGAGATGTCACCATTGGTTTGTACTTGAAGAGAGCTTAAAATATGATTTGAAAATTTGATGGCTTCACCATCTATCACATCTTGAGAGAGAAATTAGCTACCAAAATTACTCTCCATGTTAATAATGTTTTTGCTATCTTTGCTTTGGAGATTGGCATTTTGATAAACAGTTGACCAATTATTGAAGAAAGAAAATTGTGTAGTTGATTAAGATGATCATCTGTTCACACCTATTGTTGAATCCCTCTTTGAGGCTATAATAATCCAGGATAAGAATGCAAATAAATCTCTCAAATTTAAATCAGCTCAATACTTTTTCTCAGATGAGATCTATTGAAGAATTATTAAGGAATCAACCTAAGGTACCTCTTGTCTCAAGAAGTTCAAGAAATACAACGATTCATATAGGGTTGAGGTTGTAGTCACTTCGCATTAGAAAGTTTAGTATGGTGCTTCACTGAGGATGCTATTGGCTTACTTTTCAAGGTGATGCAATGGATTATACTAAACACTTCAAAAAGTGCCACTTACAAGGACTTCCCAGAGATTTGAAGCCTATTGAAAGCATGTAAGCATCAGCTATTCTATTTATCACTCAAGGGAGGAGTATGAAACACTTTCAAGACCCTTCTGAATTTGAACAGTTCACTTGGCTGACAAACTTGAAAAATCTTTTTCAGCTCCTGAACACTTTATCTTTTCCCCTCTCATTCTCAACATTCTTTGAATAAAAAAATTTGTTACTGTACATGAGAATTGTTATGGCTGTGGTAAGTTCTGTGATGGTTGGAAAGAAAATCAATATCAATATCTCATTACTTCTTCAATAAGACCCTATCGAGAATGAAGCTCAACTACTTGAATATGATAAACTTGCCTTTTCTCTAGTTACCACTTTCCGCTGGTTGAAAATATATTATCAATCTCACTTCATTATCAATCTCACTTCATTATCAATCTCACTTCATTGTCGTTATTGTTGCGACCACTTAGATCTTGTAGAAACCTAAAGCTTTGAGGAGACTTATAAAATTTCATTTTAACCTGTTGGATTCAAGTTGGAGTTCGTTTCTTATAAAATTATGAAAGTTCGAATCGTCGTTATTTTTGTTGTAGAGTTTATTATGAAATACCATTAAACTAATAGAACTAGTCTTTCAATTTAAAGAAGTTTTGGTCATGTGCATTGATGGTCTCTTTAGAGTTGACAATATCGGTGTCAGGGTCAATGCGGTAAAGGTATTGTCCTTTTATCCTCTCTAAAGCTCAATTTTAAAGCCACCAACAATCAAACTGAGTGTGAGGTGTTGCTTCTCTGTCTGATACCGGAGAAAAAACCCAAAACACAAATAAAATGTGAATAATATTATTGTTAAATTTTGATAGGGTTACAATGACACATACGACAAAAGGAAATAACAACAAAGACAACTCATAGAGACCCAATTAGGGCTAGGGAGAAGGAGATGGTTGGGTGATAGACATGAAGGGAGGGGTATAATGAGGGTGGTAGAATAGGGTGGAGTGTTGACGGTAGCAAGGAAGAGGTAGCAAGATCTATAGTAATTTGACAGCAGCAACAAGCGGACATAAAGAAGGGATGGAGTCCTACTGAAGGTGAACTGGAGGGAGGGCATCAAGTTGTCGACTGCTGGACTGCATGGGAGAAGGGGCTGTTGAAAGATGAATGTCTCATCGATGTTGAGCTATAACAGAAGCACCACTCGGACCCTTGGAGACGGTCACAACATCTAGCGAGTTATAGCCGGAGCACCTTCTCTTCGACCGATACAGCCTGCAGAGGGGATGAACGCCTCAAAGGCAGTGGCTGAAATCAACAATCATCCAAAAACTTTCTCCTCTAACCTCGAAAAATAACACCTATAAAGAGGGGATTGGCAGATAAAAAAGATAAAGAATAGGATATGAAAGAGAGATATAATAGGCAAGGGAAGGAATAAGAAAGAAGTAGAGAAGGAAATGAATTATAATGAAAAAGCATCAGGAAAGGAATGAAAATGAATTAAATAGGAAAGGGGGATTGCGGTTATTGTAGCAGCTATAGTAAAGCATCAGCGGTACTGTAGCTACTACAGTACCACGACCGGTAAGCTCCCACGTCATTATCTACATCTTACTACTGCGTTAGAGCCATGATGTTGGAAGTCTTCTCAGATTCTCTAGGGAAACTATGAAGTTTGAGATGTCGCCCTCTTGAAGAGATTTAGGAGCTTAATCTGGAAGCTCAAATGCTTTGGTATCCAACATATTTTTGGAGAAGACAATTAACTAATAAAAATACTCTTTAAGTTTAGAAACCTTCATGATATCTTAATATAAGTTGTCAACAAGTTACATTAGAATATTGTTGATTTACTCTAATCATTAATTACCTCTCATGCGGAATGTTGCATGAAGGTAATAACAAAGGTAAAACCTTGAATATCGAGTTGGCTAAGTACTTTCTCTTGGAAGGTAATCTGTTTAGGAAATCCTTCTCAGGAATAACCCTAGATGTATCTCGTCTTGAGATGAGAAGTGTTTTAAGAAATTAATTTTAGAAATGTGGAAATTACCATGCCCTTAAGAACCTGATTAGAAAGGAGCTCAATTAAAACTATTATTGGCCCTTCGTCTGAGATGATGGCAAAAAATTTGCCCAGTACTATAAAAACCATCAACTTCAACTCCATTACACATATTTTGACAACCTCATAAGCATTGTAACTCTTTAATTTTCTCATTGTCGTTTGTCATTATGGGATGGATTTCATCAGTCGCTTTCTCTTAGCGCCTGGGCAACACAATTTTGTGCTCATTGTTGTGGCTTATTTCACAATATATTGAAGTCGTTGCTTTAACACATCCAATAATCAAAGCCGCGTCAAGTTTTTTGTGTCAAAACTCTTTACTAAGCTTGGTCTTCTTCTTTTTATCATTATTGCTAATGGTCTTCAATTCTTCAATAATACCTCAAACCTCAAATTCGTTTTCATTCACCATCCTTAAACCTATGGCTAAGGCAAGGCAACAAATAAGTAATCATTAATCTTTTGAAGAAAATTGACACGGGGTTGAGTCCAACTGAACCTGCTAGAGGCTTAGCAGGATAGGGCTGGTTCTCCGGGGGCGGGAATTGCCTACCAAACTTCCCCCTCATTTTCGTTTTCTCGCCTATCCATACTCTATTAATACGTGTGTTTGTTGAGTCTAGCGTTATATTTTATTTGGTTTCAACTTTTCTAACTGTTGGGTTCTTTTTTTGCTAAGGTGTATCCGAGGACAGATGCTTCGGTTGTATCCTGCTCCGAGGTAGCGATTATCCCCTTCGATACCCTTCTCTCCCTCCACCCCTCCTTATCTCAGCCGCCGGCCAACAACTACTCCAACCCCCGGTCAGCGCTTGTTCCACCCGCCGGCTTGCTTTTATTTCCCCTTTCCCGCTGTCAGCAGCTAGCCGTCGACCTGCTGTTCCACTTCCTTCCTTCCCTTTTCCATGATTCCCTGCCGCCAACCCAACAAAATCTGCTTGTGTTGCCGGAACCCTCCCCACAAACCTACTGTTATCGTAATCCATTCCCACACCCCCTCTGCTGCTATGACACCTCATCTCCACCCTTCCAGCTCACCGTTTACCACTGCCCAACCTTCTTACAACCACCACAACAATCCCTACCTCTCATGATATCACCCTTCGCCCCACATAACACCCTCAAACCTCACGCTCCTACAACCTTTCTACACCGCAACCCCTCCTAAGCCCTCTCCTGCCTCTAACCGCAAACCGGATTGCTCCCTATCAACCGACTCCCACCTCTCGTAGTCCATGTCATTGTTGTCACTCAGTCGTCCCTCTTCGCTCTAGCCAGAGATTTTTTTCGTGTTTTCATTTATGTTTGAATTTCGATTGTAACCCTAGTTTTTTTGCGTAATAATATTTTCTCTCATTTTTGCATGTTGGTTAATTTCGATATCATTTTTTATCATAACTAGCCTAGCCCTAGTCTTATTTTAGGGTTTCCTAGCATCTGCTATACCCGTCCATATTTTTCTTTTATTTTCTATCCTTAACCACTCATTCCAAACCTAAACTCTAATCATGCCACCGTGGAGACACCTACCGGAACCTACCTGAGATAAGATACAAAGGGAGATCTGTTGACTTCAACAGAGGCTCACGGAAATTGATGATGGAACCCAGGTAGGATCTAAATTCATTCCACAGGGAAGAAATCATCGATGAGGAATACCGACCATGCCACTCAGAATTCAATATCAGAGGAGGCCGAGAGAGGAGCCCGCACAGGAGGACACATGGACTTCAACATCAAAATGGATTTGCCAAAATTTGATGGAAGTATAGATCCAGATGACTTTATGGACTGCAATTTGTTGAATGAATCTTTTAATATAAGGATTTGCTAGAGGATAAGCGGGTGAAATTAGCCGCATCAAACTGGAAAAGAAAGTCTTTTTGTGGTGGGAAAATCTACAAAGACGGGAAAAGAGAGTCGGTGATAAGCTTACTAAGTGGAAAAAGATGAAGAAAGTAATGCAGAGGAAAAACCTTCCACCTCGTTATCGCCAGGATTTGTTTCTGAGACTCCACCTATAGCAGAGGAGTTCACAACACAATTCGATCAATTACAATTGAAGTATGAGTTGGTTGAGCTAGAGGAACACACTATAGCTCAATACCTGAGGAGCCTGAAGCCTGCTATTAGCAATGTTGTGTAGTTACAACCATACGGGTATTGGGGGTTCAAATTTTAGTCTTGAAGGTAGAAATATACAAAAAACAAAGCAGGCAACAACCTTCATTCAGGCTGTCATCTACAGTTACTGCTACCGACAAAGATACCTCGGGAGGAGTTATCAAGACAGCACAAGGGGGTAACAGGACAGATCATGGTGGAAAGAGGCTGAAAAAGGAAAATTCTTCCAGTATGGTACTCGCTAGGAGGTGTTTAGATGCCACGGCTAAGGACACGGTCTCCATCTATTCTACGAGTCGAGTTGTCACATTCACATATCAGGGCGTCGTCAAGGAGGTGGAGGATGAGGAGTCAGAGGATAGTCAAATGAAGAATTTGCAGGGTATGACAAGGGAAAACTGTTAGCCATACAAAGAAGTTTTTGCAGTCAGAACCGGAGCGAGAACAATCATGGTTGAGGCACAGTATCTTTCACACAAAGTGTACTGTAAAGGCCAAAGTTTACATTTTGAACATTGACTGTAAGAATTGTGAAAATGTAGTGTTCATGTTGATAGTGAAGAAATTGCGATTGTCTTCACAGAAACATACTATTCCCTTACCTGCTTAAAGAATGGAAATGAGATATATGTGAATAAACAGAGCCTGGTCGAATTTTTAATTGAGGATCAGTTGCATAAGCAAGTGTGGTGCAATGTGTTTCTAAAGGAAGTATGTCATATTCTTTTGTGGAGGTATTGACAGTTCGGTCGCAAAACTCAGTACGACGGCTTCAAGAATACATACTCTTTTAAAAATGATGGGAAACACATCGTGTTGTTATCTGTAAAAGATGCGAGAGGTGTAGGCGAGTTAGAGGTGTTAGTCCCACAGGTCACCTTTATGTAGTTAGTTTGGGGTGCTCCAGTTGCACTGATATTAGTCCTACTAAAGGGAACTAAGGAGAGTGAGATAGCAACACCACCACAACAACTACTTCATGACTTACAAAATGTGATGACCGACAATCTTCCAGAGGGACTACCACCAGTAAGAGTTATTCAACACACCATAGATCTCATATTAAGATTGGTGTTGCCGAATCAACCTGCTTATTCAGCATGTCATAAATCTCATACCAGTATTAGTGTTGCCGAATCGACCTGCCTACAGATTGAGAACTATAGAGTTTGAAGTATTGCATTGACAAGTACAAGATCTCATCGCAAGAGAATTGGTCAAAAAGAGTCCAGTCTGTGTGTTGTCCTCTCTCTAATGGTATCCATGAATGACAGTTTGTGGCAGATGTGTATTGACAGTTGGGCCATCAACAAGCTTACCATCAAGTACCGGTTCACCATACCTTGCTTGGACTATCTCTTAGACCAGTTACATGGAGCCACAATCTTTTCTAAGATCGACTTTTGTAATGGGTATCACCATATCTGGATGAGGCTAGAAGATGAGTGGAAGACCGCATGCAAGACACAAGAGGGTTTATACAAGTGGACCGTTATGCCCTTTGGCTTGTCAAACGCGCCAAGCACTTTTATGATGTTGACGAATCAAGTATTTTGGGCTCATATGGGGAAATGTATGGTGGTCTACTTTGATGATATTCAGTGTACATCTGATCTGAGAAGGAACACTTACAACACCTGAGTGCGGTATTCGAGGTATTGTGCGCATAACACTAGATGCTCATTCAAATAACTCACTTAATGACAAACCGATTATGCTTTTTGATATGTCAAATATTCAGAAGGATATTAAAATCAAGGCCATTGTGAGCTGGACCGCACCACAATCATTCACCGAATTTAGGCAGTTTCTGGGACAATAGTTGGTTACAGGCGATTTATTAGGAGCTTCAATACCATCACTGTCCCTCTGACGGATCTTTTTGCAAGGAGATAAATTCCACTGGACAAAGGCAACTCAGAATAGTTTCAATACACTCAAGGCGAAGGTGACCCGAGCGTCGGCCTTGGCACTACTAGACTTCAATCAACTATTTGAGGTAGAATCTGATGCATCTGATGTGGGGATAGAAGCAGTACTGAGCCAGAGAGGTGATCCCATCACCCTTTTTAGTGAGAAGCTGAATAATTCCAAGAGGAAATATTCCACGTACTACAATTATTGTGAGAGCTCTTGAACACTAGAGTATTACTTGTTGACAAGTGAGTTCACGATATTCACGGACTACGAAGCCTTGAAATTCTTGAACAACTTGAGGAAATTGAAGGTCGACATGCGATATGGGTGAAGTTCTTTTCGTCGTTCCAATTCATTCTTAAGCACTAAGCGGGGAGTCAAAAACACGTAGCAGATGCGCTGAGCCGCGTGTACTTGTTTATCACTCCGATGCAGGCTCGCATCGCGTGCTTTGAGTTATTAAAGGAGCTTTACGAGACAGACAAAGATTTTGGGAAAATCTAGAAGCAGTGTAAGGAGAAGCCCACTTGGTAGACTATAGAGCTGATGGTTGTTGTTCTACCAGAGTAAATTGTGTGTTTTTAGATGTTCGCCGAGGGAGCCCATTGTTTAGGAGGGCCACAGTAGAGGACTCATAGGGCATTGTGAATTGGACAACTCTCACACTCATGAGAAAACACTTCATTTGAATCTGACTAACGAGAGATGTAGAATGATACGTCAGGCAGTACAGGATTTGTTATACGACAAAAATCAAGCGGCAAAATGACAGGTTATACATCCCCTTACCAGAGTTAGAGGCATTGTGGGTGGATGTTAGCATGGACTTTGTGGTGAGACTTCCGAGTACACAACAGAACAATGATTTAATCATGGTTATGGTGGATTGATTTTTGAAGATGGTACATTTCATACCATGCCACAGGACATTGGATACCTCGCACGTAGTTGACTTGTACTTCAAAGAAATTGTGAGACTGCACGAGATATCTAGGATCTTCACGTCAGACACGGTTGTCAAGATTCTGAACTACTTCTGGAGGACTCTATCAGGAAAATTAGAGACCAAGCTTTAATTCAGTTCTGCAGTGCACCCTCAAATGGACGGTCAGATAAAGGTAGTAAGCATGAGCTTTAAAAATCTTCTGAGATGCTTCTTTGGGAAGAATATCAAGTAGTGGGATTTGATTTTCGCTTAGGTTGAGTTTGCGTACAATAGATTCGTAAGTCAGACCACGGGCCTCACTCCATTTGAGGTCATGTTTGGGCACAACGGTATCGCTCTGCCGATGTCAGAGATTATTGAGAATATATAGGAACGAGTGCACAATATTCAGAAACTCCACAAGGAAGTCGGAAAAGAGATCGCTAAGCAAAATCGCAGTATCAGGCACAGGCGAACAAGACGAGGAAGAATGTGAGCTTTAACGAAGGATACTTTGTGTGGATCTAGCTAAAGAGAGAGAGAGATTCCCACTAGGAGCATGACGTGGGCGCTGCCTAGCACTCTATTACGAGCGCCGAAAGCACCCTATGTGGGCGATTGTTTCCGCGGGACGGGAGACCCGTGACTCTTTGCGGGTACTATAGTTAATGAAAGTTTGTTTTCGTGTTTCCACTGTTTTCTCTACTAGTTCCCGTATTATTTGGTATTTGAGCTAGCTTAACTCTTGTCCTATCCTAGGATTCCTCAACATCCACCCCTGCCCAATCCACCTCTATCAATATTTTCTTCCAATTCCCAACTCTAGTAATGCCACCGCGGAGAGATACATCAGGTTCTACTCGGGAAGAGGTCTAACGTGAAATTCGCCATCTACATTAGAGACTAGTCTATTTAGATGTCGGGAAACAGGAAGTGATTACCTTCGACCGTGATTGAGAGTCGTGGAGAAGATAGAAACAGGATCTTAATCTGTTCCACAGGGAGGTCACATCAACGAAGAATATCGACCGCGTTGTTTTGGTATTCAATATCAAAAGAGGTCAAGCGAAGAGACTCCTTATAGAGGTCAGCAGGACTTTGGCATTAAGATGAACCTTTCATAATTTGAAGGAGGCATGGATCCTGATGATTTTACCTGCCATCTGCAATCTGTTGAACATATTTTCAAATATTAACAGATGACAAACGAGTCAAGCTAGCCACTATTAAGCTGGAGAAGAGTGCTTCCTTATGGTGAGAAAATGTACGGAGGCAGAGGAAGAGGGAAGACAGTGAAATGATCGCTAGATGGGAAAGATGAAGAAATGCAAAAAAAATACATCCCACCCCACTATTGCCAGGATATGTTTATAAACCTCCACACCTTGTAGTGTAGAGGGATCTTTCAGTTGAAGAGTTCATTGCCCAATTGGACCACTTGCAGATGAAATGCGAGCTAATGGAGCTAGAGGAACATATGATAGTTAGATATCTCAGGGGTCTAAAACCCGACATCAGCAATGTGGTATAATTGCAATCACACTAGATGCTAGGGGATGTCCAAACATTAGCCTTGAAGGTGGTAAAACAATAAAAGTAAAGTCGGATACAAACATCTTTTAAGCAGCAACGTCCAGGCGTCTGTCACTTATAATTACGATAACCGACAGGGATCTCTCGAGAGACACAGGCAAGCCCTGATAGGAGAATGACACTACGGATCAAAGCGGAAAGAAACAAGAGAAGGACAACTCCTCTAGCTCGGTGTTAGCCAGAAAGTGTTACCAATGACACGGCTACGACCACATTGCCTCCAGTTACCTCATAAGCAGAGTAGTCACACTCATAGATCAAGGCGTCGTAGAAGAAATTAGCGATGAAGGGAAAACCAAGGAACAGGATGAGGGGTATCAGCTTCCACCAGATGAAAGAGAAACACTCATGATTATACCAATCCTACAAACGAGGATGAGGAATTGGTAGCGGCTTTGCCACAACACATTCTACACCCACTGAACAGTGAACGGCAAGTTATGCAGTGTCATCATCGACTATAGAAACATCAAGGATGTGGCGTCGACACAGATGGTAAAAAAATTAGGACTCGTAACTCAAGGACATTCCTAGGAGAATCATGTCAGTATCGACCGAAGATGCTTGGTATAATTTTCGATCGAAGGTCAGCTGCAAAACCAGATGTGGTGTGACGTGGTCCCTATGGATGCTTGTCACCTCTTGCTGGGACGACCATGGTTATTTGACCGAATTCAGCACAACAGATATAAAAATGCATTCTCTCACTAAGCACGGGAAGCGCATCACCCTCCTTCCTTTGACAGAGTCCGAGGTCATAGGATCCCTTTTCGGTAGAACAACGTCATTGGAACCAGTTTTAGTCATGGCACTAGATGAGAGGATTGAGACGCCCGCTTCTGATAGGGCAGATACGGCCAAGGGTATATCACGACGACGTTGTACAAGCAGCATCACTGCGGTGCTGGAAGGGTTTGATTACTATCATCACATGCTCGATTGAACCAATCATATGTTACTTTGGAAAGATTCACCAGCATAGGCGTGGTACATCGCCCCAAAAGGGCAGATCGATATGTGCATTTGCTCGCAAGCTGGGGAAGAGCCTCAAATACCTCGGGCAACAGTACAGTCACCAATGGGAGCCAAGATGGCTGATAATGAAACAGAAGCTTCAACCAATGAAGTTGAAGCTCCTCTAACCCCAAAAGATTGATGTGGGCACTGCCTTAGGGCCCGATTGCGGGCACTGAAAGCCCCCAATACTGGCGCTTGTTTCTACGGGATGGGAGGCTTGCGATTCTTTGTGGGTACTGTAGACAGGGCGGGATCGCTATTCTCTCACGATGCCCCACAAACTGAGGGGAGGGCAACTCTTATGAGTTTCTGAAAGGGCTTTTCTTGATCCTTCGCGCCTCTTTTGTGTAAAAGTTACTTGAGAGGCTATAAATACTTGTTTCCGATGTGTGAAGAGTCAGTTTTTAGTATGTTTAGTTTCAGATCTCTTGTGTGGAGTCTCTTTCCATTTTGTGGGTTGTATCTGAAGAGTTAGTGGTGCTTCCGTTGTATCTTGTCTGAGGTGGTGATTGTATCTTCTTTTTTTATCTTCCCCAAACCTTCTTCTCCACTCCTTTGCCACCGACTCTCCCTCTGTCACCCCGACACTTAACCATTCCCTTTCCTGCAGATTACTATTGCTTCCCTGCCTTCCTAACTTCTTTCAAGCTCCTCCCAACCACCCCATTACCGCTGCCGACCACCTACAACCCTTCCCACTTATTGTTATAGTCCCGCACCTTCCCTTCGCTATCATATACCTTCATGTGATTGTCGTCATCCCTTCTAATTGTTCCTATCCTTCTAGCCGACCTCCACCACCCAATGAGATACATCTAGTAGTGTTTTTTGTCTTGCTTTGTGTCTTGTGTTGTTATCTTCGTTCGAGTCATGTTGTATCCTATTTTAATGTTGATAAAAACTTGTTTTCGTGTTTCCACTGTTTTCCGTACCTGTTCTTGTATCAGAGCATTCAAAAACTCAAGCCTAGAGCAGACAAATCTTTCAAAATAATCAGGAAGTTGAATGCTAATGCATATGAGATTGACTTGCCAGGTGACTATAATGTTTCCGCCACGTTCAATGTGTCGCAGATCTGACATCGTATTACGAGGATCCATAAGCTTCGATGGATGACGTCGAAGCTCTCCCAATCTCGGGAGACTGATGTGGGGCTAGTCTAGCTGAATCTCACAAGGGCTCAATAGGATAGGTTCGGTCCAGCACAAGTGGGAATTGACGGCCAATCTTATAGGGGCTCAAGAGGATAGGTTCGGTCCAACACAAGCGGGAATTGCCACCCAAACTCCCCCCCCCCCCCCCCCTTCTTTATTTTCCTACATATCTGTCCTCTATTAATATGTGTGCTTGGTGAGTCTAGGGTCATATTTTGTTTGGTTTTAGATTTTCTGCCTGTTGGTCTCTTCCTTTGCTAGTGCTTTATCAGAGGACAATGGTGCTCCGGTTGTATCCTGCTCTGAGGTGGTGACTATCTCTGCGCTTCGCCCTACTTGATCCTAGTTGTCGGCCAACAACTACTTCAACCGCCGACCCGCTATTCCTTTCTCTTTCCAGCCGCCAACCTGTTGTTCTACCCCCTTCCCTGTTTCCTGATTCCCTGCCACCAACCCAGGGGAATTTGCCTGCTATTGCTGGAATCCTTCCCGCAAACCCGCTGTTGTTGTTATCCATTTCGCCAACCCCTCTGCTGCTATCACACCTCACCTCCGCTCCTTCCAGTCTCTTGTTTACCACCTCCCAGCCTTCTTACAGTCACCATAACAACCCCAACCTCTCCTGATATCACCCTCAGCTCCACCTAACATCCTCAAACCTCACGTCCCTACTGACTTCCTATACTGCAGCCCCTCCTAAAAGCTGTCCCACCTCCAATCGCAGATCAGTTTGCTCCCTTCCAACTGACTCCCACTTCTCGCGGCCCATCTCACCGCGGTCACCCGGCTGCCCCTCTTCTTACTAGCCAGAGATTTGTGTTATGTTTTCATTTCTGTTTGAGTCTTGATTGAAACCGTAGTTGTTTTGCTTAATAATATCTGCTTTCGTTATTGCGAGTTCATTAATTGTGGTATCAAATAGCATATCTAGGAAGCCAGGTGATTGTGTTGACCAGCGCTGTTCAACACTTTAGGCCTACTAAATCATAACGGCTACAATCACCGGGAAAGCTATTCTCCTAGGACTTTGGTTGCCAAGTATTAGTCATAGTTGAGATCTACTTTTCTACATCTACTACCTGAGAGAACCTTTTTATAATTGCCGAGTTATTTCCGAATTGGATACAGAGCTATCAGGAGTTGCATTTGACTTATTTGGATACGTTGGAAGCGATTGAAAATTAGGCACTCTCTAGAATTTAGAAGGAAAAAACTCATGCTACTAGGCTCTTACACTTGAGTGTCAACTCAAAGAATTGAACCTTTGCATTCCTGTTCCATGAAAGTGGATGTTGCACGAAAATTTTCTATATTTAGGATGATCCTCCCCAACTAAGAAGGGCTTTAAGAAAAAAAATAAAATAGACTGAACTGCTTACAATTTGTAAACTTCTGGAGTTATCCTATCAAAGACCTGTAACTCTGAGACATAAAATTTACTATTCGTAACTAATGAAAATTAACTACTAAATTATTGAATGATGGTGATGATAATAATTAAAAATCCAGATCATACTCACTTGATGCCTTAGAGCTAGGCTTGGAGGCGACAACGATGATTTCTTTCTTTTTTTGAATAATATTTTTTTACTTTTTTTTTTCTGGCAAAGTTGGATCTCCTTTTTGTCCATTTGTGTAACAATCTTAATACTTCCACGAACTCCTCTTTTGTCACTTTTATTGAGAAAGTCTAACAACTATGATCCCTTCTATAAAATTTATCAATATTAATGTAATTTTAATAAGTTTTTTGTTTATCATTACTACTGTCTCTTAAAGAGTTAATTTGCAAGTGATAGGAACATGAGCAAGTGAATTCATAAAACCTCAAAATTGTTTTGAGGATAATATGTGGAATTAATTTCTAGGAGCATTTATTGCTTCTGTAACTATGAAAGGACTCTCTTAGGTTCTTTTAGCCATTCAAAGATATTTGATAGGTTTCTCTCAAATTTCCTCGTTTGCCCTTTATTCTCTTGATTCCCACACATCCAATGTGTATGGATCCTAGCCTTGTTATCAGTGGGAAGGGTCCTAGTTGCCATCAGCTAAAGTTGGATTGGCTTAGTGTGAGGACAAAAGCATTGTTAGCTGCAGTTCATAGCAAAAGACTTGCCACTCTTAACCGAGCAACACCTAAGGCCTAATCTTTAAACTTTCCAGTAGAGTAATGAATGTCTTGTCTTAGCATCTAGGTGAATATGCACAAAACATAGGAGAAAAATAAATTTTAAATAAGGGCAACCTCTATTATTAGCGACCATCTTGGCCTGTCATGCCTTATCAACACCCAAGATTGCGATATGTTCTACTAATGCATAGAGGGCTACATTAGAGCTCTCATCAAGTTCTTTAGATTCTTCCTCGGTATCAACTTCCAAGCATCCTTCATGATCTCTAGTAGCGCCCCTCTCCTTCTGTTCCCTTTTTTATACTGCTACTAGGTCTCGTAAAATTCAAGCTCTCCTAGACCTCTCTTTCTGGTTGTGAACTTCCCCTAAATTGATGTAAGATAGCTGTGATAGTGGGATGCCTTCCTTGAATTACTTTACCATCAACACTAGGTACCTTGAGTTCTTAAACTTTAGTATGAATTTGGCTCTAATAGCTCAAGCGGCTCATGCTCTCTAACTTCAATGAGTTGCATTAAAGCTCAAAGCCCTTGGTGTCTGTGAGATCAGGTGATGTAAAGGTGATTCATCCATCCTCCGTGCTCATAAAATATTGCTAGGAATTATCAAAACACAAAAAGTAGAAAAAAATGTTACAACCCACGATTTGGACAGGACAATTGCTGGAAGTTAATTACATTCCAAAAAATCATTTAGCTTGATTTGGCACTTTCCAAATAATATTAGTGTGAGCTTAATGGGAGAATGATTAACTTCCAAGGTTTTTTAAGATAAATAAGTGTATTTCGATAGGGAAGAGATCACATAAATCTTATGCAAAAGGAAAGAAAGAAATCCAAATGTGGAACGGATTGATCCCCTGTTCATAACCTGTAGATGGAGTCCTCAACACTCCACTCTCAAATTGGATTTTGTATATTAAATAATCTAATATTGTCGATCTTCTTTTTCTAACAAATTTTTAAGTAATCCCTCAGTCATAATATCAGAATTTCTTTCTGAGAAAAGGCTACAAGGGAAAGTATGTTGGCTTCAATTTTCTTTTTTGATGAAATGTCAATCTGCTTTTACATGTTTAATACAATCATGGTGGATTGGATTATGAGCAATATTGATGGCAATCTTATTGTCACAATGTACTTTTTTGTCTCTTAGTGATGACATGAAGATTTTAAAATGGTTTTTGCAAGATTAAAATTTTAACCCACTTTGCCAATGATATTTGTTCACTTTCTACACTACTTTTGAGTGCAATATTTTATTCTTTACTCCATACCATTACGTTATTCCAAACATTAGAAGTAAATTGATCTTCTGTCGACTATGTAACTAATCTAATGAACACCAATGTATGCCCCAATTTCAGAAGGTTCTCTTTTTTTTGAAGCACAGTTCCCTCACTGAACTTTCTTTTAGATACTGTATGATTCATGGTGCTGCATCAAAGTGCATTTTATAAGGCGCGTGCATGAATTGACTTACCATACTAATAGCAAAAGAAATATCAAGACGTGTGTGCAAAATATATAAATATATAGATAAGTTGTGATAGTGTTTCGGCCGTTCAGTTTTACATTAAGTTCATCATGGTTGTAATTAGTTTGTGCCCAAGTAGCCTAGTTTTTTTCCAAAAGGTCAATAACATTCTCCTTGGTGATATAGTAATCCAGACTTTTTTCTAGCCACTTTCATTCGAAGAAAGTGTCTCAAGGAGCCAAGATATTTGATTTCAAATTCATTGGCAATCTATTTTCTTCAATGAATTTATTTCAAGAATAAGTTACTAATTAGGATGATGTCAGCAAGATTAACATATATAATTAGTTTTGTTGATTTGCCATCCTCACGTTTATGGAGCGATCATGTGAACGTTATGAATCGCTTGTAACCTGGTTGACAAATCACAGTAGAGAAATGTTCAGAGCATTCTCTTAAACGATTATTTGAGATCCTAAATGGAGTTTTTCAATTTGCAAATCGGATTGTTGGCATCCTCATGTTTATAGAGTGATCATTTGATCAATATGAATTGCTTTTAGCGAAATGCTCCCAGCATTCTCTTCAAGATTGTTTGAGATCCTAAAATGGAGTTTTTCAATTTTCATACCAGAGTTGTTCTAACGCTCCTAAAGCTTGGAAGGAGTTCCGTGTTGACTTCTTCATTCAGGACCCCATTTGAAGAGATTTTTTTGACATCAAGTGGTTGTAGAGGCTATAATTCATTACTTTGGTTATGAAGAGAAGTATTGGAATTATGCCGAGTTTGGCAACAATAACAAATGTCAGGACAATCTAATCCATAAGTGCAACCACCGCTAACTAAATATTAAAATGTCGTGAATGAAATCATTTTGTGGCATACCTTTTGCAAAATGATTAGTCTCAATTAGCATGTCATCTTTATTAGGAAAGTGTTTTTAATCTTCATTAACTTAATTGCAAAAAAATAATCTTTTCTCTTTTATTACAGGCAAGTCTTTATTGGAGATGTTGTTGTAATGAAAGATCCTGAGAAGCCCAATGAGCGCATTGTCAGAAGATTGGCTGCTGTAGAAGGATATGAGATGGCTTCCAAAGATGAGAAGGATGAACCATTTATTTTAGACAAAGATCAGTGCTGGGTTTTGTCGGATGATGAGTCGTTAAAGCCAAAGGTATCTCTTGTTATTTTTTAAGTTTAATTAAATTTTTCTTGCTATGAAATTAGCTATGATTCTTATATTACTTATTGCATGATCTTCATGATTTCTCGGAGGGATCCAATCTGTTAAACCCTGAATTATTCAAATAAAATAAAGCTATTATTTATTTGACTTGGTTTTTTAACAATAATGCATTTTTTTAACTGACTTTTGAAACAATAATTAAAATTTTCATGCTAGCCTGTTTTGTTTTTCAATCAAGCTGATCTTGTATATTATGACTGCCCATGTTTCACTCATTAGGATCTTCAAGTTGATCAATATTATTGAAGTATTTGCATATCCACTTGAATATTTTGTATCGTATTGGATGCATGAAATATGTTGAATTCAGTTGGCCTCTTGCTCAATTTCTGAAATTAAATATGAATTTTGTGCAAATTTTGGCCGTCCCTTCACAATATAGGTATATACCCCAGGACTAATTTTTTCTTATATGTTGATTTATGCTTTTTAGAATGTTACTAGTTTCATATTCATCATCTATACTCTTGTTCCCTTTATTTGGGTCAGCTTTATGTTCTCTTTATTCTCCATTCATTCCAATTAAATGCTTCATCTAGTGTTTAGTTTACTGAAGTCTTCACACAAGTTATTGTCATGTTAACTTTAATTTCTCTTTTTTTTTTTCCTTCGTTTTTTATTCTTTTAATTTATCTTTTTTTTCATTCTTTTTATTTTTCTTCTTATAAGTGCATCTCCAGCCCTTTGTTGTGTTCCGGAACTACCGAAATTGATTTTATTTATCATCTTCAATTTGTGCTTCTAATGTCTCTCCACCATAACCATTATTCACTCTTATCATTTATATTTTTATCGAATATCTATATTAACATCCTCATTTTTGGATACTCAAATTTTATACTAGTGGATTTTTTTTTTTAATCAAGCACTTTTAATTGTTTGTTTAACCAGCACTTATATTTCACTCAAACTTTACTACTGGTGGCTTTTAATCAAGCATTACACCGGCGCCTGGGTGTAGTGTCAAATAAGTAAGGGTTCCAACATTACGGGCGAATGCAGGTAAAGTAGTTAGTCAATGAAACTAATATTAGGATAGGATCTTGGAATATAGGTACTCTCAATGGTAAATTAGTGGAATTAGTTGATATTATGATTCATAGAAAGATAAATAACTTATGTATTCAAGAAGCTAAATGGGTTGGAGAAAAGGCAAAGGAGATTGATAACTTAGATTTTAAACTTTGGTATTCAGGTTAGAGTCGCACTAGAAAAGATGTAGGTGTACTTATAGATAAGAGTTTGAAAGATAATGTTGTAAAAATTAATAGAGTTAGAGAAATGATTATAGCCTTTAAGTTTATTGTTGATATTAAAATTTTTAATATTATAAGTGCTTATGCTCCTCAAGTAGGTTTAGATATATGTTCTAAATTATGGAATGACTTAGAAGACTTAGTACAAATGATACCTCTTGAAGAAAGAATTTTTATTGGAGGACATTTAAATGGATGTTAGTAAAGTGGTAGAAGATTTTAAAATATTAATGGTTGTTACAGTTTTGGAGTGATTGTGAAGAAGATAGTCATATTAGATTTTGTTTTAGCGTATGATTGTTATTGCTAATACTTTATTCAAGAAAAGAGATGAGCATATTATTAGTTATAAGAAGACATCTAATAAAATATAAATTGATTATTTTCTTAAGAGAAGAAGAGATCATCGAGAATGTAAAGATTGTGAGGTCATTCCAAGTGAAAATTTAAGTACTCAACATCGATTATTTGTTTTAGATTTTAAGATGAATAGCTGTAAAATAAAGAATACTAGGAGTTGTCATCGTAGAATTTGATGGGTACCTAAAAGACAAATAAAATTATTTTTATTTAAAGATTTTAAAATTTTGGATGTTCATAAAGAAGCAAATTCTATATGGGATAAATAAATAAATACTATTAAACAAGTTACAAAAGATGTATTTGGAGAATCAAAAGAAAAAGTTTCTATAAATAAAAATAGTTTGTGGTGTTATAATAATGTGCAAGAAATGATAAAATGTAAGAAGTTATGTTATAAAAATTATTTAAATGTAAAAACTTAGCTTGGAAAAATATCAAATGGCCCATAGGGAGCCGAAGAAAACAATCTGTGACGCTAAAAATTCTGCCTTTAGTGATCTTTATAATATATTAGATACTGAGGAGGCGAAAAATATACGTATAAGCTAACCAAACAAAGATAAAATAGAAGTAAAGATTTAACTCAAATAAAGTGTATCAAAGATGAAAATAAAAAAGTATTTTTCTTTGAACATAGGTGGGTGAGTTATTTTGATAAATTTTTTAGTGAAGTTTCTGAAAATACGATTGATCTTAGTGATCTTAATATCATTAATAATAATAAAATATTTTATTTTAACCATCGCATTAATAAGAAAGAAGTTGAGAATTTAAAGAAAACCAAGAGTGGAAAATCTATAGGACCAGATGATGTCCCAATTGAAGTGTGGAAATATTTATGCGATTTGGGAGTTTCTTGGCTTACTAAACTCTCTAATATTATTTTAAAAACTAAAAAAATGCTTGAGGAGTGGAGGAAGAGTACTTTGGTCCCCATTTTAAAGAATAAATGGGATGCACAAGGGTTGCAAATTATAGAGGAATTAAGTTGATGTGTCATACATTAAAATTATGAGAGGGTAATTAAATATAGGTTAAAACGTATTACAAAGATTTCTCATAACCAATTTGGTTTTATGCCGGGCAGGTCTACTATGGAAGCTATACATTTTTTGAGAGGTTTAATGGAGAAGCTCAGAGTTAATAAGGAGGATCTGCATATGATTTTTATTGGTTTAGAAAAAGCTTACGATAAGGTTCCAAGAGATATCCTTTGGAGAGTCTCGAGCAGAAAGGTGTTGATATGACTTATATTCAAGTTATTAAAGATATGTATAATAAAGCTGGTAATTGTGTTCGAGCAGGAGGATCGACCAAATATTTTTCTATTTTTGTTGGATTACATCAGGGATTAGCTTTAAGCCCATATCTTTTTGCTCTAGTTATGGATGGTCTTACTAGACATTTTTAGGAAGATGTACCTTGGTGTATGCTTTTTGGTAATGATATCTTTCTCGTGGATAAGACGAGAGAAAAAACTCAGGAAAAACTTGAATTATGGAGGTCTATATTGGAGTCTAAAGGTCCTTGTTTTAGTAGAACTAAAACTGAATATATGGAATGTAATTTTAGTAGTAGTAGCTTTAGGGACAAAAATGTAACTATGGGTGATCAAATTATTAAAAGGTGTGAATGCTTTAGATATCTCGGTTTAAAGTGATGGTGATATAGATGGGGATGTTATTAGTATAATTTAAGTTGGTTGGTTGAAGTGGATGAATGCTTTGAGCCTATTGTTTGATAGATAAGTATCACTTAGATTGAATGGTAAATTCTATAAGATGGTGGTGAGACCTGCAATGCTCAATGACGCTGAATGTTGGTCTTTAAAAGAGAACCATAAAACTAAGTTAAATGTTGTCGAGATGAGAATGATTAGGTGGATGAGTGGCTTTACACTTAGAGACAAAATGCAAAATGAATATATCCGTGATAGGGTTAGTGTAGCTCCAGTGACAGTCAAAATTAGAGAGAGTCCTCTTAGATGGTTTGGTCAAGCTTGAGAATTAAATGAAAATATGACACTAAATAGGACGCAATGGAGAAAAAGGATTCATGTAGCTGGGCCGACTTAGTGGGATAAAAGTTTTGTGTTATTGTTGTTGTTGATATTTCACTTATTAATAAAGCATTGTCGATCATCTTGTAATTTAATAAACTATCTTCAAGTTTTTGTGATATTCTCTTACCTGCACATCATTTGCTCGAGTAGTACATGCTTAAATGTGCCTTACATTTTTATAATAGATAAAGAATAATGAAGCATTTCATAGATGAGTATCATTTTTATTCCAGCATTTTTAAATTATAATTGATATTTTCATATCATGTACTACTTTTATTTTTATTATCATTCTTAATGTAAGTCCTTTGTATTCTAAAATTTTCTCATTTATTTAGTTTCTTTTCATAGCTGGTCGTACTGATCAGAACTTTGCCATCTGAAAGTAGGATACGCCGCTGTCCCCATGTTGTATAACTTCTGCAGTACATTTAATAACAATGGTTCAATACATAAAACTAAAAGATAAGGATTTAAAGCTTACCATGTAACTTTTTATTAACTTCAATAATCGTAACTGCTTTTTTTCTTCTTTTATTAAATCAAATTTACAAATTATGTCGCTAATTTCTAGTAAGACCATGAGTCTCTGTCCCGTCCACCTTGCATGGTACTTTAAAAGTCTTATATTATATTATTGTGACCTTGTACCTGCTTGAATATTTAAGTTGATCGTATAGAAAAGCTGTAGATGAGGCTGGGTAGATTATGATGTGTTTCAGATTGTAAATTGTACTAGTGGTTGTGTGGGTTTTTCAGTGTCTTTGATTTTTCAACCCTACAATCAGTTCAGGAGTATTATGAAATGAGCATGGGCGGAGCTACAGTGGGCGTACTAAGGTCCATGCCCCACTGACCCAACCCAATATACTTGTATTATTTTTAATAAATTTCGCTATTTTAGTCTTTCGGGGTGCACTTCTGTTCAAGCTTCTAGGTAACTCAAGCTTGAGCTTATTGAGCAGTTAGGTAAATAATAATTTATTGAACCTTAACAAATTAAAATAATTAAATTGAGTCTAGATTTTTTTTTTTTTAATGTTTTAAAGCCTTTTTAATAAATTTAAAAACCACTTCTCATGTCTGCACCCCTGCACACTACTCAAAATGTTTAATCTAATATCATGTGTTTTTTTCGTATAAACATACTTTTCAGTTGTCTCTATAAAAGATAGAAAGCTTAAGCATATTACATGAAAGTTTTGTGGATTTATTTATTTATTTTTTCTATGCATTTATATATGTGCATATTCTAACGCTAAGATGTGTACTTAAATGTTTCACTCAAAAGTGCATGTTAATCCTTTAAGCTAAAATGTTAAAATTTGGAATTAATATCTTTAGTTTTTTTTTAAATTAATTTATAATTTTTTTGTTAATAATACAAATTGCTAAGTTAATTTTAAATTAACTTTTAAGCATATTTTATTTAAATTAAATATAATTTTAATTATAATAGTCAAGCATATTAACTAGTTTATTTGCTAGATTCTTCATTGTTATTAGAGTATAAAATTCTAATAATTATATTAATTTTTTATTATTAGTTTTACATGCATATTAATGATAACATTTATTTTTATTTTATTTTAAAAACTATATAAATCATTTTAATTTACAGATAATGCACAAATATTGAAGATAATTACTCTAAAATAATAATAAAATATTATAATGTTAAGATATTTAATGTTTACATATAATCAACATAAATATCTTCATAGATTTTTACTCTTAATTACTCGGGTTATTTTAATCTAATTTTTCCACTATATTTGATTAGTTCTTAATTTTTGCAAAATAAATAAATAAATTTATAATCATCAAGTTTAATAATTTTGTCGAGATTATGAAATAAATAAAAGAAAACAAAATCTATATGGTATTTATGCAATCTTTTATGTTGAAATTATCGAAGTATGTTAATTTTTTATCTTGATCTGACGAAAATGATTAAGCATATTTTTAAAATTAACAGTTTGTGCTCCCACCAAAATAATTTTCTGCCTCTGCCCCTGAAATTAAGACTCGATTGTAGGAAGCAGAATAACCAAGATATAGAGGAAGAATTTACTTAATTATCTTATTTGATGTATCATGTTAACGTCTTAATATATTAATCACAATCTCTTACAAGGGATAATGTTTTTTCAGGATGGTACCCAAGTTCTAAGCCTTTTCTATCATTCCACGAACTTCTGCTATTAGACCAATGCATCTTTTATCTGTTCATATAATATGGCCCTGACAGTTCCTGTTTCTCTGGACCCAGGAAGCAAGGGACAGCCGATTGTTTGGTCCACTTCCAATGAGTGACATTCTTGGACGGGTCATATATGCTATGAGATCAGCTGTTGATCACGGGCCGGTGCAGAATAGGTTTCCCCCTAATTCTTTTATGATTTTTATATTAACAATATTTTCATGATATATATCTTTTCTGGTATATAAAGTTTTGCTTCTAACAGCCATCTTGCCATGGATAAAGACTCTTCTGTGCTGTCTGTTGAATTGGATATTGATGAGATGGCAAAGAATCTCAAAACATAGATCGTGCAACTGTGTTCAACGTCTCAGTTCTTAGCCACTTCTCAAAACCTTTCTGTGACAGAAAGAATAATACTAAGAAGGCCAATTATCATGTTTTTTACTCTCCGCACCAATGATGGGTTGAGCAGGAAGACTGCCGAATTATGGTTGATTTAAAATATTAACCTGATACACAATTCTGTAATTCTGACTTTGCTTTTAAGGTCCCCTTGCGGGCTATACCGTCTGATTTGGAGGCAAGATAATGAACTTACCAGTCTTATTTTTTCATGCCTTGTTCTTGTTTCGCTAGCTGCTTACTGTCTGAACCATCTCGGCCATATTATTTACTGTTTATATTAGATTTTTGCTCTAGGCTATTTGGTTTTTAGCGAAAGTTCTTTGTTACTGAGAAATTTGGGATTTGAATTTTCCTTGGTTTGACATAATGTTTGATCTACCATTGAGGACCGTTGCAGATTCTTTTTTCTTTGATTTGCTTGAGCTCTGATTGTCTTTCATGCAGCTGAGCATGTGTCAAAAGTGTGCAAACAACTTGAGTTGATCATTAGACAAATCGAAAGATTTATTGCTTGATGACGGGTCATGAGAGAGAATTTGAGACCTGGCGGTCACTCGAGCTCTTAAGATTTTATGAATTTGTGCATGTTTGCTTGTATGTGATTTTGTTAGTGTGTGTGTGTATTTGGATTTTCTTTAAGCATATATTTTTTTGAGCATTTGTTAGCCATTTTTGTTTTTGTTGTCAAGCCTATTATTGCAAGCATGGGTTTTTCACCTTTTTCTCGTGCTATCATGCAATATTCTCTTCTCTTTGCTCGTTATTTTATCGACTTCGCGATTTAGACTCACGATTTCTTTCTTTTTCTCTCGGGTTGTTATTGTCGCCTTCTCGATTTGTTCGAACCACCACATCAATGCTCTATAAGAGTGGGCTAAGGGCATAACATCTTCCATATCTCCCTACCTCTCTTGACTTCACCCAAGCCCATCAACCTTGTGACCGAATGCGTGTGATACAACCGTAGTTAAGAGTTGGTTGAGAAGGCAGTGGCGGGATCATAGGTGTGCAGCAATCATTGAACTTCTCCTTTCGTCCGCTCTTACCTGAAACCATTGAGGAAGGTAACCCTTTTCTTTCTCCGCTTTTCTCCCATTGTCCTTCACGTGCACATCTGTTTCTCTAAACCTAGTAAAATCATCTTTCAATGGGATTTGCTTAATCTTTGTTTTAAGGCACAATATGGGAGCGACGGGATTTAAGAATATAATAATAATTTATTATATATACATGCATATATTAAAATTTATAGGTCTATTAGAATACATCTAATTTAATGAACAAATAAATTTAATTACATAATTACTTGTATTTTGTTTTTCTAAGTGGTATAAGATTGCTACTTGAATTGTTCAATTTGTAGAAGGATCGTGTTTGCTGTCTTTAGGTATGTAATTATTTTTATTAGAGGATAGACATCATTCCTAGTTAGGGTGCTAATACTTGTTATTTGTAGTAGATTTATAATTATTTTAGAAGATTGTCTGTCATGCCCTTACTACTATAATTTTGTACTTGTTATAGGTTTTAACAAATGCTCATGATGAAATCACTAATTGATTTTATTTATTGCTGCAATTTTTTTGCATTATTAGAGTTAATTTTGCAATTAAGATTTTTTTTCTCTCTTTACACTTGTATGTATGAATTTGCAACTATCATATCAAAGGCCTGCATGAAATAATATATTTTCTTACATATTTTACATTTGGAAAATTTTGTAGGATTGTGTGTTGAAATGTAGGTGGGTAGAATCCTTTTGGATATTAGCTTGTTGGGTTGATGGACCCACAAAGTGATGATTATATAGAATCTTGCCAGGTTTTCTTAGGTTAATATTGATTTTCTCAGTGTCAATACGACTATTAAAACTAACTGTAAATTATAAATAGAAAATTGAATGAAAAGAAATTTGATTGGAAATAATTGCAGGTTTTCTTATGACAAGTATATTTGATGTTTACTACACTTTTATTTTCTTATGTGTTATATATTATATTTTAATAGATAGATGTTATTTATTGAGTTTATTTATCAAATTCACTCCTTGATATTTTGCTTAATATGTCATATTCAATCATTAACAGGATCATCTCTACTAAAGCAGTCTTTTCAGTTTTAGATTTTCTATCTTGGTATTGTTTTTCAGTTTTTGTTTTAGCTATTGGAGGGTAGTAGTTTCTTATTATCATTTCAGTTTTGATTCAATTAGTTTTATGCTTTCATTTCAGTTGTATTCGTGGAATCTAGTATGAATAAAATTTATATTTCTTAGTTTATTCCTGTTGCTATTGGCATATAATCTTATTTTTGAAAATATAAAAAAAGTTAAATTCATTTCATCATGCCCTGCTTTGTTGGGGGTACCAGAGCCTATGATTCGTATCAGAGCATATGAAATCGAGGAATGATACAAAACATAGCAAGTGGTGGCATCTCAATTGCATAAGCTTGTCCTCCTGCATCACAATACCAGCATTATCAATAATTCCAACAACCACCATTGATGTAATACCAGCCTTAGTGATCTCAAGCTCCGGAGCAGCCTAAATAGATGATCCTATTGCAAGCATTTGTTATGACATGGGAAGAAAGTCATGAAGCTCCTGATGTGGTGACAAATATTCTCCTTTTTTTAAAGAAAAAGATGAGGGAATTATGACTTTGAGATAACATATTCATTCATATCAAATAAATTTGCAACTAGTTATTTATTTATTTTCATTACAATCATATATATTAATCACTCTAACATTTGGCTCACCTGTGATAGTTACTATTTGTAGACATGATTGTGACATCATTATCAATGACATGCATATGTCTATTGCTCTCATAATATTTCCACTGGTTGAGTTTGATGTAATTTTGACTATGGATTGGTTATTAACATATCATGCAATATAGATTATTATAAGAAATGGGTGAATTTCTATATACATGGCTCAGATCTCTAATGCTTCAAGGGTATGAGAGGAGTTATTTATTGTCTAACTTTGACAATTAAGAGTTATAAGTTAATCTCTCATGGGTGTATTGGCTATCTAACTCATGTGGTAGATTATGAGAATTCTAGAGTTAGCTTAGATGATATTCCAATAGTTTTAAGAATTTGCTAATGTATTTCGTGAAGATTTATCTGGCTTATTACTAGATCATGAGATCAAGTTTACCATAGACCTACTTTCGAGGACCACTCCAATTTCTAATGCACCATATCGGATGGCCAATGTAGAACTCTAGGCGCTCAAGACCCAGTTGCAATAATTGTTTGATAAAGGTTTTATCCACCCTAGCGTTTTGTCTTGGGGAGCACCAGTTTTGTTCGTGAAAAAGAAAGATGAAAACATGTGGTTGTGCATCGATTATAGAACATGTGGTTGTGCATCGATTATAGAGAGTTGAATAAGGTGACCGTGAACAAGTACCCACTGCCTCATATAGATTATTTGTTCAATAAACTACAAGGTTCTTTCATGTTTTTAAGATCAACCTCTGATCTGGCTACCATCAATTGAAGATCATGATTGAAGACGTTTCTAAGACTACTATTCAATCTTGATATGGGCATTATATATTTCTAGTCATGGCATCTAATTTGATGAATGCCCCTATCGCCTTTATAGATCTGATGAACAGAGTGTTCAAGCCCTGCTTGGATTAATTCATTGATGTCTTCATTTATGATATCTTGGTATATTTTGATGACAAATAGGAGCATATACGACATCTCAGAGCAACATTGAGTACACTTCGAGAGAATAAGCTTTATGCCAATTTTTCTAAGGGTCCGTTTGGCACAGCTTAAAACTGCGTCTAGCATTTTGAAAACACAGGCCCGACGTTTAATTCTCATGTTTCTTCAACGTCCATGAAAACTTTGTTTTACCCTGCGGCCCGCATCTTGCCATATGCATTCGAGGTGAATTCCTCTCGTGCCCCTCGCTTGACTGCGTTTGAGGATCCTTCGCTCCACTGCTTTTGAGGATCAGCGCAGGCACTTTGCGGCACTCCTTTCTTCTTCAAAGATGGAAATGCAGGCATCTGTGAACCTCTGCTATCTCCATATCTTGGAGGATAGGTGTTGTTTCTTGGCGAAACAGTTGTTCCGTGAACGACAATTCAACTCATGTGGCTTCTTTTGCCAAATTTTTTTGCAACATTCTTCTCTCTCGTCCTTTTCCTTAATCCTTCGCTCCACTAATTATTTCCTTTTGAAGCATTTCATTACTTTGCAGCATGATTTGGATCCTTCCAAGGAGCTACTAGGGCTTGAAGTGGGTTCACGATTGAGGTTTTGCTTTTTGGTTCTTCATAAACTACAATTATATTGTCGTTTCTCCGAGTGAAAATGTTATTTTGGTTTATTAGTTTACATTATTCTTTACAATTTTTATGTACTCTGAATTTGTGGATGTCTGACACACATGGAAAACTTTCCCAACTAAGTTCCTAATAGGATTGAAAGTCAAGCATTAGAGTGTTCTTTATGTAAATATGATAGTTTAGGTTCTAAATACGAATTTTGTGGTATGTATGTAAAGTGTATGAAAGATGAAATAATCTGTTATAAACAACATTATTTAATAGAGGCAACATGGTCATTTATCTAGAAACTGCTACAAATCAGTTGTTTTCCAAACGCACAAATCAAACAACCAGCCAGCTTTTCTGAATAAGCTGCAGCTGCCCCGGACAGACCCTAAGTGCGAATTTTGGCTTTGAGACATGACATTTTTTTGGAAATATTATTAATGGCTCCTAAATATCTATGGATCTTGTAAAGATTAAGACAATAATGGATTCGTCAAGACCAGTCACTATCATCAATATTTGTTGTTCCATGGATTAACAAGATATTATCAGAGATTTGATGAATGTTTTCTTGCATTGTTGTGCCCCTATCTAGGCTGACTTAAAAGGTTGTTAAGTTTAAATGGTCTGATGCTTGTGAGTAGAGTTTCGAGAAACTCAAGAATTATTTGGTGATAGCCCCAATTCTCGCCATTCCTTCTAACATGGATGGATTTTTTATTTACGATGATGCTTCGCATCAAGGATTAGGATGTTTTCTAATGCAACATGACAAAGTTATAGCTTATTCCTTTAAAAAACTCAAGATAAATGAAAGGAATCATCCTACCCATGACTTGGAGTTAGCTGCAGTTATATTTGCACTAATGATTTTGAGGCACTACCTATATGGTGTTCGTTGTGAGATCTTCTCTGATCATAAGAGCTTGAGTACATTTTACTCATAATAAGTTAAACTTAAGGCAAAGGCGATTGCTCGAGTTGATGAAAGACTGAGATTTGGAGATTCGATACTACTTTAGTAAGACAAATGTAGTCACAGATGCTTTATGCAAGTGATCTTTGACGTATGCAGCGTGGATGATCAATTAGGAGCACGAGTTAGCATTAGATATGGAATGACTTTAGCTCGAGATAATACTGACAAGAGCTACTCTGAGCATTTTTCACTATCAGTTCAGTCTACACTTGTGGATTGCTTTCAAGCAGCTCATATGTTGGATGAAGACTTACTACAACTTAGAGAGCAAACACAGAATGGATCGAAGCCCAAGTTTACTATTGATGGATATGACACTTTAAGATTTCAGGATTGGAAGTGTATTCCAGATCTTAATGGCATGAGATACTCCGTGAGGCACATTAGTTCATATTTAGCTCATCCAGAGAGCACTAAGATGTATCAGAATCTTAAGAAGTTGTTTTTGCGGTCGGGTATGAAAATTATTGTAGCTGAGTTTGTAGTTAAGTGTTTGACCTATCTGATAGCTAAGGCAGAAGATCAGAGACCCGGTGGTCTATTGTGGCTCCTTCACATTTCAAAGTGAAATGGGAGGAGAGTTCTATGGATTTTGTTATTAGCTTGCCAAAATTGAAGCAAGGACTGATGATATTTTAGTTGTGGTTGATAGAATAACTAAATCAACTCATTAACTACCGACCAAGAAGACCTATTCGGTGGTTAGCTAAGATCTACATAAATAACATTGTTCAACTATATGGAATTCTAACCATCATTGTATCATATCAAGATGGAAGATTTACCTCCAGGCTGTGGAATCAAGTGCAAGAGGTTATGGGCACGAGATTAAAATTCAGTATTAGCTTTCATCCTCAAACAGATGGACAGCTGGAGCTCAATCTTCAGACTTTAGAAGAATTGCTAAGAGCTTGCATTTTGGACTTCAGATATATGTGTGAAGACTATATTTCATTGATAGAGTTTGCTTATAGTTATAGCTTTCAGGCTAGTATCAGTATGACACTATATGAAACACTTTATGGCAGAAAGTGTAGATCCCTCTTGTTTTGGCTTGAGTTCAGTGAGAGATGAATATTTGGAGCTCAACTAATAGATCAAGCTACCGAATGGTTTGTCATATTTTAGATCAACTACGTGTGGCCCAGGATTGCTAGAAGAAGTATTTCAACTCAAAACACAGAGAGATTGAATTCAATGTTAAAGATCATGTTTTTTTGAAGGTTTCACATATGCCCAAAGTTACACGATTTGCCAGACTGGAAAGCTTTACCCTTGTTTCATTGATCCTTTCGAGGTGATGGAGAAAGTCAGTATAGTTTCATATTGTTTGGTTTCCTCCAAGAATTGTAAGATTACACAATTCATTTCACGTTTTTGTACTTCAGCATTATATGTGTATGATGACTCATATTATCTAGCTTGAGCCATTGATAATTCGAGGAGGGCCGAGTTATGAAGAAATACAAGATCACATCTCAGAACGTGAAGTTAAATACCTTCGCCACCAATCTATTCCATTAGTCAAAGTGCCATGGAATCTAGTCAGAATGAGTTGCAACTTAAGAGATTGAAGAAAAGATGATCGCGAAGTACTTGTAGCTATTCTAGAACTACAGCATGAATTTGGTGAACAAATTCTTTGAGGGTAGTATATAAGCACAAAAATTTTATCCTTTTCCTCTTGCAATCAAGCGATCTTTATTCTCCTTTCTGTCTATGCTTGCTACTCTCCCGACTTCCCAATTCAGACTCACAATTTCTTTCTTTTTTCTCTTGATTTTTTGTTGTCCCCTTTCTGATTTGTTTAAAGCACCACCTCAATGTACTATATGAGCGGGCTAAGGGCATCACCTCCTCCCGATCTCCCTCCTTCCACATTCTCGATTTTTTCAAAAACATAAGCATTGTGATCAAACTCGTGCAATATAATTACGGTTAGAGCTACTCAAGAAGGTAGAGGCAGGAACGTAGGCATGCAATGACCACAAAAACTTCTTCCTCATCCTTTTGTTCACTCCTACCTGAAACCATTGAAGAAGGTAACCCTCATCTTGCTCTGCCTTCCTCCCATCCTCCTTCACGCGCACATTAGCTTCTCAAAATATTGCAAAACCGTCTTTCGACGGGATTTGCTTAATCTTAGATTTAAGGCAAATCATGGGAGAAACGAAATTTAAGAACCAATAGGATTTTCAGGTGTCATTTTTTATTGTTTATTAGGTTTTAAGTGTTATGTATCTAAATCCCCCGAAAAGTGTATTAAAAACTTATAATTTTCTTAATATCAAAATCAAACAAAAAAATATATTATTTTGATTATATTAATTAAAGTTAATTAAGTTCACAATTTTCTTCCTTTAAGAATATAATAATAATGATTTATTATATATAAATACATATCTTAAAATTTTGTAGGTCTATTACAATGCACCTGACATAATCAATAAATAAGTTTAATTGTATAATCATTTATATTTTATTTTTCTAAATGGTGTGGGATTACTAGTCAAATTGAATTTTAGAAGTATCGTGTTTATCACCTCGAGGTTAGTCCTACAATTATGATATTTTATTTTCTTGCATATTACTTATATTGATTTGCATTTGTCATATAAGAAGCATGGCATGAAACATCATATTCCTTACATATTATTCTTGTGGAAAATTTAGTATGCTTGTGTGTGATTACATGTAGGTCAGTGAAACCTTTTTGGATATTGGCTAGCCATATCGATAAAACTGACTATATAAATAATAAATGAAAAATTAAATAATAAAAAACTTAATTGGAAACGGTCGCATATTTTCTTATGATAAGTAAGCATGTTTGATGTTTTTTACTCTCCAGTTGTCTCATGATGTTATATATACACATAGTAATCATCCCTATTTTTTATTCATACTGCATGACACATGTCCATTGTCATTTATGCTTCAATGGATGATTGTTATTTACTGAGTTTATTTGTCAAAAATATTTTGCATGACATGATCTATTCAGCCTATAGCAGGACCGTCTCTACCAGAGCAGACTTCTTTTAGATTTCCCATCCTGGTATTGTTTTTCAGTTTTTGCTTTAGCTCTTGTATTTTTCTTCTCGGTATGATTAGTCATTTCTTGTTATCATTTTAATTTTGATTCAACTAGTTTTCTGCTTTCATTTTAGTTGTGTCAATGGACTATTCAGTAATGAAATTTACTTTTATTGGTTTGTTTCTGTTATTATTTGCATACAATCTTTCTTTTGAAAATACAAAACAAGTTCATTTCATTTTATCATACCCTTCGTTGTCGGTGTATACCGTTTTCCGAGTCGATGTGTGACAATTCCCACCTAAACTATGGAATATAAATAATATGACTTTCGCAGTTTTGTGTAACCATATCAAACAAGTTAATAATTATCAGTTATGAATATGAATTCAAATTTATCCACAAGAAACATAAGAATTTTACTACAAGGTTAAAAGGAAAACAAAGTAAATGTTAAAAGAATGACATAAAAGAGGATTTAAAGACTCTAGAGAGAGGTTTGGGAATTTATTATATTTTTCAATCACATATAATTTGTGTATAAATAATTTCACATTTTAATTTTTTTCCTTCATTCTTTAATTATAAGCACAATATAGGGCTTATTGCTATTAGAGAAGTCGTGAGATCGAAGTTTTCACTACACTTTGCTGAAAAAGAAAATTGTGGCATTATGGAAATACCATTGACAATTGATTGAAATTACATGTTGGATGAGGTTGTTGACTCTCTTTAATTATGACAGTTATTCAGCTTGGGCTAGTTAATGATGTCTTCAAATTCAATATGGCTCTGTGTGTTTATTTTGATCTGAGCAAGTTTAATTTATATTAGACAAGTTCACAGTGAATTTGGTGAATTTATGCTGAAATGTTTTATAGAAAAAATATAAGAAAATTACTCAATAGTTATAAAATAGAGAATTAGCAACTTGTAGAAGGTTGAACGAAGACATTTCAGTCCAATAAGCTGGAAATTTCCATTGGGCTCATATTATGGGTCACTCATTAATTTACTTCGATTAATTAGATTTGTTGTTTAAGTACTTGAGGCAGTAATGTTTTAGATAGTTCAAGTAGTGAATAAAAAGTTGAAACATATGCATTAGTAGATTATATATAATATTTTGATGTTATTTTTTGCTTGCATTTACTAAAATATATATTGAACTTTCTTAAGTATTACAAAATAAGGACCTAGATATTATAAATGTCATGATTTTAGTCAATGTTTCAAAACAATACTTTAGAATATTAGTGATGATGAATGAGCAACTTTAATTGATGGCGGGAACTAATTTGTGCAAAAAAGGATATACTATTCAAAATATAGAAGGGATATTTACAATGTGTGATAGGCCAACAAGTTATATTTAAAGAAACACAATTTTATGTTATTATCAATTAGAGTTATTTACTTTGTGATAAATAGGCAACTTCAAGACATCAATGATCTATTAAGTAAGACAAATATTGAATTACTTTTGTGTAGCATTTTCTAAATCGTGTGATGCATTTTCATTTTTTGATAACATGTTAGAATGTATCGCTAAATTATATTCATACGACTTCTCAAATACAAGTATGTTGGTGCTAAATAGCCGTTTTAAAACTTTTTTCATTGATATGAGTTCACATGCTTCATTCTTTTAAGTTGAAATAGATTGGGGAGCTTGCACAAAAAAAAGGTAGAGATAAAAAGGATGATACTTACCCATTTATATATTACTTGTGAAGTTAGCTTTGATATACCAATTGTTACAACAAAGGTGGAACAAGCTTTCTTTGATATGAAAGTTATAAAGAAGCACTTGTGCAATCATATATGAAATATTTGGTTAAACAATTATCTGATTACATATATTAAAAGTGATACTTGATGGTCTTGATAATGAAAGGATTATACAATGTTTTCAACATATGAAAACTCGACATGAGAAATTATAGATAACATTTCTTAAATTTATTTTATCAGCATATATTTATTAATTTATTTTTCAGCATATGTTTATCATTTTTATATTAAAATTTTAAGAATTTTTTTTAAGAATGCCAATATCAATCCCAAGCTCGAATAAAAAAGGTTGAGGGTGTTTTTAAAATCATTAATTTTGTGCCTCCATTAAGAAAGTATTTGGCTCTATCCTTAGTTTTTAACGTGTTTAGTAAGTTCATTTTGGAACCTTGAAAGTTTATTTTATCTATCATTTAAGAAGGTCTGCATCAAGTTGGGTCGACTTGCTTGAACCAATTCACATAGATTTTGTTTGTATATTATGATATTTGCAGGTTTACTTGTAAAAAAAATAAAAAAATATATATAATATATCATTGTATGAATAAAAGAATTTTTTAGAATATTGTATTTTAATGCAATGTCTTTGTAAAAGAGATTTTAATGTGAATGATCATAACAAATTCTTCCAAATATGAGTGTGAAATGATCATTTGAAGATCGCTCTACTTCTTTGTCTTCTTCATCTAATTGCTCTACAATTTCTTTTTCACCTTCAAATGGATAGCATTCCTCCAGTAAAGGCTATTATTGTTCTCTACTAAGAGCTTTCAGTGGCAATCTTATAAAGTAAAATAATGTGAGTTTGAGTAGTTGATGAATAAAGATGAAGTTTTTTTTTTCCAATAAATCGTATGCCAACGATGAAATTAGGTAGGAGAGTAAGGTAATGAATAATTCTTAATTAGTCAACACTTGAGCTACTTTATTGGGTGGTGTTGACATTCCTTTAAATGAAATGGTTGTTAAATAAATCTTTTTTTGGATGAGTTGTTAACCATATTGGTGATTCCACAAGCTGAGTTAGCGAGGTGATCTCATAGGTTGAGATGAATGATGTACAATTAATTTGAAATAAAAATATCTAATAATAGAAGTACATGCAAATTTATCTTCATAATTAACTTGAAAACAATCTAAAATAAGTTAGACACTCAATAAAGCATTAGTGTGTAATAAAGTATTGTTATTTGTGAAAAATATATATGTAAAACCCATCTTAGGTCCATAATTAGTCTTACTTGTATGTGATTTTATAAATTTTGCTACACCAATGTGCTATTTTAAACCTTATACATAAGCTAGAAAATCATGTGAAATAAGGAAGAAAGTGTTCATATTTACTTCTCGCATCCATCCAAGCAAATTTTGAGTGTATTGAGTGAATTTAATGTTGGCTACTAGGCCAATGCATAAAAGATATACCTAACTCTTAGGTATCAAACTAAATGGACAAAAAAAAGAACTCAATGCTCAAGCATGAGATCCAACAAACCTGACAGAGAGGCCAATGCCCAACTACTATATTTATGTTCTTAGATGTTGGAACAAGATAGGCAACCTAAGAGCTAGTTACCTAGTCACCAGAATTAGACACCTGGATGCTAGAAGTAGATCAACAAAGTTGAGAGCTTAGCATCTAAGTGCCAACACACAATGCCAAGGTCCCACTTTGTAGTAGAGGCGTGCGCAAGAAATAGAGTGCTAAGTTAATTTGGATGATCATGAAAGATATTTGGCATTAGTCAAATTAGACTATTGGACACTCATATGAGGTTCCTAAACAAACCTAGTTTGCAACCATTATAGTTGAATGCATAAGTTGAAGCTCAAGAATAAAGGTTTCCTCATCCTTTTGTGGTTTCCAATTATGAATATGCTTGAGATTTTAAATCCTATTATTTTTTAATTAAACATGAATTAAACTCTCTTTCTAGGTGTTGGATGTATTAAATTATTTGTTTTTTTATTAAAGTATTTAATTTCTTGTTTTTGTACAGACTATATGTTTCGCTCAAAGTTTAAATGTTATATAATGTGATTTGCCATTGGTTGTTAGATTAAGTTTATTTGATGCCAAAAAGTAGGGAACAAATTCATCATGAGAAAAATACCATGGTGGTTGGATGGTAGGTTGAAGATAATTATGATAAATCCATATAGTTTTTGTCAAGATTCAAAGAGCATCAAATATGTTCTCTTACATTGAATTTTACTATCGAGAGGTAGATAGGTTATGTAAGAAAAAAAGAATCCATAGGCTTGAGAGAGCAAGATAGTTGCCATCTATAATCATATTTCAGTAGTTCAAAATAAACCTTCTGCTTCAATCTAAACTACTCAATTCCATCATAAAATCCAATTCATGTGACTCAAATCATTTTAATTCACTCGTAAGGACATCTTTTAATTTGTGATTAGTAGTTTCTATTTTTTTAGGTTAGATTTCTTTCATTCATAGCTTCATTTTGATTGTTGACTAACAATTAACAAGTTAAATTTTGGTAATTGTCACCATGAGATGATACCCAACTCATTAATTTATTGATTGTAACCTTTTACATAAAAGTGTTATCCTACTACACTACACTCATCTCACAATCAAATTTTTGACATCATTTTTAAGAATTTATAAAGATCAAAATATGGGAGAGTTTGATAATCGGAAAAACATATATGTGTAGCCCACTTTAGAACATCCAAATTAGACTTAATTTAACTTGATTTTATGAATAAAACTACCATTAAAATTTATAGGCAAGTGAGAAATTTATGTGAAATAAAAAAATAAAACATGCATATATATTTATTACAAATATTCCAATAATTATGAAGAAAAATTAGTGTCATTTGAAGCAAATTCAACATTAGTTGTCCAACAATATGGTCTTAAACACCAAATCAAGTGCATAAGATGAAGAGAGGTTAGCTCATAAGAACTGGTATTAGGTGCTTGGGTGCCAAAAGTAGAAAGTTGACGTGAGTCAATTTTACATGATTTCACCTGCATGTTATCTCATCTCTTTTATAATGATTTTATTCTTGTGCAAGGTTCTTTGTGCCATTTTGAAGGTTATAGGTGTCAAACACAAAATATAGTAAAAAAGCATGAAAAGTGTTGTTTGGGATGACTGCGCCAAATCTGAGTGTGACCATGCCATATTTGGGTGTAACCACACCAGAACTAATGTGACCACACCATTTCAGGTTTGATGTTGTCGATTTGAAGCGTGATCACATCGCCCCCATTTTATGATAATTCTGCATGAAATGATAAACTATTAATATTTTCATAGGGTAAATAAAAAACTTTATAATAATGCATTTATTTCATTTCCTAGTTTAATGACGTTACATATAGATATTTTCGGAACAAACTTGGACTTTGACTCTTCATGCTACTCAAAATTACGGCTAAAGCATCAATATGGTCATTTCCAATAGTTTCATCACATAGTAAATCCCCGAGCATGCAACGATCTATTAGAATATCCCCAACGTGTACAATAATATGCATAAATCTTTGTGTCAAGTCACTTTAAGAGATTTGTAATGCATCAACAAGGTGAAGATTGCTAACTTTTTATTGTATTTTAGCAAATACTAGTCAATTTCTCCTTGCATTTCAACAGAAATCAGTGCTCTCCCAGGAAATTCTAACTGTGGCTCCGCCAAAGAAGGCTACACATAGACAAAACTTATGAGATGTATTAAAATACAACATATAGAAAAGTATTATGAAAGTCTTTTATTAATACCTCTAATGCTTGTTCGTTCGCTGTGTCATCTACATGTGCAAGTACTAAAGGTTTAAATACCACTATTTGTAATCCCTTCTCTGCTTGACTATCTACAATTGCAGACGTTCAACCAATAGGTTGTTCTAAGGTGGCTGCAATATTCACGCTTAGTTGTTCTATAATGGCTGAAATTTGCGCATTTACTTGTCTGTGGGGTGGAAGTAGCTTCATCTATTATTCGTTCATCACACCTAGGTTGCTCATCTACGTCCTTTATTGTTTTTCTTTTTTTAAATTGGAAAGCAGTGACAGTGGAACTGACTACCTTCTTTCTTCGGCTTCGCCGACACTTAACCCTTTGCATTAAGCTGGGAATGGGGTGTGGCACTTCAATAGAGATTCCAATAGGAGAGCCTTCTTCTTGTAAACCCATGCCCTCAACAGTGCCTTCTTCAACAGGGGAGGTTTGACAGGTTCCCTCTTCATTCAGCTCATTTTCTTCGTCAACAGGAGGGATTCCAACAGGAGGGGAGGATGGCTGAGGATATTCTCCTTCCAACATTGTGCCTTTATCAACTATGTCCTTTTCATATTTATCAAATTTGTTCTGTAATACCAACATTTTCTTCTGCAACCCCGACACTCCAACAGTTATTGTATGCATTCTTCCTTGAAACTCTATGAACCATTTCTCCTGCCCTTTAAGTGGCTCAATCATTACTTCCATGTTTCTAGTCAATGCAGCTAACATTGGCGCAACTGCGATGTCATCTGAAGCTACTGGCCCCATATCATATGATATTGGTGATTGAGGTCTCACTTAATGGTCACGGTTTTGGAATTTCATTGCGGGAATTAGACTGGGTAGTCCATCTGGATTGGCCAGCAAATTGAGCTCATCCTCTCTCTGATCCAAAAATTTGTCGTAAATCTGAAAATAATTTCAGATAGAATTCCCTTAATAACTGTTCCATAAATAAATTATTTAACAACGATGTTAATGGCTTTCCTCTTCTGTATTCAACCTCTTAAAGGATATATCAATATGTGGCTATTGTTTGTTGGCCACGTCAACATTCGGGGTCTGGCCTCAGGAGTGGTAGAATTTACCAAAGAGGTGTGCTCGTAAAATTAGAGATGGGTAAAAGATATGTAATACTCAATTTTGCAAAAATAACAATAAAAATTTCTAAGGTTTATTATAAGAGATACTAAACGTTAGCAAAAACATAAAATCATTTATGTATTCAATAGACTGGTTCAGCCTTATTTTCATTGCCACTGCATTAATTTGCTCAATAAAGAATTTACAGAGTGCAGCAGACCAGTTAAACGAGGAGAAAGTCTTTACATTCTCCCCATAGTGGTGAAGTCCTTTGGGTACACAAAAATTACTAGAAAGAAAAAATAAATTTAGTAACAAAAATTTTATGAACAATTTAGGAATAAGGGAAGAAGACTCCCCGCTTGCAAAGTTCAAAAGATTATTCGTCATCTGTTGGGCATCCACACCGCAAGATCGACTTTTACCCCATCTTGGCACTTCTTCTCTATTTTGCATGCCAATCAATATGACAACTTCATCATGCAGTAGTCTTAGCTCTTTCCCTTCCATTATGAATACCATTTTTTCATAATGCCAACATTGCAATATTTGTAGTGTCAATACATTTTTTAAGGATAAGGAGGCAAATCAAAAAACTAGTAAACATTGAAAATTTTCAGCTCATTCCTCGTGTCCTTGGATATTGCAATCCTAACCCTATCAAGCAAATCTCTCACTACAGATGACCGACATCTACAACTCATGAACATTGGGTTAATAAACCTCCATAAACAAAACAATGCAAGAAATATTAAGTGTCATAAAGCTGTTATTTCAGTGGTGATATGTGGTGATTTTTGCTACAATCATTTCAAATTTAGGTTTTGTTCACTTAAATCAGGTGTTATTTTGGTGGTGTTATCTGGTTTCAGATTATCTACTTATTGCGGTTTTACCATCTTAAGATATTATTCTGGTCTTATTTAGGTGTTATTTTGGTATTAATTAGCAGAAGTTCTGTTTTTTAATTTGATATGACTTTGACACTACTATTAGGTTAGTTTGGTATTATTTAATAAATTCAGGTTTTTTTTCTTGTATTGTTCAATTATTGTTTGGAATTATTACTACATGGATTAATTTATAAACATTTTCATAAAAATATAACCATTAAAATAAAAAATTACCTTGAGGAACCCTCTTTATAACCTTCTTCATATGGCCATCACCTTTTTTCTTGTTATGCTTCTCAGTCTCCATTTTCAAAGGCTCATCCGTTTCCATTCTCAATGACACCACGGTTTCCATTCTTGTAGGATTTTCTTCGGTTTCCATCTTACTGTGCTACGTTTCCATTTCTTTAAGCTCGTAGAAATGGTGAAGGCGTTTTGACCGACGAACTGCAACTCAAAACCCTAAATAGTTGGCCAATGCGAATGGTGAAAGTGGTGGCGCCACATCTGTTTTCCTTCCACTGTATTTAATGAACCTACCTTTTCGTATTCGGATTGAGCACGGTTATAAGTTTTAAGCTCTCGGATGAGATTTGGGACGGGTCTCACATGAGAACAAAAGACAATTTCAAATTCTTAAGTGTTGGTCCCACATTTACACATTCCATTTAATAATTTGAAATAATAACATAACAATGCCTCAATAAAACACGAATAATACATCAACCATAATAGCACCACAATAGCACTAATAACACCATCAACCACCAGAATAACTCTCGAATAATACCATAATAAACCCGAATCATACATTGCTAATGACTGAATCTTTAATAAACCTCAAATAACACCGTAATAAAATAAGAATAATACACTACGAATAAGTTGCAACAGAAGAGTACTAATAAGACAACGAAACACCAAAATAACACTCGAATAATACCATAATAATACCTGAATCATACATCGGTAATACTGAAACTTTAATAACCCTCCAATAACACCGCAATAAAACACGAATAATACACCATGAATAAGTTGCACCAGAATAACACTAATATTACCACAGAGCATAGAAATAACACTCGAATAATACCTTAATAATACCTGAATCATACATCAGTAATATTGAAACTTTAATAACCCTCCAATAACACCGCAATAAAACACCACAAATAAATTGCATCAAAATAACACTAATAACACCAGGGAGCACCAGAATAACACTCGAATAATACCATAATAATATCTGAATCATACATCGGTAATACTGAAACTTTAATAACCCTCCAGTAACACCGCAATAAAACACGAATAATATATCATGAATAATACATCACGAATACTTGAATAATTCACTAAAACACCGTGCTAAAGCTAATAACACTATCAGTACACCATTCGTCACCTCAAGAAACGTTTGAGTACACAACAGTAACACTGGAATAATACCGCAATAAAATGTGAATGATACAACAATAATAATCAAATAACACTTTAATAACACTTCAATAATACATCATTAATATGTGATTAATACAACAATAATGCTAGAATAATTCACTAATAAAACTATACTAAGACAAGAATGAGGTTCCATTATCCACCGAATAATACATAAATATAACTCTTATACACATCAATGAAAGTATCCCATAGGAGAGTGAGTTTGTTGCTAGAATCAGCTCCAAGGTTGTTCGTGATATTAGAAGCAATCAGATTTAAGTTAATTGAATGACTCACTGAAGGTGATTTCAGAATCATTTTACACGCTTGGAAAGCTACTCAGAAGTCCTATAGGTTTAGTTAGAAGGGAGTGTTCTTTGATTGTTAGAGTTAAGTTCAAGGCTGTTAGTCATCTCAGAAGCAATGAGATTGATTTATTTAGTGACTCACTTAATCGTGAAAGATAATTAGATAAAAACTTCATTTAAAGGAATGAAAAAAGGCACATTCAGATTGTTCATACATCTGAAATTGAGAGAACTTTATAATTTAGTGCTAATGACGAAGACGTGGTTTGTATCGAATAAGTAATGGATAACAGATTTGATAAAAGGTACAAATAGAATAAAATACATATGTAAGTTATGATGTTTTGGACTTCATAAGTCTCATGTGACTGGTGTTCCCACTGGTTCACCAGTCGGAACACCATTCACATGAGACTTAACAAGTCCAAAGCATCATAACTTACAATAGTATTTTATTTTGTTTGCACCATTTAATAAATCTCTAACACATCACTTATTCGATACAAACCACGTCTTCGTCATTAGCACTAATTTATAAAACTCCATCAACTTCTACTGTTGAAACAATCTGAACTTCCTCTTATTGTACTATTTTCATTTCTCTGAATGAATTTTTTAACTACTCATCTTCCACGTTTAGGCGAGTCAATAAATAACTCAATCTCATTGCTTTTGAGATTACTAAAAACCATGGACTTGACTCTTGCAATCAAAGAACACTCCGTTTCAACTAAACCTATAGGGCTTATGAGCAGCTTTCTCAGTGTGTAAAATGATTATGAAAACTCCTTGAGTTGTTCAATTACTCAGTCTCATTGCAGACAAAATTTTCCAAATGGGAAAAGTGATTATTGGCTTGTTGAAGCTTGTTCCTCCTTTTCTGCATGCAATGATTTAAGTTAAAAATACCACTATTGCATAAAGAATTTTTTTTAATTTTCTGCAATTGGATCATTACAAGCATAACATCGCAATAACACCACAAAAATCTGAAATAACACAATCAGGAAAACTAGAACAACCGTCCAAAAATGCCAAAATAATAAAACAATAAAACCGTGTTTCATGTACTAAAATAATAATGAAATAAACACATAAAAACACCGCAATAACACCACAAAAACACCGCAATAACAAAAAAAACATTACAATAACACTGTCTTTAATAACATTCGTTGCGTGAGAAAGGAATGACACTAACACTGTAATACGAGCATAATAAAACTAGAATAATACCACAAAAACCTCACCTGAACATCAACATCCCACGTCAACAAAATATCACGAGAATAATCACCAGAGAAAGCAATGACAATAACACCACAATACAACTAGAATAAAATCAAAATAATACCACAAAAACCTTACCTAAACACCACCATTCCACGTCAACAAAATATCATGAGAATAATCACCAGATAACATCACAGTAACACTACACTAACATCATTAACAACGGACTAAATAATGTCAATATAACATAAGAATAACACCACTCTAACCCATTCTCCCTAATAATTCCATCAAAAACACAACCCTAACCCTAAATATAACCGTAGAAACCCTAGAACCCAAACCATAACAATGGCTTTATGATATTGAAAACATTCGGAGCTAAACTCACTTCGATCTCAATGTCGTCGACAGACAAATCCATCTCAGATGTTTGAAACTCGCATCCTGCTAAACTTGATGGTTTTGAGCTTAATTCATCTTCAAAATATATCTTTAGTTGGTAGAGAGAGCTACTCCATCTCAGATTGTCGAAACCATAAATGGGGTAATGGAAGGTTCCTCCTTTCGCATCTGGGAATAAGTTATTCATTTAGCGGAAAAAGCGAAAATAAATATTTTGCTTTTTCATCAGAAAAGGAATGAGTCTGGTCGGAACTTTAGGTATTTTAATTTCTTTCTCATATGAGACCAACATTGTGCATAGTGGAGTGTCCCGACCTCGAACTCTTATTCTGTCTAGAGTCCTAACGTAGAGGAAGGTCTGGACGCGAATGTTGTGATGACACGTGGCAGGTAGGACCCACAGGTATTTCCCGGTGAATTAAAGAAAAACACTCGCGTGACCTGGTCCGGCTCGTAAGATGAATCAGTGCGAAAAATAATTTGGCGTTAAAAATGGAAAAAAAATGACTGCGAAGAGTCGAAAAAGCAACACTTCGACGCCTGCTCTTTGACTCCTTCTCTCTTACATTTTGGAGCAAGGGTTTCCAGGGAAACTTTTAGGGCAAAGTTTAGCAGTTGTTCGAAGCATAGGAGTGAAGGCATTTCGTCGTTTGAATTTCTGAGGTGGTGGGTTCGATATTTTCGAAAAATGAAGGGTCGCAGAGAACGAGAAGAATGTAGGAGTGCTCCAAAGTCTTCCAAGTATTGTTCAACGATGCTCCAATAAGTTTTGTTTTTCAAACTGAAAGAATTTTTCTGTGTTATTGTAATGTTATTACAGAGTATCACTTATGTTATTATTGTGTTATCTATTTGTGATCGATGTGTTATAGCTGTATTATGCTTATGTTATTATGTATTATTCAGTTTATAATACAGATTTGTCGTTGATGTGGTCTATTAAAGTAATATATGTGTATTATTGCCTTGCTTCAAGGTGTTACTGATGTGGATTATGGTTCTGAATTACACAGTGGTTGGGGGATGAAGTAATATGCTTGTGTAATTGGATGTTATTTAGTGATTTCATTACACATATTTTGCTTTCCAGATGTGATTTGAAGTGGTATTTCTGTTTTATTGCTTTCATTTTGGGTATTCTTTAAGGATTCCTGGTTTTATATGTGGGGCAACTCATTAATAATTGAATAACATAGGTGAATATCACTGGTGTTATTCTAGTGTTAGAGTGTGGTATTCAAATAATAATGTCTATTTTTTTTCCATGTTGTGTTTTAAAGCTGTATATGACATGTTTTGCCTTGCTTTTGGGTGTTAGTGATGTCTTTTATGGTAGTTTTTGAAGTAATATGCTTGAGTAATTTGATTTCATTGACTACATAACACCTGTTTTTCCTTTCCTAAGTGATATTCACCTGTTTTTTCTTTCCTAGGTGATATTTTGGTCGTTTTATTTTTCATTCATTTCCTTCGTAGGTTTATGATTGCAAGAACATTCAACTGTAAATGTCGTCCATCTGCAGTTAGGGGTTCTTTGGATACTGTCAGACATGTCGTATCTGAGGAGACGGTGAATTCTTTAAAAGAAATGAATGTCTACGATTTCTTCGATATGCCTCCATATCCACAGGACAATGTTTTTACATTACACATTCTGAGATGCTGGGATAATGACAGGAGGTTGTTCTGAATGGGTGGTAAAGAAGTGAAATTGCACCCTGGCCACTTGGCATTGATATTAGGTATGCCTAACAAAGGGGACGCAGTGGTATGGAAGAAAACCCGTCCGTTTGGTGTGACTGCCAGACAAATAAAAGAACCTACTCATGAAATTTTCTGAAGCAGATGTATCCATTCCCTTTGAGGAGTTATACTTGAAGTTTCTACTAACAAACTTACTTTTTCCCTCAAGCAATTTTAATGTGCCTGCGGGACTTGTTCCTTTGGTGAAAATGTATAGTCATTTTGCCCGCTGCCATCTGTGAATATATCATTGATCAATTTAGCATCATCGCTATTAAATTAAGACAAAATCAGTCATTGGGATACATCCATGGATTTGTCTTTATTTTAACTGTAAGTATATATTTATAGAACACATAATATGTATTCTTACGTCATTTATTTTTATTCTTTATGAGATCCATGTTGTTGATATAATACCTGCTTAGCTATGGTTTTACGGGCACCCCTCCGTGTTTACTCTTGATGTTCCTGAAGCGAGGTCTCGCATTCTTAGGTGGCCAAAAAATCATGGGTTGACAGCGGTAGAGATTTATGAGGCCTTCAAAAGGCTTGATCATGCAAAGGTTACACACTAAGTTCTTTACAATTATAAAGCTTTACTTAGTCAGCACTTTCATTGTTATTCATGAATTCATTATGGGAATCTTTTAATTGAACTGTCGGTTAATGATTTCTTCCATGATTTGACAGAGGATGAGTAGTATTTGCTCTCCAATCCGGAACTGGGACTACCTATCCCCGCTAGGATTGTCCACATCATGGAACAGCTGTCGAACCATCTTCACTGCTATCCTACAACATTGTACCAGTTTTTTCCAGTGAGATCATGCCTCAAGAGACATATACAAGAAATAGTAAAGAATTTGGAGTTATAATCAACATACTGAAAAGTCAGCAAAAGGCTAATGTTTTGTTACAGGAATCTGTGAATACAGTGAGTCGTCAGATCTGTTACGTAGGAGAGTCAGTAGACAAATTAATTGGTATGGTTGAAAACTTGCAAAGAACCAAAGCTGATAAGCAGGTTGAATTACAGGAAACGGGATCATGCAAATATTTAGTCCGGAGTATTAAGTCCACCAAGAAGGGAGGGAAGTGAGTTCACTTGAGTTCACATACCAACTAAAACGAAGAAAGAAAAAAACCAACGTTGTTCAAGAACATCATTTGGTTGATGTCCCGGACGTTGATACACAGAGTATAGTTCATAAACGTGAAAGTGTAGACGGAGAGAATATAAATGCAGATACTGCAGATGGAGATGGCCCAGTAAGGGAGTCACCGAAAACAATTGAAGATGTCGAAGACAACATATTTACCTGCGATGTGAAACTTCAGGAAGATATTGAGGAGGTTAAGCGATCAGTGAAGGGTGTTCTAGAGTCGTTAGCCCTCATGGTAAACTTCTATTAATATTGTCATCACTATCTTTAAATCTGTCATTAGTTTTTTAGCAGTGATTATGTTGTTTTGCAGACTCGTGCCGCGCCGTTACATGTATATCCCTCCTTCACTTCAGCTGTAAGTAGTCCTAGTGGAGAGGCACAATCTGAACATAGTCTCATAGGAGATCTGAGACCAGTTGAAGTTGAACACAGCTTTGATGGAATTAGAAGAGATCCACATACTGCTGTTGTCAGTGAAGCACTGGAGGGGCAACATGCCCTAGTGATTATAAATGATATGGAGGAGCTCAATCAAGAGGACATTGATGAGCCGAGCCAGACCTCCCATCCATATGCATACGCTATAGTGGTACTAATAAGTATTTGTAGCTGCACTTACACCTACATTGAAATTACATTGATATGTTACGTTTCTTGAATTCTTTTGTAGCCTTATATCACCAGCCCACAACTTCCAATTGATTATCCCGCTAGATTAGTACTTCCACTTGAAATGCAGGGTGTCATTGATAGGTGTTTTGCCAAATACCCTGGGAAGTAAGTAAATGATCAAAGCTATTGTAACGTTTTCAATGTCCTGTGAGGTTAAATTTATAGAACATTCATTTCTAAACAATGCAGTCATGATATCATCCTTACTAAGTGGCAAGCCGTACTGGAGCGTCGTGCACTAGAGGATATACTGATGAACCGTTGGTTTGGAAATGAACATGTCGATATGTTCGCCATTATGTTGGCTGAAAAGAGGACATGGTCACCTGAACTGTATAAGCCTTTCATATATGTGTCCCCACTGTATTGGGTAATTACTAACATTAAACTTATTCTAATTTTTTTTAAGAACATGTCTTCTATTTTAGCAAGAAAATATTATATTCTTCTATTTATTATTTCTTTTTTTTTGCAGATGCATAAGACTTTTAGGTTTGATACTGCAGTATTTGTTAGGCATGTCACAAAAGATGCAATCTTGGATAACAAGCTCATTTTATTTCCTATCATTGATTGTCAGCACTGGATTCTGTTAGTCGAAGAGTTGCATTCAAAGAAATGAAAAATATACGACTCACTTCGCAACCCTATGCATGAAGGGGTTGCTATAGAACTTGTAAGTTGTTTTGACGCAATCCAGATGTTAAATTCATCGCTATCTTTTTTCAATAACTAAATCAAAAGTCAAATACAGCCACAAAAACAAACTAACATTCATATAACACTGCTATAACATAACAGTAATATAATCGTAACACAACATTTATAAATTGATAAGACTTTCATATAACACTTTATCAAATCTTTTCAGGTCAATCATTTTGCAAAGGAAGTTGCACATGCATTCTGGTTCGATATTAAAAAATTGTCTATGACATTTCCTAAAAATGTTCCTACCCCGAGTAACAGCCACAACTGCGGCATGTTTGTATGTAAATATATGGAAACTTTAGTATAAGTTCAGAAGGTAGACTGGAAGGAACATAAGAATTGGCAGGAACATATGATCCAATTTAGAGCTCAACATGCCTATGAAATCTGCATGTCAGTTCTTAAAGAATCTTAAGTAATGCTTGTGAAACATGTGAAAAATGTACAGTTCTGTTTTTCATTATTCTGTGAATATGTAGTGTATAAAATTTTTTGTGAATATGGCGTATACAGGTTTTTTTTCTTTATTCTGTGAATATGTGGTTTATAGATGTTACTATTTACATTTTCTGTTGTGTTTTGGGAGGTTCTGTGGCATCTTAAAATTCATGTTTACTTGTTGGAAAATAATTTTGTATTGTTGAAGTTCATTATAAGTATTTTATTAAAGCTATGTTGGTCAAGTAAGTGATCAAGAATCATCATACACCATATAATGCAGGAGAATGACCATATAACTTAGCGAATTACCCAAATAACGCAACAGATTTCGGATATAACACAGCAGAAGACAAAATAACACATTGGAATGGTGTAATAACACAGCGTAATTGTAAAATAACGCAGGTGCTAAAAAAATAACGCATAGGGAATATTCGGTGTGCGTTGCACGCTGTTTGAATTATTCGGAGGATGTAGTAACTCATGCAGAAGCTAAAATAATGCAGGAAGTATATTCTTACCACGTTACGGTACCAAAATTTATGCCACGGAAAGGCAAAATAACACAACCGGTGCCGAAATAACCCAACTAGGATGGAAAGTATCGCATCAGAATACAAAGTACTGCCAGAAGAATATTTGCACCACCTTGCGCACAGATTAAATTGGTTCTTTTGAATCGTACATGGTGTTATTTTCGTTGTTTCGAGTGTTACTGAGGTATTATAAATGTATTATTAAACTGTTATTGCAATATATTCATATTATTAACGTGTTATTGGACTCATCTTCAGATATATTTGTATTATTAATGCGGTGTTAATGTGGTATTGGAATGTTCTTCACTTGTATTAGCTTAAACTTTGGAAGTGTAACCCATACAACACAGTGCACAATGATCTGCATTAATTTCGACGCATATGCAATAATCCGTCATACATTACATTCAAATTGGCAAATTAAACAAAATTTTACAATGAAATTTGATACGTTAAAGCTCAGTTATTGCATCCATCAGTAGTCCAGTGAGTGTTTCAGTTGATATTTACATTGGATAATATTCCTGTGAAATTGGAAAACAAAAAAACATTTTTAGATAAAACATATTCAGATAGAAGTCAAATTAGAATCCGGAGATTTCATTTATATACATGGCTAAGGAAGTCAGACAAAATTGGATCGGATGGAACAATACGTTCCTGGCTTGTTGATCCTTCATGTTGTCTTCCTGTATGAAATGGTTAGAAAAAAGTAGAACAAACATATATTGAAGCATTTCATGTAATATACAGATATTTACGTTTGCATCTCTTAACTTTCTTCCAGAACGCTTTCGGCCGAGAGGTTGAAACTCCTTTTGCTCTCATCTTTGCTGGATCAGCAACAATGCTATCTACATCTGTCTTTTTTTTCTTCTTATTTTTTCTACTAACCACAGGTGTTTCTTCAGATTTTGCTTCATCAAGATCTACGGATTGTTTTTTAAATGTTTCCCAAAGCATCTTCTCAGTAAATTCTTCTCCTTATGCTTTAACGATTAGCTGGTACGCAAACTTCTGAGATTGAGAGTAATACAGGAGTCCACTAGAAGGAACATTCATCATTTGGGGACTGCTAAACACGTTTGTATTTGAATCTGTTATAGACGTCCTGTTTAACATTGAGAGACCATCGTAGTAACAAATATTTCTCAGGAATCAAATTTACTTTAACCACATTCAGAGTATGCAGTGCGTGTGAACACAACAACCCCTTCATTTCGAAGTTACGGCAACTACAAGTGACATTGGAATTAACTTGGTCAAAATTCACAACCAATGTCTTGGATGTCCCATCACTATCCAACTTGCGTATATAATATTGAGACCCACTATCTGAGGTGAATTCAATGGTAAGTCCACATAATCCATTCAGTAGCTTCAGCTCAAACAATGAGTAAAGCTTTCTCGTATAAAAGGACGATGCTTGCCTCAAAACTGGGTTGACTTTAACCATTGGCGTAGTGACCTGTTGACCACACTTGAAATCTTCATCCTTCTTGTTCCTGCGCCATAATTTCATTATATTTTCTAGGCCGATAAAATAATCTGTCAGAGAGCTTGTAGGCTTCAAAACATCATGACATACATTGTTTGTGGACTCACTTCTTTGAGTTGATAAGATTCTCATCCAAAATATGTCCTTGTTGAAGACAGTAGACCATTTGTGTCTGATCTTGTAGATATCATGCAATCATGCATTACTGTGGAGGTTACCTACTTCAATCGTTAATGACCAAGTTTCTTTGAACTCCTCCACCGAATAACGTTTAGTCATGCATTTATAAAAAAGACCGGTGATGCTCTTCATAGCAACTCCGAAATGCACTTTTGAAGTTAATTTTTTGTAGATGTGCTATTGACATAATCTATGTCGTGTCTGTGGGAGACATTCTTCAATGGCCCTTGCCATCGCCTGGTCCTGATCGGTGAAAATACTTATTGGATGCTTATCACCCATTATTCAGATAAAAGCTTTCAATAACCATTTGAACGAATCAATAGTTTCCTCGGACAAGAAGCCAACCCCAAACAGAACTTTTTGCCAATGGTGGTTGACCCCATCAATGGGAGCGCAACATAAGTTGTACTTATTTAATCTATAGCTTGTATCAAAAAATACTACATCCCCAAAATAGTCATAATCTAGCCTGGACAAACCATCAGCCCAAAAAAATACTTCTTAATCTACCATACTCATCAGTTTGGAAATCCCATCCAAACATGTTATCGTCAGCTTGTCTCTCCATAAATAATTGTACTAGAGAATTGACATCTCCTTGTTCAATTTTTTGTCTTCTTTCTCTTTGAATGAAATTGAATGCATCCCTCTTCGTGCATTCCAAATTCTCCACACCACCAACCTCCGTTGGTATGAAGTTGTATGCATGCGTTGCTCCGATACCTGATCCTGTCATTGATCGCAGCACATTTGCATTTAAGTCAGTTGTCCTTCTACTGAAACGAAGAAGATGTTTATCACCACATTCAACCAAAGGATGGTTGTGACTCTCAATGAATTTCTTCATTGTCTAGTTACCCTCAAGATCAACTGCATAGCGAACCATTGCTTGACAACCAGTCCTCGTGTTTGACTTATTGTACTTAACTGGATTCATAACGTTACACTCTTTCTTCTGACCTGCTTTTTCACAAAGGTAGTCCTTGGACTTCATTTGCTTGGAATTTAACCAATAACTACAGTGGCCCTTATGAACACTAAATCCTACATGATGTGCATATGCGCAATAGTTTAAGTAAGCTTCTTGCTCATTGTGGACGGTGGTACTGAGAAACTTCTCTGCAATTGGATCACTGCAAACAGTTCTCTGCCCAGGTGACTGCACATTTGCACAAATTCAGTCCATTGTCAGTAGGATGAGAAAACCCAAAATAACACTATTATAAAGGAGCATTAACACAATATCAGTTCCACAAACCTTCATAATACCTGTATAATACCAACATAACACTTGAATAACACCACAAATAAGTAGCACACATGCATACATGAGAAAAATTCGAGGATAAAATTAAAGAGCCAACAAATTAACAACACAATAACAACAAAATTAACACACAAAAAACATAAAAACACTACCACAACAAGACTAAAAATAATATACAATAATACCATAATACCACAAAAAATTAGTTAAATAACACAACAATAAAACATAAAAAATACATAAAATTAACACTATAACTCACCGCCTGAACAAAACCAATATTATACCACATTAACAAACATTCACCATAAACCCTGAAAAAATAGTAACTCAACCCTAAAACCGAAATGACAGTACCGCAACGAAACTTAAAAGTACCGCAACAATAAAAACCAAAAGAACAAATAATAAACATATAAAAGTACCACCAAAATAAGTGTAACTAAAGCACTGTCATACCAAATTAAGAAGCCTTAATTTCAAACCCAAAATAACATAGTAACCCAGCGTAACACCAGAGTAAGACGAGAATAACACAGCAAAACTACGAACCACGCATAAGAATAAGCCTAAACCCTAACACAAAACTAAATACTCACTTCATTTTTGACGTCCGGCGAGATTAATGGCTGCATCGTCTCCAACATTTCGTCGTTCAGCGAGGATTCCATCAAAACCCTAAACCCTAAGGCAATGTAACAGCAGCTATTCAGCTGGGCACACTGTAAGCTGGGCGAGGCAAAATAGAAAGCGTAAAGAATAAATTATTGGGTATAGATCGGGCCAGGCACCTTTGTTTTTTTTTTTTTGGGTCAAAATTCTGTGGGGTTCATACAAGCCAGGTGCCATGACCTCTGCATCAGGCCGAATTTTCTTGTGCGGCGTCCGAACGGTCCTCTACGTTCGGACGCCACTTACGTAACAGCGCGTGGCGGAGTGGGGTCCTCATTTCTACGTCGGAAGTTTAAAAAAAGGCGGAAAGTCGGCCCGGCCCGGCCCAGCCACCCTGCCATTTCAAATCCCGCCAAAACGGCATTTTTGGTTCCCTCGCCGCTGCTTCTACCTTAACAGGAGAATAAAAAGCAGAAAAGTGTTATTTTGGCTCTGTTAGGGTTTTCGTAAATTATTCTTTTGTCTCTTTAGGGTTAATGAGAAGTGTATTTTCTCTTTAGGGTTTCTCTGTTGCTGCAAAAGATGGAGTTTGATTTCTCTCTTAATGAAGAAATAGGAAGCACAAATTACGAAAACAGCTCGTTTGAGACGGATGTAAGATTTACTTTCCCCAGAATTTTAGGGTTGAAGGGATGAGCAATAACCTATTTATGGTCGGTTTCCATGAAGTTTTTTCTGGAGTATTTTTAGTGTATTTTCAGTGTATTTTTAGAGTATTTTTAGAGTATTGCTGCTGGAGTATTTTTAGAGTATTGCTGCTGGAGTATTTTTAGAGTATTGTTGCTGGAGTATTTTTAGAGTATTTTTGGTGTAGTGCTGCTGGAGTATTTTTAGTGTACTTTTGGTGTATTGCTGCTGGAGTATTTTTAGTGTTTTTTTGGTTTATTTTTAGAGTATTCCTGCTGGAATATTTTAAGTGTATTTCTGGTGTATTTTTAGAGTATTGCTGCTGGAGTATTTTTAGTGTATTGTTGCTAGAGTATTTTTAGTGTATTATTGGTGTATTTTTGGTGTATTACTGCTGGAGTATTTTTAGTGTATTTTTAGTGTATTTTTAGAGTATTTTCAGTGTATTTCTGGTGTATTTTTAGAGTATTGCTGCTAGAGTATTTTTAGTGTATTGCTGCTGGAGTATTTTAGTGTATTATTGGTGTATTTTTGATGTATTGCTGTTGGAGTATTTTTAGTGTATTTTTGGTGTATTTTTTGAGTTTTCTTGCTGGAGTATTTTAAGTATATTTTTGGTGTATTTTTAGAGTATTGTTGCTGGAGTATTTTTAGTGTATTGTTGCTGGAGTATTTTTAGTGTATTATTGGTGTATTTTTGGTGTATTGCTGCTAGAGTTTTTTTAGTGTATTTTTGGTGTATTTTTTTAGTATTCCTGCTTGAGTATTTTAAGTGTATTTCTGGTGTATTTTTAGAGTATTGCTGCTGGAGTTTTTTTAGTGTATTGCTGCTGGAGTTTTTTAGTGTATTATTGGTGTATTCTTGGTGTATTGTTGTTGGAGTATTTTTAGTGTATTTTTGGTTTATTTTGTGTATTTCTTGTGTATTTTTGGTGTATTGCTGCTGGAGTATTTTTAGTGTATTTTTGGTGTATTGCTGCTGGATTATTTTTAGTGTATTTTTGGTGTATTTTTAGAGTATTCCTGCTGGAGTATTTTCAGTGTATTTCTGGTGTATTTTTAGAGTATTGCTATTTGAGTATTTTTAGTGTATTGCTGCTGGAGTATTTTTAGTGTATTATTGGTGTATTATTGGTGTATTGCTGCTGGAGTATTTTTAGTGTATTTTTGATGTATTTTAAGAGTATTCCTGCTGGAGTATTTTCAGTGTACTTCTAGTGTATTGTTTGGGTCATATACATGCCTGACTAACTCTATTGTATAATTTCAATTTGTAGTTACCTGCGGCAGGAAGTGATTCAAATGATCCAATTGCACACAATTTTCTTAGTACTATTGTTCATAATGAGGTAGAGGCTTACGAACACTATTGCGCTTATGCATATCATGTTAGATTCAGTGTCCGCAAGGATCATAGCAGTTACTGGCCTAACTCCAAGCAAATTAAGTCGAAGGAATATACCAGTGCAAAAGCGGGCCATAAGAAAGAGTCACTGGTCACAAATACGCTGAAGTACAGAAAAGCTGAAAGCAGGACTGGCTGTTAAGCAATGGTTCGTTATGTTGTTGACATTGACGGCAACTGGACAATAAAGAAATTTGTCGAAGGGCATAACCACCCCTTGGCGGAATCATCTGACAAGCACCTTCTACTATCTAGTTGGAAGATTAGCACGTTAAATGCAGATTTACTGAGATCATTGACAGGTTTATGGATTAGAGCAGCATACGCATTTAGGTTCCTTGCTACTGAGGTTGGTGGAGTAGAGAACATGGAGTGTACGAGACAAGATGCCTACTACTTCCTTCAAATGGATAGAAGAATTAGAATTCAACGTGGTGATGCAAACTCTCTCTTACAATTATTCATGGAACGACAAAATGATGATAGCATGTTTGCATGGGACTTCCAGACTGATGACGAGGGCAGACTGGGAAGCTTTTTTGGTGTGATGGGCCTTCTAGGCTTTACTATGATTGCTTTCGGGATGTTGTAACTACCGATTGAATAAGTAAAATTTATGTTGTGCTCCTTCTGTAGGGGTGAACCACCACTGGCAAAACGTCCTCTTTGGAGTTGGTTTTTTAGCCGACGAGACAATAGAGTCATTTAGTTGGCTAATCAAAAGTTTTGTTCGAATAATGGGCAACAAGCATCCAATCACCATTTTTACGGATCAAGATCAAGCGATGTCAAGGGTCATTGAAGAATGTCTTCCATTCACAAGGCATAGATTGTGCCAGTGGCATATTTATAAGAAGCTGTCTTCAAAAGTTCATTGCGGCGTCAAGTGTAAGAGCATCAACAATCTGTTCTGCAGATGCATGCGAGATTGTGATTCTGAAGAGGAGTTTGAACGTTATTGGGCTTTAATGATCGAGCAAGGAGACCTACACAGCAATGGGTGGCTACAAGATTTGTATCGCATAAGACATAAGTGGTCCACAGCATTCAATAAAGAAATATTTGGAATGAGAATATTGTCGACTCAAAGAAGTGAGTCCACAAATAACGTATGTCATGGTGTATCTAAGCTAACCAGTTCTCTCACTGATTGCTTTCTGGGTATTGAAAGTATTATGAAATCTTGGAGAATGAACGAGAAGGACGAAAACTTCAAAAGCTGTCAAACGGTGATTAAGCCCACAGTTAAAACAAGCCTAGTGTTGAGGCAAGCTGCTACGTATTACACCCGGAAGCTGTATTGCATGTTTGAAGAAGAGTTGTTGCATGGGTTATGCAGAGTAATTATTGATGTCGCAGGTGAGTGTGCTTCAAAATTCTATGTTAGGAATTTCGATAATTAAGAGACGAGTACACCCTGGATTGATAATTTCGATATGAATAAGTGCGAGATCACTTGTAGCTGCAATAAATTTGAAATGATGGGGTTACTCTGTGCTCACTCGCTACGTGTTCTTAATGAGGTAAAGGTAACAAAGATTCCAGAGAAATATTTGTTATTGTGATGGTCGGTAAAGGCAAAAAAAGAGATATATAAATCCTTTGAGTACATACGGATGAAAGACTCTGAAAAGTCCAGCCCAAGTTCAAGTGGAATCATATTTAGGTCACACTCTCAAAAGTTTATATACCAACTAATCAGTAAAGCAGGTGAAAATGAACGCGCTGAGACATACCTTCTTGATACCTTCAAGACGGCATCTATAGGTATAGATGATATATTAGATGGGAAGGATCCTAATCCAAATAAAATTACCAAAAAGCAAAAATCACGCACGATAACCAACAATGTAGATGATCCCGCAAAAATGAGACCCAAAGGTATTTCTAATGCAAGGTTGAAAGGATACTGAGAAAAGGTCAAGAGAACTAAGAGTATGTACTTCTACATTCTAAACAATTTAATAGTTTGTTTTGGTTAACTCGTCGCTAAAATGTACAACTTTATGCAGGAAAAAATCGGGAAGGATCCAGTAGAGAAGAACCACAGATAAATGTTACGGCTGAACCATCTTACAATTTGCCTTTTCAACAGGAAAATGTTACGCCTGAACCATCTTACACCGCATTACTGATGCACTCCATTACCGGGTTGTGACATGATTGTTATGTTACACTGGAGTAGACAAGGAAAATACAACCATGTTATGACTATGTCAATAAATACATGATTGAGAATAATATTTTGTAGTTTTCTGTAATATATTTTTTTATTTTAATAAAAATGCCCAGTTACACTCAACGTTCTTAATTTTAGTATTCTACCAGCAAACAATGCAAGTACAATGCAAGTATACTGCAAATACAATGAATGTATACTGAAATTACACCTGCACACAAAAATACACTGAAAATACACTAAAAATACACCAAATTTCTGCAATTCAGAATTCAAGCAATAAACGAGTAAAATTTTGTCTATTACACATCATTGTCACACCAATGAGCTACATGTTGACGTGCATTAATAAATTACGCTGAAAATACATCTTCACATAATAATACACTGAAAATACACCTGCACATTAAAATATACTGAAAATACACCAGACTATGCACTAGACTTCTGGATTTCAGAATTGAAGCAGCAAACAAGTAAAAACGTCCACAAACATATTTCTGGACTTCAGAACTCAAGCAGTAAACAAGACATACATTGAAAATAAACTGAAAATACACTTGCACACTAAAATACACCCAAAATACACTGAAAAAACACTGAAATTACACCTGCAAACAAGAATACACTGAAAATACACCACTTTCCTGCACTTCAGAATTCAAGCAGTAAGCAAGACAGATACACCTGAAAATACACCAGATTTATGGACTTCAGAACTCAAGCAGTAAACAGGACAGATACACTGAAAATACACCTGCAAGCGAGAATACACTAAAAATACACTGAAATTATACTACTTTCCTGAACTTCAGAATTCAAGCAGTAAACAAAGCAAATAAACTGAATGTACACTGAAATTACACCTACAAACAAGAATACACTGAAAATACACCACTTTCCTGCACTTCAGAATTCAAGCATTAAGCAAGACAGATACACCTGAAAATACACCAGATTTATGGACCTCAGAACTCAAGCAGTAAACAAGGCAGATACACTGAAAATACACTAAAAATACACCTGCAAGCGAGAATACACTAAAAATACACTAGTTTCATGCACTTCATAATTCAACAAGTAAACAAAGCAAATACAATGAATGTACACTAAAATTACTGCAAAGAAGAATACACTGAAAATAAACTGCAAATACACCACTTTCTGCACTTCAGAATTCAAGCAGTAAGCAAGACAGATACACCTGAAAATACATCAGATTTATGGACTTCAGAACTCAAGCAGTAAACAAGGCAGATACACTGAAAATACACCTACAAGAGAGAATACACTAAAAATACACTGAAAATACACTACTTTCCTGCGCTTCAGAATTCAAGCAGTAAACAAAGCAAATACACTGAATGTACACTGAAATTACACCTGCAAACAAGAATACACTGAAAATACATTGAAAATACACAACTTTCCTGCACTTCAGAATTCAAGCAATAAACAAAGCAAATACACTGAATGTACACTGAAATTACACCTGCAAACAAGAATACACTTAATGTACAATCAAATATCTAATAGTTTATATCTACATATTTCGTATACAAACTCAGCCCTAAATCGTGACATTTCGGCTTGCCAGTTTTTCTTTTCTTTCCAAATAATTTTTTCTTTCTTCACAAGTGTCTCGATATATTTACACACAAAAATACCGCAGTCGACGCTGTTGCTCTGTGTGGGAAGTCCTTTGGACACAAGAACTTTCCACTCATCGGGCTTAGACGGAAAAGCACTCCCGAGTTCAGCATCAAGAAACTTTATCTGAAAAAATGTCATAACAATTAAAATAATTGTAAGCCTGACAAAACAAGAAATTTGTTCAGATAATAAATAATTGTAAGCTTTACAATTTGCATACCACATCGTGTGCAACTGCCGCGTGCGTTTTTTTCGGCAAAGAATCTAAAAATCTTCATTCTTGATACACTGGACTTCCCGCAAGTAGAGTGCAATGCCCCCCATGAATTATTGGTACCAAAATTAATTCTGCTCCAGCAACAGCCTCCCTAGTGACATGTGTCACAATATTTTTTAGAGGATGGCGTCTGTACATCTGCACAAACAAATTAATTGACCTTATTAGTTGGAGAGGTGCAAGATTCCTAACTATTAATTTAAATGTCGAATTTTACATATTGCACTGGAGACACATATACATAGTTTTTGTACAATTCGGTCGATTGACGCCTCTTATTTTATAATGTAAGTTCAAACATGTCTATATGCTCAGTTCCTACTTCTTTACTATTCCACAGTAACTCAATACAATTATGAGATATTACAATATGTCCTCGGTGAAATATCACATCGTCGCTGTATTACAAAGAAAATAACAAACTATTAGACTTTATAAAGGAATAAGGCAGTATAGAAAAAGTAATTTGCATTTACTTACTCAGCTTTGTATTTGTTCAAACAGGTATCTATGACATGCTGCATCTCAGTTGTTAATAGATTTCTGTCAGGGAACTCAATGGCTGGACAGTCAACAGCAGGGACATCACCTTGAAATACAATGAGAGCTCGTTGTTCATCCTCCTCCGCTGCTGTAACCGTATCCAAGTCCTCTTTCCCAGCTTCATCTATGTGTGCAGCCTCCTGTTCTTCCAATGGCGGATTGTCCAATACGGACTTCAGAAGTTGTTCTTCCGTTATTGGAACGGTTTTCTTCTTCTTAAGTACAAAAAATGGGGATACAATAGCCTTCCTTTTCTGGTCGCCTCTGGACTTAACCCTTCGGACTAAGCTCCCCATTGGCATTTCAGTAATGGCTACCTCCCCGTGTTCCCCATTCCCCTCATTTATTGTGTCTTCAGCAGCAGGTTCCTCTACTAAAGCTGTAGTCGACATTGGAACTACAGGATTCGGAACCTTAAGCCCAGATTCTTCTTCCCTCTCTTCCTCCATCTCTTCCTTCATGTATGTAGCAGGGTATTCACCCACAAAAGGGCTTTCTTTGGGTGATTCTATGTCACCTTTATTTAATTTCTCTTTTATTTCCTTAATGTCGATCTTAACCGACACAATATCAGTCTCTAGACTGTCTAATCTGTTATTTGTATTTTCTACGAATTTCAAAACAAAATTATGAAGCTCCATAAGAGTTTGGTCTATCTTTTCTATACGACTGATAATGCCTTCTTGTGTATGTGAATATGTAGGCTGCGGGGTGCTTTGACTTGTTGCCTCGACAGAATCAGTAGGAGAAGAGATATGATCCCCTCTAGGGGCAAGTAATGGTTGCTCGTCCTCGCGGACATCATCAAATGAATCGAGAACCTACATGTGTATTTAGTAGAACTAATAAATATCTGATCTAATATATAAAAAATAATTTTGAAATGATAGAAAAAAAATTACTACGTACTTGTACAGTGCTAAGTCTTTGAAATATTAAATGAATCTTTGCTGGTTTCCAGCCCGTTTTTGTTCTCCACCTCAACATGCGAGGTCTGGCGTCAGGAATTGCTGGGGCTATCACAGTTGTCAGCTCGTAAAACCACAGCTGCAGAGCAAAAATTAAATCAGTATTTCACATTAATAAAATAATTCATATATATTTATGTAATTGGGCATGAAAATGGACTAACCGTCAGAAGAAAAATAAATCCATTGAAGTATCCCATTTTCTGGCCTGTCTTTATTTTAATGCTGCACCCGTTAATTTGCTCGATTAGGTGCTCACACACCATTGCAAGCCAATTTATTGATGAAAAAGAATCTAAATTTTCAGCAAAAGCATATAGCCCTTTGGGTACCCTAAGATTGTTGTATGGAAAGAATAAGTTAGATAACAAAAACTTAATAATTAGTTTGACAACTTCTGTGGATGACTCTGGGAGTGGCCCATCCACTAAATCTTTTTTGCCATATTGGCATCAACATCGGGAATGTGTCTTTTGCCCCAAGTTGCTACAACTCCTCTATTTGGCATGTCAATTAACACTGCAACTTGGTCAGCATCAAACCTTATCTCCTTCCCCCCCATTCTGAATGTCAGCTTCTCCATATCCCAACAGTTTACTATGTGCATGGTCAGGATGTGATCTTGAGTATAAGAGGGGAGATCAAAAAACTGAGTGACCTTCAATTCTTCAAGTCTAGCCCAAGTTTCCTGAGAGAGGGCTGGCCTGACCTTGTCCAGAACTAGTCTAAATGTTGATGGCCGGCATCTGCAATACATGGATTGTTTGTTCATCAACCTGCATGAGTAATATTCATGTTATTAACACTGAAAACACTTGAAAAATACACTAAAAGAAAAACATAAAGCTAGAATACACCAAAAATACACTGAAAATACACTTAAAATACACTAGATTTTTACCTAGTGTATTTTTACTGTATTCACAGTATATTCCTAGTGTCAATTTGAAAATACACCAAAAATACACTAAAAACACACTGGGTTTCGACCTATTGTATTTTTAGTGTATTTTTGGTGTATTCCAAGTGTATATGTGAAAATACACAAAAAATACACTAAAAATACACTAAAAATACACTAAGTTTTACCTAGTGTATACCTAGTGTATTTTAACTGTATTTATAATGTATTCCAAGTGTATATTTGAAAATACACCTAAAATACACTGAAAATACACTAGGTTTTACTTAGTGTATTTTTAGTGTATTCATAATGTATTCCAAGTGTATATTTTGAAAATACACCAAAAATACACTAAAAATACACTAGGTTTTACCTAGTGTATTTTTAGTGTATTCATAATGTATTCCAAGTGTATATTTTGAAATACACCAAAAATACACCAGGTTTTTACCTAATCTATTCTTTATGTATTCATGGTGTATTCCTAGTATATTACTGAAAATACACAAAAAATATACTAGAAACACACTGTTTTGAGCTAGTATATTTTTAGTGTATTTTCAGTGTATTCCAAGTGTATATTTTAAATACACAAAAAATACACCAAAAATACACTAGGTTTATTTTTAATGTATTTTTGGTGTATTTTTTATGTATTTTCAGTAAATCACTTGGAATACACTGAAAATACACTAAAAATACACTAGGTTTTTACCTAGTGTTTTTTTACTGTATTCATGTTGTATTCCTAGTGTATTCTAGAATTCTCTAGAATACACCAAAAATACACTAAAAATACACTAGGTTTTTACCTAGTGTATTTTTTATGTATTCATGGTGTATTCCTAGTGTATTAGTGAAAATACACCAAAAATACAATAAAAATACACTAAAAATAAACATAGTGTATTTTTGGTGTATTTTCAAATATACACTTGAAATACACAGAAAATACACTAAAAATACACTAAAAATATTTTTAGTTCAAAACATTATATTTCTAGTGTATTTTTGGTGCATTCCAAGTGTATTTGAAAATACACTAAAAATACACTAAAAAAGCATGCACAGCCCGAGCAAACTTACCACAACGTTTCTCCTGCCATGCTCTCCTTCTTGGACTTCTTCTTTCCCTCCTTTAATGACTTCATCGGCTCCTCAACTACTGGGTTCTCCGAATCCGTATCAGTCTCTTCTGATCCTGATCCAGTGCCTTCCTCCCACAATATCTCCTCTGAATTGGCCGACGACATTGTCGATAAGATTTAAAACTAAAATTCTCAGTGGATTCCAAAAACCCTAGCAGAGCGAACACGTTTTTAGGAATTTATTCTATGCGTCGATAAAACCATCGAAACCCTAAACTGAAACGTTTTTAGGAAGAGGAGATGTACGACGCTCGGGTAGGACCCAAAGGGAATGTCAAAGTCGCGGAATTTGAAATGGCGGGGTGGCCGGGCTGGGCCGGGCCGACTTTCCACCTTTTTTATTTATTTCCGACGTGAAAATGAGGACCTCACCCCTCCACACATCATTACTTACAGAGTCCTGAAGGAATATTTTGCCCCCGACCTCCTGAGTTGATTGGTAACTTAGGAGGCGTTTGGGGCAGCTTATTGAGGGCAGTTGCGTTTTGATTAAGTCGGAGCCATGTTTGAATAAAGCATTACGACCCGCTTAATCCCACCGCCCATACCGCGCTTAATAATTTTATCCTCTGGAGTCGGAAGCAGGCGGTGTTTAGCTTATCGCGCGGTTTCGAGTTTATTTTCCAAGGGTACCCTTCTGCTGCTCGTGCGCGTCCCCCTCCCCTCTCGCAATCACCGGTGAGCACCATCCCGGATACTGCTCGGAGAATCGACGAGATCATTGAGCACCACCGCGAGATCTCGTTCCCTGTTCGGCTAGATCGCGAGTTCTTGCCTCTCGTTGTACTCCTAACCCGAGATCCACCGTATTTCATCTGATCTTTCTTCCACGGTAGGAGATCGAAGGTAAATTTCTTCCGCGAGTACTCCTACTGTCACTCATACTCTTACGGAGAAATTTGTTTCCATTTCTGCAGCCAATCGAGGGTACGAGTTTTGGATCTAGGTTTTGGATACTGATTTCCGTTGTATTGCTTTGTTTTCTTCTAAACAATCGCCAATAGTTAAAGTGTTCTTTAGAATTTGAATGCCAACAAGAGCCTCCCCACCCCCTCCTCTTACTTGGTTCTTCATGTTGCCCGAATTTGAACGCATCCGCATCTGTGCATTTTAAGATGGCAAGATTCGCGTGCAAATACCACTTCTTATCTAACCCGTAATCTGTAATTTTTACTTGTGAATCATCTTATCTTCCTAAGAAAGGATATATTTATTTTTTAATTAAAATAATGATATTTTTAATGTGATACTGAAATTATTAAATTGTGATTTATTTTTTAGGGTATAGGAACTTGAGTAAAGATACAAAGAAAGTTGAATAGCTAGTCAAGAGAAAAAAGGAACAAGTAGGATGAGAAGATTAGAGGTAGTTTTTCCTTCTTCCCAATTAATGTAGACTGAGATTGGAATCCATGACTGAGGATTCAAAAATTATTGTTTATATTTAATACCTCTTATTTATTGTAGTTGTAATGTATAAATGCCCCTATCATTCCAAAGTCTTTAGAAACATAAAATTATCTTCAATGAGCATATCCCCACTAACACGTCTAAAACACACTGATTATTACAGTTTGTAAAACAAACCCTGAATTGTTTTATAAAACTCGAGTTGTACATAGATGTTAGAAATCTTTAAGAAAGGCAAATCCAACAAAAAATATTTAATTTCTAACTTATGATGCTCATAAAAATATGTAAAAATATACTCAAAATATAATCAAACATACTTTATAATCCAATGAAATCCTTTAAAAATCAAGCATAAAACAAAATCAGATAAATTAATTGAGTATAATAAGAGTTATTATGCTTGAACGGTTTTCATTCTATGAATCAGAGTTTTTTATCTGTTTTCATCTTTTTTATCTGTTTTCATTCTATGAATCAGAGTTTTTTGTGTTAATAGTTTTTTGTCTGTATTCTCTCCAAATTTGCATCACTCAGTTTGTTGTGCCTCCCACATAAGAGTTTTTTTGCTTTATTTTAAGATAGGTTTCGGGAGGGATTTCTTGTGTATTGCTACTAAAATTTTGAATGTGAAGTGTTAAGTTATTTGTCATTTCTTTATTCCAGTTTTTTTTGCCATTTCTAAAGTGTGACAGTAAAACTTTTGTAGTCATTTGATTCATCTCTATTTGTTCTTGAATGCAAAAAAACTTGGATTTCATCATTGTTTTGATAAATAATAAAGTTCAATCAAATTTTATAACTCTATTAAGGAAGATGTAAGATTTCACAAATTTGTTCTATTTTAGCTTTGACCAAAATTTAGGATTGATCAATTGATTTCTTTATTATCATTCTAAACAAGTTATTTACCCCTATAGCCATTATAAGTTATTTGCTTACCCTTCCTAGCATTGCAAAAGATGTAGCATTGACTTTGCCTTCTCTTGTACATTGAGCTTTTGCTTAATTTAAACACAGATATTTGAATACTGGCTTATCCCTTCATTTCTCAAAATTTGCCATGAATTAGTTTCAATTTTAAACACATCTTGTATTGTTTTTTATTTGTTTATTCTTTTGGTGGTGAAGATTACATCAATATCTTTAGCTTTTTAGTTATGAATGTATTGGATGTTATGTATGCAAAATAGAATTCATGCTTGTATTGTGCAGCTCTTACATTGTTTTATTAGCAATGGTTAGGAAAAATGAGGCCGGTACCTCAGCAATATGGGATAAGGAGGGTACGAACATTTTCAGCAGCATCTCGCATCAATGAGATTAGCGCGGTAATAGGCCATCCACCCATTTCGAGTAAGGAAGGTTGGCTGAATATAGCTCGAAGTTTAAAGAGCGAGACGGGTAGAGATTACGAAAAAGTACAATTTAAAAACAAATGGGATCAATTGAAGAAAGGCTGGAAATTGTGGAAGGGGATGAAGCATGGATATACGAGTACAGGGTGGGATCCCGCTAAACGGACAATCAATGCTTCAGATGCTTGGTGGGCCGAGAAAATTGAGGTGAGATTTTCTTGTTTGCAAAATTGTTACTCCATTTCTCATTGATTATAATATTTTTTTCATTTAAGCTATTATGTCCCTAAACCCCAATCTCAACGTTCTGTTACAGGCAGTGCCAGCATTGAAAAAATTCAAATAGAACGGAATTGAACCAGAGTTGGAAGAAAAATTAGACATGATGTTTAGAGGGGTGGTGGCTACAGGGAATTATGCAGTCAGCCCTAGTCAGACAGGGTTTACTGGAATTCCAGAGGATCCGCACCAGATCCAGTGTATGTTGACGATGAAATACATAATGTCAACCAGATGGAGATGGGTGAGTCGAGCTCACGCGTAGAAGAGGCCCGGGCGGGGGAGAAAGAAGAAAGAAAAGGACAGTATTCTGTTGGATAAGCTCGACCGTCTCATTGACGCTTTTGGAGCACCACCGCCAGCTCCAGCTCCTGACTATGTTATCTTAGAAAGTATTTGGATTTTGTCTTCTATCCCTGAAGTGGTTGCGGACAGACAATTCTATGCAATTTGTATGAAAAAACTGGAGGATCCAACACGCAGACAGATATTCATGGCGATGGAACTAGATATGTGCGTCGAATATCTGCGTGTTATTAGGGATGACTGAGCTCATTTATGTTTTTCTTGTCTTCTGTATTGTACTCTTTGATGTTGTGTACGCAGATGTTATTTGAACTTATGTTTTCTTGATAACTGTACTTCTTCATGACCGAACTCAAAAACTAATTAGTAGTGTTTTATGCATTTGGAGTTTTATTTTAATTGTAGCTGGTTTGATCTGTCTAATTTCTTCCTTATTCTAGCATGAATACACAGCACGAACGTCGTAAGAGAATGGCATTGGCTGCAGCTATTGCCATAATATTCTTCGGAGTATTATCGATCGAGCGACCTTCGTTTACCCCGTATGACCTCCACCTATGTCGGGGACAAATGGGTTGGCGAGATGCTTTCGGGACATCCGATTCGTTTCGGCGAACATATTTAGAATGTCCGTCTCGATATTTTTAGATCTACTTCACGAGTTATCTCTAAACCATGGACTTCGAGGTTCTTCGAGAACATCACGAAGAGAGTGCGGCCATAACCCTATATATTTTGTCGCAGAATGAATCGATTAGAGCTGCCATGGAGAGGTTTCGGCATTCATCCGAGGCCTATCGGCCGCTATTTCTCTAAAGGCATAGAAGCACTTGCTAGTCTAGCTACTAAAATCGTCGAGCCGGAGGATCCATCATTTGCTCATACCCGGTTCAAATTTTAAATGATCCCCGTTACATGCCTTATTTCAAGGTAATTTTTATTTTCTTTACGTACATACAAAAAAAATTCTTCTAACATATGCAGAACAGAACTGCATAGGTGCAATTGATGGTACTCACGTATATGCTCGAGTAGCCAGTAACGATAAGGTGGCTTTCATTGGTCGAAGTGGTTCACCAACTCGAAATGTCATGGCGGTATGTGACTTCAACATGTGTTTCACGTATGTTATGGCGAGGTCTGTGAAGGGAGTGCACATGACGGTCGAATTTTCTCGTATGCCACTACAAATAGATCGTCGGGTTTTCCTCAACCGCCTCGGGCAAGATATGATTTTTAATAGTCTTACTTATATGTGCTTATTGTGCATAAAAATAACTATCATAACAGGGAAATACTATTTGGTCGATGTTGGATACCCTATGCAGAGAGGGTATTTAAAGCCATACCCAGATACGAAATACCACATCTCGGATTTTGAGCGTTCTAGTGGCGTCGCCCGGGGCAGAAAAGAAATGTTCAACAAGCGACACTCTTCTTTGCGCGGTGTGATCGAAAGAACATTCGGCGTTTGGAAGAATAAATGGGTCATCCTACGCGATATGTCGTCGTACCCATACCAAAAGCAGACACACATCGTAATTGCTACGATGGCGCTTCACAATTTCATTAGACGGCATCCCTCTCGGTACGATACAGATTTCAACATGGCTGACGCTGACGAGAGTCATATCCCCTCTGATGAATACGATTCTCATCTTGGGGATTCTACTCTAGAGGACGTCATACAGTATGAAGAATTTGTTACACAGGATGCGGAAGGTGCATCGGAGATGGCTGATTTGAGGGAGCATATCACAGATGCGATATGCGACTCCTGAACTGATTTTATGTGACTTTATACTGATTTTGTTTCAATATCTTATGTATGTGAAATATAAGACCACTTTATATTTCAATAGTTGAATGAACCTTTGAATTTAACCTAAAAATTGATCTTGTTTTTGTTTATGGTGCTTTTTCCATCCTTTATCCTGTAAGGCCCCGCTGATGAGGCTCCTTTGCTTTCGACAAGAATTATGTAAGATTTATTTTTATGTTTCAATTGTCACCCACATATGTTGAATATATTCTTATAAGAAAAATACTTTCTGATTTTCATGTTTAATACACCTTACTTGAATTAAATCTTTACTTCTCTTTTTCTTTGCTTTGTGAATTGCAATGTTTTGACTGCTATGTATGTTTGTGTAATGTTGAGCTTTCAATTACTCTATAATGGAGGAACATTTTCTTTTATCGTGGATTTTATGATAGAACAAGCATGAAGGCTTATTGCCTATTCCTTGGGGATTGTTGCAGTATTATCTTGCCTACTAAACCAGTGAAATTTGCTATCAGAGTAGCCTCTCAACTGCTAGTGCAGAATCAGAATCAGGATTGATGCATAAAAAATGTAATATAAATAGGTAGGAAGTGTTCCTATTTTCTATCAAAGTAAAAGATAAGTAGTAATATTTATTACATTAACATTTATGGGGTTGTACATTAGCTTTCCTCTACTTCCATTCAGCAAGAAGCCATCATTTCTGAGCTCTTCTTCCTCGCAGCGTTAAAGTCATTTGTTAAACCATACTTCTTCACTGTTATGTTAAATCCTAATTCTGTTGCATTTGATAAGCACATGATAGCTCATCATTTCATCACAGTTGTAAAATATAGGAAAATTTACATATAAACCACGTAATTATTATGCATTTTTAATTCATTAGAAGGTGTAATTGAGTTGCATACATGTAAAGTTGAACGTTTAGATATTACATATGTAAATACATAAGAATTATGTGGTACGTATGTGAATGCCGATAATTTCTATTACATAAGTTGCTTGCATGTTTCGTTAAATTTGTTTCTGAATAATCAATATGTATAATTTGTTTCAAAATTTGAATTTGTGATTAAAATTTTATAATGAAAATTCTTATTATACAGGTTTAATTATAATAAGCTTGTATAACTTTTGAGTGGCTTAAAATGGGCGAAGAAATTGACCAAATTCTAGCATACTTGCTTAAATATCAAAGAATTTGAGCATGGTGTTAAGCCACCAGCAGACCAACTCGAGGTCAGTGTGAAATCTTTTCCTATCTTGTGAGATGAATGAAGCCAGCTTGAACCAACATCTGCAAGCCAATGTCTGGTTTTGGCATACATGTCTAGGATTCTAAAAACCAGACATAAATGTTACAATCAAATTGCTTATAAATGTTGGTTTAACCTTTATCCTGAGGCAGTGGAAAGGAATGCTGTTGGAAATTTGGCTTTTAATGCCTTTAACTTTTTCATTATTTCAGAAGTTTAGCCTTGTTATGCTCATGATAAAATAAAGTAGGCATAATATACTGCTTCGATCGGTTTAGCCTTTAACACGAGGCGGTGGAAAGGAATGCTTGTTGGAAATATGGCTTTTAATGCCTTTACCTTTTGCGAGTTAAACTCTTGTTCAATTGTCCGATGGAGGGGTTGGGCTTTATTGCTTGATCCTTTGCTTATTTGGTTGGCTTAACGTATCTTTGCTATTGAGGGGTTAATTTTTTGTGGAGTTCGATCTAACTCGTTTTCTTTTCTGGTAAATTGCAACTCTTGAAAACTTACATGCAGAGTTACTTGGCCTATTGGTTCAAGTCTATGTGGTAGGAATTAGAAAAAAATCACTTATCTTTGTAATAATTTTCTCTACAATAGCGGCAATTCCAAAGAGCTACATACTATTGCTTAGGTTACTTCTAAACCGAAGCATGTTGGAGGAGTTGATATTCCAAATTTGGATTTTATCGATCTTATGTGCAAGTCAAAAATCATTCTAAGGCATTACAACTTCTCTTCTCTTCTTGCTTCATGGTGTATTGAACACTATGGTGCCTTATGATATAGGAGTAGAAGTAAGATTTCTCCTTATTGGTAAAATTTGTGTCAACTTGCGGTGAAACTGGAAGAGCTATTAATTTTGAGATTACTATTAAATAGTAATCTGATGTTCTTCTTTGATCACCGGCTTGCGAGTCTGGTCTTTATGTGAAAATTTTGGTAATGCTGTTTTTTCAATGGATAAGTCTACATGATCTTATCAAAATTAAAGATTTTAATTGATAATATAGTAGCTGGTCCCTTTCTAATTGGAGTAAATACATTTGGTTTAAAGGGCATTCCAGCATATTTGCTTTATTTGCTTGGAAATTTTTGGAAGTGCTCTTTTTTCGAAAGGAAATATGGTTAACATATGCTTGTGTTCTTTGTTATGTTGATCATGAAAATTACAAGTGGGTAGCCTTCTTGTTCGATGTTTGTAGATCTTATCATGTTCCGGTTTTCTAATTTCAAGAACGATGGATGTTTCGGTTTTCGAATTCTTGGGGTTCCATATGGACATTCAAAGATAGACTTGAAGCATCTTCACTTGTTGGATGGTGCTTATTGGGGAAGAAAAATAATGATAGGGAATAACTACTCTTTTATTACGAAACTTCGGCTTTAAATGATCTTAAATTTGATGTGCCGACCTTACTAATTTCTCTCTTCTCTTTTATTCCGCATCATGATTTCGATAGGGAAATGCTGCTTGCTTGTTACTAAAATAACTTGTTTCGAAATTATTCGATACGCTTCATGATTCTGACTGCGAAGACGAGATCCTCCTTCATGAATAAAATACGTAAATGCATAGGAATTGGGTAGTGTGATTTCATGGATTGGCTTTAAAATCAGTTGTACGTGTCTTTAAAACAGCATGGATGACATTATGTTTTCTAAGGCAACCGCTGTTTTGAAGAGGACCGTTTCCTTCACTGTTCAGAATTTATCTCCATGAAGTTAATTTCTCTCCATTGATACCCTATGGTTATAACTAGCTTTCTTCTACTTATAATTTGGATTTAAAAGTGCTTCATATTCTTCTGCTGCATATTTAATGGTATGCAATGCTTATATATATATTGTTATTGCTACATATCATCTGCTACATATTTATTGCCTAGTATAAGCTGCTACATGTTCACTTATTGGGAAGGCTGGAAATGGTTTTGCCGATTCTTTGGAATGGTTTTACTGCTTGTTTGGAATGTTTTTACTTGCCTCTTGCATGTTGTGAATGGATTTATTGGCAAGGTGGAAATGGTTTTAAAGTGTACTTTGTCTTCAATTACTGCAATTGTGCAGTTTTTACTCTATTAGAAAAGGAATTTGTAATAATTGTATCTTTAGGGTGTTTGAGTGATGTGAATTGCAGCGACAAGTGGTTAGAACTTCATGAAATAATTGTAAATCATTTTGTATTGAAGTAATAAAAAACTTTGCTGCTCTTTCCCCGTGGATGTAGGTCATTTCGACCGAACCACGTAATTTGTTGTCTCTTTTCTGATTATTTGGTTTTACTTATATGTTGGTGTAATGTTAAAATTCTGTAATGAAATTTTCAGCAAATTTCTGACTTCACAAAAAACTGTATGCATGTATACATATCTGAATAATGAACCCAGAAATTTACAACAGACGCTGACAAATTGAATACCTGTGCTCTTCATTAAATTCAAATAAACAACCAGATTTCAGCAGCTTCTCTGCACTAAAGCCAAGAACAACCAAATTTGGAGTATGTGGTGAAAGGCATTGGGTGAGTTGCTCTCTCAAAACATTTAAAATCACACTTGAATGACATTGAGTGAGTTGCTACCTTTTCCCTAACTGAAATAGTAGCAGCTTGGATGGCCCAGAGCTTGAGGTTACTGCTTCTTCAAAGGGCTATCTATATTCTTCTTTCCACTAACCGATTCTTCAAAATCATAGTTTAAATGTACATTTAATTATTTTGTGCAAATAGATATGACGGTTTGGTTTTATAATTATTGCCAAATTGATCAACGGTAGGAGGTCACTCCATAGATGCCAAATTGATACGAGCTTCACTGCTTGGCTGCTTGTACGAGAAAATTTCTCATGGCAGGTTTGCCTTTCACATCATCCTTTATACGTAATACTACTGGCAGGTACTTGGTATTAAAATTTGAAAACTCTTTGGCATGGTAGTTGTGAAATCTTGCTTGAACAACGAAAACTTAAATGAATTTTTTTAAATTAGTTATGGAAGTTGTCCTAGTTACAAAATGCTGAATGAAAGTTTATGAAATATTCATATATTTTGAAGTTATCCTAGTTCCAAAAGGTTCCAAGCTATTCGTAGACCCATGCCTCAACACCCTTGCTGCTTTAGAATTTACATATATACCACCCAGTTTATATGTATTTACATGCCTAACGCCTAAGGTTAACTTTTTAATACTCACATGTTGGGCCATCCTTACTTTGACTCCATCTGCTCTTATAATTACTGAGCTATTGGTTTTATTATTTTTTGGGAAGCTTTACATATATCCCTTTTGAGCTCAATAAGCAGTTAGGCCCCTCCATTTTTAAAGTATGCACTTGTTGAGTTCTATTTTTTTTTGCATCTTTTAACAAATAGCAATTTTGTTGAACTTGTATTTTACCGTTGCCAGTGTTGTTTTGGAAAGTTTACATACATACCATAGAATTCATTTATGCTACACTACCTGGTGTATATTACTTTTTAAAAGTTAATGAAACATCCTCTGCTCAAACAAGAATCCACATATTTGTTGATGTGGTTTTCTTGGTTTTTTTTGTGCGATCCAAAGGAGGGACCTAATTTCTTGGTTTGGGAGAAACAGGGCAACCTAAATTTGAGTTCATTGTCGTAATGGGATAGAGAGTTGCAATTTTAATATTGAGGGAATTAGTTTGAAGTTAGCAAAATTTTATAATATGGTTGCCTTGTTGGAACCTATTTAACGGTTCAATTGTTCGAAGTAACACATAAAAGAATATTGTGTAATTATTATTATTACTTCAAAAGTGGTAAGGCTTACATAAGACGGAAATATTATCATACAGCTGAGCTTGTATTTACTTTTGATTTTTTGTATAGCTTGGAATAAATCCATTGGGTCTTTGTTTATTTTCCTAATAATAGCTTCAATGGCTGAAAGTGATTCATGTGAAGCTCAGGGAAGATTAGAGTGGATTGAAGGATTTGCTAGATCTCCCGCATTGCTTGCTTTGTCTCGGCCTTGATAATTTTGGCACCTTCGACTTGGTTTACCCTTGCATTTAAAACATCGATATGTTGCAACATTCTATTATTTCTTGCAAGCAATTTTGTTTAAGAAGCTGATTTTTTTTCTTTCTTGATTCCATAACAATTAAAAAAGTGTTAAGCTTGATCAATCCCACATGTTTTGGCTATTACTTAATACATTTTTTTTAGGAAGGGAAACATAGCTCGATGCTTCGATGAAAACCTTGAATTGATGTGAAGCAATTCATTGAAGTAATTCATTGAATTTCTTTTTAATCGATTGTGAATATTTTATGCATTCTCTTGTGGTTATCTATAATTAGGTTAATTTTTTATTACGTAATTATATATTTGCGGGAAAATGAGCTACGAGTCGCAGGTAAAGTCCGAACGAGTACTATGTCGATGCGGCTTGCCGTCCGTAATACTCATGTCACGTCGGAAAGCATAGCTACGGGCGACGGTTCTACGGATGTCCTCGGTGGGGACGAGGATTAGAAGATTGCGAGTTCTTCAGTGGTTTGATAATACATACGAAACTACATTATCTCGACTAGAACACCGTTGCTCGGGGATCCATGGTATCACAAGTTCGAGACATTGCTTCTAGTTCGACTTGCTTCCGCACGGACAAGTTTACTCACGAGTTACGTGGTGTCGGAACCAAAGAACAACCATCGTGACATGCTCTTACATCATAAAATGAATGCTGTCATTTTCTCCTTGTAATTTTAACTTGCTACTTCTTCTTTTTATTTAGGTTTCGTGAAACTCACTTATTAGGTGTGGTCTCTATGTATTTTGTATTTAGGTTTCGGATTGTACTTGTATTTTATTTGGATGTACATTAGTTATGTAAATGTCTTGTTGTATTTTGAAAACCTTTCATTAATATGTTTAATGCGGTTTTAAAATGAAAAATGTTTGAGTGGTGTATATGTGAATAATTCTTAAGCGATACAATGCTTGTCATTTTCGACTTGTTCGAATATTTATTAGTATAAAAACGACTCATAGATCAATGTGTCGTATGAATTAAAGCTTCGTGTTTAGCGCAAATCAAATATTTTTATTCATTTTTAAAGTTTCTTACTGACTTATATTTAAGCTTGAATGATTTACAAAATTATAAATTTGAATATTTTTTTAATACGGTAAAAAAATTTGATGATTGTGATCGAAATTTAAAGCGAGCTTAAGAACTAATGGCATGCATGATAAATGATATTTGATGGTAGATTACAAGCATATTAGTACATTTGAAAGGGATTGGTTAGTGAGGTGAGGTACGCAAGATTTACGTAAGAATTGCATTGTATATAAGTAAATATTTAAATGAAAAATTTTTTATTTAAAAATATTTGTCGTTAATTTTTAAATAAGATTTTATACTTAATAAAATTTTTTAAGAAAAAAGTAACGTAAATTGTTATTTTTCTACAAACAATTGCGTATAAGCGGTTTTTAAGCCGTGAAACTAAGCAATTTCAACGAACTTATTCATTTCAGGGGCATAAGAGTCATTTATCCATAAATAGCTGCTAAACAACTATTTTTAAAACGTTCAAACCAAACAAACAGACAGCTTATTTAAATCAGCTGCTTTTTTGAATAAGCCTGAATAAGCCGACTAACGATGCTCCAAAGTCTTGGAACTACGAACCTCCGGGTGTCTGGTCCATTTGCTCGCCTGCCGTCCTTTCCCTCCTTCCAGTTTCGCACAAAGCCATCGTCTTCGTGACCGAACCCTCGCGATACGGTCGCGATTAGTGCAGAAGGTAACGACGGTCTCGCGGCGTGCAAAGACTGCCGAACTCTCAGCTCCTCCTTCCACTCCGCTACTATCCGAAATATTTGAGGAAGGTAACCCTCGTCTTTCTCCTCCTTCCCCCACCCGTCTTCGCGCGCTTAAGCTTGTATAAATCTCGTAAATCTGTCTTCCTATGGAATTTACTAAATCCTGGATTCAAGCCAATACGAGAAAATACTAGATTTAAAAACCTGTAGGATATAATGATATCATTTTTGCTGTTTGGCAGGATTTAGGTTAATTCCTGCTACCAAACAGCCTCTTAAGGCTTTGTGTTCTTGGTACTCCGTACCCACCGCTCCAGGTATTTTTTCTCAGTTTCATGATGTCGTCTGAATCGGCATCTGCCTCAAATGCAAGCCAGTCGGCCTCATCACAGTATTCTTTCCTCGGAAGCTCCTACTTCCCACTTCCATTTCATCTCCAGAACGCAGATTCTACAGCTAATCAGCCTTCATACCTACCTACCTCCACGGTTGCACCTCCGGTTAGGATTCCACCTGTGCCTCCAGCGTTTACTCCATCCTATGCCGGATCTTCGAATGGGTTGTATTCTTTGCCTCAATACCACCAGGTCAGCTCTATTTCATCCAGCATTTCATTTCAAGTCGAGAAATTAATTTTACTTGAGATTCAGAAATTCTGCATTGGGAGATTTACAAATGAAGCTGGTTGATTTTTTTTTTTGTTATGTCGGTTAGAATTCTCATATATGGTTCTAGATTAGATTAAGAGGCTTCTTGTTTGTAAGTTTTATCCTATATTTAGCTAGGATTTTGGTTGAATATTGCCAATTGGTGCTTGTCTTTTCGCAGCTAAATCTTTCTGTTGAGTGAAGTCCAATTTTTCCTCTCATTTGAGGTTTAAGGAGGTATGATAAGTCCAGTGCATGCTCAGATTTGAGAGTTTAAAGTGCATTTGCTGACGCAACATCACATAGTTGACCATGATTTAGTTGGAGTTAAAATTGGTCATAGCAAACAATTTTCAGAATTTAATACCCCTTAGATTTGTTAAATATAAATTTGTAATATTTACTTTGTCCTACTAGTAGCTAAACATACTCTAGTTCTAGTGAAGTCATTTATAAGTTTTGTGTTTATTATATTAATACCAGTTCATCCTATTTATTTTATTTGGCATGAGAAATGAAGGTAATGTCAAGATCCCACCTTATTGTCATGGTCACTAGCTCTATCTTAACCATTTGGATTTGTTATCAAGAATCATCATTTTACTTTATTCCTACTCTCCTTGGAACGATAAACCTATCTTCGTAACTCATTTTAATAGCTTCTTTCCATATTATTTTAGGTCTATCCGATTTTCATTTTAATCTTTTGACATTAATTTTTTCTGCCAATCTGATATGCATAGTTTGTATCCTTTATCGTGGATATTGAAATAATCAAAAAATATTTTTGCTTGCGCTATTTTTAATAGATGTCACTACAACTCCTCTGATGTAAGCATTCTTTAATTTATCCTTATTCCCTACAAGTTTCTCCACACATTAATACACAATATATAAATGAATATGGTGGTAAAAGTGGTTTCTATTTTCTTGGTTAGATCTCTTTCACATGGTTCAGGATTAGGAAACTTAAAACTAAGAATTATAAGGTTCGTTAAATCAATGTTAATCCAACCTACTTAGATATTTGGTGTAGAATGGAAGAGGCTAATTTTGAGGCCCATAATATAATTAATACTTTGGGGAAGATTGGATTAAGCTCAGAGCAGATTAGCTCAATAAGTTTTAGTAATCCGAAAATTGAAAAAATAATTTTGTTTTGATAGAATGGATACTTATTCTAACTTAATATTGAATCAATCAGTATTGATTGTCTCTCAATTTAATCATATTGAGATTTTTATTTGGCTAAGATGAGAAATCATATGATTGTTTTTACTTAGAGCTGATAAATTACAAACTTTTAGTTGCTAAATAAATTATTGCATGAGAAGGTTTCTCTATTTGTTATTTTTGAATTTTTTGTTCTATTCGTGCTTGAATGGAAATCAAGGAGATTACCTATTATCATTTAAAATACTTCGCTAGTTATTTTGGGGAATAAATGCAATGCAGGAGTAACGTACTGTATTTGAAATACTTTGAAGTTATTTGGTTCATTGTAAAATAAATGGACAACTTCACCTCTTTGTTTTTATTTTGGTTAGGAGTAAAATGAACACAAGATATTTCAGTATCAAAATTAATGCCTTGGTGGCGGGCAACAATGGCGGCAACAGTTAACATTAAGGTGTGAATATGGAAATTGACGAAATCAAACGAATTTCAAATACAAAGAGAAATAACTAACGACTGAATTTCAAAGACATTATTATTTTACATTGAATTTCAAATTCGTCTAAACAAACACTTTAATTTCTAATTTCCTTGTATTAGAAATTGATACGGGTGTTTTTCTCCCTTCTCTTCTCTCCTTTTCTTTTTCCCTCCTTTCCCTTTTTCCTCCTTTCCTTTTTCCTTTCTTTCTTTCTTTCTTATTTTCCTTCCTAGCACTTTTCTATTTTAAAACCTTTCATAAAATTGAAATGAGATTTTTATTCTCCTTCTTATTTTAAAATTTTTTATTTTAAATAATTTTCTATTGTAAACCACTTCCTAAAATTTGAAATCATGATTATATTTTATTCTCCCTTCTTATTTTAAATTATTTTCTGAAATCTGAAAACATGATTATATTTTATACTTTTTTTTTAATTTTCATTACCTAAAAAAATCTAGCCTATTCATAAAGATGGGATGATATGCCTAGAGTTGGGTGTCTTGTTTTTGATATCTGAATTCAAGTTTTATTTTAAAGTTTGTCCCTTTGAGAGCTGTATCCGACATCGAGGAAGTGCTCGGGCTGTTCCTCGTCTGAGATAATGATCGTTTTCAAGTGTCCGAGTGGTGCTCCGGCTGTATCTCGACCCCGCTGAGATATTTATGTATCCGTCCATTCTCCCTCCACTCCTGTCGGCCGCTATCCAGCCCTCTCCTGCATCTAGCAGGCCGCAGGCCACCGCCATTCCTGCTCTATGCCCAGGAATTGTCGGCTGCTTCCCAGCCCGTTAAATCACCTCCAGCTCCTCCCTGCAGCCCGCTGTCACCCCTTCTGCTTTAAAGGCTGCCATCCTCTACTTTCCCGCCTTTCCAACTGCTGCCCCACTACTCCCAGCTGCTGTCCCACCTTCCCAGCTTGCCACCCACCTTCCCGACTTGCTACCCCACCTTCCAACCAAGCTCCATTGCCCTTGGGATACACTCTCGAGGTGTTTGTTTGTATCGTTTTGTGTTTTGGTGATGTTATTTCTAGTTTGTGTGTTTTGTTACCCTCTTTTCCTATTAATAAAAGTTGCTTTTTGTGTTTTTGTCTTTCTCCTTCGTATCAGAAATGCAATGCACTGGTAATGCTGCCTACCATAGATCCCTAAAAGAAGTCCTTCAAACAATTGAAATATGTAAAATTGTTAGTTTCAGTTTCAGTAAAACTAATTTATTTACTTGTGTGTCATGGGAATCATCCATAGTTTAGAAACTAATTTAAAATCATCAAGTGTTTTTATAGCAAATTTTTTTATTTATTAGTTTAGTTGATCTTACATGTGCAAGAAGTGATAAAGTATTCCAGCATTATTTCAGTTACTTCCCTTTCATACTGAACAACTTATACCTCTTTCAGACAGTTTTCATACGAGTGCCTCGACTTGCATTGCCTAACTAAATTTATGAAGCTACTCTCAGATTTCAAGGGCGATCTTTCTTATCTAATTTACCGAGTTATCTCATTTCATATCCACCCTATAGTTATGAACATAAAGATCCATAAAATCTCTCTGCCTTCATGGCTTACATTTTTTGTGTAAATTGCTGTGGTTGGTGGCGCATGCACTTTGAATTTTGCATGCTTTAAAAATGCTAGTGTGCATGCTGTGTGATTGTACGAGTAAAATTTAACAAGAAAAATGATGATGCCGGGGATATTGAAAGTTATTCACATAACATTTGTTCATAATATAGAGGAACAAAAGATTTAATCCCAGGGTAAATAGTGAAAAACTAATAATACAGTAGTTTAACAAAACCTTGCTAAGGGTTCCCTAACACTTTGTGATGGAGGGAAACAATGCTTGGCTAGGATGTTTCACTTACAGCTCGGAGATTTTAATGATTGCCAAAATATAGCTGATGTAGATTTGTAATTAATTAGAGATTTAGAGTAATGAAATGTTTATTCATTCCTCCAAATGTATGTCAGTGCTTTATTGTAAGTTTTAAGTTAAACCAGGCACATGAGTGGCCCATGTCTGCTTAAGAAAACAAGAAAAAGTAAGAATTTATTTTTTGAGCTTTAATCGTCAAAATATATATGCATATACCAAAGCTTTGTCGGAGAGAGTTACCAAATAGAAGGGAATATTCTTAAAACATCTCATCCTGTTGCAATGGTTTTTATATTCTGTCCTATCACAAACTCAACATGTTAAGAAAACCAAATGCTTACTTTTTCAAATGAAGATCATGTAGTTCCATAAAAAATTGTTTTTGCTGTATGTTGATCACTTTACTTAGAAAAATGAGCAATGCGATGCGGAAGATTTAACTTTGTTTTTGCTGTGCGATCAATTTTCTTAAAGCACAAAGAACAGTATGGTGCGCAAGCGTTAAAATTTATTTAAAGTTGATAGAAATATTATTTACATGCCTACTTTGAAGACACATTAAAAGTGAACATGCAAATTAAAACATTTTACATTTTCTATTTTGTATAAGAATTAACAAAATAATACAAATAGTGTAGTAATCAAATTGAAAATTTAGAAATTTCAAGATTGCCTTAAAACATTACTAATTCAAAGCAAATGCTAAAGCTAAATGTACAAAATAACAAGTTTCATAAGGTAAGCTCAAGGAAAAGTAACTCGTTAGCCTTTCTTTCATTTACATAATCTCTCTCCTTCATGTAGATTTCTTCGTTTTCAAAATTATCTTTTTTTATTTCGAGTCTATTTCATCTTTCCTTTTGTTTTTGTGTGTGTGTGTGTGTTTTTTTTTTTTTGGGAAATAAGTGGGTGCCAGTCGAGATGATCTTCCTTGTAGTTTTGGCTGACTGAAGTTTATGATCTCACCATTGATTATCTTCTCTTCTCTCGATGCTTCATCAATTTGTGTCTGGTTTAGGTTTTTTTCATCAAAATATCACTCACAAGAATCCTTTATCTTCCCAATTATCAGCCATAACTTTCATCATCACAGTACAAAACTAATTAGATCAATAACATCTCTTAAAGTGAATCTTAAATTCAAATTGATTGCATTTGATTACATCTAGTCATTTAGTTGCTTTTAATCCGATTTATTTATATCATACTTGTGAATACATTGAAAAGAATTCAAAATGAAAATCACAAAATATTTTAAATTAAAATAAATAAATTATTTAAAAGCACTCTAGTTCTTATCGTATCCAACAACATGCAAGTCAAGCCTAAAATTTACATATTTATTTTTATGACATTTTGATATTATAGACCTATGCTTGAGAAGATGCATCCCACTTTTAAAAGGGAGTTGTATTTTTTGATGTGATACTAAATATTTGATTGTTCTACATGTAAATATGAAAGTTTAGGTGTTAAATATGTAAATACACAAGAATTATGTGGTAGGCATGTAAATACTCCCATATTTTTTCCTGTGATATCTTCACTAGGGAAGAACAAAAAATTATATATTTCATATTAATAATCTATTAAATATAAAAAATATGTCTTTAGAGTGTGTCGTATTTTATGTTTTGCCTATGTTGCCTTTTTCGTGTCGCGCCGTATCCATTTTCAATTGTCCTTATTCATGCTTCATAGATGGTGTTTGCTATATTTGCGTTTTTTTTATCCATTAGCATTTGATCTACAATAACTTAAGATTTATTCAAAATATTATACAATACGATATATATATATATATATATATATATATATATATATATATATATATATATATATATATATATATATATATAGATATAGATATAGATATATTAAATTACTAACCTTTAAGAACATCACTAGAGTGGTTATTTTTAATCACTTGCATCATATTTTCTTTTCTAATATTTTCAATCTGTGCTTTATGGATCTTAACAAGTTTAATATAATCTTCAAATATTTAGATGCATCAATTGATTTCAAGAATGCCATACTTGATGATGAATTGTCAAAAAAAAAAAGGTTATATAACATATACAATAAGAGGCTTTTTGGCTTATAACATATCACCATTGTCTCTTTACCACAGTAAGTATATACGTGGCAAAACTATTTAACCTGGATTTAACTCCATATACCTCAAAGTTGAATTATTCTTCTTGTTAAAATTGGTTATACCTGAAATTTCAATATATAAGTGACATCATTATTATTTTTTTAATTCCTAGTAAAAATTTTTGTCAAGCTAAATTAAACATTTATGAATAGTGTCATATTTTATACAAAATGTGAATAACGGGTTACTTTCCATACTTTGAAAATTTTGAATAAGTAAAAATATTTAATTATCACTTTATGATAAATTAACTTCTCTTAGATAATAGAAAATTTCACCTCAACAAAATTGTCTAGCAAAATATGCCCTTATTATTTGATGCATTATTAATTATTTCTCTTTCTTATTTCTTATATTTAATATATCAAGTACTGTAATGTATTCATTAGAAAACACGAGCAAAATGAACTACATAAATTTTAGGATTATATAAACAAAATGAGCTAAAAATTTGTCCTTGTTCAACTTTACAATTTAATATTCCCGAGTATAGTAGTAATCAAAGCAGAAATATAAGAAGCTTTCAATTGGAGAGATTGGTCAGAGAGGAACTTGGGGAGATTTAATTTATTACAAATTACTGCTTTTGATGAAAACTACAGATACCAATTTGAGAGGATGAAGCACTAAATTAACAAAAGACTTTTTTAATATATAATTTTTAGAGCCATTATCAAGAAACAATAAAGATAATATATTTGGGGTAAATGTATTCTTAGTAAGAAATGGTGATAATAATATTACCCAAAAATTCTCATGTAAAAATGTAATTTATTTGTTAAGCATAATAAAAATGTTCTATAGAACTTATATGATATTAAAAAAATATATATGTGCGAACCGGTTGGCTCTTTGGTAGGCGTAATGTGTAAAACCCCTAGGTCCCGGGTTCGAAGCTTGCCTTGGACAGCATACGGGTGGATTGCAAACGCACTTTGCAATTCTGTACATTTTATTATTCACATATCAGAGTGTGGAAGATAAGGCCAATCAAGAAGGTCAAGGACTTTAGGGAGATGTCATCGCAGAGATGCTGCGATGGAGATGATCGTCTTTATAATGTTACCTGATGCTGCTGATAGAGGAGGAGATGAGTGCCACTACTAACGGGGATGAGCGCCACTACTGCAGCTTGAGCAATGAGTGTGCTTCAATATTAGATATCAATGCTTCAATCTCTAGTCTTAAGGCTCTTCCCTCCTTTTATGCCATCTTAATTAACTGCCAACTGAACTTGGGTATGAATGGAACTCAAAAGCTGCAGCAAAACATGAAGGTGCTTCTCACGCATGATGATTATTAATTGTTTTGTTTTATTTCTTTGGTTTATATTTACCCTTTACTCATTGTCTATGAAAGTTAATGATGGAAGAGCTTTGCTCGGATGAATTCAACCTAAAAAATTTATGTCTTGTTTATGTATGAACCGGCACAGAACTTATCTTGAATAACAAGTTCTTAACATAGTGCCAAAAAAAAAAAAAAAATGACGGACTCTTCTTAATCTTTATAGTTTTTTAGGTACATTTATATGATGATTTAAATCTTTTGTTGACTTCTTTTACAAAGTTCTATAACTTAATATTGTTGCGGGATATTATGGTAAAAGCATTTCATTCTCATTTCCTCTTCTTCATTTCTATGTATAATTATTTGATGTTCATTAAGATCACCTTCCCTTCATTTTCATCAAAATTTTAAATATTTTCTTTGCTAATAACCGTAATTAAAGTCACAGTTCTTTTGAAAATGGAATTTTATGTTTTGTTTCTCATGATTTTACTGGTTGATGCTCAAATGATTTTTCTTTTTCTTCATGAGTAAAATGGAATTATCCAAATCTTTTGGTCATTTCACAGGCACAACAATTGTTCCAACGTGACGCTCAAACTATCACACCAGAGGCCCTAGAAAGTGTGAAGGCTGCACTTGCAAGCAGTGAGAATGAACATAAAGCTGAAACTAAGAAGAAATCTATCCCACGTAAAGCAGCAGGACAGACTTGGGAAGATCCAACACTGGCAGATTGGCCTGAGAGTAAGTTATATTATTGTTATATATCGGCACTATATTGTAATCATACCTGCATAGATTGAATGTAGTGAGTTTTGTCATTCTATCATGCCTTTATTTCATATGATAAAACATAGTATGCAATATTTTTACATTATTTTTAAAATTTGGGTGGACCTACTTTATGCAGGCGCATAGAGGATGAGATGGACTATTTTCTATTCCATTAAGAGTTTATGCTAACTTGATCAATGAAACCATCAACTCACAGTAGAACTGAGATGAAACCTTTAGAATTTAGGCTTTGTTGTGCTTAAGATAGTTTATATTTCCTAAGTAGAGTTTAATGTTGGCTCCTTCTGTCAAAATAGGTTTCATAGAGGGTTTAATCATATTAATTGAGAAGTCTAACAAGGAGAGACACAATGTGTGTGCCTTACAATATATCGGAATACATGTCAAAAGGTTAGCACCTAAAGTAGACGTATGATCTATTTTGAAGTGTCTCAAAGTAGTGGTTCAATGTTATAAAGATAGCAATGTTATGCTAACGATGTTATTTAAATGACATTGCTAGCTAGTATCAACTATATATATATATATATATATATATATATATATATATATATATATATATATATATATATATATTGTTATCTTGACAACATGTTATTATCCAAAAAGATCAATAGAGATTATTATATTTCTTTGGTGTCATTTGTTTTAAACATGACATAGTTTAACTTCTAGATGTCTATAGATTTGGTTAAGACTTTGACATCTAATGCCATAAAAGTGGGACTTAAATGAGTTTTATGACATTATTATTTAAAGATGTTAGTGAAACAGCCAACTACCATCTACTAGTACTATGGCAATACATAACAAATATCTTTGAAACAAATAACCACCCTTTTAGTTGAAAAACTCCCCCTCCCTCTATATAGCACAAATAAGTCTCACATTATAAACTAGGGTTGTAAACAAACTGGGGTGATCAGAGCAATTGATTGTTTGAGTTTGAGCTCGAGCTCGTTTTTCAAAACTATGTTTTAGTTCAACTCAAGCTTGACAAAAATTTTTTTTAGTTGTGTTCAGGTTTGGTTTGTATCAAAATACAGTTGTTCAGGCTTGGTTTGAGCTCGGTTTGTGTTCAGTTCATATGATAGTTATTGAGCTTTAAATGAGTAGCCCGAAAAAAATAAATGTGAATTAACTAGCCTTACTATTGAGTATTTTGTTAGCTACGCACACAAGCTTTATTATGTGCACAACTCATTAGCTAATTAAATAAATCTTATCCAACCTATTAATGAGACAACCTTTCGAGCAACTTATTAACTAAATGAGCAAGTCTTATCAAGCTTATTAATGAGTAGTTTATTGAGCTTAAAAAATGCGGTTTTTATTGAATGAACTTATAAATGAGTAGTTTTTCGAGCTTGAATTTTTTTTAGTTGTGTTCAGGCTTGGTTTGTATCAAAATATAGCTGTTCAAGCTTGGTTTGAGCTCGGCTTAAGTTCAACTCACATTATAATTATTGAGCTTTAAAGGAGTAGCTCGATAAAAAAAAATGAGAATTTACTCAAGCCATGCCATTGAGCATTTTTAGCTACCCGAACAAGCTTTCTTGAGCTTACTTTTGTGCTCAACTTATTAGCTAATTAAATGAATCTTAACCCACCTATTAAGGATGCAACCTATCGAGCAACTTATTAACCAATTGAATAAGTCTTATCAAGCTTATTAATAAGTAGTTTAATGAGCTTAAAAATTGGGGTTTTAATTGAATGAACTTAAAAATGAAGAACTAAATCAAACATTTAATTATGCACAAGCAAGTAGCTTGTGTTCATGAACAGAATTAATTTATAGAAGAATGAACAATACTCAAGTTTTTTGGACACAATACAAACCATCTATAATTATTATTTTTTTCTATCATTTCCATTGCAAGATTATTAGTTTTATTTCAGCTAATAATCTCTCTTTGCAATACTCATATCCACTTGCTAGCAGAGATGAATTTGCAAAACATACAAGAAATAAATTAATAGAGGTAGAGCTGCCCTGAATAATGGCAAACTGTATTGTTGAATGGGGTTAAAGGCACATTTACTGAGTATGATCTGCTACCATGTTTTTCTAGAATTTAACAAACGTTGCTTATCATATCCAGTTAATAGAGAAGGCGGTTTTGTAAACTGTGCTGATTAAGGTATGAATAGCTGTGATAATTAATTTCTGGATTTAAGAAATTATGAGATCTAACAAAATCTTCATAGATATAATTATTTTATAACTTGTAAAAACATGTAAGGATCATGAGCATATTGCTTATCTCACTCCAAATAGTTCAAATTGTGCATTGGGTCTGGTAAAATAGTTCAGGAAAGAAGCATACCACAAGTGTTTAAAATTGAGAACTTCAAGTGAACCAAATAAAGCTCCATGCAAAAAAAAAAGGAAAAAAAAAGGAAAAAGAAAAAAAAAACCCACGAGTAAGATTTCTGTGCGCATTGTTTTACTCTTGCCACTGCCAAAAAAAAAGCTTGCAAGATGGAATTGGCTAATATCAGTATGAATTGTCTCATCATAAAAACTGTCAAATGACATGCGGCATTCAAAGCTATTTTTTAAAGAATGATTGAGCTACCACAACAGAAAAGCACCACAGTTAAATATTTTAAATAGTGAGGCGTCAAAGATATGCCAATTAATAAGAAGAGAGCAAATTGGATCACGCAAAGCAGGCCACAGTAAAAATCATTTAAAAGCTAATAGACACCTCCAAAACATGTGATTCGCTTGCCTCCTGATCCTCCAACATGGAGTTGATCCCTAGGCTCCCAAGAAGTAAAACCCTGTAAAAGCTGTTATAGAAGTTTTTTTTTTAAAACTACCTACTGAAGGCTACTTAATCCTGATCTGTGATGATACCTACCCTTTCACTTGAACCCAGAAACTACAACCATTTTCCGCACCCTTTTGGGCTTGGACCTCCGCAATAACTGGGTGGGCCTGAATCGAAAGCAGACTTAATTAACAATTGCTCTGCAGGAAAACTGAGCGAGTTGATCATAGATAGATATACGATACACCTTGCCATACACTGACACACACCTTGAGAGAGGATCGAGTCCGTGAAACTTTGCTGGCCAATCTAATGCATATCTTGCTGAAGAACAATTGACCTTCATTTTGTCGGGTGTGCTAGTTTGATGGCCTTTTAAAGCCATATGAACATATCATGTTAACTTGTCTGATAATAGTAAAAAGAAATTCACTTAACTAAAAGGAGAGGGCTGAGAGGAATCACATCAGCTTGCTGAACAAAATGAACAATGAACCAAATCAACTTTTTTTTACTGCAAATCTTATAAGGAGGCGTGGTTTGGCCCCTTGGGAAACTCCAATAAGCGAAAATTAGGAAGGATAATCATTTCAAAAGACTGAATCTTATCAGATTTTGAAATTAAACTACATCTCAAACTTGTACTTCGAGGGTATCATTGCATGGCATATCTCATTAAAAGAAATAAAATATCATAATGACCATCAACTGCAAGCAGATTGCAAACATGTGGACAGTAACAAAAAGATCCTATTAATATGCTTACATGATTACATAGAATACTAAGTGGGTGTTTGGCTGCAACAACTGTTTAAGTTAAATAGAATTTATTAAATCCTGATTTGTCAAATCCAAATGCTGTTAAATCTGGAATAATGTTTGGTTCAGTTAAGGTTAGATCCAATTAAGTATGTTTGATGTGTTTGGCATAAATTCATTTGAGGTGTTTTCTTCCTAAGCAAAATCTATTAAATCCACCGATTGTCAGATTTGGTAAATCCAGATTTATGTTGAAAAAGGGACGGAACAAAGAGAAAACTGGATTTAGTGGAGTGCCATATTTAGTTACATTATTTTTCGCATTTGGTTTGATTTAAGTTAAATCCAGACATAAATTCTATTAAAAGGGTGCTACGTAAAGCAATACCAATGAAATAAAATTCATAAACAAATGAATTTTAGTAAAAGTAGAAAGTACAACTAGGAATCAACAAGACACTAAGCACAACTTGTGAAAGTGTAAGATACCTTCAAGAGCAACAACAAGAAGTTGATCCACATGCGCAGCTTTTAAAAGAATAGAAAATATAGCGACCATCAGTTGTCCTCAACTATAACAAAAACTATTGAAATTTAAAATGACTACCTAACCCTAGATGCACGATTCAAGCTGTGTAGAAATATTTATTGCTTAGGACATCTATAAGAGTTGCCTTGGTAAGTCCAACAAACACTTCTTCCTTTTCTAAAGCACTCCTTCCATCGAAGCATTCTCTGACAAGGTTTTGTTGCACCTATTTCGAACAATATCTCATCTTTTACGAGTCCACAAACTCATATTGTTCACATTATATTTGTCCCTGCGATGTCTTCTCTGGTAAGCTCCTGCTCCTGTTGCTTTCATTGCTTCTTGGCTTTAGTGGGTTTTTGGATTTGAGTTTAAGAGTGAAGCAACCAGCTGACCCCACATAGAGTCAATCAGTGGTATAGCAAAGGCGGACAGCTTAGCCAGACTAAATTCCCACCAACATATATCCTGAACCACACAAATCAGGATCAAGCGTTCAAAGAATTAGTATCACTAAATCGTCACAAATGCACAATTTCACAATAATTAATTCATATCAAACTAAGCATGAAAGCGTGCATAAATAAACATCAAATATATTCAAAACTACTAAATTCTTATATATACTTATGTATAAAATATATACACATCCCAAAAATTGTCAAACTTCATCCAAAAGTCTTTACAATCAAAAGCTGTATAGAGAAGCAAATCACCTTGCTAACCGCCCTTCTGCTTTTTACACCTCCCTGAAAATTCACAATATATTATAGATGCTTAGCGTGCTAAACAATGTTAATATAAAAATCAATACATAAGAGAAACGATATGCATACTGGTCAATTGCTTACATGTGCAACAACAATAAAAGTCGACATTAAAAGTCTAAAAAATGTAATTGAAAGTAGTATATAGATGTAATGGTTAGAGCAAATGCAATAATTCTTAACAATCATTTTATTGTTAATATTATGCAATGCCATGCCTGAAATTGTTGAATTTTTTTCTTATTCTCCACTTTCTCTTTCTATGACTTGTCTTATTTCTTTGGGTCATCACTCAACCCTCAGTCATGTAATTGCTGCTGATAAAGGTTCGTCGTCCCAATGTCATGGTTATCAATAGCCCCTCTGATGCCAATTTATCGGCTTCAATTTTAAGATCGAATCGGGATTTTAGTCATTCCTCTATCATCTTTTTCTGTTCATGTCATCAGTAGGGTATTCTACCTATCACAACACACCTGACATTTGATCCTTTTTACTTGTAATAGCCATTTCATATGCACTTTATATTTGAATGTACTTGCCTTCAATGATTTTGTTAATCTGCACAATTTGTATGGTATGACCGGTAAAATGAATAATTTGCATTTCTTATAGCTTTTCTATAAGCATCACTAAATAAGTAGGTAATCATTTACATGAATAAACTGAGGTATTATTATCAATTGTGCTCAATATAAAGAATTCTAAATGTTAATATACCAAAGCATATAACTAAATGAGCAATAGCAAACATAAGTTCTACATACTTTTTGCTGCTTAGTTTAGTAACGATTACCTCACCTAGGTTGTTGGCTTACCATCGCAACGAGTTTCATCAGCCTCAGTTCGAGTCTGCCTAGTGTATATAGCCTAGAATCACAATTTTCTCTTGATAATTAATGAAAATTTTAAATTAAACTTAATTTTAACACATTATAAACCTGATCGTCTCTTTTACCTGTTTGCTTTCTCTTCATTCAATCTACAACTTGAACCCAAATTCCTCCTCTTATTCTATTTTTCCAGATTTCCTTACAGGGAAAACCAAATTACTGGTACAGATATGGCCAAATTCAAATGCTTAAAAAAGTGGGAAGGTTAATTAATTAAGTTATTGAACTTTATCATACATACATACATACATACATATATATACATACATATATATATATACACATATATATATATATATATATATATATATATATATATATATATATATATATACATACATACATACATATATGTGACGCGTACTTGGCTCAGTGGGCGGGACTTCGTAAGACCGGTGGCGCGGGGGATTCAGTCTGTTTAGACACATGGCGCGGGCTCTCATCATGGGCACTAGCGCATGGGAAACCGATATTTGAGCTTCTGCTAAATATTGGTTTTCTTTTACTATATATATATATATATATATATATATATATATATATATATTTACCTTAATTACCACACCTCCAAGATTATAAATACTTCAACAAGTTTTTTCCCAGGAGCCTTACCCGAGAGTTGTAGGTTCTCACATTGGCTATAGATGATAGTAATTAGTAGATACCAGAGCAGGAGTTCTTGATATCTCTCACATCTAGCTTTTGTTCGCATACTTTAAATCAATATCCACGCTTCAATTAATCAAACCGTTGCATGTGAAGGTTAGTGGGTATGCTATAGGATTGCTAAAGTAACTCAAGTACTAATAACAATGATCTGAAATTTTAGAATAAGTTTATTGATTTTAGTAACATTAAATATATTAATAATTGATTTAAATAACATATAGAATTTCTAAAAATAATTTGAACAAATTTCGGGGAGTGCAAAAAATGAGGCATGTTTTAACATAATTAAAATTTACCTGATTTGTTCCGATTCACGTATTACATGAAAATCCAGTAGGGCTTTTTCGAGGTTTAAGTTGCTTTAGTCTTCAAGTTAATGATTATATAAACTTGATATTTAATATTAATTAATAAATAATATTTAATTAAATTGATGTATTTCTTGATTTAATTAATCAATAGGTACTATTATGTTTAATTAATTTTATGAATTACTATGGAATGATTAATAATGATATCAGTTTATTATATTTGTATAGAATTCATATTAGTCTTATCAGGTTAATATATTACTCGTTATCAAATTTTAAGAGATTATATTATTGAATTTTAATAGAGCTTCTTAACGAGTTTATTGATGAGCTTCAAACTATATTGTTCATGGTTATGAAGGAATTGAGCACCAATTTGTTTAAACTTGTTCGTTAATTTATTGAGTATTTATAAATTGTTTAGGCTTCTTTGATTAGTTAATTAAATTACTATGAACAAGCTTTAATCTAGTGAAGTCATGAGTAGTTTTTTGAGGGTATTGGTTCTTTTGTAGAACTTTTGCAGATGTATTCCATGTCAAGTGTTGTTAATTTAATATGAACTTAGTCTAGTGTTTTCCTTTGAAGGACAAAAAATATTTCCCAACCTTCTTAATACACTTTGTTTGCCCATTTCATTTATGATTATTACCGTCTAATTTTTGTAATTTCTTCTTTCCACTCCTTACTTAGGGCCTGTTTGGGAAGCTTATTTGGTGCGGTGGCGTTTTGAAAGCTCACCAGGTCTGTTTGGGTAAACTACGTATTGGTAGCTTATGCGTTTTCAAAACGCCGCGCTCCTATCTAGGTACGGTGGCAGCTTTCTGGCTGCGGTCTGGCTTTTCCACCTAGCTTATCAGATTATTTTTAATCAGCTTATCAGCAGATTATTCAATAAATTGCAGCTGCCCCAAACAGACCTTTAGTCTACTTCTTGCACTTCCTTGCATGTTGTTTCGTTTGATTAATTGAATTATAAATTATTGAATTTTGTAATTTATATATATATATATATATATATATATATATATATTAGCTTTGCTGTAATCACTCATATCAAATGAGTTCTTTTTTTATGATTTAGAAATAGTTAACTTTGATTAATATAATTTTATGAATACTAGCTATTAGTGAAGCCATAAAGGGATATTATAATAGAGGATTATGAAAATTTACACCTTTGTTGGAGATTGAGTATTTTTGCGTCTACGAGTTTAACCATATGAGCTATTTATGTGCTAAGATAATTAATGAAAAATGGAAATAATTTATGTATTTTCATATAACCTTTATTAATTTTGAAAAACCATTTGATCTTACAATGAGAATTTGTTCAGTGGGGGTTTTGGACAAGGACAGTAATGCTATGTGGCAAGCTTTGCTAAAGTTATTAAGGTTGGTATTGAGCTATGAATAAGCAAATAATTCTTAATGTTTGTTTAGGGTTATAATTGAGCCGAGTCAAACCGAGTATATCATTATTTGGACTTGGCTTTGTATAATTATAAATTATTCATATTCGACTTGAGCTTGCGTTGAGCTTTCATATATTGTTCAAGCTTGACTTTTTTGCATTTTTCAATGTTTGAACATGATTTGTACTTGATTTATTTATGGCAAGTGAACCAGTATTTAAACGAGCTAAAAATTCAATGAGTATTTAGATTTTCATATAAAAATTTTAATAAATAATTTACCCTAAATCTTACCAATAAACAAAAATGACAAAATAAAACCCTAAAAGATCTTAAAACTCAAGTCTCCTCCATTTTTCCTTAAATTTCGGATATTTTCTAAACAACAAAATTGACAACTTTGGATGAGAAATATGAGGGTTAATCAGGTGGACTTAGGAGCAGAGTGGAAAGATGAGATATACTAGAGATTAGAGTTTCACTTATCATTGCATGTCGTAATCTCGTCGTTGCCTTTATTATTTGCACGTGCTTACGACTTAGGTTTCGTATGTTTCAAGCGAAATCGGAAGGCGAAACTACAAATGGTCAGAGGGAAAGTTAGATTTGCAGGGACTTAAAGTTAATTTTAAAGGGCATTGAATACATAACACAAGTCTTATGTAATTTCAAATCTAACACCTAAACTTTAATAAAATAAATATATAATTAATAAATAATCTAAAGATATTATTAATATAATAATATATTACTATTAAATATTAAATTAAATAAATTATAGTTAATTAAATTTTATTTAAATAATATATTATATATGATACAAGCTATGATCGAGTTTAATATTGAGTGTTTAACAAGTTACTTGTTGAACAGGAAACAAGTTTGTTTGTGAACATAAATGAACAAGTTTGATTATAGTCATGTTTAGTTCATATAAGCTTCAAGCTTTTAAAACTTGTTCAAATTATTTATTTACTAATTTGAACAAACATAATCGAGTCTTAATATGGACGAGTTTGAGTTGTTCATCGATTACGTTGGTTCATTTACAACGCTATGTTTGTCCCTTGATATTTAGGTAGAAGTCATATTGACGCGGGGCTCGGTGGAGGACCAACTAGTCCTCGGGAGAAGGGAGGCTGTCGCCCCCTCCTTCCTGTTCTTTCCTTTTTCCATCTTTTCTTTCCCATCTTTTCTTACTTTTCTTCCTTGGCCTCTCCTATTTTAAATCTAATTCTATTTCATTCTCCTTATTTAAAACTCATTCCTAAAAGCCCGAGATTCTGTTTATATTTTATTCCCTTAATTTATTAATATTTTTTAAAGAAATTTTAGCCTCTTTATAAATAGGAGATGATGTGCTTAAAGCTAGGGGTCTTATTTTTAAAATCTGAATTTGGTGTTGTCTGAATGTTTGCACCCTTGAAGGCTGTATCCGACGACGAGGGAGGTGCTCTGGCTGTATCCCCATCCGAGATGGTGATTATTTTCGCCGTTCCGACTTCTACCGCAAGTCTTATAGATCACTGACGCTCCAACCGCCTTTCTGCAGCAGCCGACTCTCTCCTTGGCAACCAACAACCCTCAAACCCCTCCTGCCTCCTGCCACCGCTTGATACTCCCTGTAGCTTCCCGACAGGCTATCGTAGCACCCTCCTGCAGCTTCCCGGGCCCACTCTCCTTTGTAGCTCCCTTGCAGGCCACAACCTAACTCCTCTCCTCAGCGCTAGCTGTATTCCGTGCCCCTGCTCTAGCAGACATTGTGCTGCCACCCTGCCCCCGCAGGCCACACTCTTGAGCCCCTGCCCCTGCATGCATTGTGCCGCCACCTTGCTCTCGCAGGCTACACCTCCCCTGCCCCTGCAGGCATTGTCCCGCCACCCTGCCCCAATAGGCCACCTCTCTTCCCGGCCTCCTGCAGGCTGCGAGTTGCTGCCTCTTCAGTCCAATCTGTGAAAACGCTCCCTGCTTCTTTCGATTGCGATTCGATGCTTCTACGATTGCTGATTTGCTGTCCTACTTCTTCCATAGCCGCTCGAAACCTCTCCGGCCTTCACCGCAGCCACCGATCTAGCACCACCATTCCGGACTCCCTCTTCTTCAGGCTTTTTTATATCTTCTTTTGTTAAATCTTTATTCATAGTTCTTTGTTTTACGCTTTTTGCTTTGTGTGTTGTCTTGTTTTCTTTTGAGTCTTCATTGTAACCTTGTTTAAGTCATTAATAAAATTTTATCTTGCATTATGGTTTGGTTAAATCCGTTATCATTTGATATTAGAGCTGGTTCAACCCTAGTTCTATCCTAGAGTTCCCTAACCCGTCCCCCACCCAATCCAAATTTTTTCTCTCTTCCTTTCTTTTCTTTCGTTTCCATCCTTTTTTCCACTCTTTTTTCTATTCATCAATCCTTCTTGTCCTTCTTTCTTTTCCCCCAATCCCCTTGTCTCATCCAAACCATCAGCTATGCTCTGTGGAAGAAACGTACTGGACCCCACCTAAGATGTGATACAACTTGAAATCCGCCGTCTGCAACAACAATTGACAGAACTCGATGAAGGGACTCAAGGCGAAGTCACCCTCGATCGTGACCTAGAGAGTTGACAAGAAGACAAGGAAGATGATCTAAATCCTTTCCACAGGGAAGATAATAGTGATGAAGAATACCTTCCACGCTGTTTAGACATCCACTACAAGAAGCGACCATGAGAAGAACTCAGAGGCCACTGCGACTTCATCATTAAAATAGATCTCCCCGAATTTGATGGGGGTATGGATCCAGATGAACTCCTTGACTGGCTGCGCGCAGTCGAACAAACTTTCGAATATAAGGAGATCCATAAAGATAAGCGGGCAAAACTAGCAGCTATTAAAATGAAAAAACACAACTCGTTATGGTGGGATAACGACAACAAACAAGGGATGGCAGTGATAAAATCACTAAGTGGGACAAAATGAAGAAAGCCTTACTACGACAATATCTGCCTCCACACTACCATCAAGATATGTTCTTAAAACTCCGCAACCTACAACAAAGAGAGTTGTGTGTGGTGGAATTTACAGCCAAATTTGATCGGTTACAAATGATGTGCGAGCTGGTTGAAAAGAGGAGAATACCATCATCCGCTACCTTGGAGGTTTGAAGCCCGCCACTAGCAACGTAGTTCAGCTGTTGCCCTTTGGTCATAAGGCGACGTCCAAACCTCAAAGTAGACCACAACCTTGCTTCCGACAACAGTCCTCATACAAGCTAGCACCAGTAGCTACAACTACAGACAAGAGCGTATTACGAATGGGGAAACTAGCATTCGGGAATGCAAAAACTGGTCCAAGCAGTAAGAAGATCGAGAAGGGTAGCTCATCTGGGCTAATGTCGGCCAAAACATGTTTTAGGTGCCACAAGTACGACAACACATTGCATCCAACTGTCCTACAAATCGAATTGTTTCTTTACAGATCAAGACCTCGTTGAGGAAAGCAAAGACGAGGATTCTGAGGAAAATTCCGAAGAAGAACTTTAGTTCCCCAAAGACGAAGACGAATTATTAGCATATGTTGAATCATGGTTAAGCTACAACATCTCTCTCACAAATTGTACCGTAAAAAGCAATTTGCAGCATGATAATCGATAGTGGCAGTTGTAAAAATGTTGTATCTACACTTATGGTGACAAAGTTTTAATTACTTACACAGAAAATCATCAATCATATTCCTTTACTTGGTTGAAAGAAGTGAATGAAGTCCACGTGGATCAACTATGCTTTGTTAAGTTCTCAATAGACAACCAGTTTTAAAAACAAGTGTGGAGTGTTGTCGTGCCCTTGGACGCATGTCATATTTTCCTAGGACGACCTTGGCAATACGACCACAAAGCTTAGTACGACAATTTTAAAAGTACATACTCATTCAAGAAGGATGACAAACACATCATGTTACTACCGAGACACAAGAGGAGTAAATAACACCGAGGAAGTAGTCGTTTTGAGAGCCACATTCATGCAATCAGTTTAAGATGCTCCGATGGCACTAGTCCTAGTCCTACCCGAGGGATCAAAGGAAGAAAACATAATACTAGCACACCTTCCTAGATGTCATGAAAGTCCATCTCCTAGAAGGACTACCACCACTGAATGGCATCCAACATGCCATTGATCTTATACCAGGATCAGTCCCACCAAATCGACACACATACAGACTAGGACCGACATAGTACAAAGAGCTAAACGACAAGTACAAGATCTCGTCACCAAAGGGCTAGTTAGAGAAAGTACAAGTCCGTGCACTGTGCCCGCCCTAATGGTCCCCAAGAAAGATGGATCATGGAGGATGTATATCGATGGCAGAGCTATCAACAAAATAACTATCAAGTACCGATTCTCAATACCTAAACTAGAAGATTTCTTTGACCAATTACGCGGAGCCACTGTTCTCAAAGATCGACTTACGAAGTGAGTACCACCATATACATATGAGAATAGGCGAAGAATGGAAGGCCGCCTTTAAAACACGAGATGGACCATACGAGTGGACAGTCATGCCCTTCGGCCTGTCAAATGCGCCCAACATTTTCGTGAGACTAACGAATCAAGTATTTCAAAATCACATCAGGAAGTTCATTGTAGTCTACTTTGACGACATACTGGTATACAACCATTCTGAGGACGAACATGTACAACACCTGACAACGATGTTCGAAGTACTTCGGAATGAAAAATTATATGCCCGTCCAAAGAAAGACACTTCAATGACAAATTGAGTATTCTTTCTAGGTTACATCGTATCTAACACAGTCATTCTACCGTCACTTCATTAAGCATTTCAACACTATTACCACCCCCTCATTGAGGTTTTAAAAGGCAAAGAGTTCACTTAGCCAAGCACCAGTCAGATTAGTTTCGACACACTGAAAGAAAAAGTAACAAAAGCACAGTTCTAACCTTGTCAGATTTCACACAAGTGTTCGGAGTAGAATGTGATGCATTAGGCGCCTGAATAGGGGCTGTACTGAGTCAGGGCAGTCACACATCAGTTTCTTCAGTGACAAATTGAACGAATCTAGGAGAAAATATTCGACATACGACAGAGATTTCTAATTTGTTGACAAGTGAGTTCATATTATTTACATATTATGAAGGATCAAAATTTTTGATCAGCTAGAGTAAGGTGAAAGGACGACACGCAACTTGGGTATAATTTTTGACAACATTCAATTTCGTTCTTAAAACACAACGCTAGGAGCTAGAACTAGAACTGCATCACAGATGCATTAAGCCGAGATCACTTATTAATCACTTCTATGCAAACAAGCGTCATAGGGTTAGAGATCATCAAAGATCTATACATATCAGACAAACACTTCAAAGATCTATAGATAATTTCAGGAAAAGCCTACCGTGCAATACTACCACGCAGATGGCTACTTATTCTATCACAATAAACTATGCATTCTAAGATGCTCATTGAGAGGAGCAATTGTACAACAAAATCATAATGGAGGCCTCACAGCCCATTTGGGTAGAGATAAGACTCACCCTCGTCAAAGAACATTTTGTCTGGCCCGACTAACAAAGGATGTGAAGTGTCGTGTCCGACCAGGCAAAAAAAAAAAAGACAGCAAAATATAGAATATACTCAGTTACTAGTACCCGAAGCACCCTGAGTGGATATCACCATGGACGTCGTACTATGTCTCCCCAGGACACAAGAATAAAGATTCTGTAATGGTTCTAGTGGATTGATTTTAAAAAATTACACATTTCGCACCCTGCCACTACACTCTGGACGCATCGCATATCGCTGATCTATACTTCAGGGAGATGGTAAGCTTACTCGGGATCTCCAGAACCATTGCCTTTGACAAAGATGCTAAATTTCTAAGCCATTCTTGGAGAACCTAGGGGGAAGTTGGACACCAAGCTCCAATTCAGTTCAACAGCTCATCCACAAACAGACGGTCAGACTGAAGTAGTAAACAAGAGCTTGAGAAACCTACTGAGATGTTTCATGGTAAAAAAATATCAAACAATAGAATCTCATTCTAGCTTGAGCGGAGTCCGTGTACAACAGATCCACGAGTCAGACAACGTGACAAAGTTCATTTGAGATTATCTATGGCCACAATCCGCTCACACTGCTTGATCTAATTCTACTCTTGCCAATGTTAGAGCTCAACCAAGATGCTACAAAACGGGTTTACCAGATCCAACAAATACACTAAGTGGTTGGCGACGAGATTGCTTTGAGGATCCTGAAGCTCCAACAGAAGAAGTCGAAGCTCCCCCAACCCCAAGAGATTGTTGCGGGGCTAAGTGGAGGACTAGCCGGTCCTTGGGAGAGGGGAGGTTGTCGCCCCCTCCTTCTTCTCCATTTCTTTTTCCTACTTTCTTTTCCCTTCTTTTCTTACTTTCCTTCCTTGGGGCCTTTCCTATTTTAAGTCCTGATTTTATTTCATTCTCCTTCCTTATTTTAAAAATTCTTTTCTAAAAATTTGAGATCCTGACTATATTTTATTCCTTTTTCTTAAGTTTAGTGTTTTCTAAAAAAGTCTAGCCTCTTTGTAAATAGGAGACGATGTGCTTAGAGTTAGGGGTCTTGTTTTTGAAATCTGAATTCAACGTTGTCTGAGTGTTACCCCTCTTGAGGGCTGTATCCGATGATTAGGTAGGTGTTCCTACTGTAACCTCATCTGAGGTGGTGATTATCTTCATCGTTTTGACTCCTACCCGCTAGTCCTATAGATCATCGACACTCCAATAGCTTCCAGTAGCAACCGATAGTCTCTCTGCCAACTAGCAACCGCCCGACCCCTCCTGCCTCCTGCTAGACCATTGCTTGATCCTCCCTGTAGCTTCCCGGCAGGCTATCGCAAAAGAACTTGCTGATTCCTTGCAGGCCGCTGCCTTTGCTGCACCTTCTCACCTCCCCCCTGCAACTCCTGTATAGGCTGCAGTCTCTGCTGCCCCGTCCCATCCTTCTCTCTAAAGCTAGCGCTGGCAGCAGACTCCACTCCTTCCTATAGCTTTCCTGTAGGCGGTCTGCCAGCTGCACCTTCCCAATTCTTCCCTGCAGGTCCACTGCAGGATGCAACCTAACTATGCTCCTTGGCGCCAGCTGTCCTCAGTGCCTCTGCCCCCGTAGGCATTGTGCCGCCATCCTGCTCTCGCATGCCACATTCTTGACCCTTTGCCCCTGCAGGCATTGTGCCACCAGCCTGCCACCGCAAGCATTGTGCCGCCACCCTGCCCCAGCAGGCCACCTCTCTTGTCTTTTGCAGGCTGCCAACCGCTGCCTCTTCAGTACAACCTGTGACGACGATCCCAGCTTCTCTCGGTTGCGGTTCAACGCCTCTACGTTCTTTGATTTACTGTCCTACCTCTTCCACAGCCGTTCGACACCTATCCAGCCTTCACCGCTGCCCACCACTCAGGACTCCCTCCTCGTTAATCTTGTTGTGTCTTCTTTTGTTGAATCTTTATTACAAATCATTTGTTTTACTCTTTTTGCTTTGTGTGTCGTCTTTCTTTCTTTCTTTTTGAGTATTCATTGTAACCTTGTTTAAGTCATTAATAAAATTGTCTTGGGTATTGATTTAACTCTGGTATCACATATGTTTGTGTTTGGTTTGTGAATTTTTTAAAACTGTTTTTTTTTAATCTAATTACATGGAATTCAATTTTAACTGATATCGTGACATCTTTATTCATAATTGGCCTCATGTGTACATATTTATAATTTGTAACTTGCTTCGTGCTTATCTACAATTAGCCTCATGCCTTACTTTTAGTTATCAAGTATGGAGCAATTACTAGTATGACAAGTAGTTTTGGAGTGGTTATACTGTGGATCAATATTGAGTCTAGATTATTTTGTATTGATTATATTGACACTTAAAAATAATATTCAACCGTAGGAATCTTAGTGTTAGTTATTTATAGATATGATGTTGTTGATATGTGATATATCCTTCTAGAAAAGGTGGTTTATTAGAATAATGAGGAATAGTTTTAGAAAAATCAAAATTGTTTAAAAAAATTGAGTGCATGAGATTTAATTTCAATGGATGCGAAATTAATAATTATGTATTTGTGCTACCATGATAGCACTACAACAAAATTAATTTATAGTCACAAATGGGCCTTAAAACATCATATTACAACTCGAGGTATTAAGGCAATTGACATTTTGTGTAATGTATGATAATTTGTTAAAACTTAATATTTTTGTGCTTAAAAAATGTTAATATTGTAACACTTGGAAGTGGTGTGATTAACATCGAATGTGATATGTAAATAATATCAAAAGATGAAAATAAATATCATTTAACTTCATATATAAAGATTATAGAGAACATAAATTGTCTGAAGAGTTTTTCTCGCTGCAAATTTGTGCTATAATAAAAATTTATAGAGTTATTTAACTGCTGTTTCACTATCTTTTTTAATGCATGCATTTCTGAATCATTTAGAAGTTATGCTTTTAATGACTTCAAATCAAGCTTTTACAACAGCCATCTTGCTATATATAAGAAAGATTATAATTACTAATATGTATCAAGTGTTTTTTTCAACTTAAAAGTTGTGCCCATCAAATAATCATTTTGACTTGACTGAATTTTCTATCATTCATTATGGTTTTGCAAATCACGTGAGAATACATTGCTTCCAAAATATTTCAAATCATAATTTAGAAGCGAAAGTGTTTGATTAAAAAAAGGAGAAGGCATATCCAATAAAATTGAATAACTTGGTGTATAAAAAAAGCAAAGCTGAAATCACATCATGATACTAATGAGTACAATTGTAATGAAAATTTGAAATAAATAAACCTATCAGATTTTATGAATTGATTAAAAATGACAACGTGTCATAAAATTGAATCTCAGCAGTATATCAAAAAACAAAGATAAAATTACTACATCATACCAATAATTACATTTTTTTATAAAATTTTAAATAAAGCAAAAGTGATAATCTTTCGAATGAAATGGCTTATTTTTTAAAATTTTAATTTCTCATTGATCTAGCAAAGCATGCAGAAATTAAATTAAACTAAATTTTCTAAATTTATTTTTAATATAAATGATGTAAAATATTTACTAGTGACATTCACATACAAGTAATACAAACTATTTTATAGAAATCTTGTTGACATCTCCTATAGTTATAAAATGTCCATACCATTTATTTTGCTATTTTATGTGAATCGGGACATCCTAAATGGTTGCAATGACGATTTTGTGGGCATACATCAAAGAAAGATGGTTGAATGAAAAGTCCTTTCAGATTGATTCAAACAAACTATAGTAAGTAGTAACTTTGGTAACTTCTTATAATAGTATTAAGACTACCACTGAGTTTATTCAAGCAATCCTTTAAATAAAATAGTAATATAGATGCACATGACAAGCTGCGATGTTAAGAGAGGGCAAAGCAGCTTGTTACAGAGTACATGTGTTTTCAGAGTAGAAACAAATAACGAATGAAATAATGAGCTAAAATGTGTCAGGAAGACTTATCAATGTTCAGTTCTTACAAATAATTTTGATAAACTGAAGATAATAAAATATACAAGCTATTGAAAGAAAATAACTATTGTTGTTCAGGGAGAAGAGGGCGTCTTGGAAAGAAAATTAGCAAAATATAATATTTTAGTATGATGCATGAAAACTAGTTTAAGAATAAGTTTTATACTCGATAGGAATCTTGAATAAAGAACAACACATGTTTTGTAAAGAGAACTACCCAAAGGTTGCATCCTAATTCGTTCATATATAGGCGGCCATCAACATGAAAGGAAACTGTTCCTTGATATGTCCTACAAGTGAGCATTCCATGTAGTTGACGCTGAACTTTAGAACTAAGAGATGCTAAAACAGTTGATGTCAAGTGAGTAGCTGAACTTATTGGATGAGTCTCTTTGTGAAATGCCAGAGCGTAATGATTTTTAGATAGATTACCATCTATCCTGAGTAGACCAAAGTAAATGTCTAAATTTAAATCTTAGTTCAGCAACTAAAAATGATTTACCAAAGCTAAATATTTTATTACTTTAGAACATTGACCGATTCTTACAAATTAATAGTTATTCTTGCATACATGTAAACTTGCTTGCTCAGGTAATTTTTTCCTTCAAAGGTCTAGAGATTCATTGGCATTATAAGCTGTTAATGAAAAAATAGTGCGATGTCATTAAATCAAATAATATTAGGGCTGAATCTTGCATTGACAAAGCAGTCATGAAGTTACATCAATGATCTTTCTCTTTATCACTCCATCATCACATCCTTCATTGCTGATTGAATGGTGAAGAGAGTAGTAATTGTCAATGTAGAAATAGGTTAGTGGAGAGGCTATCAAAATTCAATCTATGTAATGTCTCATATGTTTGAAATTCTAATGATTATACAGGTCACGTGGTTCTTGGCCTAACTAAAGGTTGATTGGATTTAAGGATTCAATGATTTTGGAGAAATACTTTGATGTTGATCATTTGGGTTAGTTGAACTGGTTTGAAACAGGATTATATGGCTGGATAGCTAATGCTTATTACTATACACTTTAGAGGACATAGTGGTTTTCATTTAAGAAAGTACGGAAATTTGAATATTGCAGATGAAAAAAATGAAGAAATAGGTATGAGAAGGAACTCAAAACTTTTCTTAACAAAAGCATCATAAGTTTGTGCGACAATATTCCATGGTTCTTTGGCTTTGCTATCAGTAGTTCCGAGTAAACATCAATGTCGTTTACACGTTGACTAGGCCCATGTATGAACAAATAAAGCATGATAAATGATGGCTTCATCGCATATCTTGTGGCAAATTGTCTGACATTAAAACCATAGGATATGACTATAAGTAACAATAGTCCTAAAAGGACTAAATCCATATGATGGCAATCCTAAGTCATTGTTTTAAAAAAGTGTTCTATGCACGCCTTGAGTTGTGCACAGAAAATGCTGGGAGCTTGAGCCTTACTGAGGCTTACTCCTTTTTTTGTGTGAGGCATATCTATCTAGGTTTTATGCTTCGAGACATTTGAGGCCGCATCTGAATAAGGTTTTATAAAAAAATTATATCATATAATTTTCTAATATAATATTAATATTTAATATATTATATTCTACTTATATTTGATATACTTAGTGCAACAACTCAAATAACTCAAAATGTAGTTTAAGCATAATAAATTACTTAAATAGTGTTATTAATTTATTATTTTATTTTAAATTATGTTGCATTCAATGTTAATTGATATAGATAATAAGAAAAAATATATTTTGATTGAAAAAGATTTAAAAATGACGACGAGAGATAAGTAGAGGATGATTCAATTATTTTTAATGATGGCTTCTCTGAAGATAATGAAAATGAGGATTGAGTTTTTCTGGCATATTTATTTGAAGTGCTTATCTTGAATCTTATATTAAATTTTATTTTTTGTTAATACTTAAGTTTGAGATTTATGATTTATGTCTTTATTATGATGAGTTGAGTACATATATCAATGTTTTCTTATATTTTTTAATTACATTTAATTTTATCAGCTTTTTATTTTTCTACTTTGAGCCTTACTTTTCATCCTTCTTGAGGCTGACACCTTATCTCACTAAATAAAAAATGTCTTGGTTGTTGATTTTATTTCTTCAAACCTTTCCCTAAATGAATATTATGAGGCTTTTAAAAAAAATTGTCTTCGTATTCTTAGTTTTGACAGGTTGGAGAATTAGAGGTATGTCTCATGCAACTAGCCTTGATTCGATTTTCTAAATGTCAACTTATATACTTTGTGGCCTTTGTTGACATAAATGATCTTTGTAATCTTGGCTTTAAGTTAAAGTGCCACATCATTTTGGCTACAATTTTTTAATTTTCTTTCGCATGAAATCTTTCAAAAATTTTTTTTCCTGGGTAAGGGTATGTTTGGGGCACTCGCAGCTTATCCAACTTATTTATCTATCAACAACTGATCCGGATAAGCTGGCTGGTTATTTGGTTTGTGCATTTGGATTACAACTGATTTACAGCTGTTTTTTCTGATAAATGACTATTATACCTCGCGCAATCGATTGTGTTGTTTACGTAATCGATCGTATGCTATATATTTTATTGTTTAGAATAAAAAAATCAATTCATGACAGTACACAAAAAGATATACATCTTCTTAATTTTATTGATTTTATAATTATTCTAATAATTAATCAATATTATTATCCATTTAAAAGCATTCAATTTTATTTATAAAAATTTATCATAAAACATATCAAATATTGATATATATATATACAATTTCATGTCATACATTTATAAATAAATACAAATTTATTTTTATGTTTGTCTTATCACACATAAATACATGCATACATCATAATGGAACATATTTCGAGTTGATTAGAATTTCGAGAGGGATTTGGGTTTCAAACATGATTTACCATCCATAAACTAAACAAAATATGGAGCAAGATAACAATACACAAATGCATAATTATGTAGGCCATATAATCTAGATAATTGAAGGAAAAAATATTTAACAAAATTTAATTTGCACATATTTAAGAAAGGGGAAATTTACATACAAATACACAATTCTTATCATACTTCATATCTAACTCCAAAAATTCTATAATTACATTTATAGCATTTTGATATTAAGAACATGTGCATAAAAATGAGTTTACCTGAAAAAGAAACTCAACATATTTTGAGGTATCCCGCAACAAAGTTCTTATTGATCCATCATTCTTTTTCTTTTTGCAGAAATATTGCATCTCTGCGGATAGATACCTCTAAGATAAAAAATTTCTTAATCTAAGGCATAAAAATTATAATCATAATTTTTAAGCAAAAGGGGCAAGGACTTACATAAGAACGAGAAGAAGAAAAAGAAAAAGAGGGGATAGGAAAAGAGAAGGGGCAAGAGGACTTAAATAATTCCAAGGGGATCTCCTTTTTCTTTCAAGCACTGGAGAAGAACGGAAGAAGGAAACAACTTTGAAAAATGGTAGAGAAGCAACATGAGAAGCCACGAAAGCTGGCCTCAGAGCGCGATTCATACTTTCTCATCCAAGCAGAGGTAACTGGAGTAGCAACAAGGTACAAGGAGGAGGCCGATCTCTTCTCCCTCTATCTTTACTACTTGCGTACATCTTCAATTTCAGATTTTCTTGAGGGAGATGAGCGAGGGAGGAGACGGAGAGTAGAAGGGGGCACCAATGAAAATAACCCATCGAACGCAGCATCAAGACGCAGGCTGCGGGGGGTCAATCTTGCAGCCCTGTCTTAACGAGATGAAAAATTTGTTTATCAACTATCTACCCGAACGCACGATCTAAACACCTCCATCTATGTTTTCAAAACATTCCGCAGCAAATAAGCTGCGCCAAAAGGAGCCTAAATCACCTCACTCTTGTTATATATCACATCCTATCTTGTTTTTATTCAAGCCTCATTTTAAAGTTTAATCATTGTCATCGTAGTTATTGCATTCAATGCCCAAATATTTATTTAGTTTCCTGGACTCAGATTAAGATTTTTGAAGGTCCACACCCTCAATAGACTGCTTAATAAATCATTTAGTTAGGTAAATGTCTTATCAGTCCTATCACCTAGCTCCTTTAGTTGAAGCTCTCTAACAAGAATTTAAGTTCAAATTTTACAAGGAAATAGCTCTTGCTACGCATCATTGACTATATTTAAAATATGCTGACTTATGAGCATTTCAATTCCATTTGTGTCACTCTAACCTATTTTATTATCATTTGGCAACCCAAATGTATTTTCAAATAAGCCATGGATGTTCTCAGGATCCTGGGTGGGATTCGATTGTAATACTAGATTTAAATTCTCCATGAGATAACCACTTATAGTTACCCAATTTGAATATTCTCCAAAAGCTGTGCTTTAACATCTATTGTTTGGTGATTGCAATTTCAACATTCTCTACTATGACAGAGGGTATGCTTGGGCAGTTTTCCCACTGCTTTGCTTGTTGACCACTGTCAAATCTCTGATTGACTACAATTTTCTTGCTGCTTTTCATAAATTTTTATGGTTGGAAGCCGCATTTTATGACTAAAACTTCCAGACTATGGTTACTATAAGAAAGCTGTTATTCAATTTTTTTGAAAAAAACATCCATTTTTAATGCTTACAACAACTTAAAGAAAAAGGTGATTTGCACATGACGACTTTATAACCATATTTACAAAAAGTTGTTGCTCTAATAAACTCATAAAACCTAACTTTTTTGATCTTAGACCTTAACATAAAATTCAATTTGATTTAATGCCTGTCAACCTGTAGCAGTTAGAAGTAAAATGATAGAACATTAAATAAGTGGATGTCATTTTTTCAGCTCATCTTTAATTTATGAGATTTATACTACATTGTAGGGTGTTATGATCGATGCTTTGCAAAATATGACGATTTTTGGTCTTTCAAATAACAAATAAAACTAATATGTAGACCATTAAAGCTTTTAATCGTACATGTAGAGCTTGAATCATAACAGTTTTGAAAGTGACTCAAAATGCGAGTAGAATGTTGCTTTGATGTTATATGTGGTTTCACCATGGCATATAAGCCAGTTTCATCAAGTTCTTGCATGCAAGCAACTTATTTTTCCCCTTCCAGAGAATAACATCAATATAATTTAAAGAGTGTTTTGTGTTTCACTAACGTTTATATTAAAAAGAAACTAACATCTATGAGAATAGAAGTATTAATTGTAATTTCTCGTAAAATCAATCATGAAATGCATAGAAGATGAGCTTTTGAATAGTACAAACAGAATATTTTCAATTCTTCCATTGAAGCATCGAAATCATGGAAGAATGCCTTGTAGATATGATCAAACTCACATATAGAAATAACATAATTATACAAAAAGTTAATAATCACATGCACAAAATAAAAATTCCCAAACAAAATACATTTTAGAACTTTCCCATTCTCTACTCGCTCACACTTAATTGCAAACATGCAAACAATTAATTTTTGAAAATCTAATGATAGAGTACTATGAGATGATTGCCAATAAAAATATTCGATGGTGAGTTTGAGAATATTGCTGTTGTGTAAGAGGTGGTGGGAGATAACAAATCTATTGTCATTATGATAACAACAAATGATCAAGAGAAGTTGACGGAGAATTCTATAGAGGCTTTCGATGGTTTTGACATGTTAGATGCTCTTAGATGAGGCTTTGATTAATAAAGTGCGCCACGGGATAACTTCAGGGCATGGGGTCCTTTTCAACGAAGAACATCAACTAAGTCTGAGGATAGCACCTTGCTTCTAAGTAGATGCTATAGTGATATTGTGATCATAATGGGAAATAAATGATTTGCTAGCAGTGTATAAGTGTAAACAATGTAGGAGTGAATAGGATTTTTTTTTCTTTTTTATTTGCGATGCTAAAATGTTTTTGAAGCTTACCGAAACTAATTGGAGATACTCAAAATAAAATTTTATGATTTAATTGTTGTAAAAGGGTTAATTTTTTGTGTACTTTTAAGTATCTTGGTTGTGCTATAGAGAAACACCACGGTTTTAATGTGGACATGATTCAATAGTTAAGGCTAGGTGGCGGATTTGTTGAAGTATCTCCAGAACATGGAGACTTGTAAATAAATTCTAGAAGTTGAGTAGATTGGATTTGAGTGTAAGCATTTTTTAAAACTGCGCAATATGATGCTCCTCTCTTCTGCTCTTTTTTTCTGAAAGTTCACAATAAGACTTACATCCATTGTTCTAAAGTGAGGCGTATGTCTCCACCTAGCTGAAGCGTCTCATCTCAATTTTTTGAGGCGGTACGTAGTTTTTCTTTTTAACAAATCTAAAAAGTAATAGCAATATATCCGCTTTAACCATCACACCTCACCCATTATCCAACAAGAATTAAATAGAAACGAAATTGATAAAAATTATGGCTTGACGTTCTAATGATCAATATAATTATTGTGTTATAATTGTTTAATATTTTATTTTGTTTTCTTAGCTTATTTTGATAGTGATGTTTGTATAACTCAGCCTCTTTCATCATTTAATTTAGGATATTAACATACTTTTTCACTTTGTGTAATTTATTGTTTCTTACTCTGTTAAGATGTTGATATATTATTTTTTAATATGTTAATATATTAGGATGTTTTTACTTCTTGCGTTGAAGTTTACATAATACTCCTTTCTATACACAATTTTTTAAATGTGAGGCTTACAGCTCAAACTGCTTTGAGACTTGGGGCTTGTTTCGCAGAAAAATGCGTAATTTTAATGGTTGAGTATGAGAAAATTATGAAGTCGTATATCATCAAGTTTGATGTGAGAAGAACGAGAATGTTGAGATGGGTGGGTATCTTATAAAAATAAGATAATGTAAGAAATAATTGTATTAGATGGACAACATGAGTTGCGCTTATGGTTTGGTTTATAGAACAGAGGATGTCTGATGAAATACCAATAATTTGACAATTGAAATATTCGTAACTTTATTTAAGATATGTTGAATAATTAGAAACAGAAAGTGGTAAAAAAAGGTTATATAGCTAGAATTTTGCGAAAAAGAGTTGCTGAAAATTGATTTCTTCTTATTGCTTCATGTGGCACTTATTTGGAATGAATGGAGGATTAATTATAAAACCAATGCCAATTATTGGATAAGTAACTTCAACTTATATGGGAAGGCCTTATTATGAATTATGTTATTATTTTTGTTAGAAGTAAACAACTCATTAAAATTTTCTCTCTTCTCATTTCAGTTTTTTCTCCAATAGGAAGATAGATTTACGCTTATATATCGTGTGATTTGGTTACTGGGAACTAGGAACTAGCTAAAGTTAGGGTTCTTGATCTTGCACTGAGATTGTAGTATGCATTTCTGATAATATTTAAAAATTAATTGCTTGAACTAGTATGGCATGCAACATATTTTACTTTAATCAGTACTCTTTAAACTGCCATTCTTTATAAAAAATGCTTTCCTTTTTTATGTTTGTTCAATTCAAGTTGTTTGCTTACATTCCTAAGGTCTTTTAGCTCACTAATATATAAGTTTGCAAAATTTTCTTGAAACTTCTTTTTATTTTTACATGTTTATATATATGTTATAGAGTCGTAGCGCTAATTTAATATATAAACATTCAAGCAATTATATTGCTTATTTTCCTTTATTTACTTTCTCATGTATGCTTGCTCATTTTGTAGATGATTTTCGATTATTTTGTGGAGATCTTGGCAATGAAGTTAATGATGACGTCCTTTCAAAAGCATTTTCCAGGTTCCCATCATTTGTTATGGCGAGGGTAAGGCTTCACTTATGATTTGCATTGAAACATTCGTGTTACAGAAATATCTTGTTTGCTTGTTACATTGAATTATTCTGAAGTTTCATTTTGTTACAGAAAAGTTTTGATGTCACATGTTGCTAATGCAAGAAGTTGACCAACTATTAAAGCTCCGAGTAAGAAGATAACTAACTGTTGATAATTAAATTTTTATGACAAAAGGTTAATGAAGTCTATTGATTAGAATTTTTTTATGAGGGATGATTTTTGTTTAAGATTTGTGTGTAATATTTTGTAAAATATTTGTTACTTTGAAAAATATGAATTTCAAAATTTGATTGTTCGAAACTGTAAAATTTAATTTTTTGAATTTGAAATTTGATTTTTTAAATTAGTGAAAATTTATTTAAAATTCATAGAGAATAATTAATTAAAAATTAAAATGATTTATTAATTATTTTTCACGCAAGAGTGGCTAGCCACCACTCTTTTGGAGCATGTGTATGGGTGGTTACCCATATGTAACTAGCCTCTTCTCATCCACAAATTTGGCCAGCTCCCTCTCCCTCTCTTCAATCATTTTTTGTCATTTTTAAAATGTTTAAGAACTCTTATATTTAATTTCTTTAAGGAAAAGCGGGGCTTGATGTTCTGATGATATTTTGATTACACAAAATGTAAGGTGATTGGCTTGGCGGCCGACTTCACCATGAAATAAAATTTTGGTGATCTTTCAACTATTCACATTGATGAATTATTAGATTATTTTCTTTTTTGTATAATCCATATTATTTTTTATTGTGTTTCTTGTCTACACTCATTCCCCAACAAAAGAATAAATTTTCCCATAATATTTCTCCATAAAAATCTAAGCTTTGTCTAGTTGGGTTTGTCGGTCATGATTCTGTTAGAATGAGATGTAATCTTATTCCAAACGCCAATTAATGGCCTTAAATCCCTTAGCAATTTTTTGAAAAGCCTGTTTTTAATGTTGTGGCCAAATAAAGGCTTGCTTTACTTGATCCATCCTCTTGAATTTTTTTTTTGAAAAATTACATAAGCTCTTGGAAAATTTTGAAAATTTTTCAGATTAAATTTAGATTTGACTACTCTAATATTTCCAATGAATGTAAGCTTGGAATTATCCCAATTTCTTACACTATAATTTTGAAGTGAAAAATAGTCCTATTATTTTTTATAGACTCTTGGGCTATACGGTCGACTCCTTAGTTGTCCTAATTCCTAACTCCATATTAAATGTAACCCCACTGAAGCTTTTATAGCTTTTCTATGCCTCTTGGGTAATTTTTGAATTTTGATTGACCCCACAATTGGGTCAACCACATACTACAATTTTGGTATTCGAGCAAAAAATTTACGAGCTTTTACTCGAGTAATTGTTTGGTAAATTTTCCTTTGTGAGTGATTTTATGATGAGTATTGCATTTTATGATTTATTGATGAAGTCATAACATTTATAATTAGCTTCTTATGATTTTTAGTTGTTCTTTAGAAGAACCTGAGTGATCATAAATTTTTGGTTTTTGTTTCGAAGTTGATAATTTACCCCATTACATCCTTTTCCCTTGTTTTTTTCCAATAAAATCCACCTACCTCACCTCCAATAGCATCATATACTTAAATATTTAGACACACACACACACACAAAATCTATGAACATGATTTATGATGGAGCTATAAAACCTTCTTATTTGCATGAAGAATCTTTTATAGGAGAATAAAATCATTACATATGCGCCCACCCAGTGCTGAATTTATTATTTGGAGAATTGCCAACAAAATAAGTATTCCACCGTCATCGAGGCATTACTTGGACACATCTACTTAGCTCTAAACATAAGAGTTCTTTTTAAGTCGAGGAATTGATGTGACATGAGGTGTAATCTAAGAGATGAGATAATTACTAGAGTTTAGAGTAAAAAGGATAGTTGTAGTGTTGAAATTTAGAATAATGAGGAATAAAGCATAATTCAAAATAATTTTTTTGATATGATAGGAGGTATAAATAACACTTATATGAATACTAGAATAGGAAAGATAATAAAAAGAAATAAAATGAAAAGGAAAGATATATCACATAATATCTTCAATAATTAAATCATATTAATTTTTTGGAGTTAAATTAAATAACAAAAAGTAGGAAAAAAATAACTCATAATCTAAGGAAATAAATATAAAATAGGAAAGGAAATAACTTCTTAATCTAAGAAAATAATTTATTAATCATAATTTCTCACAGAAATAAATTATTAATAAAGATAGTTGTTGATAATCAAATTCTATTAATTTGAATTTTTTATTTTATTATTAATGATTGTTGTTGTGTTTGTAAAATACATGGAATTATGAATTTCAAATATTAAATATTTGAATACTAAAATTCAAATTTCTTAATTTGAAATATGATTTCTCAAGCATATGAGGGAAGAACCACGCAAATTGAATAATTAAAATTATCTTTTAATCATTTTTCACTCAAGAGAGGCGAAACGGAATTCCTTTGGAAAGTGATTATGGGTGATTACACGAGTAATTAGCCTCTCCTCATCAATACAATATGATAGCGCCCCCTCTTTTCTTTATTTTGTCATTTTTGAATTATCTTGTCTTAAAATTTTTATATTGGATTTCTGAATGAACATGAAAGCTTTTTGTTGTAATATTATAATATCAAAAGTGAGAAACATTGAAGGGGATTGGCTTGGTGGCCGGCCTCACCACGGAAACAGGTTTGGTGATCTTTAATAATTAGTTATTTTTGTGAATGATCATATGTGTGTGTGTGTGTGTGTGTGTGTCTGTTTGTGTGTATGTATGTGTGTGTACCGATCGACTGACCGAGAGAGAGAGAGAGTTCCGTTTGGTTGGAGTGCACGTTGATCTCTTTAAAAATTTTCGTTTGGTGAAACAGTGGGAGACATTCATCTCCTGAATTTCTTTCGCAAGAACAACAAATTTTCTTCATTTCAAATCGCAGTTGGTAACCTCCGATTCGACAAATGCAGCTTTTAAAAGAAATTTGGTGAACAGTGCCACAATTTCAAATGAAGCCTTATATGTGAATTTTTTTTTTTCTTTTAGGGGTTGTTTTGTTCATTGAATTTTTGGTGTAAAACAAATGCAGGGGTTCTTAAAATTTCTACGTTTGGTTAGATGAAAATGGAATGCAATGTAAAATAGTTCAAAACTGGTGCATTCTAAATTCGTTTGATTGGGCTATTTTCAAATGCACAATAAATATAAGCTTGCTGGCTGCTACAACCCGCTGTACCCCATCATCATCCTCCACCCACTCTTTGCCACAGTTGCCTTGCCGCTAGCCACCCGGAATCACCACCCCACCGCTCGCCTCCTCCCTCCATCCTTCTCCGCCCATTATTTCCTCTCTTGATCATGTTCTACATTAATTTAATTTTTCTTAAAGCAAACATAAAAATGTAAATTCGAATATCTATTTTACACCAAACCAAACAACTCTAAATTATTTTAATTACACTTAATTTATTTCACGTTGGTTTCGTATATTTATTTCTCACTTGCATTTAAACTCTCAAATTCCATGCTACAATTCTTAATTTTACATTTAATTTGCATCTACTTTTCACCATAATTAGATTAAGTTGTGACAGTTTATTTGGAGGAGGTGTTCTTTTTCATTTCTCAATATAAATTTTGGCACTTAACTTGCATGTAATGTCCTAGAAAATCTTAGCCATTTTCTAATTTTAAATTCCTTCATGATGCATGCTTTCAGGGCGCACCTCTAACACTAAATAACATAAAATTATTACTATCTCACAAAATTGCTCTTGGTATTACGATTGATTATAAATTTAACATCAATCCTTGACCTTTTTCTTGTTGAGAATTTCAAGGAATAAATGTGGTTTATCCATGAGCTAATCCAGTGAGCTTGATTGTTGAAGCTGTTTTGCCAAATTGCTCTTTGTTATTCTTTTTTTTTTCCATATGGATTCTTGTCCGACAGTTGGACTGGTTTTGGTTACTTTGATGCTTTTCATTGGCTTGTGTTAATTTTGGGTGGTGTGCTGCTTTCCTTCATTTGAGTATCAGAGTTGTATGAGCCAGTAGATTTCTTGGCCTTAGATATTTCGACTGTTATCTCTTTCTTCTCTTCTAATCTTTTCCAGACCACAGCCTTCCTTGCTTTCTTTTTTAAAATTTTGTTATTGATCTTTATCACATATCATGGTGGCTCTGTTTACGAATCTGGTAAACAAGGATTTATTTTTATGCATATGAAGTCTCTAGCTTCATGAAGAATACGAGGATTCTTCAACATGTTTAAATTACATTGAGATAGTTTATTGATGAGTAGCTTATTAATAATTGAATTTTTAATATATGGATAGTATACAAATGATTAATCATTTATTATTTTTATAGTATTGCCTAGTTATTTTTTATGATGTGAGCTATCACATGCTTCATGGTGCAAGGGTAATAAAGTCTATTGATTATGTTTGCTTGTTCAAAGTAATAAGATATGAGACAAACTAAGCATATGCTTGCTAGAGATGGAAGCCAATAATGTTTGAGTTAACACCTTGGTTGGTGTGCAATAATGAAGCTTATAATATTTGACCAGGAGAAGCTAGGTGTAAGAAAATCAACACAAGCCAATGATGCTTTTCATTTAGTTTGTAGTTTATGTAAACTAGAATGACAGTCAAATAAGATGGGAAATCTCTAATAAAAAACTACAAACTAGAATGATTTGGTTTTTTGTTTATCCATCATCCATGGAATCTGGAGAGGCTAGGTGAACTACATTGTAGCATGATTTTAAGCGAGTGTTAAAATTGCTAAAAAAAGAAATAGAGGTTTAACCTTTTCATCTTTATCCTTTAATTTTTATGCATTGCATCTAGAGAATTTAAACAATTTTGCAAGGTGCATGGTCGGTGACTATTATATAGGGCATTTCTAATGGTCATGTTTGATGGGGTCTAAGAGAATGTTTCTTAGCAAAAGCTTGCCTAACTTGAGGTAGACGCTTAAGATCATGGTAAGTTTGATGCATCCCTTTACTGCTATTTGCCTCCTGGCGTTTGTACAAGGCATAATTTAATACTACTGAGAATGGAATAAGGTTTGGAGCAAGGTATTAAATAGATGATGCTTGACATAATTCAAAGGATTGAGAAATGAATCTAGGGTACATTACTACTAAAATTATTTTTTTGGTTTCTTGTTTTGGTTATGCCTTGGCAATCTTCATACTATTCCTTAGCGTGTTTCTAGCTTTATGGACTTTAGGTGCATTTATTCATGGTTGCATCAATCATTCGCCTATATGGAACAACAGAAGCTTGTAATGGACAGGAATTTTGAAATTTGAATACAGACTGAATCCAGACTTCTGATTTGCTGATGATTAGAACTATTAAGGGGACCTAAACATAAATAAAAGGTAACAGAAGAATATGAAAAAATCTGATCATTATGGTTTATGAAAACCCTCAGGCTTAGGTCTGTTTGGGGCAGCTTATTTGGTGCGGTGGCGTTTTGAAAACGCACCTGACCTGTTTGGGTAAACTGCGTTTTGACAACTTATACGTTTTCAAAACACAGAAAACAGCTTTTTCACACTGCACATATCTAGGTTCGGTGACAGCTTTCTGGCAGTGATCTGACTTTTTCAAAAATATAAAATTTTGTAATAACTACCGCACCTAGCTTATCAGCAGATTATTCAATAAGCTGCAGTTGCCTCAAACAAACCCTTAGTTATTAACTTTTTTTTTTCCTTTTTTTCTTTAAGGTTTTTCACTTTTGAAATAGCCTGGTGTTCTTAGTCTCTTCTCACGAAATTAACAACAATTATTGTTCCTTAACTTGGAGTCCTTGTTTTTCCATCTTGTGGACCAACAGCCACCACTAGGCCAAGAGGCTTGATGCATTTCCAGATAAAGTACTAGGACCTTCATGCACCTTGAATGTCGGCTGGTGCTATTGTTTTTGGTATAAAAAAATTAGCTTCTGAATTAATTTATAAAGTATAGCTGTATAATTTTCTAATTTGATTTATATGTTACGCACTCTTTTTAGTCCATAATCGAACCTTTTATATTTTGTGTTTGTACTGGAAAAAAGATGGATCTAGGCAGCCTTAACTTCATTATTCTAGTTTGTATTTTCTGATTAGAGATTTCCCGTCTTATTTGCCTTTTCTTTCACAGAGCTTTCTTTAGACCAAACATTCCTGTAATGTTTTACTTCACATCTTTGCATCGAAGCTAAAAAAATTGGGGTATGGGTAGATTTCCCTGGTTATCAATTGCAGCGTGAATCATTCTTTGGGGCGGCAAGCTTTGTGATTTTGATTTTCTTGTATTATTTTGTTAGTTGTTTTTTTTTGCTGCAGTTTATATGCAAATTTTAGATTATATTTTCTGATTACAATTGATAAATCTTCTTTTGTCTCAGGTGGTGAGAGACAAAAGGACTGGAAAAACAAGGGGGTTTGGATTTGTCAGTTTCACTAATCCGTCAGACCTTGCAGCGGCTCTGAAAGAGATGAATGGTGTGTTATGAATGGATATTGATGAAACCCTTTTTTTTTTTATTTTGTGGATCCATCATTTTTAATACTCAAATTGATTTTTTTTTCTTTCTTAAGTTTATGCATATTTGTGACAGTAAATCCTTTGCAGGTAAATATGTTGGTAACCGGCCTATAAAGTTGCGAAAGAGCAATTGGAAGGAGAGAACGGATTTTGAGGCTCTCGAAAGGCAAAAGGTGAGCTTCCTTTGCCATCCTAACATCTGTACTCATGTGTTTGTTGCTCATGTGTTATTCTCAGTTGATGATTGCTTTTTCCTTTTCATTTCAGAACTACCCTCAGAAGAAGCCTAAACCTTTGAAGAAAAGTGTACTGCACAAGTGATCCAACAGGGGTTTCAAGTATTTGATTACTTTGACAGCCATCTGTAAGCTGCTGTTTGCTATTATTAGTTTTAATGTAGGCTAGTTTTTTTATAACTGTTGTTTCTATAATAGTACAACAACCCATGGTGATAAAATTAAGCGAAGTATTTTCTTAGGGAAGTTGCAAACTGTAGGAATAACATAACAATTCTTGAAGGGAGGTATTTTATAAAAATGAAAGGATATCTATTCCCATTGATAATATTTCTAGAATATTATCATTGTAGCATCTGAAAATTAATTTTATGAAAATATTATTTAAATTATGTTAAAATTTGATATTATATATTTTAAACATTGAGAGAATTATTACATATATTGTGCTCAAAATCTAATGCACGCTCTAAGAAACGAGGATCCCTTCTCTTTCTTCCCCTTAGCTCATGCAAGCTATACAGCATTTTGCATTTTTTATCCTGCATTCTATTTATCTTTAACAAAACTTTGATTATCGACATTATAATTGTGGCAGTTCAAGCAATTTTCTTTTTGGAGTTTGCATTGAAGGTAAGAAAAAATTCAGGGCGGTTAGCCATTTAATGATTCTCATATTTAGTGAGACGAATTTAAGATTAATTATTATGCAAATTGATATATTGCTTTTTTGAGACATTTGAGCGAATTTAATCTCAAACATGTATGCAAGACCTTAAACTCAGGTTCTTTTGGTTGAAAGTTTAAGTTCTCAACAAACAAGCTAAAGTAGTCTGCTTATAAATTGACTTGATGTGGCTGACCTCTTTGGAGGAAACCTCAGGCCTCAATCTTTTGATTAAGCTTTACCTGAAACATTATTGGTAAATCCATTGCTGTTTTTTTTCCTTTTTATCTTGTTCTCCATTGTTGGTTAGTGATAGCTGTCTTGGACATTGAGCACTGTACTTCACTTTTATAGGAAGAAAAAGGGACCTAAACACCATAGATTTAATTGTTACGGACTAGATTGGAGCTTGGCTGTCATTTCTGTTGGTTTTGCTGGGTACGGTGAGAAAAAAATTTCTCAAGGCAGTTAGAGTGGTGTTGTGAGATAGAATGCAGGAACAGGTTATAGGAATGACAAAGTCTTTATATTGTGCCATGTAGGGGCGTGAAGGCGTTGACCTTGAGTTATTTTGAGGCTAAGATAAGCCAAAAAAACTTTCTGAGTTTATATTGATTTTTAACTTTAAACTAGCATGGCACATTACATGCCTTATTCCAAATCTACTCGTAATCCTTTTAATTCAATCTTTCTTCGATGTGCACCAATACTCAATCATTTTCATGCAATCTCCAAGTGAATTTAACAACCCTAGTGTTACGTGTTATAATTTGCTAATTTTATGTTTGAGCATTATTTGGCTTAAAAACAATAAAACCTCATTTAATGCCACCAGGTCAACAGACTGTTCATGCAATTACACGTTAAACGTGAAGTGGCCGTTAGGCTTACTTTTATGATTGAAGCTTGTATAGAATGATTTGAGTTGGTCCTTCCTGTTGATCAGCTTTACTCGATCATTTCTGATAAGTTGAGATGATGTGGTTGTTTGGGAAGTTAGGGGTTTTTCTGGGAATTTTTATTTTTATTTTTATTTTAATATGAAAAAAAATTATATTTGATATTATTTTTATTTAAAAAGTATTAGTATGTAATGCTTATTCTTTCTTCTTGCAGCGTGCTGCTAAAGCACACAAATTTCGAAGCCTTCTCAATCACTCACTCACTCAAGAGGCTAGTATGAAAATGAAATGGTGGAAATGCAATAGTGGAATTAGGAAAAATAATTTTTTGCTAAGTGCTTTTATACGATTATAATTCACTCTCAGCTTGTGTGTTCAAATGGGAATCCCTTCCTTTATTTATAAACCAAGAATTTTTCAGTACTCACCTATTAATAACACTCTTGAGCATTATGAATTATCTCTAAAAAGTATACAATCATAATGATGTATTTTAGGGTATTTTTAAGCCTATTATGATATATAACTCTATATATTTTCACATGACACTACACTACTAAGCATTCAAAATATTTTAGAGACCTGAAGACTTCCTAATGTTGCATGAAGTATCCAGATGGTTCTAGAGAGTTTCAGGAATTTATTAAATATTGTTGTAACATTAACAAATTTTCAGCGTCTTTTAGAGCCTTTTGAATGAACTTGGCTTATGCGGAATTTTTTGAAACTTTATAAAATGTTATGGCTCAATTTTGAAATGATGTTGGAAAATCCTCTTGTCAATCTTTATTTATCATGCCTGATTTAAAAGAGTTTGTTTAAACTCATTTATCATTATCGGGGCGTGGGACTTTCTCTTATCTAAGCTTGTGATGCTCTTATCACAGCTTGTCCTAGATCTCATTCTTGCAGTGCCACTAACTGTCCTCCGACTTTGAACTCTCTTAAGTCGAATAATCACTTTTACTTGATTCTTTTCGTTTGCAGACTAAGGATTGGTAAGTCTACTACTTCACCTAGCTACTTTGCTATTGCATTTGCCTCTCTTTGTGATAGTTTCTCAGGCAATTTCATATGTGTGGCATCTATGAGTTATTTTTAGGACTACTGTTACCTCCTTCCGTGTGACTTCTTCAGTCTTTGGCTCTTTAACCCATTCAGGATAGCCAAGTAAAATACATCATATCTCCTCGTGTCTTTCTTGAATTTCATGGCTGATAGCATTTTTACATTTGAGTTTTTAGTCATTACCATTTGCACTTCACTAGTGTTATCTACATCTAAGATGCATATTCTGTTGGTAAATGGGAAAGGCTTTGACTTGGTTGAGGAACTTCATTCTATGCACTCTCTTGATGTCATTTATCGAAAATACGAACAAATCCTGGTTACTCGCCCTTGTGCGCTTTTACTTACCACTTTATTTCCCAATCTCATTGCTTCTTCTATGGATATGAAGTTTTGTGTTGCTCATGTGTCAACCAATGTGTTTGTGTTCCTCCTATAGGGGTGACGTCTACAAATAAAAATCGCTTAGCTCGTGTTATTGGGGAACTCAGAATAGCGAGTTGTTGTAAAATTCCTTATTGAGCATATTTGTACTTTATTCCTCTTGTCCTTCAAATTTAGGAGCCAACTCATTTAATGAATTTGTTTTTTGGCACTCTTTTTTTCAATGTGGACCACCACATAAGAAACAAATGTGTTTTTGAGCAGAATGATAGCATCTGTTTTTTTGCTTGTCCTTTTCTTGGATTTGGTGAACTTTAGTGGTGGTTGTGTTCCTTGTGGTTACCTTGAATATGCTCTCCCCCCACATTTTTTTGTTGCCAATCTTCTTCTCTTTGGGCTTCGATGACTTGGTTTGTGTAATCAATAAGCTTTCTGTAGTAGCAATGACGGTGGCAAAGTCTTGTACATCACAATGCTTTTGTTTTGTCTTTGTCCATAATTGTAACCTACTCATAAAGAATGTGAATATTTTTTGGTGAAGTCTTTGGCATAGTCCTGAATGCTCCCATGCTGCCTAAGTCTATGTAGGCAGCTGCATGTCTCCTTTTCAGCATTTTCTTGGTATGGTTGACTCTTTTTTTCATTCTTGAAGGCTTCAAATTTATCAATGATGTAAGTGCCCCTTTTATGTCTTATTGTTGTTGCCGCCATAACATAGTATTATTTGTGAGATATAATATTACATTCATTAATTTTTGCTCTTTCCTCCTAGTTGCTAGCGGCATCGAGATGCTGTTCTGCCCCATCATAGCAAGTTATCCATTGCTTGATCGTTCCTGGTTTCGGCAGAAATCATTGGCTTTGGAATGTTAAATCGTTGAATCTTTCATAGGTGTAGTTGTGCTAGTTAGCACTGCCTTTATCTACAATGCTAAGTTACCTCATTGCTTCCCCTAATTGCGTCAACTCCACCTTCAACTGAGGAGTACCGTGTTGAGTTTTTCTTGACAAGCTTCTCACATCTGAGTTACTTATATCATAACCTCATCCTTAAGGGATAGTGTAGCTAGGATTTCATGCATTCTATCATGGATTTTGAAATGGTATGCTTTTAGGCCTTTCTCCTTTTAGTGTAGGTTCTCCATATGCACATCCGCATTACCCTTATCCTACTCCACTTGAGTCAGGTGTGCCTCCAAATTATAAAATACGCCCTAGGACTTTCCTTATGACTTTGGTGCTGTGTGTTTCATTTCTCCTCATGGCCCTAGACTTGTTAAGATGGAACTGCATTATATACATTGGTTTATTAAGATCTCCTTTCTTCTATGAACTCCTCTCTTATCTTTGCCATTTTTTCATCAAAGACTTTTCAATTTGGAGCAGCATGTTTTTTATCACAAAATGAACTGCTTAATCATACTGTACATATGGCCCCCACGCATTCATGATCTCCTTTATTAGAGATAGGCATGAATCAATACAAGAGCTTATGTTGTTAGACCTCTCATTGGCTTTAATGCTGCACGATCTTGTTGCTCCTTATGATTTTAGCTTTGTGGCCATAACTTCACATTGGTGGTTTTAGATCCTATAATTTGATCTTTGCCGCTTTTTGCCATGCTTGAATTAAGACTTCGATACTACTTAGCTATAAAATCGATTAGGGTTCAATACTTATTGTCACACTTTAGTCTTTTGGTAAGCAAACATGCGGCATTAGCACTTCTCCGAGTATTAAGAAAGCCTAATTTCACTTGCTTCTACAAATGCTTTAAGATTGGGAAGAGAGTGAGAAATAAAACTTACACTGTTATGAAATATGCTTACAAGAAACCTTGAATTAATTTCAAATGAATTAGTGGCCCCTATTTATTTGCATCTGCCTTTATAAAAGTTTTTAGCATTCAATATAATATTCTTGTATAGAAAATTTTAAAATGCTTTAGATTACTCCTAAGCAACCAAGATATTTTAGAGATATATAGATACTCCTAGTGTCTCTTGAAGTATCTATATCCTTTCAAGATTTTCCAGATGTGTCAATATTATAGTAAAATATATTTTAATTTTCTATATGTTAATATTATTGTGTAATTTAGAAATTTTCATAGGAGAGGTGGATGCTTATAAATAGAAGCTATCATTTCATTATAATTCAAGTTTTCTTATAAGTTTTTTTCGTAGCAATACAAGTCTTATTTTTACTATTTTGCTTATTAATTAATCTTCTAGCATTTATAAGTGTAGGTGAAATCAATCTTTCTTATTACTTGAAAAAGTGTTCAAGTCTTCATGTTTGCTTATGAAAAGAATAAGGGTGTGTGTAGTGATATTAGAGTTTAGCGGTCTCAGAGCTAAGTTGAATCAAAGGCAGGCATGGCAGATATTGACTATGATCAAGTTATAAAAAATTATTAATGTGGAGCCATTGTCACAAGTTCAAATTCATGACAAATGATGCAATCTTGCAGAATCAAAGCATGAGGTGAAGTTCGAGAATATGATATCTAATCTTGATTCATGTTTGTCTAAAGTGGAGGGGGTTATGAATAGTATTGAAACCTAGGTTAGTGATAAGACTTGTGTTGCTCAAATTGGAGAGATATTTTGATGAACAAGTTGGCGAAGATACATAGAGTTTATAGGTAAACTCAACAAGATGCGTCAGGCCCATGCATTGGAAATGTATGAGCTTCTTGCATGCATTGAGGATGTGTGGGGATGTAGCCTTATGCAAGTGTATATTAATGATGACATTCATAAATTGCACTAGCAATGTTTAGTACATTGAGGTTTGAAAGCATAAAAAAGCTTTGAGGTATTACACATCGCTCGAAAAGTTAGTGACTACTCTTGGTCGGTGGAGCACTTGGTAGAAATAGGTTTACACGAAGTAGTTTGGCTAAGATTGCTTCATCTTGACAAAGATTAAAGATGGGGATATGCTATGGATAGCAATGTTCTTGGAAAGCCTTATATCAAATGCTTATTTTACTGGGGTCCTCATTGGGCAAAGGGCTGCTGTCGGAGACGAGCTATAAAATTATTCGTCATAAATCGTTAAGAAAAGATAGAAGCCATTAATGATGATAGAGCCACACATAGATTGTACAAGCCAGTAGAACTTGAGGAAGGCTTTTTAAGAAGTGACAAATTATATTTCAATGAGACGTCCAAATGGATTGTGATAGTGGCGTGACTCTTCTTAATGGGGATGATGAGGAGCTAAATCCTGAAGAGGATTTATCGAAGGAGATAAAATTAGTCCTCAAGAAATAAGATGTCTTTCTTATGGAGTTGCCTATAGATGTATCACTAAGAGGGCAAGAGTGGTAGCAGAGAAACTAAGCTAGCATGCACTCTGATCACTAGAAGTGCTAGTGTGGTGGCAGAGAAACTAAGCTAACAAACACTCTTTTCAGTCATTAATTCATGAATGGATGAAATCAAGTGGAAGAGATTATTTGAATTGGGGTCGAGGAATGATCAATGACACTTCAAAAATGAGATTCAACTTTACATTAAAAGAAATCATGACGAGGCATTACAAGCTTAGGTGGATGAAATGCCACGTCTCACTAATGATCAAAGAGATCAACCAAACTCTCTTAAGTTTGACAAGCAAGCACGGACATGATCTTTCATAATTATTTTGAAATGGAGTGATAATGTTCTAATATGCCCTGGAAGGTTCTACACAAGCTTAGATTCCTTCGAAAGTTGTTGCAAGATAGCATAATTTTTTGGATGCTACACGAATATCTATAAATATTTAGAATTCTCTAGAATCTTTTTGATATTTTATGAATAATCTAGGTGACTATGAATCTCTCTAAAATATTATACATGTTTAGGATTAATGTAGAGTCATGTATTGTATGTTCTTTTAGAATACTCTAGAATAATTCATGATTATTATGTAATTTTCTAGAGATGATCAATGGTTTTCTAGAATATTCTTGAGAGGTGAGTTTTAGATTATTCTTGGAGGGGTCTTCTTGGACCATAAATAGCATGAAGTCCTAAATTTAGACACAAATTGAGGGTGAGTTATGTTATTGTAAATTTTCTTTATTAGTAACGAAGTTCCTTTCTCAAACTCCAACATTCCTTTCAACCATCTAATTTTCTTTAGTCTCTTATGAGAGTGATAAGGCTTAGTGATTTGTGTCTGCTAAGGTAACACACTTGTTAAAGAAAGAATAAGCACTTGACAGTTAGTATTAGAGCCTAATTGAGAGTTTTGAATCAATTTTGTTGTTTGAAGCTCACTCAGTGTCATAAGTACACCTCTGATGATTATCACTTTCGAGGTGAAAGTTTTTCAAAAAGTTCAAATATGATCCCATTATTTTGAACAGCTCTATCTATAATCTCCCAAGAAAATGAGGGTCTTGTTTGCTGTCAATATTCTTTGGAACTCCCCAGAGTTTGATCATAGTATGATAGCATCCACAAATGTACAATGAGTTTGAGCAATAATATTTTGCACATTTGTTTAATCTGTTCACCATGACCATGATGCAACTACACCCAAACCATTCAGTTTTCGACATGTTAGAAATGGACTTCTTAGAGACATTGTCCCATGAACACTTATTATATGTGCAATGTTCCAGTAAACTCCCTTTTTATTGTTAGTCTACCTTGTTTTGTTCGGAAACAAGGCAAGTTTGGGCGGCCTCGTTGATATCACATCATATTGTTGGCTAGCAATGAGTAAAATTGAATGTGCACCTCGTTCTTAGATGTTTTGCCCATCAGGGATCATAACACTACCTAATTAGATCATTTCTGAATTTTCCTACTTTGCCGCATATATCCTCTTGCTTTTGGCATAAAGGAGATCTTCCTCTAACCAAAATTTTCTAGTTTTGTAATGAACTTATTAAGGTAATGATGTTTTGAGCTTTAGGTTTCGCCTTTAGTCCCTCCTTGATCTTTTGTTTTTTAGTAGGATATTGATTTGTGATAAGCTTGCTAACTTGGCCTTTTGGCTTAATGCATTAGCTATCACTTTCACCTTTCCAAATTTGTATTTCATGACAATCAAATTCAGCGAGGAATTCTTGCCATCTTGCTTGCCTCAAAATATAATTTCTTGAGTATGAAAGTAGATTGTAACAACATTATCAATCATGATAATAAATCTTGACCCAATTAAGTAGTTTGTCACACACTGATAGTGCATGACTGATGTCATCTCATTTTCTTGCACCGTACTATATCGTTCGTTTTCATTGAGTTTCCTACTTTCAAAGCAAATAAATATCCTTGCTTGAGAACACCACCAATAATAAAGTTTGAAGTATTGATGTAAGCTTCATATGGCTTGGTGTGGTTAGGCAAGGTGATGTGGCAAATGAGTTTTTTTTTTTTTTCTTTGATAACTCATTGTCTCAAAGAAATTTGAATGCTTCTCTTAAGTGCATTGCATGCTTTTCTATGGTATTGTTGTAAACGTGTATGTCATCCAAGTTGAACACATTTTATCAAAGTAGAGGTGAAAATAGATTGTTCATTAGGGTACAAAATGTTGCAGGTTAATTGGTTAGGTTAAATGATATCATTAAGAACTCATAGGAACCATACATTGTGACAAATGTAGTCTTTCACTCATCTCCTTCCTCTATCTGCACTTGATAGTAATCATGAACGAAGGTCTAACTATGAGAAGTAACAACCCTCTCTAAATTGACCAAATAGGCTATTAATAAAATGAATGAGTTACTTGTTCTTAATCGTGATCTTTCAGATGGATTGTAGTTGATGCATACGTGTATTGATCTATCTTTCTTCTTTTGGAATAGGAGTGGGGCACCAAATGTAGCTCTAGAATGTTGGATGAACCTTGAATCTAATAGTTCCTTCAATTGCTCTACTAATTTTAAAGATGCTATGTGGTAATCTCACATGGATGGTAGCTTAGCCTTTCTTGAACTGCATGGTTTTTAACACGTTCACATCAAATTTGTTTGTTCATATTTAACCAAGTCTTATCTCCATCTAAGTTGCACATTGTGCTGGCAAAGTGAATAGAAAATGCTTTAACTTGTTCGAGGAATCCTTACTAAGCACTATCTTCAAATCTTCTACTAAAGCTACTAAAAATTTTGTTACCTTGCCATATGCCCAAGGTGGTCTTCATTCCTCATGTTATACTTGGATTGGTTTCACCATAGAGTTTACTGCCTCCGTCATTCTATTTTTACCAACTATCTACGACCCAATCTCTTAGCTTTCTCTATGGAGATGAAGTTGTGCATTACTTCTATGTCGATCAATATTTTTGTGCCCCTTCCATTAAGGGTGATCTACAAATAGTAATCCCTTCATCTATATCCTTGGGGAATGTTGACTAGTGTTGAGGAGTTGTTAATTCCCATATTGAACATTTTCATTTGTAAGAAATTTCAAAATTTCTTCTCTCTTAGAAAATCCCTTAATTTTTGGACGAGAAAACAAAATCGCCTAAAATTTGAGTGGCAACTAATATACTATTGATTCAGTGTTTTTGTATTTCAATATATTTTCTTTTAGACACCAGAATATAAACGCAATTATACATATCACACAAGTAATACATGGCTCTATTGGAGTCTTAGATATCGATCTCACGAAGAAATTGTTAATTTATGATAGCAGTACTTTCTGGTTTTTAAAAGTTAGCAGACACCGCGTTCAATGCCTTTGTTTTTGGTAGGCACTCACTTGTACATATGAAATAATCATGCATTGCAACAAACCAATTAGAGTTTTCTCTTTTGGTTGTTTTTGTCTTTGAATTTAGAGAAGTTTTGGGGTTGGTTGCATACTTTGTCAGTGCCTTGATTACTGAACACCAAAATGTGGCTATTCTTTCACAATGTGATTAAAAGTTATGAACAGTGCCAAAGAGCATTATTAGTGATTGAGACCCTCATTTTTTTGGGAGATTTCAGACAGCTGTTCAAAATTTTATGATCAGACTTTAACAAGTATTAGTAGCTTTTAAAGTGGTACTTTGAAATTCAAAGGGAGTTATATTCATTTTTCCAGAGTTCCTCTTTAGCCATCGAGAGCTCCTTAAAAGCCTGTGTAGCAGGAGGGGTTCTTATGTCTAACTTCAATCAAGTTGAGGTAAATAGTCGCTAATACACTTTAAGCGGGACGAGTTTGCCTTCGATGCTCTTTGTTGCATTATTATCACATTATTCATGGCATAAGAATTGATGTATTATTTAAGGATAAGGTTATCAAAATGTGCAAATTATTGTCTTGGACTATTCTTACTACCAAATTCTCTCTTCTAAATTATCCTAAGAACAATTTAAATGATTCAGTTTGACGCCTCGAAGAATAATTAATTATTGGTAAAAATTAAATTTAAATTTACATGAATTATTCTTGGGATTATCCTGAATAATATTCTCTCCTAAATAAAAAAGTGAATAATTTTAATATAAAACTTAATATGGCCTCAAATTTTAAATGGTTTGTACTATTTTTATTTAAATAGATATATTAATTCATGCCCTAAATATTTTTTAAATTAAAAAATTTAAATTTAAATCATTATACATGAAAACCTACCTAAAATATTTACACTTATTAATAAATAAACTCATAATTATTTTTAAAGTGTACATTTAAAATTTCAAAATCCTTATGAATTAAATTACTGCCTTGTACGAAATTAATTACTGTTAATTAACGCCTTCCTCATAATCTAATTGATTAAATTAAATTTAATCAAGTAAATTAAATCATATTTTAGAAGTAGGTGGTCGGCCGTTTCTTAAGTATTCTAATTATTTGAATTTATTTAATCAATTCAATTAATCCTATTTATGGAATTCCATGCCGTGACCCTACTTATTCCTAAATTAATTAATTAATTAATTAATCAAATCAAATATGGGAAACTCATTTGGCCATCCCTTTCTCTTCCTTAATTGAATTAATTTATTTCAATTAATTGTTCTAATTAACTTAAGTGATTTATTAAATATATTTTGAGCTCAGGTTAATTCCTTCATTTTCTCTCACCTAAATTCAAAATTTAAATAGTTCCCTCCAAATTAATCTTAATTTAAATTTTAAATCAACTAAATATCATTGCATTACCAGGTCTTCTGTGTTTTAGGGGAAAATTATTTCATACGGACAACATACACAGCTATGCGTACGAAATCCCCAAATAACCACCGAATAACCAGTGAATAACCCGTGAATAACATTAAAATGAAACTACGGGGTTATTGACAGGTTTTTAAGAAGTTATTGCAGTGTTATTTGAGCAATAACTTCAAAATAAGCTCAAAATAACCTCACAATACCCGAATAATAGATAAAAAATATAAAATGAAATCATGAAGGCTATTGGGGTGTTATTAGGAGGTTATTCGCTGATTATTCGGAATAATACCGTAATAACTTGCTAATAATCTCCCGATAATCTTAAAATACACGATCGCGGAGGTTATTAGGTGGTTATTTAGGGATTCCTTACGTAAAGCTGCGTACGTTGTCTGTATAGAATAATTTTCCGTGCTTGAGGGCATGATTTTAATACCTACAGATAATGGTGGTAATAATATTTTTATAACTTTTGGTGGTTGCCCCACTAAGTATATAGCCTCCTGCAGAAATTAAATCTCAGAACAACTAATGTAGCCACCCTAATAACTAGACTAGCGCACATGCCGCCTTAACTTCTAGTCTTATTTGTTATCCAAAATAGCACAAAATTCAAACAATCACAGTCAACTTAAAGTTAGTGTTACTGAGCTAATAAATTTATCCTATGTGTATGTGGTCCCCCTGGCGACCCAATAAATTATGTTTTGATTTATTATTAAAGTTTTACCAAAAGGTGATTTGAATTCATGTGCTTAGTATTTTAAAATGATTTATTATTTTTTTGGTTTTTTATTTGAATTTTACTTGTATTTATTAAAATATTCTTAAATGCATATGTATTAAGAATGGGTCGTGACGTGAGGTCCCCAACTCTCTATATTGGCTCAACCCCTGCTAGGTGTGGGGGCGATTTGGTGTGCAAATAATTTGAGTACCAACTTGGTTAAGGCGTGTCACCCCACCTTATTGGCTCAATCCTCGCTAGGTTTGGGGGCGACATTGTGTGCAAATAATTCGAGTACCAGCTGGCCTAAGGTGTCACTACACCACCAGGGGACTCGAACCCGTGACCTGAGGGGACTTACGACCTTCAAAGATGTTGCTCCAACAACAGGCCACGGAACGCGCGTGTGCGCATACACACACATTAATTTGTGTGTGTGTACACACACACAATTAGAAAGCATATATTTGAGTTTAATGAATGTTAAGTCTAATTAAATACTTAAAATCTCTTAATTCAAAAATCTATAATCAGACTAGGGAGTGAAAGATCTCATAAATTAAAATTTATATTAAGATTTTAATTATGTACTTTGACATTCTTAAGAATTTTTTATCATTAAAATTTCATTTATTAAATAATTATTCAAATAAGTGAGTATTTTGATTGAAATGTACTTAATCTTATGAAATTTATTTGTAAGGTCAAAAATGAATTCAGATGTGTCTGGTGTGAATTATGAGATTTATTGAGTTTTTATAAAGATATTGAGGTTCCTAGAGATGTTCTTTGGAGATTTCTTGAGAAGAAAGGTGTTGATATGACTTATATTCAAGTCATTAAAGATATGTATGCTAGAGCTGTTACATGTGTTCGAACTGAACGATGATTGACCAAATATTTTACTATTTCTGTTGGTTTACATTAAGGATCGACTTTAAGCCCATATCTTTTTGCTTTATTTATGGATGGTCTTACTAGGCATTTACAAGAGGATGTACCTTGGTGTATGCTCTTTGCTGATGATATCCTCGTTGTGGATAAGACAAGAGAAAAAGTCCAGGAAAAACTTGAATTATGGAGGTCTACATTGGAGTCTAAAGGTCTTCGTTTGAGTAGAACTAAAACTGGATACATGGAATGTAATTTTAGTAATAGTAGGTCTAGTGACAGAAGTGTAACTTTGGGTGATCAAATTATTAAAAAGTGTGAAGGATTTAGATATCTCGGGTCCATTGTTCAAAGCGATGGTGATATAGATGGGGATGTTAATACTAGAATTCAGGTTGGTTGGTTGAAGTGGAGGAATGCGTCCGGCCTATTGTGTGATGGAAAAGTACCACTTAAACTGAAAGGAAAATTTTATAAGATGATGGTGAGACCTTCAATGCTCTATGGTGTTGAATGCTGGCCTTTAAAAGAGAAGCATAATGTTAAGTTAAGTGTTACCGAGATGAAAATGATTAGGTGGATGAGTGGCTTTACACTTAGAGACAAAATGTGAAATGATTATATCCGTAATAGGGTTGGTGTTGCACCAGTGATGGATAAAATTAGAGAGAGTCGCCTTAGATGGTTTGGTCACATTAAACGTCGACCACTTGATGATCCGATTAGGAGAGTAAATGTTTTAAATACAACTTATGTTAAGAAAGGCAGAGGTAGACCTAGGAAAACTTGGGCTTATTGCATAAAAAATGATCTTAATTTATTAGAATTAAACGAAAATTTGACACTAAATAGGTCGCAATGGAGAAAAAGGATTCATGTAGCCGACCCCACTTAGTGGGATTAAGGCTTTGTTGTTGTTATAAATTTTTATTTATTATTTGAATTATTATTAGTTTTTGTTTTATAATTTATATTAATCTAATCGACCTTCAAAGTTATTGATTTTATAAGAATGATTAAAATTCCATTCCAAACATACCATAAAAAGTTCAATGTTAATTTGAGTTTAAATAAATTTATTATGATTTATTGGATTATTTTGGGAAAAAAGAAGGCACATCTAACAATGATTCAAATTCTTATATTATATTTTTCATTAATTTTCAATTAATTATTTTATCAGTTAATTATTGTTAGGGTTTAATTTAGTTGGAGAGAATAATTCAAAATCTTTTTATCTACTATTTATTTGTCATTATAAAAATAAAGAATCATTTATTAAATTTTTTATTTATTATAATAATAATTATTATTTATTCAATTAGGATGTGCGTGTGTGCGTGTGTGTGGGGATAGGACTTATATGACTTATATTCACCATTCATTTCATAAAACACCACAATCTGAGAGCACCATACTAAGTTTCAGACATATGTTTAAAGTAGAGGCATTCCTTAAATTAGTTAGTCTTACAAGCTCTCCTAGCTCCCACGAACAAGTCTTGATGTTGAGCAACAAGCTCCAATAGCTTGGGATGTAATCTCGATCAAAGGGTGGAAGGGATGTAGTATGATAGAGGTGTATAGAGCTCAAATCAAATGTAGTTCAGTGGAGGAAACCGTTTAGTGCTCTTTATAGATTTTTAAAAGCTCATATGGGAGGAGTATGTACTAGGCATGTGCAATCAAAGATGCTTTGGTTCGACTTAGAGTTTGATCCTTAAGAATATAAGAGGATTATTAGCATAGTACATAGGTTGGGAAGCTCTCAAAGAGGGTTATAGGACTTTCAGAGGGAAAATTAAAGCTCAAAGTGGATTTGGACCTAGTTTTTGAACAACCTATCAATAACTAAATAATGGGTTTCTTTGGGGGTATTTATAAGTTGTTGTTGGTCGGTTCCCTCGCTCCAATCAGTTCCAGCTGGAGATAGCTGCCAGCGAGTGTGTAGTGTCCTAGGTTGTTTGGAGTGACCAATGATGAGCAATCAATTATCTAAGAAAATAAGGAGTGTGCATGTTAGCTATTTGAATGTTTTGCTTCCATAGTGTTGGGATGGGTTCTATGTCTAAGATAAAAATTCAATTGATCTAGGAATTGGATCTGATAGAGTTAAAAAAGAGCATCAATATGGAGTATGGATTATTGTTTAGTAGTAGCTTTGCGAAGAATTTAAGTAGCATTTGTATGGAGTATGATTGGTTGGCAGCAAGATTGAGAAGAATTTAAGTGAAGCCTAGGATGAAGGAGGTTTTTTTAAGGGTGAGCAAGGATTTACGGTTTCATTGAAGGATGTTTAATACCAGATTTTATATAAGTTTTATGGGTATGATTTAGGAGTTGTATGTGACTGAATTTATGGATGTTTGAAGATGCTTAAAGTAGGTTAAAACTTGGAGTTTAGGTATGGAGTCAAAGTTTGGTATTAATTGTAAGTCTTAATTTTAGTTTTATTGTTTATTAAAGTTTCATTTTAGTTTAGTTTAAGCATTGTTTATGTTAGTTTAGATTTATATTTGTTAGGTTTTATTTGTTTGAATTTATGTTTAGGTTTTTAGTTAGTTTAGATATGATTCAAATTAGGTCTATGTTTGGTTTAGATTGAAAGGGTTTTAAGTTTAGTTTTAATATGTATTAAAGTTTCTATTTGGTTTAATTTTGTTTTAGGTTATGACTTGACTTAAAATACTTTGATACAGAACTATGTGAGTTTATTAAAATTTAGCTTAACTTAAATGATTTAGTTTGTTTTAGTTTATGTATATGTAAGTTTATTAAATGAGTTTACTCTACTTTTGGTTTATACTTTTGTTTATGTTTAAATTTGGATTTTTTTTTAGTCTTATATTGATTTACATTTATGTTTGGTTATTAGGTATTATATGTGTGTGTGTTTGTGTCTGTGTGTGTTTGTGTGTGTCTATTTATATGTATCAATGTATAAATATGTGTGTATTTATGTATGTATCTATGTATATGTATCTAGGTGTGTGTATATATGTGTGTGTGTGTGTGTGTGTGTGTGTGTGTGTGTAAATAAGTATGTATCTCTGTCTATATCTATGTATCTATGTGTGTGTGTGCGCGCGCGCGCGCGCTTATATATATATATATATATATATATATATATATATATATATATATATATATATATATATATATATATATATATATATATATATATATATATAAAGAAATCGGTATTTGGCAGAAGCCCAAATATTGATTCTTTATGCGCTACAATCCTATGATGGAGGCCTGACACCATATGTCTATATATTCGGGAACCCCGCGCCACGAGGGATCGAACCTGTGATCTGAGGGGACTTACAGAGAACCTTGCCAACCAACAGGCCATACACACACGCACACACGTGTGGGTGTGTGTCTATTCATGTATCTACGTGTGTGTACGTGTGTGTGCACGCATGCTTACGCGCTTGTTCATGCATGCATATTGGTTGGTGGTTCCCACAAATAATAACACAAAATAATAAATGTAACACACTCCTAGGGTTCCACAACCAGAGTTACAACTCACCCTAAAAAAAGATCTTCAAAAAAATGAAAATGCATGTATACCCAAATAAAGAGCTCCAAAATAACATACAAACTGTTAGTATACCCTTTGCGTGTAGATGGTGGATCCCACAAATAAAGACACAAAATAATACGCGTAACACACTCCTAGGGTTCCACAACCAGAGTTACAACTCACCCAAAAAAAAGATCTCGAAAACAATGAAAATGAATGTATACCCAAATAAAGAGAGCTCCAAAAAAAAAAAACAAACAAACTGTAAATATACCCTTTGCTTGTGGAAGATCTCCAAAAATACTGTGTGTGTAACTGAATTTAAGTATGTAATTTCTCTTTGAAATAACCTGCAAAGGAACCACTATATAACCCTAATTGCACCCAAATTGACCTATTTTGACCAAAATCCCAAATTGCTCCTAAAGGCCTAAAGTCCCCAAATCACCCTCAATTTCCACTAAATTGAATCCAAACTTCCTCAATTTCAATTCGAAATCAAAATTCATCATGTCTAATCCCAATTGAAACCAAATTCAAGCTTAATTGAACCTAATTTCAAATCAAAATTCCAAGCCTAATTTAAATCCCCAATTTGATCATATCACCAAATCCCATCAAATTGAACGTCATAATCAATTCAATTTCCCTAATTTTAAATTAAAAACTCTTCATGACATTCCCCTAGATTAATTTGCGCCCTCAATTGGACTTAACCCAAACTCAAACCTCATCTAAATCCAACCTAAGTCAAAACCCCCAATTTTGCCCTAAAATTCAAATGTCACTAAATTGAACTTCATAACTCCACAATTCCCATAAAATTGATATAAAAAATTCTTCATGAAAATCTCTCGAATCAATTTGAACCATCAAGTGACCCAAATCCAAACCTAAGTCTAGCCTAAAGGCCCCAAAATTAACCATGAGCTAAATTCCACTAAATTGAGTCTCTCAATCAATACAAATCTTTTTCAAAATCCTTCACGACAATTATCCTAGTCAATTTAATCAGTCACTTGACCCAATTCCTAGCCCAAACCAAACCTTGACCCAAGTCCAAACCAAAACCCCAATTTTGAACCTAAACCCTAAACTTGACCAAACCCATTGAAATTGACCGAGCCATGGCCTCCACAACCATCATTTGAACCCTGAGACCCAACCTAGATCCACCTAGCCCAACCTACATGAGCCATGGACCAAGGATCCCTCAAATTTGGGAACCTCTTCCCATATTTGGCTAAGTGACTCATGCTTAACACCCCGTGATTAAACCTCCATCTTGATCACCATTAAACCTCCATCTGAGCTCCCTGATCCAACTAGCCACCACCTCAACTCTAGCCAGCCACCCTAGTCGCCGGAGAGCTCAAAATTGAGGAGACCATCCTACCTTTGAACCCCAAATTGAGCCCATCCTCCTTGTCAATCCCCGATTGGTTGTTGGCACTGAACTCCTCTCCACCTCAACTTATTGGCACCAGCCAATCAGAGCTCGAGCTCTACCCATTAGCCATGGTATAAAAGCCACCTCTCACAGCTAAAGGGGAGATGATCTAGAACCTTGGCAAAGCCCTGCCAAAATCATTCCAGATTCTAATTGAAGCCTCCCTGAGTATATTCCAATCAAATTCCAACCACTTCCCTCACTTCCTGAGCTCAATTTTGCCATCTAAAATAGCCCCAAAAAGGAAATTCTCTGTACCTCCACTAAACTCCACAAACCTTCAAGTTGATTGATCCCTGAGCTTCCCCAGACCAAACAAGGAAAATCCCCATTGAAACCCCCATCTCTCAAGCTCTCTGCACTTGAGTTTGATCAAGGTCGCACCACTTGTAGGAGGAAGCCTTACTCAGACCTTTCACCAAAGTAAATCGACACTTCGAAGAGGTTCTCCAGACTCCACCGAAGTTTCTACAAGCATCCATTTGAGGCTACACCTCTTGGACGAAGGTATACACCTCTCCACCCCAAATCGAGCTCAGTTTGGGCCTTTATGAAGAAAATTTTAAATTCATGCTTGATTAGACATATAGATTTGTTCGTCTAAACTAGATGAAACTGTAGGAACAATTCACGAGTGATTTGGTTGATTGTCAAGAGAGATCTTAGGGTTAGAAGGTGTGTGGCTCACAGCTTACACCACTTGAACCATGACCAAGGAGCATCCGATCACAAGTGTATTTTTATTAGAAATTTAGCCTTTTTTATTTAAGTTTATTCCGAAATCTTATAAAATGCATAACTTGGTGTAGAAAAATGCTAAAAATAAAAGAAAAATACGCTGTTGTTCGGTGAATAGAGGATAACAATGTGGAATAAAAATAAAAAATATTTGAATTATATTTATTTTTAAATTTATTAAATACATGAAAACTTCGTTAAATCATAACTCAATAGATATTAATCACCATGACATGAAATTTGGAGGGTTTAAACTTCTCATCCTTAGGTGTGTTCTCAGATTTTTCCAAAGTCGGAAAACACCTCTAAGAGTGAAAGCTCTAATTTTCAAGGAAAATCACCTCTATTTTTATTAAAAAATTATAAAAATTAAAATATAAATCAGAAAATTACAAAATGAGGTAAGTTTAATGTGGTCAGAGGACCCTAGGAAAAATATAAAATGGGTTTAATTAATTAAAAATAAAATTCTATGTATTTAACTCATTAAAACATAAGAAAAATTAAATAAATAAAATATAACTAGAAAAATCACAAAATAAATCCAAACTGAAGATAACAATCAAAGAAACCCCCTATAAAAATTGAAATTAATATGAATTGATTGGACCACCAAAGTTGATTTTCTAAGTAAAATAAAATTTTTGTACTAAAATAATTATAATAATTAAAATATAATTCAAAAAATTATAAAAAATGGTTTTAGGACTTCCTTGTGATCAGGGGCACCTAAGAAAAATAAAATTGATATTGAAATTAATACTTCATTTTAAGCTAATTTTTAATTTAAAAATAATTAAAATTAAAATTTTCCAAATATTAAAAAAAATTAAAAATGCACCAAAATGTCACAATTGGTTCTTTCATCACTTGGGACTAATCTGAATATTTTTCCTATTTTTTTAAATATGGTTATCTATTCTTAAATGCCAAAATGAATTTTTTCCTAATTTTGCATTAAAATGATTACAATAAATAAAATATAAGTCACAAAAATATGTAATGTTTTTCTTCGGGTTTCCTGAGCTCAGGGGAATTAAATAAAAATATAAAATATAATTTTCTAGTTAAATCATGTTTTATATTTAATTAATACTCCAAATCAACAAATAAACGTTAATTAAAATTGAGTTTAAAAAATCATGAAAATTGGCCTAAGTGATTCTTTGACTTAGGTGAACCTCCAATAGTTTTCCTAAGGACAGATTGCATACTTTTTGATAAGTTAATTAATTAACTTAGAAAATACCTATTTTTTATTAAAAATAATTATAAAGAAAATAAAATAAAAATACAAAATTACATTTTCTTCTTTGATATTTTAATTGACTCATGAGTGGGGTAACATAAAATTTTCAAAGTCATTTGAGTCTAACTTAAGAATTATGAAATGATAAAGCATTAAAGGGTAAAATGGTAATTATGAGATTTAAGCTCTAATTAATATTTAGGCTTAGTTAAAGGGTAAATGGGTAATGAACAATCATAATCAACTTTTATAGATGATTGAAACATAAGGAGTTAAGAGGTAGAAACTAATTCCTCACTTTTTCATAACAAGGGTAAAATTCTAATTTTCTAAATTATTATAATTTGGAATTAATTAAATTGAATGAGCCTAGAGTGAGGGTTTTATCTTTGGAATGTTATAATTCACTAATTCAAAACCCCTAGTCAATTTCTTGATTATAATACAATCTTTAATCAGGATTAAGTTCACCTAATTTAACATTTCTATAATTACAAATTTACCCATAAAATCTTTAGGGCATAGTGGTGAGCTAGGTCTAATCCAAATTTCCTTAATGAGGTTTAGAAAATAAGACAAAATTAATAATAAAACACTTTGAAAACACTACTAGCCCGACTTTAATTAAAGTGGTTAAGTTCCTTAATAAATCAATTTTGCCTTTAAGGGCCTTCACCCACATAATTCATAAGTGAAACATCAAAATGAATAAATGGTTACCCCCTCATGGGATGATTAAAACATTAAGGTTCATTGAGCACAGGTTAAAACATATTCATTAAGATTTGATCCACTTGTGGATGAATCATTTAACAACATAATAAGTTCAGAAGAACTCAAGACGTTCCAAATTGTTTAAAAGAGGTGTAGGGTTATGCCCGCACTTCTTTACAGCCTTGTGGATAGCTTGGAGGTCAATTGAACCTATTATGTCTTTGCTCAAGAAAATCATCCTTAAAACACGAATGAATAGAGACCCACCAAGTTATAACTCAAAACCCAGTAGGAATACCCCAAACTGCTTTTCTTACTTTTCTTTCTTGCAATTTATTATATACACTGCAAAGGCTAACATTTTAGCAGATGCACGAGAAGATGACATGTACGCATTTACATTTATAATCTACATGTTAAACCAAATAAAAAAAATCAATTTTAAAAGATAAATATATTTTTCAAAAAAGAGAAAAAAAAGATAACTAAATTGGATGATCGAGAATCCCTCAGAGGAGGCAACCTGTGGCTGCTAATGAGATTTCCCCGGTTTAAATGAGCCTAACAACTTGTTTAGACAAAGTGAATCCAAAGAAAATAGTGGTGTCAGAATGAGGGAACCGTGGAATCCTAACCGATATCGCTTAATTAACTTAAACTCACCCATTAAGACTTGTAAGCAATAATCACAATAACAAAACATGACATACATACTTTAAAACTCTTTGAACTTCTTTGGATCTCTTGAACTTTACACTTCAAACTTGAAACCTTCTACAACGAGGAGCTCGGAGCGATCACCGTAGGCAGCATGACCATCTTCAACAGCAAAACAAATCTACATCAACTAAACCATTCCCTAGAATTAAATAACAAGCCATAGGACTTCGAGGTGGTTTGCCTAGCACAACATAAACCCTTACCTTATCTTTTAGGCCTTTAAATGTCTTGCAATATAAGCCCTAACTCGTCTTATGATTCCGAGGTTGTCGTTCGATAAGACATAAATCCTTCTATCTTCCAGGCTATTTACATGATCGATATCATACGAATGTAAGCCCTAATTAATAAAATTGGCAGGATAAAACATTAAATAATATCTCCTTTAAATGAAATCCAAACCATATGATAGTTTGGGAAGTCACCGGGTTCTCCTCGGGATTTGTGACGCCTCCTACTTTTTCTTCCTTTGGATTCCACAATAACTATTCAAAATTTGATACATTACCATTTGAATTTCTTATGTTCGACCTTGAAAATCTTAAACTTTGAAATTCATGAAGACAATATTTCTTGATCTAAATTGAAGTTTTCTTATGTGACTTCGGTCATTTTAAGATGTAATTAACTATATGGGTTTACCCTTATAGGTAACTTTAAGAACCCAAAAAACTTTAAGCCCTTCATCGGTACTATAATTCTTTTATATTATATAGAGGAACTTGTTGGTTAACATAAATGTTTCACAGACCAAAACAGATGTCATAAATCTATTATTTTATGTAATTGAGCCTCGCTATCAAGTAATGTGTCTATTCCTCGGGATAGGTGCATGGCTTGTAGTGTAGTGCTCATTTACTTAAAATATTAAGGATACGAGATCAGTTTGTTTTCATATTTTCAAATTAAAATGATATTTTCTAAATTATATATATATATATATATATATATATATATATATATATATAATATTTTTAAAGCGGGTGATGGGATTCCAATTCCGGCGATTGAAAACATTCCCCAAACTTTGACGACTGACAGTGATATAGGGGTAGTTCAGTAGAAAGTGTTGAGTAAGGGAATCAGGGTTCCAGGAAGTACAACACTCAGATATGCTGCTCCGGGCAATGGGGATTTAAATATTAAACCTATTTCCAATCTCTTTCCATATATGCTTAGTTACAGGGCAGGAAAAAAAGAGATGATTGATGGATTCTTTCTTTACCTTATATAATAAACATTGTGAAGCTATTCTCAGAAATTTATAATTAAGGATATCATCACAAGGCAATAAATTATGATGGAGCCTCCAAGCAAAGAAAGACATAGATGTTGATAAAAACCAACTTCAGACATTAGCTCCCCAGTCAATTTTTTGAAACAAATGCAATTTAAAATAAAACTTTTAGATACGTACCCCTTAATTTGCATTTTAAGTATATGAGTATCATTTTATCTTTTTCTAATCGGATAGTAGAAATATATTAGGAATTAGCCTCCCCAAACATCATTTTGAGTAAATCCAACTTTCAGTTACCATTATGCAATAAGTCAGACACCACGAAGTTCTTATAAATATTTTGAGCTTCCACATTTAACTCTTCCCTTGCTCAATCATCCTTCTACATAGAAATTTTACCCTCTTCCAGATCCCAAAAAATAATTTTATGAGCCCAATCTTTCACCTTAAGCAGGATGCACATCAGAACAATATTTCTTATGAATATATTGAGACCATAAAAATTTCTCTTTCCTAAAATTAAGTCAAATTTTAAAATAGTTAATTTGAGCAATTTGATTAATTGAGTTGAGATATATATATATATATATATATATATATATATATAAAAGCATGATATTTAGATATCAAGCTTATATATCAACTCAACTATATATGTAATTGTGTCTCACTATCAAGTAATACGTCGACCCGGGATAGGTGCATGGCTTATCGTGTAGTGCTCGTTTACTTAAAATATTAAGGAGACGAGATCAATTTCTTTTCATATTTTCAAATTAAAATGATATTTTCCAAATTATATATATATATATATATATATATATATATATATATATATATATTAAATATATTTTTTAAAGCGGGTGACAAGATTCCAATTCCGGCGACTGAAAACATTCCCCAAACTTAGATGACCGATAGTGATATAGGGGCAGATCATTAGAAAGTGTTGCGTAAGGGAATCAGGGTTCCAGGAAGTACAACACCCAGCTATGCCGCTCCAGGCAATGGGGATTTAAATATCAAACCTATTTCCAATCTCTTTCCATATATGCTTAGTTACAAGGCTAAAAAAAAGAGATGATTGATGGATTCTTTCTTTACCTTACATAATAAGCATTGTGAAGCTATTCTCAGACCTTTATAATTAAGGATATCATCACAAGGCAATAAATTATGATGGAGCCTCCAAGCAAAGAAAGACATAGATGTTGATAAAACCAAACTCCAGAGATTAGCTCCCCAATCAGTTTTATGGAACAAATGCAATTTAAAATAAAAGTTTTAGATAAGTACCCCTTAATTTTCATTTTAAGTATATGAGTATCTTTTTCTAATGGGATAGTAGAAATGTATTAGGAATTAGCCTCCCCAAACATCATTTTTAGTAAATCCAACTTTCAGTGACCATTACGCCATAAGTCAGACAACAGGAAGTTCTTATAAATATTTTGAGCTTCCACATTTAACTCCTCCCTTGCTCAATCATCCTTCCACATAAAAAATTTACCCTCTTCCTGATCCCAAAAAATAATTTTACGAGCCCAATTTTTCACCTTAAGCAGGATGCACATTAGAACAATATTTCCTATGCATATATTGAGACCATAATAATTTCCCTTTCCTAAAATTAACTCAAATTTTAAAATAGTTAATTTGAGCAATTTGATTAACTGAGTTGATATATATATATATATATAAGCATGATATTTAGATATCATGCTTATATATTTGAATAACTGTGTGCGTTCCAGATCAAGTTAAGTATGTTTCAAACTAAGGAAGTGAAGATTTTATTTTGATTCTAATGTAGGTTCCAACCATAAATTAGTCTTCTAGAGTGGCCACTAAGGTGTTCTTATGGCTTGATCCTAAACTCTAAAAATTGAGTTGGGAAGAAATATATAGATCCCACCACAAAAGATGTCAAGATGGGAGTTAGACCACGAACTAGATTTAATAGCCAAGTTGCAAACTAACTAAATAAATTGTGGTATAGTTGGGTAAGAACTTCCAGAAAGGTAGACTTATAAATGCTTAAATTGGGTCAAGCTATATCCTAAGATTATGAAAATATTAAGGAAGAAGACTATTGAGAGACTAAGACTATTCTAGATTATCAAGCCAAGATGCTAATCTACTAAATCAATTGTAGCAAAGTTGAAGCAATAACCTATGGTAAATCTATGGGTGTTTATATTGGCTTAGACTAGATGCTAAGATTCTTTAACTGTTTAATTACAAAGTGACGGAAGGAGACCACTAGGAAACTTAGACCTAAACCTAGACAAACAAACTAAGGTGTTGATCTATTAACTACATTAACCCGAGACAAAGTTATGGGTGCATATATTGGGAAAGACTTTATTCTAAATATCTTTGGCTGTTCAATGATAATGTTAAGGAAGTAGGCCATCTAGGCTTGATCAAATGCCCAGTTCTAAACCCAACTAGCAAAAGGGAAGACTAGAAAAGAGACCCTAATTGAGAAATGAGGTAAGATTTGATTATGGAAGGTGGTGATGATGGATTTTTTTGTCATTACATTATTTTTGGATTTTTTGTTTATAATTTTATTTTACTATAGATCTCTTTGAGGATAACCAATGTACTTGGTTATGTTGGGATTATTATTACTTTGTATTAGTTATCTTGTAAGGATAGAGGGGTGTCTTTTGAGAGAGATCAACTTATTCCAAAGAAGCTAGACCCAATCTCAAAAGAAAATTTACATAGCAAATAAAAAATTATTTATATAATTTATCTTGAACTTACAAAATTTTCAAACAATGACTTCATCATTACTACAAATACACTATGAATTTACATGAAAAAATATCAAACTTCAACCTTGTACTGAGTACCCCATGGTAGCAATACCATCGTGGATGATTTGGTAATGTTGACTAAGGAGATAACTTGTCTAGAAGAGTTTGTACCGATCAAAGTTTAGAATTCTCAGGTCCTCTCTTCAATTGATATGGAGTACATTCATCAACAGAAAATTAATAGATAAGCTGCCATCACCACAGTCAAAGAGTCAACTGATTGTAGACAATCATTTGTGGACTACCTACAAGAAGACAAATTACCTCAAGCTAAGTCACTAGCCCATCAAGTAAAGTCTCGAGCTTTACTTATATCCTCATAACGATACACTATACCGAAGGAGTTTTGATAACATGTGTTACTTTGCCTAGATTAACATGAAGCCCAAAAGATTATTAAAGCGATACACTTAAGATTATGTGGTGCTCACCAATTTGGCCTTAAGATAAAATTAAAGATCAAATGGATGGGTTACTATTGGATGGTAATGATTAGTGACTACATGGAGACTGCATGTTGTTGCCATCAATATCAAATATATGGTGTTGTTTTATATTAGTCGGCTAATGTATTGCACCCCACGATTGTTTCGTGGCCCTTTAATGTTGGGGAACATACATCGTTGGACATATTACCCTCCTTCATCTAAGGGACACATGTTTATATTGGCTAATACTGGTTACTTCTTGAAGTGGGCAGAGTTCATCATTTGAGAGACGTAAAAGTTTATCATGTATTTTAGTTCTTCAGAGGCCATATCTTTGATTCGGTATTCCTTGATGAGTCAAACATATAATGACCCTACATTCAAAAGTACTAAACTAAATAACTTCATGAGGTGACACAATATTGACTGGAGGTATTCGACAATATATTTGCCCGAGCGAATGGACTACCTGAAGCTTGTAATAAGACCATAACACAGATTTATAGAAGGCGCTTGAAGATAATAAGTGACAATAGCATGACCAGTTTGTGGAGGCTTTATGGGCTTAGCAAAACACACATCGAACCCCAACCAAATTCATCATATTTGCTTTAATCTATGAGTCTGAGACCATACTCCCATTGGAAGTACAAATTCTCTCTCTAAGAGCTGCTACATGAATCATGAATTCTCCTGAATAAAACATTTAGTTAATGTTAGAATAACTTGAAGCATTAAAAGAGATGCATTTGCTAACACAACAAAATCTGAAACTCTACCAAACACGAATGGTTCAAGCGCACAATAAATAAGATTGTCCAGGAATATTTGTGTAGGAAAGTTGTTCTAAGCCCAATTTTTGCTCATCAAAAGATAAGTGTCACGTTTGAACCAATGTGGAAAGGCTTGTTTGTGATAGAGAAAGTATATTAATGAGGTTCTTATGAGTTGGTAGACTATAAGGGTGAATGTACAATACTCCCCATCATTGGACGTTACATGAAAAAAATATTACCTGTAGTGTTGTACAAGAATGTTCTAATTAAAAAATTTATTTTTTAGCCCAATAGAAGTCTATTTATCACCGAGTCTCTAAATCTTTATGGAAGAAAATTAAATTATCAACATTTTGAATTTGAGATCTAGCTTGAATGAAATATTATTTACTCAAACTCAATTGAAGTTATTCAAATTTCATCAAACTCAACTTAGCTTCTTTATACTCACTCAAAACTCAACTAAAATCACTCAATTTTATCAAACTTAATGAAATTCCATTAAATCCATTTAATTTTCAAATTCTAAGATTTTGAAATCCAACACTCTTTTGACCCACTCTTTTGACCCAATTTGAAAACTCTTAAACTCTGATTCATAAAATCTTTCACTTCACTATTGCCATTCACATTAAAAATTTAATTGAGGATTAATAGTTTAAAACTTCAAGTTATGATTATGTACTCGATGAAATTTAGCTATTCATTCTTTTTGCAAGAAAATACTCGCCGAAAAACTCATATTTTCCTTCAAATACAGTGTCAAGTTGGTAGTTGACCAAAGTCATTTAATGAACAACCCAATTATCAAGTTCAACATAGGATTTAAAGAACTAGACATGCTTTGCAATAACCTCATTGTGATAGGAAATGAGCTATAGGAGATATTGGAAGAAGAGCCACTGATCGAGTTCTCAATAAGGAGAGCAGAAGTTCCGCTAACTTGTATTGAGTATAGGATATTACATGTTAAATCTTAGCTCAAGTCCATCATTACAAGTCCTACTTAACCAAGACACAAAGGAATAACAAGAACATAAGGACTAAGATGATATACTCCAAGATGGTTAAAAATGATAAATAATAAAAATAACAATTACATCATTCATGAAGGAGTATGTACCTCTTGATCTATTCCAAATATTCAAGGACAACTGGTTTTAATATAAAAACCCTCCTTTTATCGAGTCATTTCCAAAATGAGCAGTACAATCTTTCAATCCATACCCCCAAATTGAGCCTGAAGATCAACTGACAAGATGAAAAAAACTAAAGAAACATAACTTCGAGCATTTTGAATTACTAAGAGGCAGGCCATTCAATATACTAGAGAGGTTACAACTTTTCACTAGGGTATTCAAAAACTTAGAACAATTTAACCAGATTGTTTGTAGTTTATGAATAAGATGCCAACATGGCCTATGGAAAAAGTGGACCAATTTGGAATCTAGATGATGGATGAAAGGCAAAGACACAAACACTTTACAGTTTGGATGCTGCTACAATTGTGAGCGGGACCTTCAAGACAATCCTTCTGCTATATCCCTAGCGAAGAAATGGATAATTTAATTGTGCTATTCAAATATATGATTAGGAGGTTTGTACTATGGCACATCATACCCCCTCATTGTATGCCTAACAATTGTGTAATCAACATTTATGAGAAGGGAGATTGTATTCCACAACACATTAACCACCATAACTTTGAGTGAGCCTTTTGCATGCTCTTTCTCATAAGTCATTGCGTTATCAACTTCAATAAAGATATCAATATACTTAGCTTTGGAGAGTTTGGTAGATTTTATTCCATTCCCCTATCAAAGGTTCGATATTATTTGTCGATAAGAATGGAGTTGGCTTGCCGAAACATTATGTATCATATGTTCCTCAAAGAAGAATCTCCATAACTGGTCTATACAAAAATACATATTTCTTTATGTCTTAATTCTTATTAATTTCTAAGGATATTATGCTTTAATGAAAGGTATTTTTTGTATTTTTGGATGTAGGTAATGTAAAAAGGTCTAAGAAGGAAAAATGAAGAAAAAGGAACAAAAATGGAGCAAAATACCAAAAGTATAAAAAATTATGGCCTGGCGCCTAGGCGCCAGACTCGATACGAAAACTATCAAGTTTTTGACAACGTTTGATCAGTTATTTTGACGGAGTGAGCGGTTATTGGACATTCTAGAAAGCTGGCAGTTGTTCCTTGATAATAGGACATGTGATACATTGCATTTGGACGCTCCAAAACGGTTTTAATCCCGAAGAGGTGCGAGCCAAAGTGAAGAGTTGCGAAGAACTGGACGCGGTGTTCGGCGCCTAGGCGCCAGATTCCGGCGCCTAGGCGCCAGACCAACCTTCTAGAAGATTCATTGAATGTGGACATGTTTTGAAGAGTTGCTTCAAGACAACTCTTGGAGCCTATAAATAGAGGTCCAATTCTTCAGAAAACGTGCCCCTCTCATTGTACCCCTTTCTCTTATCTACTTTAAGATCTCTCATCCTTAGAGAGGGAATTAGAGAGAGAAATTTAAGGCCACTTTTGTTTAGTTTAGTGAGTTATTTTCAAGTTATTGCATCTGGAGTTCATTACACTGTGGAGTCAGTAGGAATTAGAAGATCTGTAGAAGAAATATTTGAGATAAGTATATTTTATATTTGATTCAAAGTTTAATTATCATGTTTTGTTATTTATTTTCAATGTGTTCGAGTAGTTAGTTACTTTCTTACTTCAATTATAAAGAGATAGATAAGATAATATAAAGATTCGATGGAGAATTAAAATTCAAAATATTTTCAAAACATTGTGATGACATTAATACCCGATCTTACTTTACTTTTTAAATTGGCCGTTTGAATTGTTAAAACTCGTTGAAGAGTTTAAAAACCTTGTAGGAGAAGAACTCTTAACTTGTAAATGTCACATGAATCTTTGGGTAGTCGAAGGCCATGTGCGGGCTATTCGTGGTGAAGTGCAAATAAATAGGAAGATAATATTTAAAGGGCGTAGATTGATAAGTTTTTAGAGTGACAGACTAAATCCTTATAATTTGATTTATAGACTAGGAAAGGGTCACTAGTAGGGCCGACCATAGCCACCCTTGGAAATCTAGAAGTGTGAGCCTAGATTAACCCATTACTACTAACAATACATCCGGACCTATTCTGTAAATTAGTCAATGTTCTTTGCACCTGGATCAAAGGGTAAAGAATAGGAATGCTTCTATTTGCACAATACCATATATTAAATTCTCCAACGAATATTAAATTATCTTAAAAATCTTAGATTAATTGAAGGAAAGAAAGTTGTTTATTTTATGTAGAGTTTATAAAATCATTTTCTTATTATTGTTTTCTTTAAATTGCATCTAGTAAATTAAATAGTAATTATAATCAAAATAAAAAATATTTTTACTATTATATTTCTCTTTCGCTTTATAGAAAATTTATTTCTATAAATCTTCCCTGTGTGATCGATACTGGGGTCTTTGTTTGAAACCCCTATATTACTTTGAAACGATACGTATACTTGCGTAGTACCCCTAGTGTGTAAAAATATTACTTATATAATATTAATTTTATACACTAGCCGCTATTTATAATTCGAGTCAAAGCTTTTTGGCTATCTTCTGAAAGCAACATCACTGCGTTAAGCGTGGCGAGTCAGGTCAATAACTTTATGAAAGGCTAAAAAATCCAATTGTCCCTACACCTACACACCATACATCGAGTTGCAGAACATACTCACTCTTGTACTTTGAAGACTAAACTTAGTGGCTACTATTGTTATTGTTTAGTTCCTTTGTACATATATTTATATATATGTGATTGTTATTGGTCATTTATGAGAGTTTATTATTATAGTCAATTATTGTGAATGTTTTATCCTCAACAATGAAAAAAATTAGAATATGTGTTCTTTATTTAAATAACAAAATTTTCAGTGGCTGGATGCAAGCATGTCATATGCATCTTGTTTGTTCTTAATTGAATGATATTTATATGCCTTAAAAATAACAAAGTTCATTCAAATGTGAATTGTGAAACTCCTAGAGGTGACACCGGGTCTGAATTTTCAAAACCAAAATCAAAATAAAACAAAACCCTTCAAAGAAAATAAACAAATAAAACTTTCAAATAATAAACAAAAAATACTTTTCAAATTAAACAAACCAAATTTTCAAACCACGAGCAAGCAAAACTCTTCAAACAAAATAAACAAACCAAACTTCCAAACGAGCGAAAATCAAATTCCTTTTGATTAGTTATCAAGTTGGATGTAAGTCTATGTTTTTCATCTTGATCTAATCACTTTGTTAACCTCTTAGGTTGTTTCAAATGGAAATAATAATATGTATTTGTAGCTTTTAATAAAAAAGGCTTCGAATCTTATAAGAAAATGTGTGATCAGTTAACAATATTACCACAAAGCAAAACCTTAAAATAAAGTTGGCCTGATGGGGGCAATAAGTAATTTTCTTATTTATGAAATGATATCATGCTAGAGTAATATAGGAAAGTTATTATATCCATACTGTATAGATCTATCAAAGACTTTTACTCTAAAATGTGGTGAAGAAAAATCATGGTTCAACTATCATTGAATGTTCTTACATATAGATTACTCATTTAGTATGCATAAGATGCATTCATAAAAAATAGAGTTGAGAAATTAAAGCCTTGGCCAAGGATAATTATGGATTAGTTTTGACAGGTTGCTCTGTTATTTTATAGATTATAATTCTCCAGAGATCCCTTCACACCATCTCCTTGAATTTGGTGTTAATCATAATTGAACAAATACAAGTATGTTTTTGGAGATCTATCCTATTGAAGAACTAATTTGATTGGATATATCATGAGGTCATGCACATTGAAAAAAAAAATTTATAATATCTTCAACACTATGATAGTGTTAAGAGAAAAATCAAGAATAACATGAATGGCATATTAAACTTAAAGAAATATTATGAAAGAAGGGACTCAGGGCTGCAAGATATGGTCACTAATAAACTTATAAAGCCTAAATTCAGGTACTATCAACCAATAAAGAATAATCTATTAATGACTGTAGTATTTGAAGTTCTGTAGCATTTATGCATCTAATTTGAGCCATTATGATAACTTGAGAGCATAGAAACCTGGCTTGAATAGCCATGACTAAAAATGTTTTTTACAATGCTTGTTAACTACTACATTTTGCACATTACTAAGTCAGATGCTTAATCATTTCTCCGATCATGATATGGATGAAGAAATTTTAATTTAAATCTTTAGTTGCACATCCGTTAAATCAGAATACGTTTTATGTATAGTTTCCATTTTATTTCTTCTTTTACTTGTAGTTCTAATTTTTACTTATTGCACTATCTGTTCTGGTGTTTGTATTTTTCAGTATTTACTTATTGTGTTCTTACTTTTAATTATATTATTTTCTAATTCTAATTATTCTGATTATTTATTTCTTCTTGTTACAAATGACTTCAAGTGATGGTGATGATCAGCCTCCTAGTTGATCTATCATCCCAACATTTTTAAAGAAACAACTATGCGGTTTTGTGCTCCATTGTATAGATGTGCATGACTGTGATAGTTACCACTGTGACTTCCACACTCATGGCTATCCAGTTTGTTGCTCCACCTTCAACATCATGTGCCTTCCACACCCATGTGGCTCCCAATATAAGATGGCCACCACTCTCTTCTAGGCAGGTCCCTATGCTCTTATTGACCTTATAGTTTTGAGCACCTTACATTGCATTAACATACAACCTTATGAAGATACATAAGTAATTTAAATTTATACTAATTATATATATATATATATATATATATATATATATATATATATATATATATATACTCGCCAATATTTTTGTGGGCTTTATCCATTTAAGCGGACAATCAACACAATCATAGATATTATCAAGATTAAGTACCATGTTTCATATATGCCTAAGATGGCAATCTCGGTTGAGGTTGGGACACTCGATTTAGAATGTTTGAGGTAAATCCTATAATTTATTGAATAACAATAATCTTAAGTTATATTTTTATAATAATAATAACGTTTTGAATTTTATGGTTTATAAGGACTTTTAGTGGTTGTCTTATCATCATCATCAGAAGATTCGTTAGAGTTTTAAGATTTAAAGTGCCACCCACTTGTGAGATATAGTTATTAAAATCAAGGCACAAAGCCCACTCTAGACTGGGAAGGATGTATGGTCTAAGCAGTACAACATCTAGGCCACTCCTAACTATGTCAACAAATAGTAACATGTGCAGAAAAAACCAGACCTCAGAATATTGGGGCATGGGTACCTCCTTATGACTCATATTGAGTACATGAAGATGATGGTAATATTTACTCAATGCATTAAATTTAATATGAAATTATTATTTCTAACTTTTTATATGTTAACAAACGCTGGTTCTTGGATGAGAGCTCATCACCACTGAATTGCACACCCACGCTCATCAGTATTAAGCGGACCAACAATATGTTGACCATAAATCACAACCAATATTTATAAGTGGAATAGTTTTTTTTATAGATATTTGTGCAAGTGTGTTGACCTCACTTTTGTCGAGGTATAGTTTTTCTTTATGAGCTTAGAATCTAGCCATATGATTTTCTGGTAACTATCTTAGAGGACTAGTGATGGAACCCTCCTCACTAGAAAGTCAAAATGATTCTTTGCTTCACTTAGAGTTTCATATTCTTGCTATCAACCTCTAGCACTTAGTAGGATGGAGCCAAGCATAAGCGAACTCAAGAGGCGTCCCTTATAGGATGGTCAAGCCTTAGGACTTACCTCAGGTGGTCTCGTCAGGGTCAGGTGACCGGCGGACTTTATATATGCAAGAATGTATGAAATCAAATTTATATATGTTTATAATGATTTTGTAAAGTCTGAGCACTCAACTCAAGTATATATATCGTATCAAGTAATACAGGGCTCTAATGGAGTCCTGGTTATCGATCCCAAAGGAAGTACGAAGTAGAAGAAATTGTTTCACAATAGATAATGTAGTATTGAAATTTGATACTCAATTTGAACTTAAATTTTAATACTTACTTCTACTACCTCTATGCAGAAAACAGTAATATTTAATTAAACTACAATTACTTCTAATAACTTTGAAAACAGAATTAACTAGCAGACACACTAAACTATGTATTTGAAAGGTTTTTTGATATGTATGAGAAAAGTATCTTTCCTCTTACAATGAGAATATGATGTGTGGATTGATATGGAACAAATATCTAAGTTATTATGCCAAATATGAGCACAGATGTTTCTTTACCCTTAAAAGAGTACCCCCTCTTCTAAGCATGAAAAGAACATTGACATATCCTAAGTTTAGTCACTAAATCTAGGGCGAGGCTGGGAGGATACCGACTCTCACTACGGAGCTCCCACTCACCCTTCACCTGAAGGCTAACCTTCGAGTTTAGTTACTAATCTTAGAACCAATTTGGGGATCTCAGCCTGTCACCCTGAAACCTCTAAATTGAAGTCCATCAAAACACATTTCCTTAATTATTTGCACTCAATTTCCATGAACTACGCAATTCATCCATGGAAATTGAATGGATTCTTCATTATTGTTGTAGGACACTAAATACCTTCAGAATTAATGTTCAACAACACATTTTAACAATTTAATTGGCCAAATAGAAAAGAAACTTAAGTTTGAAATGAAAAACCATCACAATTTCTTCAATACATTAAAAGCACGTCAAATCCATCATCACATCTCTATGCAAGAAGAAAGATAAAGGAGACTACTCAGAATTCATGAAGAAGATACAATAAAACATGGATTTTATATATATAAGAAAAGTCATACAAACCGCAAAAGAAAATACAACTTATCTCTTTCTCTTCCCTAATGCAATTCCCTTGAAGTTCCTTTGAATCCTTTTCTCTTTTTTACAACACTTAATTCCCTCTTTAGAATGGAAAGGAAGAAGCAATCTCTCACTTTACTCCTCCTTCACTCCTAAGAGAAGAATTTCTCTCAAACTCTCACTTCTACCCATTCTTCTCCTAAACCCTAACACTTAACACACACACAACCCAATCAAAAGCCAAAAACTCTCTCTAGAACCACACCATTTTCATCAAGAAACAATTACTTATAAGTTAGAAATGAAATTCCAAGAGTTTCCATAAGCATCCCTTAAAAAAGTCGTCAAAACTCAGCAAATTTGAATTCCACCGACATTGGACGCCTGCGGCGCCCAATAGGGCGCCAACGGCGCTTTATCATCAAAATATTGTTGAAGTCTCTGGAAAATGGCGCCGTCGGTGCCAGAACCCGTTTTCCACCTTTTTGCTCCTTTTTGCTCTGAATTCGTTCCTTTTCGCTTCTTTTCACTCCAATCACCTAAAATCATCATTCCTGCAACAAATCATGAAAAATAACTTTCTTTAAAGTGCAATATCACAAAAAATGGGTAAAATTATATAGCAAAAACTGTATATATTTTTGGTGCATCAAAATCCCCAAACTTTAACTATTACTTGTCCTCAAGTAATCATTTCACTACATAAAATATAACTCTAGGCAATGTACTTTTCAACTGTATGACACTAAAATTTTTCATTCAAAAGAATATATTGGTTAGATCTTCAGAGAGAAATTTAGTGACTCAGGTCAACACTATAGGTATAAGAATATTCAGCAATCAAGTCTAAGAGTTCTGGTCTTCTATTTATTTCAAGATAAACCATAATTTGTCATATTAAGAGTGCCTTGAAAGACTATATGAAAAAGGAGTTCATGCAAACTTCATTAGGATGTAGGCCAATACTTTAAATATAAATTCAGAAATGAAATCAAGTTCTCCCTTCATGGTGACTCAAGTGAAGCCAATTTTTGATTAAGCATCTCCTCGAGCTTCTCCTCATAAATATTATTCTTTCTTTTTCTTTTCTTTTTCTTCTTTCTTTTCGGGATTGTTTTTCAATCCTTCTTTTCTTTTCTTTCCTTTTCTTTCTTTCTTTTTTTTAATGAGGATTACTATATCTGGATAGACTTTAATCATTTTGAACTTCACTCTCCTCTTTTTAAAGTTCAAACTTGAGACACATCCTTACTTTACAATTAGGTATGAGCTTTATTATTCATCATAAAGTCACAATCTCTTCTTAACACACAATACTTCAAGTCCCTTAATATTTCAAAAATACAATTTTCTTTACTTTAAATAGTTGACTATAATCAAATTCTTTCATACCAAATATCTTACTTCTATAAAATTAACCTTTATTACTAAAAAATTTCATCATATCCTTCCATAATATTCAACTGAAATAAAAGTTTTAGTTACTTACAATGAGGTTCAACTGCCAGAAGTTATGCTAATAATTTTTGAAAATACAATAATTAAAAACAAATAAAAGTTAATATTTCTCTACCCTCCCCAAAGTTAAATTTTTCAGTAAATTTGAAACAGTAGAGAGTAAAAGAAACTAACCTTTTTGTGCTGGGATTTTGAAATCTTCATCAGCTATCTGGTATTAGTCAAAATTTATAACTAGCAGACATGAAACAGTTAGTAACAGTGATATAAATATTTTAAACATTTGCATGGGTAATGAGAAATCAACTTTAAACATCTAAACATTCAACAAAACACTACAATACTAAACAAACGATCACAGTACTACACGTATCCATTTAACAATTTCACTGTTTTAATACAACATAACAGTACATCAACAGGGTTACACATCACATGAGAAACAAATAACTACTTCATCACAACAGTACAACACAACACAATTAAAACAACAGAAATAGAAACAAACAATCTACCAATCTCCATCACCAGGATCATCAGCAGGGTCAGGTCTATATGATGTATAGCTGGAGCAAGTAGGAAATATCACATCAGACTCCCCCTCATAAATCTGATCTGAGCATCATAATATGCAATATCGAACTCAACTCTCCTCTGCAGATAATCTTCATTCACATCACTCCTCGTCTCAATTACATCCATCCTACCATGGAGTCTATCCACACTGGCACTCTGTAGTCTCAGTTGCTCAATAATATCAGACAAGGTAGGCGGCTCAGATGTAAATGGAACATCATAACCCATAGTAGGAATATCAGTACTCCTACGCTCAACTCGGGCTCCCACATGAGACTCGTACGTACGGTAATAGTCTTTGTAATTGGTCTCAGCGGTATAACCACTTCTTCAGAACTACTGAACTCCACTCCAGACTGAACACATAGGGCATGAACTAAGGCAGGATGTCATAATCCTCCAGCGGTCTCGCCTCTAGCAATAGTCTGAATGTTCTTGTAGACAATAGTTCCAATATCAATCTTTTTCATATTTTGAATACAATAGTTCAGAATTGCTCTATCCCTTGTAACTTCGTTGTGGTGATAAGAAGGTAATAGTCTTGCAGAGATGAAATAATGCCAAACTTTTGATGCAACATTCATTGTGGAAGCGGGGAAGTTAGTCAACTGTTTTTGACTTACTTTCCATTCCCCTCTTCCATCAGTCAGAAAAGCAATCACTTCTCTCATATTCTCCCCTCGAGTATCAAAGTTTTCATATTCACAAACAAATGGTTCTCGAGTCTGATACGCTGAGGAGTAAACTCAACCATTTTTCCTCTAACTAGCACATACTCAGTCTCAGTCTAGGGCACATTAGCATAGAACTCTCTAACAACTCCCATAACAGCATTCGCAGTAAAATAACAGAATCGTTCCCAGTTCCGCTCTGCAATTAACTGTTCTACAGATCCACTAGGACTATCAAAAGCTCGATCCTGGATACACTTCTTATTGTAAAGGTAAGAGTTAAAGCGAAATTGTGCTTTAATATTAACGAACTTTTCCTCATCAAAATCCAATTTTCTCTTCCCTTTACTCATCCTTGGAGCCATGTGAATTTCTAAAATTTATAAGAAAATTCCAATAAATCCCAAATTCACAATGTAACAAACTCCAAATACTATTCTAAACAAGTAAGAGTAAATTTCATCTTGGAAATCTCAAAATCTCTTTAAAAGTCCAAAAATTCCAACCTAAGCAATGTGAGAGTTTCCATGGTGAAAATAAAAAAATTTTAACTTGAAGTGAAGCTCTTACCAAGAGAAGTGTAGATCCGGCCTTGAAAAGCTTTGGAATCACCTTAAATCTGAGATATAGCAAGCCCTAGATCTTTAAAACCGCGAAAATGGAGGAGGAAGACGAAAGTAATGGAAAAATCTGTGGGTCCTAGGGTAAAAATCGTGAAATCAAGGGTTTTAGACAGTTTACTGTGTTCGGGCGCCGACGGTGCTCTATTAAAAAAAAATGCCAAACTCTCTGGATTTGGGCGCCTGCGGCGCCAGTCCAAAATATTTTCTGGGTCCGAAAATTTTTTCGTTATTTCGATTGTTTCGACTTCCACAACGGTGTTTAACACTTCAATAGGCATTTACATCATGTCACAAGAAATAATTAACACAATTCTTTACACAAACAATACACAACAAACTTATATATATATAATCCAAGTCACAATATAAACACCAAATATGTTCATTCAAACCAACAACTCTTAGAGGTTTAGTGTTGTAAGTACACTATGATAGGCAAACACTAAAATCTAAGCACATAATGAAATTAAGCATATCCAAATCCAAATTCAAATTACAAAGCAAAGTAAATACTACACACATCAAGCATAATTAAGCAAAGCAATTAAACACACAACAAACATAAGTAGAATCCATTAATTACTCCACATCAGTTTCAGAACTGTCCTCTCCTCTAATGTCTCCAATTGATTGCTGATGCACGAACAAATTATAAAATGGACAAAATGGAAATTCGTTAGATGATTCCTCAGCAATCACTGCGTTCTTCGTCATCAAGTTAATCAAGCCCATCTCAATTGGACCAGTGTGATCGAATTATTCCATCATTCTCCAATCTATATGATTGAACAAATCAGAAATGTTATTGATTGCACTCATAACGTTTTGTACCTGTTTCTCCAACTGTTTGATCCTTTTCAATATCATTCTGGAACCTTCAGGAAAATAGGGTTGAATCGGTTTTGAAGTCTGTGTTGGTTGATCAGTAAGCAAATTCATGTCATCTTCATCTCCTACTGTCTGGTAGTCATAAGGATTAGTTGGATCAATAGGCCTCCATGGATGAAAAACCTTTTCCCAACTCTCATATGGAACTTGCTATTGACTACATAATAAAAATATGGTGGACGGGTGTCTAAGCCCATATTTAGATCCATGAACAATTAATCCCAAAACTGATTTCAAAATGATATTACCAATGTCAATCGGCCTCCCAGTTTGAATACAGAAATTCAAAATGGCACTTTTCTTGGTTACCTTGCTAATCTTCAATGTTAGAAATAATTTTGCCGAAATAAAGTAGTGCCACTGCTTTGACACTAGATTTAGAGATGCAGATGGGAAACTAATGTGTCCATTCTCTCTAATTTCCCAATCCTCATTCTCATCTGTCAAATATCGATACACATCATTCATATTATCTTGTGTGGCATTGAAATTAGAGTAATGACAAATAGGTACATTCTCAATCATGAAAAAATTGTTAATTCTTGCATGAGTGAATTGCACAAACCTACCTCTTACAAATACGAACCCTTGGTTGATCTCGTGAAGGTTTGCATAGATTTCTTTCACAACAGGAACAACTACGGCAGCGGTGGTGTAGCAAAGCACTTCCCAACATCTCTCTTTAATTATCTCATCAATTCTAGTAGTATGATTATCTATACCTCGATTTATGAAGCCTTTTTCCTTAATGATCCTTCTCTTCATCATCACTTTGTTGAACAATCGCTGCGCTTCAAAACTTATGAACTTCCTTCAGTTGAAAACGCGAGATTGAGGGGTTTCTATGGAGTAGGAATCCATGGGATGCGAATTGGGAATGATAGTTTTCGTTTTTCTGGAGTTAGGAAGTCAAAAATGGAGTTTTGGGAGTTATAAGGATGAAGATCTCGCCCAAAACTACAAAAACTCGCATTTTAAAACTTCAAAAACCGTCAACAGGTTTTGGGTGCCAGCGGTGGTCAAACTTGTAAGTTCAGTATTACATCTGCGATAGGGTGCCGATGGCGCCAGTGGTAAAAAATTCTCACTGAACTTCCTTTGGCCTAAAATATTCCAATTTCTTAATTCGATCCAATATTTATCAACTTTAAAAGTATTTAGGAGCAATTAGGATTCAAAAATAACTATCTAAAAAGCACAACTACAACAAACAAGCAAACACACCACAAAGATATATTTGGGTTGTCTCCCATAAAGCGCTTGGTTTAACGTCGTCAGCCCGACAAACCATTCAGTTAATCGAGATGACTTAGCATTAAAACCTTTTTGAAGTCAGGTTGAAACTCGTTAAAGTAAGGCTTTAATCGATGCCCATTAACCTTGAAAATCTTTCCAGTATCAAGATTTTTAATATCAACAGCTCCAAAAGAATGAACTTTTACAACTGTAAAAGGTCCTAACCATCTAGACTTAAGCTTTCCAGGAAATAACTTTAATCTTGTGTTGTATAACAAAACTTTTTGTCCAAATTCCAATTTCTTTTTCAATATATTCCGATCATGCCACAATTTCATTTTCTCTTTATAGATCCTATCATTGTGATAAGATGTATTTCTAATCTCTTCAAATTCATTCAATTGCATATATCTTTTTTCTCCAGCATTTTTCAAATTAAAATTCAACTCTTTTATCGCTCAATATGCTTTATGCTTCAATTTAACTGGTAAATGGAAAGTCTTACCAAACACTAGTTTATAAGGAGACATTCCAATAGGGATTTTAAAAGCAGTCCTGTAAGCCCATAAAGCAGTAACTAATCGAACAAACCAATCTAATTTATGATTATCCATAGTTTTCTCCAAAATTCTTTTAATTTCACGATTAGACACTTCTGCTAAACCACTTGTCTAGGGATGATAAGTAGTAGAGTTTCTATGAATATTATTATATTTCTCAATTAATCTCTTAATTTGATTATTCCTGAAATGGGATCCATCATCAGTTATGATCACTCTCGGCATACCATATCTTGTAAATATATTTTTCTTTAAAAATTTTGAAACACTCCGAGCATCACATCTAGGTAAATCAATAGCTTCAATCCATTTCGAGACATAATCAACAGCAACCAATATATATAAATTTATAAATGAAGGAGTAAATGGTCCCATAAAATTTCAACCCCATACATCAAAAATTTCAACTTCCAAATTATAATTTAGAGGCATTTCATTTCTTCTAGAGATAATACCTACTCTCTGACATTGATCAGATGATTTAATATATCTATAAACTTCTCTAAAAAGAGTAGGCCAATAAAATCTAGATTGTAGAATCTTAAAAGCAGTTTTATCAGCACCAAAATGGCCGCCAAATTCAGAATCATGACATCGTTGAATAATCAAATTCATTTCTTCTTGTGTCACACATTTCCTAATAATCAGATCCTTACACTATTTATATAGATAGGGCTCATCCCAAAAATAAAATCTTGCATCATATTTAAACTTCTTTTGTTGTTGTCTTGCTAAATCAGGTGGTACAATATCACTTACAATATAGTTCACAATATCAGCATACCAAGAAAATTTTCTTCCCATAATAGTATGAAGTTGCTCATCAGGGAAAATTTCTATAATTTCTTTTTCAAAATCAGAAAATTTATCATAGTCTAATCTTGACAGATGATCAGCTATTTAATTATCAGCTCCCTTCCTATCAACTATCATAAAATAAAATTCTTGCAGAAGATGTATCCATCTAATTAGTCTAGGTTCCGCATCCCTCTTTTGCATTAAATATTTGATAGCCGAATGGTCTGTATGCACAATACTTTTAGCTCCAATTAAATAAGGTCTAAACTTTTCAAAAGCAAATACTATAGCTAATAACTCTCTTTCAGTAGTGGTATAATTAATTTAAGCCTCATTAAGAGTTTTACTAGCATAGTAAATGACTAAAAACTTTATTATGCCTTTGCCTCAATGCTACTCCGATCGCATAATCACTCGCATCACACATAACTTCAAATGGTTTCTCCCAATCGGGTGAAACAATTATAGGTGTAGTGATTAATTTCTCTTTCAATAATTCGAAAGCACTCAAGCATTCATCATTAAAATCAAATTTTCTATCATTTTCTAAAATTCGGCACAAAGATTTGGTAATTTTAGAAAAATATTTAATATATCGCCTGTAAAATCCAGCGTGCCCTAAGAAACTCCTCACATCTCTCACAGTAGTGGGTGGGGGCAATCTATCAATCACTCTAATTTTAGCAGGTTAACCTCCATACCATGTTCACAAATTTTATACCCAAGCACAATTCCTCCTGCAACCATATATTGACATTTCTCGCAATTCAATACTAGATTTGTTTTCTCACAGAGCTCCAAAACTTTTGCTAAGTTTTCCAGGCAAATTTCAAATGAAGTCCCAAATATAGAGAAATCTGTTGACCTCATTTTTGATGAGGTCTTCCCTTCTTCTTTTTAGTACTTAGGATCTAGCCTTAGGCTTTTCCTTTGACTATCTTAGAGGACTAGAATTGGGACCCACCTTTTAGAAATTCAAACCACTTCTTAACTCCCCGCAAACTCTACAAACTTGATCTGTAGACCCCTAATCACCTAGAGGGTTGAAATCAAATGTGGAAGTTTAAAGGATGAGTTCCTATAGGACTCTTTGGCCTTGGGATCGCCTCAGCGGCTCGTTACGGTGAAGGGGCCGACTTACACACACCACACTTATACACTACACCTACACACTACATTTCCACACACTTCCTAAAACCACACCCATACCCAACTTGACCTCCCGACTCATGTAGGTGATGCACATGGATGGTCCTTAACCCCTAAGCCCTCGAGCAAGAGGGTTAGGAACAACATAGTGAATGCCTCAAATGAGTCCCTTCATGGCTCATGTGGGCTTGAAATGGCTTCATGGCTCAACCAAAATGATTTCATTCCACTCAAATTCACCCAATCTTCAATTTCCCAAATTTTCAATTTTCGACCCCGGGACCCTACACCCGCTAACTTACCCAAAACCCTCGAAACTACCCAAATTTCTCAAAAATTTTCAAATTACCCAAAATTCTCCAAAATCATTCCCAAACATTTCCACGTCACTTAAATTGATCATCCATACCCAAAAATACCAAAAATTCCAAGAAAACCTCCCGATACTCCTCCAAATACCCAAAATACCCCTCTTGACCCAAAAATCCAAAAATTCAGAAAATTCCCAGAAAATTCCAAAAAATCCCAAATATTCCCAATTTCATTTTGTCCAACTACACCATGGGCCAATTTTGTCAATTTACCCTACTTTTGGCAAAACCCCCAATTTGACCCATTTTAACCCTAAGTAAACCCAATGTCAAACCAAACCTACCAAATTGACCCCAATTTTGGTCCAATTCAATTCTAAACTTCAATTCAACATCCCCAATACCAATCTAGACCAAATCCAAGCCCAATGTGATTGACATTCGGATCCAATTTCACTTTTGGCCTTAAAGCCCAATTTGGACCCATGACCCAAACTTAACCCAAACTCACCCAATTCAATTCCAATTAACCCCAAATCTTTTCTAAATCTTCCTTAACATTCCCATAAACAAGACAATAACATGATTTTCCCAAAATTTAGACCCAAACCCCACTCAAATTCAACCCAAAGCTAAAAGGTCCATTTTTGACCTAAACCCAAACCTAACCCAAATGAGCCCAAACCCCAAAATCAAAGCCCAACCAAAGCCAAAACCTCTTTGAAACACTCCCATAAACATTTCTCAACATTTATTTTATATCAATTTCAACTCTAGCCTAACATTGGCCCAACTTGGCCCACTTGGACCTATATTGGCCCATTCACCAAAAGAGCTCAAATTCAACCCAATTCAAATCCAAATCACCCCCAATTTGCTTCAAGTCACTCATGACACATCCATGAGCTAAACCCAATAATTATTTGGCCCAACCTCTTTACAAAATTCCCATCCATAAATTCATTTTCAAAACTTAAAAGGCCCATTCCTTAAACCATTTTAAAAGCCCACTTCCACCAAATCCAAAACCCCAAAAATTCTTCCAAAGCCCATATGACATTTCCCCTCATCATATTTTCAATTAAAATCATCCCTAAGTCCTAAACCAATCATCAAATAATTCTAAATGAAGCTTCATCCAAATTTCCACCAAATTATCCAAAATCCTTAAAATCCTTTTTTATGAAATCGACCAAACCTTTTCCCAAGCCAAATGGAGCCATGGAGCCATGCACAAGCCATATGCAAGCCATGAGAGCCTCTTTACATGTCACCATGCCATTTTGGGCAAAAGGAGGAGGCTCTTTCCTTAATTCCTAAAGGTGATTAACCACTTCCATGATTCCACTAAACCATGCTTAAGCCTAATCGTGCTTGGATGGTGACTTGACCCTACCGATTATGCCGAGCCAAATCACTTTTCCCTCAGCCAAAACCAGGCCTTGGGTGGTGCACCTAGCCCAAATGGGTGGGTTGACCCATTTAGGTTCAAATTTAGCCATGCCCCCATTCCACTTCGAATCAAAGCCTTTACACATGGCATTTGCCAATTGCCTACACTAAACCCCGACCACGACCCACCCGACCAAGATGGTGACCATTGCTCGGCCGGCCGGCCGGCCACTAGCCAGCCGGAAAATACCATGGCCGAGAGCTCACATGTGAGCCAACATTGAAATTCTCACTCGCCGAGTCGCCCCATGCCTAGTGGTCACCATGGCTGATCTTCTCCTCACCGGAAGCGGCTCGATCCCAAGCCCTAACTCCCCTCGGGAGGCCCTCCACCCTCTCCTATTTAAACTCCACCCCTCTCGGCCATGAGTAGAGCTAAGCACAAACCTTGCCAAAACTCTGCCAAAATTGTTCCGGCACTCTTCTCCACCCTTAGAGCACTTGATCCCCAGAGGAAATCCCTCGCCATTTCTCCTCCGTAAGCTCGATTTCGAGTCGAAATTCCACCCAAAACCGGGACACTTCTCCACGAGTGAGCCAATCCCCAAATCGATTGGCTCTACACCTTCACTGCGACCAGGGAAGGTGTCCACCATCAAAAGCCCCATCTCCAGTGCCACCCGGCTTGCTCCAGGCCTCCAAGCTTTGTGATCGGGCTTGGTCGAAATCATATCCGGACAATTCACCGGACCGGAGACTTCATCCGGAGCTTGCCGGGATCCAATCGAAGGTGCAACAACTCTCGGATCGAAGCCACACTTCTCCGAGCCAAGGTATGAGCTAATTCTTCATCCCGAGCTTCGGAGAATCTCGATTTCAAATGCCTTAGTTTCAATGCATGTTAACCGTATAGATGTGTTCGTCTCTTCAAGACGAATCCATAGAGTATAAGAACATAAAAATCCATCGAGAATCGAGTGAGATCTTAGGGATTTAGTGTGGACGGCTCTCGGCGAGAACACTCGGGGACGATGAACGGATGCCGTCCATTCAATACACGCGCGGACGAACGGCTCGGATGGCGTCGGACCAGGAAACGGTGCGAGAACCGAGGGGCCCGGCTGCCGACTCGAGTGGCGGCGTCGAATGGGAGCGCGCCGCGTGGCCTTTCGGAGTCGCCGAGGATGCGCCGGCGCCGCGTGGATAAATAGAAAATTAGGGTATTTTCTTATTTATTTAATTCCCTAAACTTCAAAAATTCATATCTCCGTGTAGAAAAATCATAAAAATAAAATAAAAATACCCTCTTCGCTCAGTGAACGAGAGGAGAATAATGTGGAAAAGAAATCATTTAATTTCATCAAGTATCTTATTTTTTGTAATTTGTTTACTCTCTGCATTATTTTAATTCTCCATGCATGTACACAATTCACTATGGCATGAGACCATAGGGCTTTTGAAGCCTCCGAATTTGGGAACATTCCCCGAATTTTCCAAAGTCGGAGGCCATCCCTATAAGAAGTTATTGATTTTTCAAGTTCGAGTTACTGTTTTGAATATTTTAATTCCAATAAATAGCGATGTTGTGAAATAAATTCTAGGAAAATTTGGTGATGTTGCTTATGACCAGAGAACCCTAGAAAAAATAGGTTTTGACTTAGTTCATTTAAAACAACCCTAATTGGCTTAAACACCCAAAATAGGTCTTTAATTAATTAGAGCTAACCATACATTAAATTGACTTGAAATCAATTCTCCACTCGACCTTTAGGATCGGAGGAATCCACCATAAAAATTTGAGGTCAATTGGACTTGGTTAGCCCCACTAATTGGGTTGATTAAGCCACTTAGCCATTTTAGACTTTAAAAATTCATAACTTTTAAAATACCTTTCAAAAATTCACCAAATTGGTTTTGGAGTCTCTCTGATATCAGGGGAACCTAAGAAAATTAAAATTTCAATTTTCTAAAAAAGTTAATTTTTAATAATATTTTAATATTTTTAATAATTAAAAAATAATAAAAATCACAAAAATAATAAAATTCACCAAAATGTCACATTTTAAACTTTAATCACATAGGAACAAATCCCACATTTTTCTTAGGTCTATTTAGTGAGATATTAAATTTTAAAGCTTTAAGGTAATTTTAAAATTAAAAAATGTATTTTCAAGCATTTTCACTAAAATAATTATAATAAATCATAGAAAAATCAAAAAATTGCAAAATTTGCTTCTCTGATTTCCTTGATATCAGAGAGATTTTTGAAAATTATAAAATCCATTTTTCAACATTTATTTTATTTTTAAATTAATTAATACTCCAAAACTTAAAATAATTATAATAAAAATAATATAATTCAAAAAATCATCAAAATTAGTCCAAGTGGTCCTCTGGTCATTAGAAATGTCCCCTAATTTTCTTAAGGACAGAAACTTTCCCTTGGTCATGTTATCAAATTTTCCTTGAAAATCCCTATTTTCTACCAAAAATAATTATATAAATAAATTAAATACAGAAAAATCACATTTTCTCCTCTCATGTCTTTATTGGCATATGAGTGAAGTCACATAAAAATTTTAAGTTCATTTGAGCTCAATTTAGTGAGTTATGAAATTATTAAGCTTAAAGGGTAAAGTGGTAATTAAATTTTTTTTAACCCTTAATTAAAACTTTAGGTTTAATAAAAAATTAACAAGTAAAATATTTGATCCTAATCTGATTTGGATGATTGAAATTTAAATAATTAAAGGGTAGAAACCCATTAAGCAATTTTAAAATGATTAAACTTTAATTAAATAATGAATTAAATTTGGAAGAATAATAAAATTGGAATTATTAAAATAGTGGATATTATTAGGAAGAGATTTATTCTTTAATTTAAAAATCCCTAAATTAATTATCTCATTAATATTCAATTCTTAATAAAAATGATAATTCAAATTCAAAATATTAAAAGACTTAATCATTAAACTAAAATTAAATTATTAAACTCTTTTAAAAATTTCAATTAAAACTAAAAAATAAAATTAAATTAAAATTAAATTAAATTAAATTAATTAAATTAAATTAAATTAATTAAATTAAATTAAATTAAATTAAATTAAGATTGAAAATTAAATTAAATTAAATTAAATTAAATTAAATTAAATAATTAAATCAAATTAAATTAAATTAAATCAAATTAAATTAAATTAAATTAAATTAAATCAAATTAAATTAAAACTAAATCAAATCAAATTAATTAATGTAACATCAAATCAAATTAAATTGAATTAAATTGAATTAAATTAAATTAAAACTCAATTAAATTAAATTAAATTAAATTAAATATAACATCACCTAAAACAGAAAGAAATTAAATATAAAGCAACTTCAACACTATTCCAAATTTAAACTCATTAATTGAAATTAAACTAAATCACAAACCATCTGAACACCAATTTGCCCTCAAATGCTTTAGTCATCATAACTCCTAAATGGAACATTAAATGAAATGTTACTTCCCTCATAGGATATTCAAATGTCCTAGTTCAATGAGCAAGATAACAACAAAACTTCGAATTCCCGAACGATTAATTCATTTGTATAATTAAATTCATTTGGACTTAAAAAATCCTAGAAATATTGAAAAGATGTTTAAGATTCTTCTTAAGCACTTCCTCAATATGATAGGACATTTATAAGAACAATCGAATTTAATTATTCTTTGATGAAGAAAATCGTCTTCAAACAAAAACATAAAAAACCTAGACGTCATAGGAAATGACTAGCTATAGGATTAGGAATTTGGTAGAAAACCAAAACCCTTACCTTAGTTTTACCTAGGAACTTGCTTAAATATTATAATTATGTTTTAAGTGCAGCTTGGAATGACGGGAAGACCCTCCAGGTACGCTTTTATTTTATTGCAATTTACTTTCTTGCAATTTACATTATCGCAATTTATTCAATCTGCAATGCACTTTACTTTTCTTGCATGATAAGACAACCGTTGCATGAAAACCCACACCTTTAGGATAGACCTCGAAACCGAAACCAAAACTAAATTAAAAGTCATTGCAAGATAAAATTCACCGCCACAACATTTCAAAATATAAAACAACTCAAAATTTAATCACAAACGGAACACAAAACTACAATTGCAACTAAATTAAAACGTCCTCGTTGGATGATCGGGAATACCTCGGATGATGTAACCTACGTGTTACTAACGGGATTTCCCACGGTCTAAATGAAAGTGTGGAACTCATTCGACTGAGTTTAGCAAATTCGTCCGGACTAAGTGAATCCGATAAAAATAATGATGCCGAAGGATGGAACCGTGGGATCTTAACCGGTGTCGTTATAATCAACTTTAAAATTTGTTTTAATTAAAACACAAGAAACACTTGGAAATTAAGACTTCTCTAAACCAAAACACTTTTCTCATCTCCTGATTTATGATTTCTAAAACTAAAACCTCTGCAACAACAAGGAGCTCGGAGCATGGTGGGCGACACGGCCATCGTCATCAAGAAAACCTCGAGTCTACTTCAAGAAAACTTTCCTAGAATTAAATAACAAAGCCATAGGACTTCGAGGTAGCTTATCTAGTGCAACATAAATCCTCAACTCTTCGTTAGGCACTTGCATTGCAAATTAAGCCCTAACCGGTCTTAGGATTCCGAGGTAGTCGTCCGTACGACAATAAACCCTCACATCTTCGAGGCTATTTGTATGATTCTATCATATAAATATGAGTCCTAATTAATTAAAATCGGCAAGATCAAAACATTAAACAAACAATAGGATTTTCTTAAATCCAAGCCAAACAATAGGATAGTCGGGAAATTACCGAAGTTCGCTTCGAGTCTGTAATTTCTCCTACCTTTCTTCCTTTGGATTCCCAAAACAAAATGTTCCAAACTCGATCCATTCCCTATTGAAATTCCAAAATTCAATCCCTCGAAAACTTAAACTTCGAAATTCCCGAGAGCAGAATTATTGATTATTATCGAGAGTTTTCTTAGGTGATTCCCATCACTTAAGATGTAATTAACTATAGGGGCTTGCCCTTATAGGGAATTCTAAAGAACCCGAGTAATATAGACCTCGTTTAATGTTTTCATATTAAGCATGTGAAACTTGTCGGCTTATAAAATTGGTTCGCAGACCAAACGGATGTCACAAATCTTCTAGTTTATTTAATCGAGCCCCACCGTCAAGCAGTGCGTCTATCCTTAGGGATAGATACACGGTTTGTGGTGCGGTGCTCGTTTACATAAACTATTTGGGATGTGAGATCGGTTTAATCTCATATCTTAAAACCTTCAAATTTAAAATTATTTTCAAAATCAAATAATACTTTTCAAATTATTTATTTTAATTAAATTAAAAATTCGCCGACAGCTTCTGTTAGGCGACCCCCTTTTCAAAATAAAACACACGACCTAAAAATATGCCGACAAAATCATCCATAAAAACTTTTATTCTATTATCTATCATACTATTGAAGATATACATCATACATCTCTGAATTGTTGCAGGTGCATTACACAGTCCAAAAGGCATTCTTCGAAAAACAAAAGTTCCATAAGGGCTAGTAAATGTTGTCTTTTCTTGATCCTCAGGAGCAATAGGTATTTGATGGTAACCAAGTATATCCATCCAGAAAGTAGTAGTACTTGTGTCCAGCAAGTCTATCTAGCATTTGATCGAGAAAAGGAAGAGAAAAGTGACCTTTTCTGGTGGCGCATTTAATTTCCTATAGTCAATACAAATTCGCCATCCATTAATTTGTCTGGTGGGTATAATTTCAGTACATTCATTCACTTCAACAGTCACTTCTCCCTTTTTTGGTACACAATGTATTAGACTCACCCAAGCACTATCTGAAATAAGATAAATAATTCCAGCATCCACCTATTTTAAAATCTCTTTCTTAACTACTTCTTTCATTATAGGATTCAATCTCCTTTGCGAATCAACTATGGGTTTATGTTCTTCATCTAATAAAATTTTGTGCATACAAATCGAAGGACTAACTCCTTTAATATCTGCCAAAGTCCATCCAAAAGCTTTCTTGTATCGTTTTAAAGTTTCCAACAACTTCTGTTCTTGATATTCGTTTAATTCCGAAGATACAATAACTGGCATGGTTGATGATTCTCCTAAAAACTTATACTTTAAATGATTAGGGAGAATTTTCATCTCAAGTTCAGAAGGTTTTATTATTGATGGATTTAAGCTTTTATTTCCACCATCCATAGTGTCTAACACTTCGAATCTCTCCTGAACATACTACAAATCTTCATTCTTCTTACTATTTGAATTTTCTTCATCTTCAATTTCTTCTTCAAACATATTTTCATAATCCACTTCTTTTTCAAATATATTCTCAAAATGATCATTTCTTAAATGTTCACAAACCTCCATCCTAAAACATTCATTATCTTTTTCCATTGAGGGATACTTCATAGATTTTAAAATATTAAAGGTCACCTCTTGATCATTAACTCTCATAGTTAATTCTCCTTTTTGAACATCAATCACTACTCTTCCAGTATCAAGGAATGCTCTTCCCAAAATGATTAAAATTTCTTTTTCTTCCTCCATATCAAGTACAATAAAATCCATAGGAAAGATAAATTTATCCACTTTCACTAACACATCTTCTACCACTCATTTAGGGTAAGTAATGGAACGATCGACCAACTGAAGAGTAACAAATGTGGGAGAAATTTCTTATATTCCCAACCTTTTGAAAATTGATAAAGGCATAAGATTAATACTAGCTCCCATATCACATAAGGCTTTTCCGAAAATTTTTTCACCTATAGCACACGGATAGTGAAACTACCAGGATCTTTAAGTTTTTCAGGAAGCTTGTTTTGAATGATTGTACTACACTCTCCACTAAGTACAACAGTTTCATGATCTGTAAACTTTCTTTTCTTTCTCAGGATATCCTTCATAAACTTAGCATAGTTAGGCATCTGTTCTAATGCTTCAACAAAAGGAATATTTATCTCTAATTTCTTAAGGATCTCCAAAAATTTTCCAAATCTATTATCCTTGTTTTGTTTCTTCAATCTTTGAGGAAATGAAGGTGGTGGTTTTTCAACAGTTATCTTCATTGGCTCAAGAGGATAATCCAAGTCTGAATAAATCTTGTTTGAACCTTTTTTAATTTCCACTTTCTCCTTTTCTATTTTAACTTCTTTTTGTACTCTAGTTTCTAATTATTTTCCACTTCTTAATTGAATAGCCTTAAGTTGTTCCTTGTTTTGATCTTTAGGATTGATCTCAACATTACTTGGAAGTGTTCCAGAAGGTCCATTATTAAGTGCAGCGAAAATATGTCCCAATTGATTTTCAATATTTTTCATAGCAACACCTTGAGCTTGTAATTAATTTCTTATATTCAGAATCATTTCTTCAGTAAACAACTTCTTATCCTTAAATTGCGGGTTACTATTAAATCCAGGAAGATAAGATGGTCTAATATTGGTATTTCCTTGATTTTTCGAATTTCTAATTGGATTTATAGAACTGTTCCCCCAATGAGGGTTAACATTGGTATTGTTATTATTCCAATTGAAGTTTGGGTGATTCTTTCAACCAGGATTATAATAATTCGAACAAGGATTATTAGGTCTATTAATAACATTTAAAGTCTCATAAGGTGTTTGAGTTTCGGTTATTCGTCCAAATGAATTTTCCTCCAACACTTGAGGTGGTTGAGAATAATTCATTCCATATTGATCTATTTTCTTAGAAAGGCCTGCAATTTGAGAAACTACCATAGTAATCATATCTAAATCATGAACATTATCTACTCTCTTAGGATTTACCCGTTCAGAGGGCCATTGAAAATTATTAGTAGACATTTCTTCAATTAATGTGTATGCTTCATCAAAAGGTTTTGACATTAACGATCAACCAGCAGCAGCAGCTATAATAGATCTCAATGATCCCACTAATCCATTATAAAATGTTTGAATTATTAACTAAGCTGGTAAAGCATAATGTGGGCATTTTCTAAGAAGATCTTTAAATCTCTCCCAAGCTTTATATATTGACTCTCCTTCAAACTGACAAAAAGATGTAATATCATTTCTTAATTTATTAGTCTTTGATGGAGGAAAATATTTTGATAGAAACTTCTGAGATAATTCTCCCCAAATTCTAATAGATGCAGGCGCTAACGAGTTTAACCATGCTGTAGCTTTATCCCTTAATGAAAAAGAAAAAAGTCTAAGTTTGACAGCATCACTAGACACTCCATCATATTTAAAAGTAGCACTACGCTCTAAAAACTAGCGAGATGCAAATTTGGATCCTCATTAGGTGTTCCTCCGAATTAATTATTTTGTACCATTTGGATAATAACAGGTTTAAGTTCAAATGAATTAACAACAACATCAGGATTTTGAATAGTTATGTGAATTTCATCTGTTGTTGGGTTAGTATAATCTCTTAAAGGACTTGACAAATTTCCAATATCATTTCTCTGATTATCTTGATTATTCGTCATTTAACAAGGATTTTAAATTTATTTTTGCTATTTTCTAATTTTTCTGACAGTGGGCTCTAACTCTGAATTGTAAGACACTAAACCTATAGACCCACTACGACGCATATACAATCACACAAATACTTTTAAAAAGTAAAAAAACATGCAATTACACATTGCAAAGTAAATGTTTTCTGTTATTATATTATCAATAAATATTGTTTATACTTCCTTCCTTACTTACTTAGTTACTTCATTACCTTCCCCGGCAATGGCACCAAAAACTTGACCGGCGGACTTTATATATGCAAGAATGTATGAACTAAAATTTATATATCTTTATAATGATTTTGTAAAGTCCATCACTCAACGCAAGTATATTTATCGTATCAAGTAATACAGGGCTCTAATGGAGTCCTGGTTATCGATCCCAAAGTGCAGTACGAAGTAGAAGAAAGTGTTTCACAATAGATAATGTAGCACTGAAATCTGATGCTTAATTTGCAATTAAATTTTAATACTTACTTCTACTACCACTATGCAGAAAACAGTAATATTTAATCAAACTACAATTACTTCTAATAACTTTGAAAACAGAATTAACTAGCAGACACACTAAACTATGTATTTGAAAGGTTTTTGATATGTATAAGAAAAGTATCTTTCCTCTTGCAATTAGAATATGATGTGTGGATTGATATGGAACAAATATCTATGTTATTGTGCCAAATAGGAGCATATATGTTTCTTTACCCTTAAAAGAGTACCCCCTCTTCTAAGCATGAAAAGAACATTGACATATCTTAAGTTTAGTCACTAAATCTAGGGCTAGGCTGGGAGGATACCGGCTCTCACTACGGAGCTCCCACTCACCCTTCACCTAAAGGCTAACCTTCGAGTTTAGTTACTAATCTTAGAACCAATTTGGGGATCTCAGCCTGTCACCCTGAAACCTCTAAATTGAAGTCCATCAAAACACATTTCCTTAATTATTTGCACTCAATTTCCATGAACTACGCAATTCATCCATGGAAATTGAATGGATTCTTCATTATTGTTGTAGGACACTAAATACCTTCAGAATTAATGTTTAACAACACATTTTAACAATTTAATTGGCCAAATAGAAAAGTAACTTAAGTTTGAAATGAAAAACCATCACAATTTCTTCAATACATTAAAAACACATCAAATCCACATCCACCCATCATCACATCTCTATGCAAGAAGAAAGACAAAGGAGACTACTCAAAATTCATGAAGAAGATACAATAAAACATGGATTTTGTATATAAAAGAAAAGTCATACAAACCACAAAAGAAAATACAACTTATCTCTTTCTCTTCCCCAATGCAATTCCTTTGAAGTTCCTTTGAATCCTTTTCTCTCTTTTTTACAACACTTGATTCCCTCTTTTGAATGGAAAGGATGAAGAAATCTCTCACTTTACTCATTCTCCTTCACTCCTTAGAGAAGAATTCCTCTCAAACTCTCACTTCTACACACTCTTCTCCTAAACCCTAACACTTAACACACACACAACCCACTCATAAGCCACTAAACTCTCTCTAGAACGACACCATTTTTGTCTAAAAATAGTTACTTATAAGTTAGAAATGAAATCCTAATAGATTCCATAGGCATCCCTTCAAAAAGTCGCCAAAACTCCTCAAATTTGAATTCCACCGACATTGGGCTCTAGCGGTGCCCGATACGGTGCCGGCGGTGCTCTATCGTCAAAATATTGCTGAAGTCTCTGTAAAATGACGCCGGCGGCGCTAGAACATGTTTTCCACCTTTTTTCTCTGAATTCGATCATTTTCGCTTCTTTTCGCTCCAATCACCTAAAATCATCATACCTGCAATAAATCATGAAAAATATATTTCTTTAAAGTGCAATATCACCAAAATTGGTTAAAATTATATAGCAAAAACCGTATATATTTTTGGTGCATCACTCATCTTGATGCTGGCCTCCTGAGTCGCCTATAATTCACTTGAGCAAGCTTTAATTTGATTAAAGTAGCTACCAGTAACCTTATTTTGAATAACTACTGAGGTCTTAGAGACTAAATGTATTAAATCTAAATCTGGAACTATGCCTCGCATAGGATCACCTTCCTCTACTTCCTCATCCATCCCTCTTAGAGAAGAGCCACATGCTCTCTTTCATTTCTTTGGCTCCATTTTTCAAAGCCAGACAGTCTTATCCAGCTACCGCTTTTACCTCATCATAAGTAGTCCACAGCTCTGGTGTCATCAGTCTATACTTACTTGGGTTTAACACTGGATTCACAGTAAAAGGGTCAACCTGTTGAACCACCGATAACTTCTATCCCATAATGACCGACTATAGTGACTTGAGTAGGGGCGAGAGCCCTTTCTTCTTCTTTTAAGGGTCACCAGTAACCTTGGTCGTGATGCCTCAGTTATGGCAACAACCCCTTAGGAATTGGAATTTTTAATCCATTATTTTATTCTCCATGTAAATTAAATGAAACTTTTGGGTCGAGCCAAAAACCACATACTCGTCCATCTCCAATGTAAAGGAGAACATGTGTGAGAACAGCTCCCATGATAAGAAAATCTCCAACCAGTGCAGGTAAACTATGTTGGCCATAACACCACAATAGAATTTAGCTTCACCTAGGCTGGGATGACCCTGTAGTGCTTGAATTTCAATCAAATCTCTCCACAAAAGAATAGCCAAATCTCCTACTAGTACTGAGCCTGATAGAAGATTATGTCATCCTCAGATAGTTGGTAGCATGAACTCCTGCATCCACCCATTTGAGAGTGATACTTGTATTGTACACACAAGTATCGTCTATCAGTTGAACGTTAAATTCCATCAAGGTTGATTTCGATTGCTCTTAATGAACCAAATATCTGAGAAGAACATTTAGAAGTCATAGAGATCTAAGATAAACTAACCAAAGGATGAAGTGAATGAAAAATGAAAGTATTCACCGAGTTATCACTTAAACCTATATATATGATACATGGGGAATTTGAAACATCTCACATCCGTACATCAGACTTTAAAGATACCCATCAAATTGGTGTGAAAATTGAGGATGCATAATGATTAAAATTTTTTGAGATTCGACACAATTAAATTTTATTTATGATAAGAAGTATTTTACAAATGGTTCATCCCTCACTTTAGGTAGCAGTAGATCCTAACTCAACAAACTAGCTTTTACGCGCGCCTACCAAACCTATGTTTTTTTATCCTCTCTTCTTCCACCCAAACATTAGAGATTGAATTAGATGCTTGGAATTCCACCAATTTGCTTAAAATACTCGCCACTTCGGCCAGAAGGGTCTCCATATCTACATTGAGGACTGCCAACTCCACCCTTAAGTCTGAAATGACAATCTCCATCTGAAGGCCTACTGCCCAGGCAAAGGAGTCTGGAGTCTCATCCATGCGGCACAACATTAACTCGTGAGAACTAATATACTTATAATATATATCTTTTATGTACACATTTTTATACTTATTTTTGAGGATAATGCACTTTAATGAAATGTATTTGTGTGTTTTTCTTACAGGTACAATTAAACGGATAAAAAATGGCAAAAGGAGTGAAAAAAGATCAAATTTAGAGCAAAAATGAAGAATGTGTGAAAATCAACTGGGGAGCCTAAGCGCCTTGATCTGGTGCCTAAGCGCCAGCAGACAAAGAAGGCCGCATCAAAGGCCCTGCTCTTAAGTGCAGGGTAGTTAATATGGAAGTTTAAAGAATTTTTGGCGAATTTTGAAGATGTGTTTGAGGCAACCCTTGGTAAAAACACGAACAACTGATAATGGGTACGAAAATGCATTCAAATGGCTCTTGAATGGAGGCATTTATTGAAAGATTCATTGAATATGAACACATCTTGAAGAGACACAAAGGCACCTTTGGAAAAAATATAAAAAGGACTTGGAGAGAAGAAATAGAGGAGATTTGTAAAGTAGATTTAGGGTGTTTTAAAGTAAGGAGTTGTAGGATTTTCACTTAGGGTTTATTCTTTCTTATCTCATTCCTAGTGAAGGGGAAGGTGGCTAGAGAGTTTTTAGTAAGAATACATTGTTTGTTAGTGAGTTAGAGAGAATTTAACCCTCTATGTTTACGTGACCAGTCCTAAGGAGTCTTGTAAGAGAAAGGAAGAGATTCAGAGGAACTTTAAGAGTTTGATAAAGAGAAATTTGAGATAATTCTTTATCTTTGTAATACAGTTGATTTTGATTTAGAATTCTTGTGTTTCTGCATGATTTTTACTTTTAAGATTAATTGTTGTTGTATTTTCTCCATGAATTCTGAGTATTTTTCTTTATCTTTTTCCTTAAAATGAAAAAGTAATTAAGTGTTGGATGGAAGTTGTGAAAGTACTAATCTTTAATGTTGGAATAAGTTGTGATGATTTAATAATTGTACTTCATTTACTTCTTTATTTAGCTACTTAAGATGTTAACATTTGTTGTAAAAACATGTAAGATCCGTGATAGTATTTCCTCAGTCAATTAATGATAAAAATCACATAAGATTGTATAGATGAGAATATAATTCATATAATTGAGTATAATTAAATAGAGAAATATATTTTAATGGGTGTAGAATTAGAGGATTTTAGGGTGACGGATCAAAGCCCCCAAATTAATTTATTATTTTAGGTTTTGATACAAGAAGTTAGCCCCTGGATAGAGGGAAAGGAGGGAACTCTAGAGTGAGAGCTAGTATCTTCCCTACCTAACCAGTCTTCAAAACTATTCAAACTTTAAACTAGCTAATATTCTTTATAGCATCTCCAGTAAGGGTAAAGGATAATATTGCTCTTATTTGGCACAACATATTTTGAATACTTCCACAACATAACTCATCTACTTATTACTCATCTACTTATTACTTATTCTAGATAAGGAAAAATATGTTTTCATTTATACTTCTTTTAGCTTACAAAAGTCTCGTTAAAGTTAGTATTGTTTATTTTATTTCAAAATATCAAAAAGTACCCAAAAAAATTGAATTTTCAGTCCTACGAACTATCTATAGTTTAAGTATCTTCTTCTAAATAGATTTTGTGTTTTAATTCCTTATTAAAAGTTTACAAGTTTCTTCGTGGGCTCGATATTTTAAGCCTTAATCAGAAAGTTTGATTTTACTTGATAATGATATATATACTTGCGTAGAATACCAAAATTTAAATATATAAGTTGAACTCTTATTTGCATTGGAGTCAAGTTTTTTGCATCGTTGTAAAGAAAGAAATATTATTAAAGAATATAGAAAAGTATATCATATATATAAATCATAATATTCTCGCATTTTAAATATGATATCGGGATCAAGAACCCCGTTAACCATCTGTTCTCTATGCTGGGTTAGCAGGAGGTGACAGATGGCCTAGGTTTGCTTTGATTTTGGGAGGGGCAGAAGGTCCATCAGGCGCCTCTGGAGTAGAAGGTTGCCTGGCCCCTTTAGGATGTGAGTTGACGGCTTCACCCACAACATCAGAACGAACCATTATAGTGGGTAGAAAAAAATGAATAAGTAAGAAAATCTAAATTATCGATCAGTCTCTCCATATTTAATATATGAAAACTGTCACAAACAGGCGATGGAATGTCACCCCAGACAAGCTCACCGATTGAAGGTTAAGGAAGGCCACCGTTTGGTGGCTGTTGACCTCATTTTTTATGAGGTCTTCTCTTCTCCTTTTAGTACTTAGGATCTAGCCTTAGGCATTTCCTTTGACTATCCTAGAAGACTAGAAATGGAATCCACCACTTAGAAATTCAAATTACTTCTTAACTCCCTGCAAACCCCGCAAGCTTGATTGTAAACCCCTAATCACCTAGAGGGTTGAGATCAAATGTGGAAGTTTAAAGGATGAGTTCCCTATAGGACTCTTTGGCCTTAGGATCACTCTGGGTAGCCTGGTCTGATGAGAGTTGACTTACACATACACTACACCCTCACACACACATCCACGAAAACTACACTATACCCAACTTGATCTCCCGACTCATGTAGGTAATTCACATGGATGGACCTTAACCCCTAATCCCCTGGCTAAGAAGGTTAGGAACAGCATAGTGACTGCCTCAAATGAGTCCTTTCATGACTCATATGAGCTTATCATGGCTTCAAGGCTCAACCAAAATGGAATTCAACCAAAATGATTCCATTTCACTCACACTTGCTCAATTTTCATTTTTCCAAAATTTTAATTTTTGACCCCCAGGGCCCCGAACCCACCTAGCCTACCAAAAAAAAAAAAAACCCTTGAAACTACCAAAAACCACCAAAATTTCCAAATCACCCAAAACTTTTCCAAAATCAACCTTGAACATTTCCCAACCATTCAAATTGATCATCCATAACCAAAAATACTAAAATTTCCAAAAATACCCCCAATACCCTCCAAATTACCAAAATGCCCCTCTTGACCCAAAAATCCAAAAATTCCAAAAATTTCCAGAAAATTCCAGAAAATCCCAAATATTCTCAATTTCATTTTATTCAACTACACCATGGGCCAATTTGGCCAATTTACCCCACTTTTACTAAACCCCCAATTTAGCCCATTTTAAACCCAAGTGAACCCAATGTCAAACCAAACCACCCCAATTGACCTCAATTTTGGTCCAATTCAATTCTAAGCTTCAATTTAATATCCCCAACATCAATTTAGACCAAATCTGAGTCCAATTTGATTGACATTTGAGCCCAATTTCAATTTGAGGCATAAGGCCCAATTTTGGCCCATGACCTAAACCTAGCTCAAACCAACCCAATTCAACCTCAATTGGTCCCAAACCTTTTCTACATCTTCCCTAACATCTCCACAAACAAAAAACTAACATATTTTGCCCAAAATTTGGACCCAAACCTTACTCAAATTAAACCCAAACCCAAAATTCCCTAAATAGGCCTAAATCCACCATGAACCCAAATAGGCCCAAATCTCAAGATTAAAGCCCAACCAAGGTTGAAAACTCTTTGTTACACTCCCATAAACATTTCTCAACATTGACTTTACATCAATTTCAACATTAGCCCAACCTTAGACCAAGTTAGTCCATTTTGATCTGTTTTGACCCTATCACCAAGGGGACCCAAATTAGACTCAATTCAATTCCAAATCACCTCAAATTTGTCTCAAATCACTCATGACACATCCCTAAACTAAACCCAACATTTATTTATCATGGCCCTTTGTAAAATTTTTCATCTAAAAGCCCATTTTGAAACATAAAAGCCCATTCCCTTAAACCATTTTTAAAGCCCACCTTTACCAAATTTTAACAGCCCAAACCCATCCTAAAGCCCACATTACAATCTCATCTCATCCTCACTCAATTAATATCACTCCCTAAGTGCTAAATCCATCATGAAAATCAAACCAAAATGGTATTATGCCAAATCCCATCAAATAACCCCAAAATTTCCAAAAATTCCTAAAACCCTTTTCCATGAAAATTGACCAAACTCTTGCCAAGCCAAATGTGAGCCATGAAGCCATGTATAAGCCACATGAAGCCATGGATAGTTTGACTTTTCACCAAGCTATTAATGGCAAGGGGAGGGGGACCTTTTTCTAAGCTCTCACTAAACCTTTTTTAACCCTTTTAATATCTACCCTAACCCAAAATTAATTTAAACAAAATTGATGTGGACTTCACCACACATGTGAGCTCGACCCACTCGACCTCCTCGGCCCAAAATCGAGGCCATGGGGAGATGAACCAAACCCAAAACCATGGCTTGGATCAAATCGAAGCCAAAATGGACACTCCTCCATGCCACTTTGATCCATCCGCTTTACACTTGGCAAAACTCAATTGAACCCACAGGAATCAAGCTCTGACTTCCCTGAGCTTGAGGTTGACCTGGCCCTGGCCGGCCGGCCACCACAGTCACCTGAAAATGCCATGGCCGAAACCTTGGGATGAGCCAAAGTTTGGAATTCCACTTGCTGAGCTGCCCCATGCCTAATGGCCATTGCAGCTGTTCTTCCCTTGCCCTGAGCAGTTGATCCAAGCCCCTAACTCCCCACAGGTAGCCATGGCCATGGCTATTTAAGCCCGACCCGACCCCTCTCGGCCAAAAGGTTGGTCGAACCAAACCTTCGCGAGAATCCCTTCAAACTCCTCACAAAGCTTCCCCTAGCCAAGAGCAATCCATCCCCACTGTTCTCCTACCCTAACTCCCACTGATTGAGTTTAATTTTGGAGCTCAATTCTCAGGCTAAAATAGGACACTCTCAAATCCTCCATCAAAATCAAATTAAACTCACCCACACCTGCACAAGCCCAAGAGAAGGAGTTCCCCAGTGAAAGCTCCCTCTCCATGCCACCCATTTGTTCTAGCCTCCAAAGGTTGAAATCGAGCCTGGTGGAAATCGAGTCCAGAGCGATTCCCCGGGGCCGGAGACTTCATGCTGGAGCTTGCTTAGGTTCGATCGAAGGTGACACAACTCTCAGATCGAAGCCACACTTCTCTGGCAAAGGTATGAGCTCTCTCTTCTTCCCGAGCTTCTGAACATTCTCTATTTTGATTGGGTTAATTTCATGCCACATAAACCGTATGGATATGTACGTCTCTTCAAGACGAATTCATAGAGTATAAGAACATAAAAATCCATTGAGAATCGAGTGAGATCCTAGGGTTTTAGTGTGGACAGTCATGGGTGCACACCAGTCGTAGACGATGACCAGGAGCCATTGGATCACGCGTGTATCGGGCGGACGGTCGAGATCAAGTCGGACGGCGCAATGGTACGTGAACCGCGGGCCCCTGGAGAGCTGAGTCAGATGGTGGCACCGAATCACAGCGCGTCGCGTGGCCTTTCGGAGCTGCCAAGGATGGCGTGGCGCCGTTTGGATAAGTAGGAAATTAAGGTTATTTTCTATTTATTTAATTACCAGAACTTCAAAAATCCATATCTTTGCATGGAAAAATCACAAAAATAAAATAAAAATACACTCTTGCTCAGTGAACAGAGGAGAATAATGTGGAAAAGAAATCAAGTCATTTCACCAAGTATTTTATTTTTAATGATTTATTTACTCTCTGCATTGTTTTAATTCTTCATTTGCATAGGCAATTTACCATGGCATGAGACCATGGGGCTTTTGAAGCCTCTGAACTTGGGAACATTCCCAGAATTTTCCAAGGTCAGAGGCCATCCCTATTTATGTTACTGTTTTGAGTATTTTAATTCCAATAATTAGCATGCTGAGAAATAAATTCTAGGAAAATTTGGTGATGTTTCTTATGACCAGAGGAATCTAGGAAAAATAGGTTTTGAGTTAATTCACATGGAACAACCTTAATTGGCCTAAACACCCAAAATTAAACTTTAATTAATTAAGGTTAATTACACATCAAATTAAATTGAAAATAATTCTCAACTGATCTTTAGGATCAGAGGAACATCACATAAAAATTTGAAATCAATTGGACTTGATTAACCCCACTAAATGGATTAATTAAGTCACATAACCAAAATTAAACTTTAAAAATTCATAACTCACAAAATACTTTTCAAAAATTCACAAAAATGGTTTTGGGGCTTCTCTGACATCAGAGGAACTTAGAAAAATTAAAATTATAATTTTCTAAAAAAGTTGATTTTTATCATTATTTTAATATTTTTAATAATTAAAAAATAATAAAAATATTAAAAATATTAAAAATCACCAAAATGACACATTTTGACTTTTAATCACCTAGGAACAAACCAAATATTTTTTCTAAGTCTCTAGGATAAGTATTGAATTTTAAAGGCTTAAAACAATTTTTTGAATTAAAAAAATGATTTTCTTTAACATTTCTACTAAAATAATTCTAACAAATCAGCGAAAAATCAAAAAAATATAAAATTTAGTTCTCTGATTTCCCTGAGGTCAGAGAGATTTTTAAAAAATATAAAATCCATTTTTCAACTTTTATTTCTTTTTTAAATTAATTAATACTCCAAAACTCAAAATAATTCTAATAAATAAAATATAATTCAAAAAATCACCAAAATTGGTCCAAGTGGTCCTCTGGTCATTACGGATATCCCATAATTTTCTTAAGGATAGAAACATTTCCTTGGTCATGTTATTGAATTTTCCTTGAAAACCCCTATTTTCCATTAGAAATAATTACATAAATAAATTAAATACAGAAAAACCACATTTTCTCCTCTAAGGTCTTAATTGATATGTGAGTGAGGTTACATAAAAATTTCAAGTTCATTTGAGCTTAGTTTAGTGAGTTATAGAATTATTAAGCTTGAAAGGCAAAAGGGTAATTAAAAAATTTCAACCCTTAATTAAAATTTTAGGATTAATCAAAAAGGGGAGGGTAAAATATTTGATTTTAAGCTGATTTTGGATGATTAAAACTTAAGTGATTGAGGGTAGAAACCTACTAACCATTTCAAATATAATTAAAATAAAACTTTAATTAATTAATTAATTGAAATTTTGGAAGAGTAATAGAAATTGGAATTATTAAAGTAGGGATATTATTAAGAGGATATTTATTCTTTAATTTATGAATCCCTAAATTAATCGCTTCAATAATATTTAATTCTTAACTAAAAGGATAATCCTAACTTAAAATTTAAAATGCTAAATAATTTAACAATTAAATTAAATTAAATTTAAGATGTTGAGATTAAATTAAATCAAAATCTAAATTAAGTCAACACCTTAACAATTAAATTAAATCATATTTAATATATTAAGATAAAATTAAAATTAAATCAAAATAAATTAAATCAAATTAAGTTGAATTAAAATTAAATTAAATCATATTAAATTTAAATTTAAATTAAACTAAATTAAATTAAATTAAATCAAATCAAATTAAATTAAATTAAATTAAATTAAACTTAAATTAAATTAAAATTAAATTGAATTAAAATCATTTATCAACACACCTAAATGAAATCATTAAGAGTTAAACCAAACACTTAAAGTAGGTTTAAAAAATAAAGGTTAAATCTGAGATATAACATCATTTAAAACGTAAAGATTTAAATTAAATGTAAAAAAAATGACTTGAACACTATTCCAAACTTAAACTTTTTTTTATAATTAAGTCAAAATTAAAATTAAATCATTAAGTTTAAATCATTAAAATACTTAATAAGTTGTTTTGCCCTTTTTAAAGCTCTTATTATTATAACTCTTAAATGAAGTATCGAGTGAAGTGTTACTTCACTTATAGGACATTGAAATGTCCTAGTTCATCGAGCGAAGAGAACAAAACTTAAACCCCTGGATGATTAATTCACCATACGACTAAATTTACTTGGACTCAAAATAATCCCAGAAATATTGAAAAGATGTTTTGGACTCGCCCTAAGCACTTCCTCAATGTGACGGGAGAAGAACAATTGAATCTAGTTGTTCTTTGATGAAGAAAATCATCCTTAAACCAAACCAAGAAACTAGACGTCATAGGAGATGACTAGTTATAGGATAAGGAATTTAGTAGACAACCAAAACCCTTTCCCTTAGCTTTACTACAGGTATTTCTTGCAAAATATTTAAATGCCTTAACATGTGTTTTAAGTGCAGCTTGGGATGACGGAATACCCTCCAGGTACACTTTTATTTTATTGCAATTTACTTACATGCACTGTACTTTATTTTTCTTGCATGTTAAATAAGACTGTTGCATGAAAACCAAAACCTTTAGGATAGTCCCTAAACTGAAACCAAAACTAAACTAAAGGTCATTGCAAGATAAAATTCACCGCCACAACATTCAAAATATAAAACAACTCAACATTTAATCACAAACAGAACAACAAAACTACAATTATAACTAAATTAAAACGTCTCGTTGAATGATCGGGAATATCTCGGATGATGTAACCCACGGGTTGCTAACGGGATCTCCCACGGTCTAAATGAAAGTGTGGAACTCATTCGATTGAGTTTAGCGAAATTCATACGGACTAAGTGAATTCAATGAAAATAACGGTGCTGGGATGACGGAACCGTGGGATCTTAATCGGTTCTGTTTAAATAACTTTAAGATTTGTTATAATTAAAATATTAAAAACACTTGGATTTTAAGATCTTCTCTAAACCAAAACACTTCTCTCATCTCCTGAATTATGACTTTTAAAACTAAACCTCTGCAACAACAAGGAGCTTGGAGCATGGTGGGCAGCACGGCCATCGTCATCAGCAAAACTTGTAGCTACTTCAGCAAAACTTTCCTTAGAATTAAATAACCAAGCCATAGGATTTCGAGGTAGTTTGCCTAGTGCAACGTAAATCCTCAACCCTTTTGTTAGGCATTTACATAATCATGTTATGTAAATTAAGCCCTAACCGGTCTTATGATTCCGAGGTAGTCGTTCGGTACGACATAAACCCTCACATCTTTCAGGTTATTTGTATGATCATGTCATATAAATATAAGTCGTAATTAATTAAAATTGGCAGGATTGCAACATAAAATAAATCCTCAAATTGAAGCCAAACAATAGGATAGTTTGGGAAGTAGCCAAGATTCTTCTTGGATCCTCAGCTTCTCCTACTTTTCTTCCTTTGAACTCTTGAAATTAACTGTTCCAAATTTGATTCATTCCCTATTGAAATTCCAAAATTCAATCCTTTGAAAACCTTAAACTTTGAAATTCTTGAGAGCAAAACCACTGATCATTATCGAGAGTTTTCTTAAGTGATTCCCGTTACTTAGGATGTAATTAACTATAGGGGCTTACCCTTATAGGGAACTTTAAGAACCTGAGTAATATAAACCTCGCTTAATTCATTTATATTAAGTAGGGGAACTTGTCGGCTTATAAAATTGGTTCGCAGACCAAACGGATATCACAAATCTTCTAGTTTATTTAATCGAGCCCCATCATTAAGCAGTGAGTTTATTCTCCGGATAGATACACGGTTTGTGAGGCGGTGCTCGTTTATATAAACTATTTGGGATGTGAGATCGGTTTGATTTCATATCTTAAAATTTTTAAACTTAAAATTATTTTCAAAATCAAATGCTACTTTCTAAATTATAAATATATTTAAATTAAATTTAAAACCTAAAAATATGCCGACAGTGGCAAAGCATGTGAGACTACCTCTGCAAACTCTAGTTCTAGGGGCCACAGTTGAGCTGGTCGCTGGCAGTAGATCATAAGCTAAGATAGATGCATCAGTGATGCACACTCCGCTTCGGCTCCCCACCTCTAAAGCGACTAAGAGTCGAAAGGCTCCACAAGATCCTCCAACCTTTATTTCTTCACCACCATGTTCATGACCTGGCTAGACCCCTCAGGCCTGTTACCTTCAGCCAAACCTTTGGTACCTGTGATTCGACCCTCATCTCTCATCATCTTCTCAGTCGGCCGACCCTCTTCAACTATTTTTTTTTTCTAAAATAAGTGGGAACTCTCCAGTTTCTCTTTTTATTGCCCTCGAAGAGTGAATCTTAGAACTGGTAAGCCTGAAGGCCCTCAGTAATTCTTTCTCATTCACAAATTCTTTAGCACTCAACATCCTCGAACTTTACTATAAACTCCTTAACGATAAGAATTTCAAAAAATGAAGAAAGGAAACGCTGATCTCACCTTATTTATAGGGAAAAGCGACAAAAAAATTTAGGGATTACACTTATTGACAACACATATTACATAGTAATTTAACAAAATTTCCATTAAATTTATTTATTTTTATGATAGCTTTCATTTTTCAAAGAAGTAAGAGAATCAAAAAACTAAATATGAACATTAGAAATGTGACTACATGAGTTGCAAGGTTATTCGAGGATCGTGCAAGGAAAGTAGCAATAGATCAAGCAATATCATTTTGTTCGATCGAATAATGGGCCAACCAAATAAATGTATGTCTGAACTAAAGGACACCACTCACCTAGACTAATGACAACTTAATCGATGTAAGGGCACTCAGAATATCAATGTTCACTTATCAAAACACTCACCTGGCCTTCTATGAAGATCTCCTAACCTAAGGAAGGCTGCTAATTAGATTACGATGAAACACCTTCTGCCTGATGGAATAACCCTTTCTAAAGACTATGTGTTTTCCTGAAGGACTCCCTTAGAGACTCCGACGGAAAATTTATCAGACGATCGAATGAATTTTAGCCGATAGGCATCAAATGGCCAAGTCGAGCAGTTATGAATATGAAATTGTGCCAGAGGTAGCTATAAATACGGAATGACGCTCACAGTAGTTACAATGTTCAAATGATGACAATGTCAGTTATAAATATGTAAATGTATAATGACTACTAAATGTATTGTAATATTCCCATTAAGTGAGGGAAAATCATGTACTTTATTAAACACACCCAATGACTTATAAATTGGGGGGTCATTTCTAAAGAAATGACTATGAAATATATTCTCAAAGAATTAATAATTTTTTATCATTTACTCACTCACGCTTCTTTTTTACCTTCACTTATTTCTCTCATCCGACAAACGCTCTATCCCTTGGGCATGATCTGAAGGATATTTTGAGATTCAACATTTGTGATAATATATTATTCTTTGAATACCATATCTTATAATTTTGATAAAAATCTTTTGAGATCTATGGTGGATACAAAATGAAAACCTTGGTGTGTGTGTGCACGTGGGAGCACACGTATATTAAACTCTATTATGTAAGAAATCAAGTATGTATTCATATGATTTACTCATTTATTGTTAGAGTCTACATATAGTTTATACTAAAAAAAAGATATGTGCAGAATTTCTTAGAGTTTAAAGGCCAAGACTAAGTAACACTAGACCTCTCCTTTATTATTTGATTAAGTGTATATTTTTCTTGTGCATGAGTATTGCTTTTGCTTGCTTAATTTTTTGTTGATGTTTATCAAATCTCATGTGTACTTGTAGATTGTTACGATGAAATGTAATTAAAAATAAAATTATAAATTTTCAAACAAAAAAATTAAAATAATTGGCTTAATTGAATATTTTCATAACAAAATTCTTTTATTGCAAGGCTTATGGTTGCATTTCACAAAATTAAAAGGTTTAATATTTAAAGCTTTGAATTTATTTTATGATTGAGTTTACAAAGTCAATTTTTGCTTCTTAGACCAATCATGAGAGAGAATTCTATCCAACATTGAATTAGAGTTGACTCACCTTCATAACATAGCCTAATCCTATGTAATAGAGCAACCACATTAGGGATATACAAAAGTGCTTCATTTCATGCTTCGAGAAAGTCTAAGCACTTCTTCTACCTAATTGAGTACAAGATTTATTTTGCATTGGCGGCTATCTAGAGTATTTAGGGAGTTAATGATTCTCATGAACCATACATGATATGATAGTTTTTTTCTTCAACTTATAGTATATGAAATTTCCATTGACTATGTAATATATGAAGTGCTGATAAAAAAATTCAAGCTGCAATTGGATGACTATCTTTATAGCTAAATAAACCAAAAGTTTGATGGCTGATGATGATGGGTCTTAAATATCTAAACAAGGTCATCTATATCAATCTTAATTTTTTTTACATATTCATTGATATCCCCCTTTTGAGTCAATTCGATTCATTTGGTATATTTTTGTTGATTTTATTCTATAGGCTCTCTTTTGTATATAGGTGACCACACTTTGTGTTATGATTTCATACCTTATTCCTAGTGGCCTAGTTTAGCCTTAATAGTGGGAGTTTTACTCCTATTAAAATCATAGTACCCTTACTTGATAATCATGTTAAAGATTTTAAAATATAAGTAATATTTTTAAATTGAGGCTTTTTTTGGCATACTCCAAAATGTAACTAATAAAAATATATGCTGCTTTGCGATTGTGCATATACATAAAATAAAAATAAATTATTGTTCTCTAGTTATATGTGAGAGGATATTTGTGGGTCTTCTTTGAGATTAAGATGGAGTGAGATAGTCTAAATTCCCTGTTTAGAGTTCCATATCAAACTCATCTTACAAAAATTGCCCTATGAAAATCACTATATGATCCTTTTCATTTTTTTGGTGTATTTTTTACCTCTCATGCTTAACCTTATTTTTATCGTCATCCTTATTATATGGTGACTAGATGAATTTTTAGACGAGGCTATTTGAGAGGGAAAATATAGAAGGTCATCCAAACATAATACAAAAAGGGAAAAAACTTATTTAGAGGAGCATTTAGTGAATAATATTGTTGACCTCACTTTTGTTGAGGTCTAGTCTTTCTTCCTTAGAAGCCTGGGATCTAGCCATAGGACTTTTTTGTTAACTATCTTAGAGGACTAGTGATGAAACCTGATTCACTAAAAATTTGATAGCTTTTTACTATTCATTTCATACCTATTTTTGATGATATTAAACTTTAAAGGAAGGTATTTTTTACGATTTCATGCAGGTACAATGATTTTAGGCCTTTGGAGCAAATTTGGAGTAAAAAGGACAAAAATGCATTTTATTGAACTAGCGCCGAAAGACGTTGACACCTGCGCCGGACAGTGCCAGTTTCCAGAGAGGTACGACGTTTTGGCAGACTAATGCGCCGAACGGCTCTCCTACCAGCGTCGGACAGCGCCCTATCCCGATTTTGAACTAAATTCAATGTATTTGGCCGGATTTTGAAAGGTTGCTTGAGGAAACTCTTGGGAATTCAGTTTTAACTGAATTTAAACACTTTTGGAGCCACATTTCAAAGGGGGGAAGAAAGGAAGAGAAGAGTTTAGATTTTAAAGAGTGAGTTCTTTCCATTTTGTGTAGGAAGTTAGGTTTGTGTTTTCTCTTCTAATGAGTGTGAGAGGAGAGGAAAAGTGAGAGATTTCTTCTTCTTTACTATTCTAAAAAGAGAATTGTGTGTTTTTGTGAAGAAAGAAGAGGATTCAAAGGAATTCCTTGGATTCGCTTGGGGAAGAGTTTGATATAAGTTGTCTTTACTTTACTCTGTTTGTATGACCTTATTTTTATATATGAAATCCATGTTTTGTCATATTTTTCTCATGAGTCTTGAGTAGATTTCTTTGCCTTTCTCCTTTTAATGTGATGTGTTAATGTTGTGAAATGGAAATGATGTGCTAATTTATTATGGATAATTTGTGATGACCTTTTCACGTAGAACTTCATTTACTTTTTGATCTGGCCAATTGAATTGTTAAAGCTTGTTGGGAAACATATGTTCTGAAAGGATTATGAGTTCCACTACAAAGGTGAAGGTCACATTCAATGTTCATGAATGACAAATGTAGTTCATGGGGATTGAATACAAAAAAATAGTGAAATATATTTTGATGGGCGTAGAGTTGGAGATTTCAAAGTGACAGGCTGAAATCCTCAATTTGGTCCTAATGTTTAGAAACTAAAGCGAGAGTTAGCCTTCAGGTGAAGGGAAGTGGGAGCTACGAAGTGAGAGCCAGTATCCTCCCATCCTAACCACGGATTTGGGGACTAAACTTAGGATTAACCAATGTTCTTTATACGTTGAAATATGGGTAAAGAATAGGAATGCTCCTATTTGGCACAATACATTTGCATCACTGATCTATGTCACAATAATCATCACATTATGAATGGAAAGGAGGAAGACTATTTCTTGCAACTGAACTTTGTTATAAATTTAGTCTTTTGTTAGCTTAACTTGCTAGAATTTAGACGTGCTTTGGTAGAAATAGTAACTGAATTAATTTGTCTTTACTTTAAGAAGTAAACCACTTGCAATTGTGCTATGACTTGATAAGAGATTTTTGTGCTACACCATAAAAGTAAAGCCTCCCTATGGGATCGATATTCCAGGAATCCACTAGAGCCTCGTATTACTTCGAGCGATACATATACTCGCATTAATTGTGTGACTCATTATCATTTTAAATCAATATATATATATATATATATATATATATATATATATATATATATATATATCTAAAATCTGAGTTCATTAATTATTGCAAATTAAAAAAGTCGCACCATGTTTTTGGCGCCATTGCCAGGGAGGCAAGGTAAAAAAAGTAACTGTTAAAATTTATTTTTATAATATTTGAAATCATATATTTGAATTGCAAGTCATAGTTGTGTGTGTCTGTTTATTGTTACTGTGTTTATTGTGTTTGTATGCGTAGTATCGAATCTATAGGTTTAGTACCTTACAATTTTGAATTAGAGCGTACTATTAAAAAAATTTAAAAACAACAAAAATAATCTGCAAATCCTCACAAAATGGCGAACAATTTAAACAATCAAAATGAAAATATACCAAGACCTTTAAGAGATTATGCTAATCCAACAGCAGATGAAATTCACTTAACTATTCAAAATCCTGATGTTGTTGCTAATTCATTTAAACTTAAACATTCTATTATCCAATTGATACAGAAAAATCAATTTAGAGGAACACCTAATGAAGATCCTAACTTACATCTCGCTAGTTTTCTAGAACTATATGTTACTTTTAAGTATGATGGAGTGTCGAATGATGCTGTTAGACTTAGACTTTTTCCTTTTTCACTTAGGGATAAGGCTAAGGTGTGGTTAAATTCGTTAGCACCTGGATCTATTAGAACTTGGGGAGAGCTTTCAAAAAAGTTTCTGTCGAAATATTTTCCTCCTTCCATAAATGCTAAGTTGAGAAATGATATCACATCTTTTAGTCAGTTTGATGGAGAATCCATATATGATGCTTGGGAAAGATTTAAAGATCTTCTGAGGAAATTTCGATACCATGCTTTACCAGACTAGTTAATAATTCAAACCTTCTATAATGGATTAGTAGGATCATTGAGATCGATTATCGATGTTGCCGCTGGTGGATCATTAATGTCAAAACCTTTTGATGAAACATATTCGTTATTAAAGAGATGACTACTAATTATTTTCAATGGTCCTTTGAGCGAGTAAATCCTAATAGAGTAGCCAGTATTTATGATTCTGATGCGATAACTATGATAGTCTCTCAAATTGCTGCACTTTCTAAGAAAATAGATCAATATGGAATGAATTATTCTCCAACACCCCCAATGTTAGAAGAAAATTCATCAGGACAAATGATAGACTCTCAAATGTCTTATGAAAACTTGAATGTTATACATAATAAAGTCAATAACCCTTATTCGAATTATTATAATCCTAGTTGGAGGAATCATTCGAACTTCAATTGGAATAACACCAATGTTATTGTTAACCCGCAATGGGGAAACAATCCTATGAATCTAGTTGGAATTCTGAACAACCAAGGAAATACCAATTTTAGACCTTATCCTCCTAATTTTAGTAGTAATCAACAATTTAAGGAAAATAAGTTGTCTATTAAAGAAATGATTCTGAATATGGGTAATCAAATTCAAGCTCAAAAAGGTTGTGATGAAGAACATTGAAAATCAATTGGGACATATATTTACTTCGCTTAATAATAGACCTTCTGGGAATCTTCTCAGCAATGTTGAGATCAACCTGAAAGATCAAAACAAAGAGTAAATTAAGGCTATTTAATTAAGGAGTGGAAAAGAATTGGAACCAAGAGTTCAAAAAGAAGTCGAAGTTGAAAGAGAGGAGTGAAAAACCACCTCCTCCTTTTCCTCAAAGAATAAAGAAACAGAACAAGGATAACAGATTTGCAAAATTTTTAGAAATTCTTAAGAAATTAACGATTAATATTCCCTTTATTGAAGCATTAGAGCGGATGCCTGATTATGCAAAGTTTATGAAGGATATACTTAAAAGGAAGAGAAAGTTTAAAGACCACGAGACTATTGCAATTAGCGGTGAGTTTAGTGCAATTGTCCAGAAAAAGCTTCCCGAAAAACTTAAAGACCCAGGTAGTTTCACTATCCCGTGCGCTATAGGTGAAAAATTTTTCGGAAGAGCTTTATATGATCTTGGAGCTAGTATTAATCTTATGCCATTATCAACTTTCAAAAGAATGGGAATAGAAGAAATTTCACCTACATCTGTGACTCTTCAACTAGCTGATCGTTCTATCACTTATCCTAAAGGAGTTGTGGAAGATGTATTTAAAAAGGTGGATAAATTTATCTTTCGTGTGGACTTTATTGTATTAGATATGGAGGAAGATAAAGATATTCTAATTGTTTTGGGAAAACCATTCGTTGCTACTGGGAGAGCTATGATTGATGTCCAAAAAGAAGAATTAACTATGAGATTTAATGACCAAGAGATAACTTTCAACATTTTAAAATCTATGAAGTACCCTTCAACAGAAAAAGATGATGAGTGCTGTCGAATAGAAGTCTGTGATTATTTGAGAGAAGATCATTTTAAAGAAAAATTTGAAGAAAATATGGAATGTGAGGATTGTTGACCTCATTTTTGACGAGGTCTTCTCTTCTTCCCTTTAGTACTTAGGATCTAGCCTTAGGCTTTTCCTTTGACTATCTTAGAGAACTAGAATTGGGACCCACCTTTTAGAAATTCAACCGACTTCTTAACTCCCTGCAAACTCCACAAACTTGACTGTAGACCCCTAATCACCTAGAGGGTTGAAATCAAATGTGGAAGTTTAAAGGATGAGTTCCTATGGGACTCTTCGGCCTTAGGACCGCCTCAGGTGGCTCTGGTCCGGTGAAGGGGCTGACTTACACACACACTACACCTATACACTACACTTTCACACACCTATACCTAACTTGGCCTCCCGACTCATGTAGGTGATTCACATGGATGGTCCTTAACCCCTAAGCCCTCGGCTAAGAGGGTTAGGAACAACATAGTGGATGCCTCAAATGAGTCCCTTCATGGCTCATGTGGGCTTGATGTGGCTGCATGGCTCAACCAAAATGATTTCATTCCACTCAAATTTACCCAATCTTCAATTTTCCAAATTTTCAATTTTTGACCCCCGGACCCTACACCCGCTTAGCCTACCCAAAACCCTTAAAATTACCCAAATTTCTCAAAAATTTCCAAATAACCCAAAATTCCCCAAAATCAATCCTAAACATTTCCACAACACTCAAATTGATCATCCATACCCAAAAATATCAAAAATTCCAAGAAAACCTCCCAATACCCTCCAAATACCCAAAATACCCCCCTTGACCCAAAAATCCAAAAATTCAGAAAATTCCCAGAAAATTCCAAAAAATCCCAAATATTCCAAATTTCATTTTGTTCAACTACACCATGGGCCAATTTTGTCAATTTACCCTACTTTTGTCAAAACCCCCAATTTGACCCATTTTAACCCAAAGTGAACCTAATGTCAAACCAAACCTATCCAATTGACCCAAATTCTGGTCCAAGTCAATTCTAAACTTCAATTCAACATTCCTAACACCAATCTAGACCAAATCCAAGTCCAATTTGATTGACATTTGAATTCAATTTCACTTTTGGCAATAAAGCCCAATTTGGACCCATGACCCAAACTTAACCCAAACTCACCCAATTTAACTCCAATTAACCCCAAATCTTTTCTAAATATTCCTTAGCATCCCCACAAGCAAAACACTAACATTATTTGCCCAAAATTTGGACCCAAACCCCACTCAAATTCAACCCAAAGCTAAAAAGCCCAATTTTGACCTAAACCCAAACCTAACCCAAATGAGCCCAAACCCCAAAATCAAAGCCCAATCAAAGTCAAAACCTCTTTGAAACACTCCCATAAACATTTCTCAACATTAATTTTGCATCAATTTCAACCCTAGCCCAACATTGGCCCAACTTGGCCCACTTAGACCTATATTGGCCCATTCACCAAAAGAGCCCAAATTCAACCCAATTCAAACCCAAATCACCCCCAATTTGCTTCAAGTCACTCATGATACATCCATGAGCTAAACCCAACAATTATTTGGCCTAATCTCTTTACAAAATTTCATTCCAAAATCCATTTTAAAATTCAAAAGCCCACTTTCCTAAACCATCCTAAAAGCCCATCTAAAACCATTTCAAAAAGCCCAAAATCCACCCTAATGCCCACATGACATCTCCATTTGCCATCCACTTAATTAAAGCCATTACCTAAGTCCTAAATTCATCATCAAATAATTCCAAATCAAGCCTCATGCCAAATCACCCCTAAATACCAAAATTTTCCTTAAATCCATTTCCATGAAATCGACTTCACTTTTCCCAAGCCAAAGGTGAGCCATGAAGCCATGCATGAGCCACATGGGAGCCATGAGAGCCATGGAATCTACTTTCCACCTCACCATACCCAAGATGGCAAGAGGAGGAGGACCTTTCCATATTCTCTTAAGAGTGATTAACCACTTCCATGACTCTACTAAACCATGCTTAGACTTAATTGTACTTGGATTGTGACTTGACCCCACTAATCAAGCTGATCCAAGTGACTTTCCCTTCAGACCCAAATTGACCTTGGAGGGTGAACCTAACCCAAAACCAAGGGTTGACCCATTTAGACCCAAAACTAGCCCTTTCCCATTCCATTTCGATTCAAACCCTTTACACATGTCCATGGCCAATCGATCGCACAAACCTCTAGCCCCGACCCACCCGGACCCGAGGGTGACCCATGCTCGCCGGCCGGCCTCCTAGGTCGCCGGAAAACACCATGGCCGAGAGCTCGCATGTGAGCCCAACTTGGAATTCTCACTGCTGAGCCGCCCCATCCTCGCTGGCCATTGGAGTCGTTCTTCTCTTGCCAAGAGCAGCTCGATCACAAGCCCTAACTCTCCCGGGAGGCCCTCCACCCTCTCCTATTTAAACACCACCCCTCTCGGCCATGAGAGGTGCTGAAACAAACCTTAAGGAAACTCGCCAAAATTGTTCCGGACTCCTCCCCATACACGCAGCACTTAATCCCCACCGAGATCCCCCGCCATTTCTTCTGCGCGAGCTCAATTTCGAGTCGAAATCTAGGCCCAAAACCAGGACACTTCTCCACGGTGAGCCAATCCCCAAATTGATTGGTTCTACACCTTCACCGCACCGAGGGAATGTGTGCACCAAGCAATGACCCCATCTCCGGAGCCACCCGAGTTGCTCCAGCTCTCCAAGCTTTGTGATCGGGCTCGGTCGAAATCCCACCTAGACAATTCACTGGACCGAGAGACTTCATCCGGAGCTTGTTGGGATCCAATCGAAGGTGCAACAACCCTCGGATCGAAGCCACACTTCTCCGAGCAAAGGTATGAGCTAATTCTTCATCCCGAGCTTCGGAGATTCTCCATTTTCAAATGCTTTAATTTCAATGCATGATCACCGTATAGATGTGTTCGTCTCTTCAAGACGAATCCATAGAAGCATAAGAACATGAAAATCCATCGAGTATCGAGTGAGATATTAGGGATTTAGTGTGGACGGCTCTCGGGCGAGGACACTTGGGGACGATGAACGGATGCCGTCCATTCAATACACGCGCGGACGGACGGCCAGGATCGCGTCGGATCAGGAGACGGTACGAGAACCGCGGGGCCCGGGCTGCTGACTCAGATGGCGGTGTCTAATGGGAGCGCGACTCGTGTGCGTTCGGAGCTGCTGAGGTTGACGCGGCGCCGCGTGGATAAATAGAAAATTAGGGATTTTTCTGATTTATTTAATTCCCTAAACTTCAAAAATTCATAACTTTGTGTAGAAAAATCAGAAAAATAAAATAAAAATACCCTCTCGCTCGGTGAACGTGAGGAGAATAATGTGGAAAAGAAATTATTTAATTTCATCAAGTATTTTATTTTTAATAATTTATTTACTCTCTGCATATTTTTAATACTCCATGCATGTATACAATTCACCATGGCATGAGACCATAGAGCTTTTGAAGCCTCCGAATTTGGGAACATTCCTCGAATTTTCCAAAGTCGGAGGACATACCTATGAAGAGTTATTGATTATTCAAATTCATGTTACTGTTTTGAGTATTTAAATTCCAATAAATAGCATGTTGTGAAATAAATTCTAGGAAAATTTGGTGATGTTCCTTATGACCAGAGGACCCTAGGAAAAATAGGTTTTGAGTTAGTTCATTTAAAACAACCCTAATTGGCTTAAACACCCAAAATAGATCTCTAATTAATTAGAGCTAACCATACATTAAATTGACTTGAAATCAATTCTCCACTGACCTTTAGGATCAGAGGAACCCACCATAAAATTTTGAGGTCAATTGGACTTGGTTAGCCCTACTAAATGGGTTGATTAAGCTACTTAGTCATTTTGAACTTTAAAAATTCATAACTTTCAAAATACCTTTCAAAAATTCACCAAATTGGTTTTGGAGCCTCTCTGATATTAGGGGAATTTAAGAAAATTAAAATTTCAATTTTCTAAAAAATTTGATTTTTTAATATTATTTTAATATTTTAATAATTAAAAAATAATAAAAATCACAAAAATAATAAAATTCACCAAAATGTCACATTTTGAATTTTAATCACTTAGGAACAAACCCCATATTTTTCTTAGGTCTATTTAGTGAGATATTAAATTTTAAAGCTCTAGGGTAATTTTAAAATTAAAAAAAATGTATTTTCTAGCATTTTCACTAAAATAATTATAATAAATCATAAAAAAATCAGAAAATTGTAAAAATTGATTCTCTGATTTCCTTGATATCAGAGAGATTTTTGAAAAATATAAAATTCATTTTTCAACATTTATTTTATTTTTAAATTAATTAACACTCCAAAATTTAAAATAATTATAATAAAAATAATATAATTCAAAAAATCACCAAAATTGGTCTAAGTGGTCCTCATGGTCATTAGGAATGTCCCCTAATTTTCTTAAGGACAGAAACTTTCCCTCGGTCATGTTATTAAATTTTCCTTGGAAATCTCTATTTTCTACCAAAAATAATTATATAAATAAATTAAATACAGAAAAATCACATTTTTTCCTCTCATGTCTTTATTGACATATGAGTGAAGTCACATAAAAATTTCAAGTTCATTTGAGTTCAATTTAGTGATTTATGAAATTATTAAGCTTAAAGGGTAAAAATGGTAATTAAAATTTTAACCCTTAATTAAAACTTTAGGTTTAATAAAAAAATTAACAAATAAAATATTTGATCTTAATCTGATTTGGATGATTGAAATTTAAATAATTAAAGGGTAGAAACCCATTAAACAATTTAAAATAATTGAAATAAACTTTAATTAAATAATTGATTAAATTTGGGAAGAATAATAAAAATAGAATTATTAAAATAGTGATATTATTAGGAAGAGATTTATTCTTTAATTTAAAAATCCCTAAATTAATTATCTCATTAATATTCAATTCTTAATTAAAATGATAACTCAAATTCAAAACATTAAAAGATTTAGTCATTAAACTAAAATTAAATTATTAAACTTTTTTAAAATTTCAATTAAAATTAAAAATAAAATTAAACTAAAAATTAAATTAAATTAAGTAAATTAAATTAAATTAAATTAAATTAAATTAAATTAAATTAAAATTAAAAGTTGAATTACATTAAAAATTAAATTAAATTAAATAAATAAAATTAAATTAAATTAAATTAAATTAAATAAACAAATTAAAATTAAATTAAATGAACAAATTAAATTAAATTAAATTAAATTAAATTAAATTAAATTAAATTAAATTAAATCAAATCAAATTAAATTAAAATTAAATCAAATAAAATTAATTTAATTTAACATCAAATCAAACTAAATTGAATTAAATTGAATTAAATTAAATTAAAACTCAATTAAATTAAATTAAATTAAATTAAGTTGAATTAAATATAACATCACCAAAGACATAAAGAATTCAAAATAAATCTAAAATAACTTGAACACTATTCCAAATTTAAACCCATTAATGGAAGTTAAACTAAATCACAAACCATTTGAACACCAATTTATCCTCAAAAGCTTTAGTTATCATAACTCCTACAAACTGAATATTAAATGAAATGTTACTTCACTTATAGGACATTCAAACATCCTAGTTCACTGAGCAAGATAACAACAAAACTTGAAATTCTTGGACGATTAATTCATGTGTGTAATTGAATTCATTTGGACTTAAAACAATTCTAGCAATATTGAAAAGATGTTTAAGATTCTTCTTAAACACTTTCTCAATATGATAGGATGTTTATAAGAACAATTAAATTTAATTGTTCTTTGATGAAGAAAATTGTCTTCAAACCAAAACACAAGGAACCTGGACGTCATAGGAAATGACTAGCTATAGGATTAGGAATTTGGTAGAAAACCATAACCCTTACCTTAGCTTTACCTAGGAACTTGCTTAAATATTCTAATTGTGTTTTAAGTGCGGCTTGGGATGACGGGAAGACCCTCAGTGTACGCTTTTATTTTATTGCAATTTACTTTCTTGCAATTTACATTATTGCGATTTCATTAATCGCATCGCACTTACTTTTCTTGCATGATAAACAACTCGTTGCATGAAAACCCACACCTTTAGGATAGTCCCTAAACTGAAACCAAAACTAAGTTAAAAGTCATTGCAAGATAAAATTCACCGCCACAACATTTCAAAATATAAAATAACTCAAAATTTAATCACAAATAGAACACAAAACTACAATTACAATTAAATTAAAACGTCCTGTTGGATGATCGGGAATACCTCGGATGATGTAACCTACGTGTTGCTAACGGGATTTCCCACGTGCCTAAATGAAAGTGTGGAACTCATTCGAGTTGAGTTTAGCAAATTCATCCGGACTAAGTGAATCCGATAAAAATAATGATGCGGAAGGATGGAACCGTGGGATCTTAACCGGTGTCGTTATAATCAACTTTAAGATTTGTTTTAATTAAAATATTGAAAACACTTGGAAATTAAGATTTTCTCTAAACCAAAACACTTTTCTCATCCCCCGATTTATGACTTCTAAAATTGAACCTCCAGTAACAACAAGGAGCTCGGAGCATGGTGGGCAGCACGGCCATCGTCATCAATGAAACTCGAGTCTACTTCAATGAAACTTTCCTAGAATTAAATAACAAAGCCATAGGACTTCGAGGTAGTTCGCCCAGTGCAACATAAATCCTCAACCCTTCGTTAGGCATTTGCATAGCAAATTAAGCCCTAACCGGTCTTAGGATTCCGAGGTAGTCGTCTGATACGACATAAACCCTCATATCTTCGAGGTTATTTGTATGATTCTGTCATATAAATATAAGCCCTAATTAATTAAAATTGGCGAGATTAAAACATTAAATAAACATTAGGACTTTCCTAAATCCAAGCCAAACAATAGGATAGTCGGGAAATTACCGAAGTTCACTTCGAATCCGTAATTTCTCCTACCTTTCTTCCTTTGAATTCTCAAAACAAAATGTTCCAAACTTGATCCATTCCCTATCGAAATTCCAAAATTCAATCCCTTGAAAACTTAAACTTTGAAATCCTTGAGAGCAGAATTATTGATTATTATCGAGAGTTTTCTTAGGTGATTCCCATCACTTAAGATGTAATTAACTATAGTGGCTTGCCCTTATAGGGAATTTTAAAGAACCCAGGTAATATAAACCCTGTTTAATGCTTTCATATTAAGCAGGGGAATTTGTCGGCTTATAAAATTGGTTCGCAGACCAAACGGATGTCATAAATCTTCTAGTTTATTTAATCGAGCCCCACCATCAAGCAGTGTGTCTATCCTTAGGGATAGATACACGGTTTGTGGTGCGGTGCTCGTTTATATAAACTATTTGGGATGTGAGATCGGTTTAATCTCATGTCTTAAAATCTTCAAATTTAAAATTATTTTCAAAATCAAATACTACTTTTCAAAATTATTTATTTAAATTAAATTAAAAATTAGCCGACAATCTCTGTAGGCGACCTCTTTTCAAAAATAAAACACACAACCTAAAAATATGCCGACAAGGATGAAAATGAAAGTGAAAATAAAGATGATTTGGATGATATAAAGAATGAAATGTTAGACTTTGTTCAGGAAAAATTTGAAAAATTGGATACTGTGGAAAATTCAGATAAAAGTTTGATTCCATCTATCATTAAACCTCCTGAACTTGAGCAGAATATTCTTCCTAATCATTTAAAGTACATGTTTTTAGGAGAATCATCTACCTTACCAGTCATTGTATCTTTGGATTTAAATGAATATTAAGAAAAAAATTATTGGAAACCTTAAAAAGATACAAAAAGGCTTTTGGTTGGTCCATAGCTGATATTAAAGGAATCAGTCTTTCGATCTGTAAGCACAGAATTTTATTAGATGAACAACACAAACCAAGAGTTGATCCACAAAGGAGACTTAACCTAATAACAAAAAAGTGGTTAAAAAGAGATTTTAAAGTGGTTAGATGCTGAAATTATATATTATATTTCTAATAGTGTTTGGGTGAGCCCAATTCATTGTATTCCTAAGAAAGGAAGAGTGACTGTTGATGTAGATGATCGAGATGAAATTATTCTGACAAGATAAGTCACTGGTTGGCGAATATGTATTGATTATAGAAAATTAAATGCCGCCACCAGAAAAGATCACTTTCATTTACCTTTTTTAGACCAAATGCTAGACAGACTTCATTGGACACAAGTACTATTACTTTCTAGATGGATATACCGGTTATCACCAAATACCTATTGCTCCTGAGGATCAAGAGAAGACTATATTTACTAGCCCATATGAAACTTTCACTTTTAAAAGAATGCCCTTTGGATTATGTAATGCACCTACAACATTTCAAAGATGTATGACATCCATATTTAGCAATTTAATTGATGATTGAATAGAAGTATTTATGGATGATTTCTTAGTATTTAGAGATTCAATTAATGCATGCCTATGCAACTTAAAAAAAGTTTTAGAGGTATGCGAGAAAACAAATTTAGTCCTAAACTGGGAAAAAAGTCAATTTATGGTTGCAGGAGGAATTGTGCTTGGGCATAAAATATCTGAATATGGCATGAAAGTAGATCCTGTAAAAATTCATGTTATAGAAAAATTACTACCTCCAACAACTGTAAGCGGGGTAAGAAGCTTTATGGGACATGTAGGATTCTACAGGTGATATATTAAAGATTTTTCAAAAATTTCTAAGCCTCTATGCCAACTTTTGGAAAAAGAGAGAAAGTTTGATTTTAACATGAATGTTTAAAAGCTTTTGATCTATTGAAGGAAAAAGTAATTGTTGCCCCTATAATAGTTTCAACTAATATGGAGAAACCATTTGAATTAATGTGTGATGCTAGCGATTATGCTATTGGAGTTATTTTAGAGCAAAGACATGACAAAATATTTAAAGTTATATACTATGCTAGTAAGACTCTTACTAATACTCAAATTAATTACACTACTACTGAAAGAGAGTTATTAACGATTGTATATGCTTTTGAAAAATTTAGATCTTACTGAATCAGAGCTAAATGTATAGTGCATACTGATCATTCTGCTACTAAATACTTAATGGAAAAGAATGATGCAAAACCAAGACTGATTCGATGGATGCTTTTAATGCATGAATTTGATTTTGAGATCGTTAATAGAAAAAGGGTCGATAATTAAATAGCTGATCATTTATCTAAACTTGAACAACCTAATTTGGATGATTTTGAAAAGAAAATTACTGAAACTTTTCCTGATGAATAATTATATAATATTATTGAAGGAAATTTACCGTGGTATGCTGATATTGTGAACTACATCGTTAGTAATATTTTACCACCTGATTTAACAATGCAACAGTAGAAAAAAAATTAAGCATGATGCTAAATTTTATTTCTAGGACGATCCTTATCTGTACAAGCAATGTAAAGATCTTATTATTAGGAGATGTGTGCCTTATGAAGAAACTGAAAAAATTATTCGAGAATGTCATGATTTTGAATTTGGAGGACATTCAGAATTGATAGAACTGCACATAAGATTTTGCAATATGGATTTTATTGGCTTACACTTTTTATAGATGTTAATAAATTTATCAGAACTTGTAATCGATGTCAGAGAATAGGAAATATATCTAGAAGAAATGAAATGCCTCTTAATTTTACTCTGAAAGTTGAAATTTTTGATGCATGAGGATTAGATTTTATGGAACCATTTATGCCTTCATTTGGAAATATATATATACTGATTGTTGTTGATTATGTATCAAAATGGATTGAGGCAATAACATTACCTAGGTGTGATGCTAAAGTGTTTTGAGGTTTTGATGAAAAATATTTTCACAAGATATGGAATGCCTAAAATAATCATCACTGATGGAGGATCCCATTTTAAGGATAATCTGATTCAGAGATTAGTGGAAAAATATAATATTATGCATAGAATCTCTACAGCTTATCATCCCCAAACTAATGGTTTAGCAGAGGTATCTAATTGTGAAATTAAATGAATTCTGGAGAAAGTCATTAATCCTAAGAAATTGGATTGGTCTACTAGATTAGATATTGCTTTATGGGCATACAGATCTGCTTATAAAACTCCTATAAGAATGTTCCCTTATAGATTAATCTTTGGAAAAATCTGTCAATTGCTAGTTGAATTAGAATATAAAGTATATTGGAAGATAAATAAATTGAATTTTAATTTGAAAGATGCTGGTGAGAAAAGACTGTTGCAATTGAATGAATTGGAAAAAATCAGAAATGAATCTTATGATAATGATAGAATATATAAGGAAAGAAGAAAAATATGGCATGATCAAAAGATTGTCAAAAAGAAATTTGAACCAGGAAAAAAAGTTTTATTATACAATACAAGATTGAAATTATTTCCTAGGAAACTGAAATCTAGATGGAATGGACCTTTCATTGTCGTAAAAGTGTATCAGTTTGGTGCAGTGATTATCGAAGACCCTAAATCTGGAAAAATATTCAAAGTTAATGACCAAAGATTAAAACCATATTTTGAAGGCAATAGACCTAATTTTAAAGAGGTTTTAATGTTGGATCATCCTGAATAACTGAAAGTTATGTCGGGCTGACGACGTTAAACCAAGCGCTTTGTAGGAGGCAACCCACAATTATTAAGTATGTGCTTTGTTTGATGTGGTATTTGTGTTTATTCGTTGCTTAATTAAGTCTTATTCTTCCTTAATTATCATTAATAACATTTAAGAAATGAATCGAATCAAAATTTGGAAAAAGTTTGAACAAAGTGAACTTTGGCAAATTTAAACTAGCGTCGGACATCGCCGCTGTTCAGAAAATCGTTTCTTGTCTTTAAAATTTGAGTTTTGGCGGTTCTAGGCGGTAACTCCTCCATTAGAACATCCAAAAACAGCCCCTAGACGCTGGAAATTCCAAAGGAACGAAGAGGAAGACCCAAATTCTTGTCCAAATAGATTCTGACTCGATTGAAATTCAAAGATTTTAAGTGTTAAACCGTAGAAAGTTCGTAAGTTTCGAGGCGCAACAACTTTTCAACAAAAATATCTCAAAAATGAGATTGATTAAGGAGCGATGCTTTGTAAATAGTGGTACGAATTCTCCTACAACTAGAATTGATGAAATTATTGTTCAGAGACGTTGGAAAGTATTGTGTTATACTACTACCGATGCAGTTGTTCCGGTTGTGAATGAGTTTTATGCAAATCTTTATGGAATCAACCAAGGATCAGTTTATGTGTGAGGAAAGTTTGTCACATTTACTCCTGCAAAAATTAATGATTTAAACATGATTGAGAATGCGTCAATCTGCCAATATTCAAATTTTGCCCCGACGAAGTACAATGTGAATGACATATACAGATATCTGACAGATGAAAGTGATGAATGGTAGATAAGAGATAGCAGGTATGTAAGTTTCTCGACCACACTGTTAAATCCTACATCAAAACACTTACATTACTTCATAGGTGCAAAATTGCTTCCAACAAGGAACATCAGTAAGGTAACTAAGGAGTGTGCTATTCTGAATTATTGTATTCAAATGGGAATGCCTATTAATGATGGTTCATTAATTGTTAAGTCTGTTTTGGGATTGATCTTTCATGGATCAAAGTATGGCTTGGAAATCCTTCCACCATATTTCTTCTCTGCAGTCAATCACAAGTGTCATATGAGAACTGGGAAAAAGTACTTCTACCTTGGAAGTCTATAGACCCAACAGATGCATATAATAATCATGCAATTAGTCATATAAATGATATGAGCATTATTGAAGATCAACCATCTTAAAGGTCAGCATCTATTCCTCCTTATTTTCCTGAAAGTTCACAGATTATCCTGAAGAAAATCAAGAAATTGGAGAAGGAAGTACAGCATCTGATGATGCAATCAACAATCTTTTTTATTTCTTTGATCATCTGGATTGGGGAATGAAGGAGCACTTTGATAATTTAGGATATCTTGAAGGAAGTTTGACGTGATTGATGAGAAGAAAAGGTTGGATTGAAGAGGATTCTACTGAAGAATTCTCGTTTCATCCATTCTATAATTTATTTGTCCATGCTCAATCGATGGAAAATCTTAGAATTGATGATAGTTCGGAGGAAGAATGAAAACTTGATTATTGTATTTATGTGTTTGTGTGTCTGATTGCTTTGCTTTGCTTTATTTTATTTAGCTTGAATGTTATATTTGGACATGCTTGTTTGTTTAGTTCTCAGCGTTATTGTGTTGTGATTGTGTGCGACACTGAATTTAAGATTATATGGCTTGAAAATGTGTAATGTTTAGTGTTGTGTGTATGTGTATGACTCATAGATTTTATATATGAAAGTAATGTTATGTGTTGTTTGTGTTAAAAAATATCATTTGCCAAGGCTTTTTGATGTTATTCAATACTTAATTAGACTAGTTAGACATCGGAGCGGGCTTGAAAAGATCGAAAATCCAAAAGAAAGTCGGAAGCCCACTTTTGAACTGGCATCGAACTGCGCTGCCACCAGCGCCGGATAACGCTAAAAGTCAGAGAGTTTGGCCATTTCAGCAGAATAATGCATCGAACGGCGCTACTTCCAATGTCGAACAGTGCTCAAACGCGAAAAAGCCCGAAACTCTAATTTTTTACGATTTAACCCTGGGACCCGCCATTTTTGCCCAAATTATCGTCTTATACATCTAGCCAAGGCCGATTTTTGCACCTAGGGCTCACTAGCATTTGGATTTGAAGCGATTCATGGCCGGAAAAGTTCGGATTTCATCTTCTCTTGGTAAGAGCTACACTTTAACCTAAAATTTTTCGATTTTGACCTTGGAAATCTCCTACATTAGAAAAATTTGGAATTTTGAAGTTTTTGGAAAAACTTTGGAGATGTTTCATGAATATTAAGTAATTATCTTTTTAAATTTATCTTGGAGTCGATTGCATTGTAATTTTAAAATTGATTTGGAAAGTTTTGATATTTTTAGATAAATGGCTCCAAGATTGGCTAAGGGGAAGAGGAAATTTGAATATGATGAAAGTAAATTTGTGAATTTCAAAGCCTATTCACATTTTAGTATGTTTCTTAGAAATAGGAAATGTATTCATGAAAGAGCCTTTGAAAATCTTGGAGGAATGCTTGAGGAACCGATTGCTAATAGTCAATGGAAGATTTTATGTTATTTCACTGTAAATGCGATGTTGGGTATTGTTCAGAAATTTTATGTTAATCTGTATTATTCTGAGAGTGAATTCATTCTGGTTAGAGGCCAAATGGTTGAATTCACCCCTGCCAGCATAAATGCATTTTATCAGTTGAGAGCACACTACCATTGTGAATATGAAAATTTTTCTATCACGAATTAAGCATTATAAGAGATTATAAACTTTTTGACTTATAGAAAAGGGGAATGGAAGATTAAGCATAGAATGAAAGTTAATTTTTCCCTTTCTACTTTGAATCCTGTGTCAAAAGCCTGACATTATTTCATTTCTGCAAGACTGTTGCCTACCAACCATCACAATGATATTACTATTGATAGAGTTGTTTTGAATTACTGTATTCATAAAATGAAGAATATAAATATTGGGGTTATTATTCATAAAAGTATTTTGAAAAGCTCAAAAGAAGAAACTACAGGAGGACTAGAACACCCCTGTCTGATTCATGCTTTATGTATTTAGGCAGGTGTAATGATTGAAGATAATGATGAGGTAGTCCACCCCTGAAGCTTTTTACTAAATTAAATCTGAAGACTTATGAAGCCCAGTAGGATGGAAATGGAGTAAGAGAGCTAACGAGCCTTCTTCTAATCTAGATAGACCATCTACATCTAGGGAGCCTACTCTGCATGATGTTATGGATCAATTGGAAAGGTTAAACACCAGAGTAAAGGGACTAGAAGTAAGGAACAAAATTAATGATGATCATCAAGTGCGGTGGAGAGAATATGAGATAGGTTATCATGACGCAAAGATGAGATTTTTCTGGGGAGATACTGATGTTGTATTTCCTACTTACCCTGAGTATACTCCATACCAGCCTGAGGAACCTGATGATGGTGGAGCTCCTGCAGAAGATGAAGATTGGTAGTATGTGTATTTTTATTTTTATTTTTATTTTTCATTGAACTTTGTGATGTATTTGTATTTTGTATCTGTGATATACCTGAGACTCCTTATGATTTGTATTTGAGATGTTATATGTGTATTTGGATGTTCTTGTAGTAGACTTTATTGCTGATTTATGATGTATGTGATGTGGCAGTAAAGTTTTTTTGTGTCTGTTTTGCAAGTTTAATCTGTACAAGTAACAATTGGATGTTAATGTTATGTGCACTGTTTAATGTGTTTAAACTTCTTCTTTATGAACTTCTAACCCATATTTGTGTATAGAAATGTTTCTTAATTATTTCAGACCTACTGTTCTACTTTATGAAGAAAAACATGTTGAAACTCAAATGTATGAAAAGCCCAGCATATTGAGGTATGAGTTATATATTTAGATTTTTTTTCTTCCATGTTAATTATATTAAAAAATCTAAGTTTGGGGGAAGGGAAAGAATTAACTGTTAATTTTTCTCATTTAAAATTATTTTTAAAATTATTAACATGATTTTATGTGATATAACTCAATTTCAGATAACTATATTTTGATTTTATTTAAGTATTTTATAAAATTGAATGAAAGTATTTGGTAATGAAAATTAATTTTGTAATGTAAGATATTTGGTATAAGAGAATAGGACTATAGCCAACTATTCAAAGTAAGAAAAACTGTATATTTGAAATATTAAGAATCTTAAAATTTTATGTGATAGGAAAGGATGAAGACTCTATAATGAATCATTAATAAACTAAAGAAATGCCTATAAGATAAAGGAATGTGGTAAGTTTCAAATTTAGGGTGAGAAGGGTGAAGTTAAAAATCATTAAAGGCTATCCAGACACAGTAATCCTCGCTTGAAAAAAAAAGAGAAAAAAAAATAAAAGAAAAGAAAAACAAAATAAAAAGAAAAAGAAAAAGAAAAGAAAAGTGAGGAGAAGCTTGAGGAGATGCCTAATAAAAAATTGGTTTCACATGGACCTACCTAAATGGAAAAAACTTAATTACTTTCTTGAACTTATATGTATGGATTAGCATTCTTACTAGTAGAGTTCTCATAAACTTCTTTTTATGTGAACCTTTTAAGTGCCTAAATAGGACAAACTACAGTCATTTTTGAATTGAATAGAAGGCTATAACTCTTACATTTGATTACTAGATATTCTTACACCTGCATAATTTACTTGAATTATTCAAAGATCTTTCTGAAAATTTTACTATTATACTTATCTAAATTAAATTTATGGTATTCAAGAAAGAAAGTTCATTACAGTGGATCATAATTTTATGTATTAACTAAAATTACTTAAGGACAAGTAATAGTTAAGTTTGGGGGATCTTGATCCACTGAAAATTTGATAGCTTTTTACTATTTATTTCATACTTATTTTTGATGATATTACACTTTAAAGGAAGGTATTTTTGATGATTTCATGCAGGTACAATGATTTTAAGCCTTTGGAGCAAAAGGAAGCGAAAATGAGCAAATTTGGAGCGAAAAAGGTTAAAATTGCATTTTATTGAACTAGCGCTGAACGGCGCTGTCACCAGCGCCGGAAATCGCCAGTTTCTAGAGAGTTATGACATTTTCGTGGAATAATGAGCCTAACGGCGCTCTTACTAGCCCTAAACAGTGCCCTATCCCGTTTTTGAACTAGATTCAATGTATTTGGCTGGATTTTAAAAGGTTGCTTGAGGAAATTCTTGGGAATTCAGTTTTGGCCAAATTTAAACACTTTTGGAGCCACATTTCAAAGGGGGGAAGAAAGGAAGAGAAGAGTTTAGAGTTTAGAGAGTGAGTGTTTTTCACTTTATGTAGGAAGTTAGCTTTGTGTTTTCTCTTCTAAGGAGTGTGAGAGGAGAGGGAAAGTGAGAGATTTCTTCTTCATTACTATTTTAAAGAGAGAATTGTGTATTGTTGTGAATAAATAAGATGAGTTAAAGGAATTCCTTGAGATTCGCTTGGGGAAGAGTTTGAGATAAGTCGTTTTTACTTTACTCGGTTTGTATGTCCTTGTTTTATATATGAAATCCATGTTTTAACATCTTTTCCTCATAAGTCTTGAGTAGATTTCTTTGTTTTTCTCCTTTTCATGTGATGTGTTGAAGTTGTGAAATGGAAATGATATACCTATTTATTATGGAGAATTTGTGATGAACTTTTCACTTAGAACTTCGTTTACTTTTTGATCTGGCCAATTGTATTGTTAAAACTTGTTGGGAAACATATGTTCCGAAAGGATTATGAGTTCCACAATAAAAGTGAAGGTCACAATCAATGTTCATGAATGAGAGATGTAGTTTATGGGGATTAAGTGCAAATAAATTGGGAAATATACTTTGATAGGCGAAGAATTTGAGATTTCAGAGTGACGGGCTGAAATCCTCAATTCGGTCCTAATGTTTAGAACTGAAGCGAGAGTTAGCCTTTAGGTGAAGTGAAGTAGGAGCTCTGAAATGAGAGCCAGTATCCTCCTAGCCTAACCACGGATTTGGGGACTAAACTTAGGATTAGCCAATGTTCTTTATAAGTTGAAATATGGGTAAAGAATAGGAATGCTCCTATTTGGCGCAAGACATTTGCATCACTACTCTATGTCACAATAATCATCACATTATGAATGGAAAGGAGTAATGGCTTTCTTGCAACTGAACTTTTTTATAAATTTAGTCTTGTGTTAGCTTAACTTGCTAGAATTTAGAACATGCTTTGGTAGAAATAGTAACTAAATCTGTTTATTTTTACTTTAAGAATTAAACCACTTGCAATTGTGTTGTGATTTGATAAGAGATTTCTGTGTTACACCATAAAAGGAAAGCCTCCCTGTGGGATTGATATTCCAAGACCCCGTTAGTGCTCTGTATTACTTGAGCGATACGTATACTTGCATTAATTGTGTGACTCATTATCATTTAAATCAATATATATATATATATATATATCTAAAATTTGAGTTTATTATTTTTTGCAAATTAAAAAAGTCGCACCAGAACCCTGCCAATTAGAAATTCCAAACACTTCTTTACTCTTCTTAGAGTTTCATATATTTGGTTCTAACCACTAGCACTTAGTAGGATGGAGCCAAACATGAGAGAGCTTAAGAAGGGTTCCCATAGGATTGCCTAGCCTTAGGGTTAGCCCTGGGTGGTTTGACCTTGATCAGTTTTGCATACACTGTCACTCACACACCTCACCATGATTGCATTCACAACCTAGAATCATAATACTAATCGTCCCTGCTCAGCATGATTCCCCCTTCTTTAGGAGACTCATGTGGGTGGTCCCTCAACCCTTAGCATTTTGGCTATGATGGCTAGTACCAACACATGGAGGACCTAAAATGGGACTCCCCTTCGTCTTTTAGCACCAAAGAGGTTGGTATTGTGATTAACATCCTCATTGGCCCCAATTCACTAAAACCTTCATTTTGACCTTTTTACCCCTAAAGTTTCCTAAAATTATTAAAATGCCCATAGAACCCTAATCTTCCAAAAAATTCTTAAATTTGTCAAATTTTCTCCAAAAATAATTTCAAACTATCCCATGAAACTCAAATTGCCTAAAATACCCCAATTTTCCCAAAATTCCTAAAATACCCCCCAAATTTGGCAAAATTACCAAAATATCCCTCATATTCCAAAAATTCCCAAAATTTTATAAATCACTTCAAATGGCCCATGATCAATGTGAAACACCCAAAACCTTCAATTTCACTCATATCTACAAAAATTAGCCAAAATTTGCCAAAATACCTATATTGTCCTTAAGTGCCTAAAGTCCCCAAATCACCTCAAATTCCCACCAAATTGAGTTCAATCTTACCAAATTTCAACCCTAAACTTAATATCATCTTACCCAAGCCCAATTGAAATAAAACCCAAGCCCAATTGAACCCAATTTAGAACCCTAAATCTAAGTCCAAGTGAATTGCCCCAAATTGACCCAAAATTCAAAATTCCCCCAAATTGAGCTTCATGACCAATCAAATTCCCCAAATTTCAAATCCATATTGAATCTTATGATGTCTAAATCCAATTTCAATCCAATCCAATTTGATTAGCTCATGATTAATTTATAAAATTAAAATCCATCATGCGTGTTTAAAAGCTTGTACCCATATGCATTTCTAAAAGCCCATGTGAATAATTTTAAAAGGCCAAATTAAAGTCCAAATAATAAAATTCCTTCCCCATCATCCCATGACATGTAAAATATTGTCACAATGGCATCATACCAAATTTCTCCATATACATGGCACTTTATCCAAATTAGGCATCATGACATATTTTTCCAAAAAATCATGAAAATTAAAACTCTATTTTGCATGAAACTCTCCAATGGCAGCATACACATCATGGCATGACTCATGGAGCCTTTCATGGCCATCCCAAAGTCAATTTTGCCAAATTTGGAAGGTGGAGGTGACCACTCTCCCTTCTCACCTTCACTAAGATTTACCCTTTTCATGAAGCATTTAAACCTCTTTCCCCATGCTTAAGCCAGCCATTTGACCTCTCCCAAACCTGCTCAAGGGTCTTAGGATTAATCTTAGCCACTTTAGGACCTAGTTTAGCCACTTGACCAAGGGGATAAAAGCTAGCCCAACTTGCCCAAACTTCACCTTTCCATTGGATTTCCACCATGGTGCCACTTTAAACCCAAATTAACTTCACCACTCAAACTCCCTAACTCACATGAACTTGGAGGTGACCTGACCCTGGTCAGGCAGCCACCCCAGCCACCAGAGAACACCCTGCCCAAGAGGTCTCAAATGGCTTAAACCAAAAATTGAACCCACATAAGCTGGCTAAATCTAATTGGCCACTAGAGCCCTTCTTCCTTCCACCTAAGCAGCCTCCCTGCTACCTTGGATTGCTCTAATGGCAGCCATGACCTCTCTTATAAAGAGAGACCCCTCTTGGCCAAATGATGAAGTGTGCTAATACCATAACAATACTCTGCTAAAATTCTCCCAGACCTTCCTACAGCATAGAGAAGCTCATTCCCACCATTTTCCAGCCCTTATTCCCTCTGTCTAAGTTCAATTTCAGAGCTAAAAAATAGGACATTTTCACCTCCACCCCATAAATTTCACCAATCCTTAAATTAAAGTGCACTTGAGCTTTGCCAGAGCAAGATAGGAAGCTTCCCGCTGAAATCCTCATCAATTAAAGCCTCTACACCAGACCTTCACCAAGGCGACATCACATGTCAGAGGAACTTCTAATTAAACCCTATCTTAGATCAAATTGGCACTTTAGGCAACTTCGTTGGACTTCACTACAGTTTCTACAAACATTTGATTAAGGCCTCACCTTTCAGACAAAGGTAGGGATCATTTTCTCCATTTTTGGGCTCGGTTTAAGCCTTTGTAAGTGAACTTGCATTTCATACTTGATTAACTGTATGGATAGGTTCGTCTTGAGTAGATGAAGCTTTAGGAACAAATCCTATGTAATTTGGCCGAGAATCTAGGGAGAAATAAGGGTTATAAAATGTATGGCTCACAAGTTACACTAGTTGGGGATGAAGAGCCGCAGCCATGAGAAAGTGCGTGTATCAGTTGGATGACCCACATTACGCCAAACAGAAAGATGAAACGTGAATAGCGAGACACGTGGCTATTGAGTTGAATGGTGATGACGAATCAAATGGCGATGCGTAGCGCTTTGGAGCCGTCGTAGGTTGCGCTGACGCCTAGGTGGAAAAGTAGAAAAATTGTAATTACAGAAGCTTTAAAAAATCATAAAAAATACTCTAATGCTCAGCAATTGAGGAAAAAATTATGGACTAAAAACTAAAAAATTATTTTATCTATTTTATTTTTAATTAATTAAATACTCAGAACCTTGACTTAAGTATATATAATTAAATAATAATAAAAAAGTATGAACTTTTGAGGGTTTATTCCTCTCATTTTTAGGGATGTTTTTATGATTTTTCCTAAATGAGAGAGAGCATCTCTAACACAAGAAGCCCCAATTTTCAAGGAAATTACTATTTTTCACTTAAAATAATTATAATAAATAGTATATAAATTAGAAATTATAAAAATAGTATTCATAGGTTTATTGTGGTCAGATGAACTTAAAAAAAATAAAATTGAATTTCAAAGATACAACATATTTTTCTATTTTAAAATTAAGAAAAATACCAAAAATTCAAAAATACAAAATAATTCAAATAATTACTAAAATGAGCCAAATTGAAGCTCACAACTTCACAAGGATCATGTAAAAATCCTACGGCTATTAAAATTGTTTTTGATATAAAATTTAATTTTCTAAGTAAATAGGAATGTTTGTTTAAAATAATTATATAAACTAAAATAAAAATCACAAAAATACAAAATTGGTTTGGAGCGTTCCTTAAGATCAAAGAAACCAAGAAAAAATAAAATTGAGGTTAAAATAAATAATTTATTTTTTGGTATTTTTATTTTTCTTCAATAATTAAAAAATAATGAAAAATCATAAAAATACAAAAAATACACCAAAATGTCACCAATTATTCTTTGATCATTTGAGACCCGTTAAAAATATTTTTTTTATAATTTTTCTAATTTAGTTATGTATTTTTAAATGTTATAAATGTATTTTTCTTAAATTTTTCATTAAAATATATTTATAAAATAGAATAAAAATGATAAAAATGAAAAGTTTCTGAGTTCTTTGGACATAGGGAAACTTAATAAAAACATAAAAGTAATTTTTGAAGTTAATTTATATTTTCTACGTAATTAAACCCTAAAATCAACAAATAATTATAATAATTAAAATATTATTAAAAAACTCACAAAAATTATTCCTAGAAGTCATCTGACCTAGATGAATCTTTAATAATTATCCTAAGGACAAAAACTTTAACTTAATTGATTAAATGAATTAAGCTTTTAAATTCCTATTTTTGGATTAAAATAATTATATAAATTAAAATAAAGATAAAAAAATCATAATTCCTTCTCTGGTATTTCAATTAACCCATAAGAGATAGGTCAGCAAATTTTCAAGCCTCTATGAATCAATTTAGAAGATTTATAAAGATAGGAACCCTAGGGGCAAAATTGTAATTTCCATATTCTCACCCATAATTAAAATTTAAGATGGATTAAAAGCCTAAGGTATAATTTTTTGATCATAACCAATATCTTAGGATAATTGAAACATGAGGGCAAGAGGTAGAAACCAATTAACTTTCACTTTTCGAAAAAAAGTATAATTGCAATTATCCAATTATTAAGTCTTTGAAGAATAAACCAAATTGAATGATCTAAATGTTTGAGTTGTGAGTTATGAAGTTAATAATTCACCAACTTAAAGTCCCAAACCAATGGTCGAGCTATAGGTGGATCTCTTAATATGAAATAAACATTCTTAATATGATTTTTTCCTAAATTACAAATTTACCCCTAATCCCTTTTGAGCTATGTAGCGAGCTAAGTTTAATTTAAATACTTGGGGGTTAGTTGGAATATAAACCATAACTAATCTCCCTCAAACACTGCAAGCTCAAGCTTGCTAGTCTTCTCTTTCATGGTTTAATTGAGGTATAACATTGAGCATGACCCAAACACTAAACTCGGATGAATGATTTATCAATATAATAAGTTCAAAAGAACTCAAAACGATTCAAAAGATTTTAAAAGTTATTTAGGGTTGTTCCCCGAGCACTTTTATGATCTTTAGGTATTTTGAGGGACAATTGAGCCTATTATGCTTTGATGAATAAAATCGTTCTAAACATGTTAGGGACCCACCAAGTTATGCCACGGAACCCGTTAAATCACCTAAATCAATAAAAATAGCCTAAACTACTTATCCTACATTTACAACCTAATGCTTAAGGACTTGAGTCTTTTTTAAGGTATTTGAGTCCTTGTGAGTAGTTGGGGACATTTATTTTTTTCCCACTTATGGATCATCAGATTGGTATCACAATAATGCTAATGTGTGCTAAAATGAAGGATAAAATACGATGTGAGAATTTTAGAATAATATCTCCTACCTCAAGGACCTTTAATGAGGAAGAGGATAAGAACTGATGATATTATTCACCGATTCTTGGTGGGATCACTGCACTCGACATTCTTAGGTTGTTAGTAATCCCAACTTGATTAGAGTGACTAAATTGTGGACTGCACTATTTTACAAAATTTAAATAAAACTTTTTTTTGCTTTTAAATGAAAATTGAAGGATTTTGATGAAAATTTATAAAGGTCCATGGTTAGTCATTTGGATCAAGGTTAGGACCGATCTATGTATGTTGTTGGGTTGGTAGTACTCACCCATGAGCAAGAAGCACACAATCCATCTCTGAGCCCCCATCTTTATTGACATCTTATACCTAATCTTAATTTTCCATATGTGACTACATGTTTTTTTTTTCTTGTCCGTATTTCTTGCAATGTACTCATTTACTCTTCCGTACTAGGCCTTTACTTCCCTAAATTTTATCTAAATTTATGCATGTTATATTATGTCTTATTGCACTAATCATGTAGCAGTAGCATACGCCCATATACACTTTTACAATTTATTTATAACATTTTATTTTACCGTACTTTATTTTTCAGTATATTTACTTGCATTTACATACTTTAAATACAAAACAAAAACTAAACTAAAACCCGGAACAAAACTGAAACCAAAACAAAATTGTGACACTAAACCAAAGCAACAACAACAACAATAAGAAAACTTGACATGCACATTGCAAAACTATAAACTAGAATCCTTGCGGAATGACTACGACTTTAATAAGGAGCCTCGAGCAAACATCGTGGGCAGCACGACGAAGGTATGCAAAAGGATATCTTCAAGAGAACAAACTTGTCTACAACAACAAAAATTTCTTTAGAATTAAATAATAAACCATAAAACTTCGAGGTTTGTTTTTCTAGTGCAACATAAATCCTCAACTTATCTTTAGACTCCTGCACAACCATGCTGAATAATATAAGTCCTAAATCGTCTCAGAATTCTGAGGTCGTTGTTCGGTACGACGTAAATCCTCCTATCTTTCAGGCTATTTTTATGATCAGTATCATGCAAATGCAAGTCATGTATAATAAAATTAGCAGAATGAAACATTAATAATAATATCTTTAAAATTGAAGCCAAACCATATGATAGTTTGGGAAGTCACCAAAGTTCTTCTTAGGATCCGCGACACCCCCTACTTTTTCTTTCTTTGAAACCCATAATAACTGTTCCAATTTGATCATTTCATATTTGAAATTCCTATGTTTGACATTGAAAACCCTAAACTTTGAAATTCATGGAAACAATACATCTGATTTGAATCGGTAGTTTTCTTAGATGACTTTGGTTGTCTAAGATGTAATTAACCACCCTTATAGAAAACTTTAAGAACCCCCAGTTTAATATAAACCCTATCTAATCTTTCATATTAGATATGAGAAATTGTTGATCAACATAAAAAGTTTCGCAGAGCAAAGTAGATGTCATAATTCCTATGGTTTACTTAATCGAGTCGCATTATCAAGTGCCTAGTCTTTGGGATAGATGCACCGCTTGTGATGTAGTCCTCATTTTTTTAAACTATCGAATATATGAGATCGGTTAGATTACATATTTTTCAAAATTAAAATATTACTTTTCCAAACTATAAATATATTAAATTAAATATATTTCAAAAGCAGATTAAGAGATTCTCATTCCGACGACCGACAAATCGATAAATATTTGTGAGATGATGGATAATAGGAAATAACATGTCAGGGACATTCAAATTTTTTGGAATGATTATCATTATAATAAGTTCACGTTAACACGATAGGAGGTGGACAACATCCTCACAGATAAGTGTATTGGATGATGATATCATCATTTGGTCGTGTTGAAGACATGCTAATCATATTTAATAGCCCAGTTAATGTCATTTAACCTTAAATTTGAGTCGTCAAAATTAGTATAAATAAAGTACAATACATATAGTCATGTTTTTGGATTATCACATCATATTGAGCTAATGTGGTCACCTAGACAAATTAAATTAGCTATACTCCAATCTTTAATATATGTTCTTCATTTTTAAACTATACTTAAATAAATTGGATAATTATATGATCCTAAAATATTTATGCAAAAAATGACTTTAAGCACTCTCATTAATCAATATTTAAGAAGATTCTTAATATAAAATGAGAAGTATGGTGAACTAACTAATAACCCTTTCTCTAATTTCGCCCATTGCTTATTTATAAAGTTACTTAAAATTAAGATATTAATATTGCAATCAATGCTTCCTCCATATATATCCCAGCAAATGAAATAAGAAGATATAAATGATTGGGCTTTAATTATCAATTGTCGATAATTTGGGTTCCGCTTAACCAAATTGCCCGATAGATACTACCTTTTCGACGGTCCTTCTTGCATCCTCGTTCCTCTCTCATCTACCTCCGTTGTTGTGGTAGCCCTATTTCTGCTGCGGTAGGGTTTCGGGTTTTGAAGCCTCTTCTTCATCTGCTTTTGGAATGTGCTTTTCATGTTAGAGCGGAGCTTTTTGGTATCGTTTCATCGATTTTAATTTTTATTGGAGGTAGGGTTCGTAATTGATCTCAAATCCCAATCCACGGACTTTGCTTTCGCCCCTGCTCTCCGACCTTTTTCGAGCACTCAAGCGTTGATCTGGGGCTTATTGACTGCAGTTTCTCTTCATTAGTGTGAAGTATCGGTGCACGGACAGGTCTTTCATTTGACGTATCTCTCGGATCCATTTGTTCGATGTCTCTGATTTCTGATACTGCCAAGTTATTTAATATTTCGCTCTCCCTTCTCATGTGTGGCGCTCGTTCCGTGGAAGTTTAGGTCACATTTGTTTTCTGTGACAGTTATTGTTTGGTATTTTTCATTCCTGTTATCATATAAGTTTAAGTCGAGAAATGGTGATGGATGTGGAAGTAGTAAAAGACATTGCTTCTTTTGATCCGGAACTGCTGCAGCTTCCGGAGGTCACTTCTCCAGTTCTGAAAGAAAATCCACAGATTGCTGATCATCTATACACACACTGGCTTACGCTTCCAGAAACAGTAAAATTGGTACGATTCTTTTCATTTTGCTTGGTTACTGTGTTTTTCCCTTTTGCCTTGTACGTGGTGATTTGATATAACAGTGTCAATTCTGCAATAAAATTTTGATTTTTTTTATTGATTTAATGATCAATAGTAAAATAGAATGCAGCTAGAGGATAATACAAAGAGCAATCCGATGTCTTTTTACAGTTTAGAATTTGAATGATAGAACTTAAAGAGATTTTTTTTTAATGTAAAGTTTAGAAAAATAACTTTTTCTTGAATGCTTATGCTGTTCATTTTGTTTTTCACTTAATGCCTTGTTGTCAACTAATTTTTGTGAAGCTGGATAATGTTTCTTGGGCCAATTTGTTTTATCAGTAAATGCTCGGAATAATTTCCCTATTTATGACAAACTTAATAAAGCCTATGTTTTGGCCACGAATGCGCTTCATTATTTTAGGCTTGAAATTCATTATTGTTCGTTAAATTTTTTGGAATTTGGGTAATATGTCTAGGGTGACTTTAGTTCATCAATTGGAATATGCCTAAGTTGATGTCGATTAAAGCTGAGCTACTCAGGCAGTGGCAGAACCGGAAACTGAAACAGGGGGAAACAAAATAAATTTAAAAAGAATTTGAGAGATGGTTATTACACTTGAATAAATTTGACAATCAAAATTACTATACACAAAAAGCTGTCACCTATAAAGTAAAAAAAAAAAAAGAATAGTTCTTAAATTTTAAGTCCTTGGAGTTATAAAAGTTCACTTCACAAAAAATGTAATAGAAGTTAACTAAATATTAAATTAAGTTACTTAAGAATATTTAAATTTTAATGCAATTAACTAGTCAGTGAAAGCCCGTTAAATTTGTTTCAATACTAATGAAATTAAGTTAAATGAGAAATTAAGTAATAATTATATTTGCTGAAAAGAACAGTAAAAGCAAATACAATCATACTCATGACAACACAATCGAAGTTTACCATTGACCAAGTCAAAAATAATGCTAAAAAACAAAATTAATAAACTAATTAAAAATTATATGTCAAAAATTGTTACCTGATCACTAACCTTGTAGTACTCCAGTCCTAGATAAAAAGGAAATCATCTTTCTTTTCACCATTATTTTAAAATTCATGCACTTGAGATCCTCTAAATACTACAAGTCTAGCTTCCAACAAGATTATCCTGGATTTAAGGCAAAACAAAGAGAAAATGAGATTTAAGATCCTGTGGGAATTAAAGTTGACATTTTTGCTGTGGCAACTAGACGAAATATGGGGTATTATCTTTATTTTGAGGCAGATTGACATTTAAGATCCCGTGGGAATTGAAGTTGTCATTTTTTCTCTGGCGACAGGATTGAATACGGGGGAAAATATACGTCGAATGCACATGGGTAGGATGAATAAGTTGTGCGGGTGTAAAAATGGATTCTGCGTGGTTGCTGGAAATATATTTTACAAAATCTCAGGGGGTGGCACACTCCCCATCAAGCCTACCCCCAAAGCGCCACGTACCCACAATAATATAAAAAGACACGAGTAAAGAAAATATGCAATCGTTCAAAATAAAAAAAAAGAAAAAACACAAATAATATATAGTGAACTCATTTTAGGACCCTAATAGGTAGAAGCCACCAAATTTCCCTTTTATTGCAAACAATCAATGCCTTACATTATTTTAACCCAACTTAATTTTTCAACACAAATCTCTCCATATTTTTAAGTACTAAAATACATATTATTACATGATTTATAGAGTGAAAAAAGTTAAAGACTTTCATGATTTGATTACATAATTGATGTGTATCCTGCTTAATTAAAAATATCTTTAATTAGAGAATATCCAAAATTTTTTATTTAAATTGGAATTTTATTGGAAGGTAGAGTGAAAGGGAAGGACATCCTATGTTTGGATTCTTCCTTAAACAAATTGTCATCCCTCTCTGGAAAGAGAATAAATCTCTATAATTATTTTTATGACGCTCGATATCTTCTTTGATTATTTTAGTTCTATTTGAAGATGTTGATGTCATAAATTTTCAAAATGGAAATGACATTTATTTTAATCTCTGAATAATAAAATTGAAGCTGATTTTTTCTTAAAATTTAAGTGATAATCATGATGATAGGGAACTCCTTCCATAATACCAACAAAGCAACATTATTAACAGTTCTTATAATAAAGAAAATCTCATAAATTGACAATGCTTATATTATTTCTAAATATGATTGTTATCAATAAAATGTATTTTTTTTTTGTTTTTGCATCATGATAGTTAACACCTTACATGATGATGATTCCATATGAAAGGTAATTCAAAATATCATTAAATTGATATTTCTATCTTTCGCTTATAAATATCCAATTCACAGTTTTCTTGTTCTGCTTCATGTTCCACTACATTTCAATGAATCCTTCCTTGGAGTTCAAATTCTTGTTTTAGGTTGACAAATTTTGATTCTATGATGAAAATAAAAATGAAATTAGAAGAAAGGATACCACAACTATGAAAGCAAACAAGTAAATAAATTGTAAGCAAAATTAGATAATTATCCTTAGCTCAACACAAAGAACTCAAGTTATTCATTCAAATAAAATTTCTAAAAAAATGATTTATACTCGTCAATGATCCACCATTAAATAACCATCAAGCCTTGAACTTTTGCATGATTGAATGGTAAGATAAAAATGAAAAGCCAGTAAGAATTCTAACTACATTTCAACATAGATAACTCACTTTCAGAGTGTTTTTTTTCAAAGAGGCTTGATAATTACTAAAGATGCAACTTGAGATTGACCAAGTCCTTAGTTTTTTGTACGATTGATGGAAAAGCATTTTATGATGAGAAATAGCTATAAGAGGGAATTCAAAAGAACATTAAAAGAAGGAGAAGTTGCTAAACGTATTTTACATAGAATAGATACCTATGCTTTGAACTCTGATACGAAATGGTATGGATGGAAGGTGGGTTATCAATGGCAACTTAATGATGATATGAATAAAGAAGATATATTATCATTCAAAAAAAATAGTCATAAATAAAAGTACAAATAGTATTTCTAGGTAATAAATAAGAGAACACGAATAGGAGGAAGCCATTAAATGTCATCTTTCATTGCAAACAAACAACACGTTATGTTATTTATACCCATTATGATATTCTAATACAAATAAATCCATATTTTTAAGTACTGAAGTGCATATTATTACATAATTTTATGGAGTGAAAAAGAGAAGGTTTCAACATTTTTATTGTTCAGTTGTATAATTGATGTACATATTGCTTAATTGAAAAGATTATTGATTATAAAATATCTAAAACTTTCTTATTTATATTGGAATCATATTGGAAAATTAAGAGAGAGGGGGGATGTCCCATGCTTGATTTCTTGCTTGAAATTTTGGCCATCTTTTTGTAGAAAGAGAATAAATCTCAATAATTTTTTCTTATGATGGTCAATATCTTCCTTGATTTCTCTAACCGTAATTGAAGATGTTGATGACATAATCTTTTTCCTCAAAAAAGAAAAAGAAAAGGGGAAGCGATATTTCTTTTCAGTTTTTGAGGTGATCAAATTGATTAAGTGATAATTATGTGGATAACGACTGCCTTCCATATTGATAATCGAAGCATAAACATTTCCAAAATCGAAAACCTTTCATAAATTGATGATATTTGTATTATTTCTAAAAATGTATATTTGCATCATCATGATTAACATTTTGCATGATGATGGCCCTACCCGACTCTACTTGAAATGTATCAAAATTTGATGTAATGAATGAAATATTGATTGTTATTGTAGCGTGCTTATTAATCATAGGGTTAAGTAGCTTCAATTTTTCCTGACTGTTTGATTAAAAAATTTTTTTGGAAGCTTTCAAATGCTTAAATTGAGAAGCCTCTTTAAGTAGAGCCTGCATGGAAGAAATTTACAGAGTGATGGAACATCAATAATTAATATAGGCTAAAGGGTTTCCATGTGCTGCTTTAATTTGTTTTCCATGCAGGTAAAATCATTTGTTGATGATGCAAAGGCAGGCTTACCTTTTAGTATTTCTGGTTTTAGTAACAATGCAAGTAATTCTAGTGCAAGCACTTCATTGCCTTCTATGTTTCCTGCTGGCGGTACACCTCCACTCTCTCCAAGGAGCATGTCTGGATCTCCCCGTGCTGCAAGACGTGGTTTTGGAGTCGGCCCTTCAAATTTGGGTTCTACGCCAAAGGTAGCAAGTGAGCAGGTCAAGGAAGTTATCCCTCAGGTATTGACACATCGAAGCACATTCTCAACATTAAAAGTTTTCTGTGTGGATTAGACTTAGGTTTTTGTGTTAGAGAGTTCTTATTTTTTATCATTGTAAATGTCCCTGATATGATGCTTCATATTTACTCAGTTCTATTTCCTGAACGGACGTCCACCACCAAATGATTTAAAACATCAATGCTTATCTACAATTAATCACCTCTTTTATGGTCATGAGAATGGGCTTCGCATTCAAGGTGAAACTTTATGCTACCCTATTGAGTGTTTTTTTTTTTGTAAAACAATTTTTTAACAAAAACAAATTCATGTCTATTATAATTCAGAATTCAAATCTGTTACCAAGGAAATCTGCAAGCTGCCGTCATTCTTCTCCAGTGTACTCTTCAAAAAAATTGATGTTGACCATGCTGGGGTTGTTACGAGGTATTTCACAGTTGAATCGATTTCTTTCTATTAATGCTATTATATTCTTACTCAGTACACATTTGGAGTTTCTTTTTAGTTCCTTTTCAATTTACTTCTACTGTGTATTACATATTACTATGGGTGCATTGAGCTTGGCTGTTTTGTACATCTATATTCCTCTTGAACCTAATAATTTATATTAGATGCAAGAGATTTTTTTGTGTTAAGTTCTTACCTTTTTTGATCTCATTATGGTGAGATGCTTATAAGATAAATTCAAGATGGGATGCCTGCCTAGTGCAATTTGCATATGATAAAATTATCTTTGGCTATGAACTCGTTATTTATTTATTCTTTTTTTGAGTGAAAAGTAGAACAATGACGAAAATTTGAAAAGATAGCATGCTTAGGATAAATTGGACGAGAGTGATTACATGATTTATCTATAACTAAATCTGGAAGATCCAGGGATACATCGATGTGGGATGTTTTAATTCCTAGGATCTACCATACAAAGAGTAAGGAGTCTAATTTGGACAGTTTCTAGAGTTAAAACATCTGTGTAAAATAAAAAGGTGCCTCTGATGTGCTATGCATATTAAGATAAATCTGGACTTAGAAGGTAGATATCTTAATGTGCCATTCGACCTTATGTGATGCAGACTTCATTCCCCGCCACTGTAGTAGTGATTCTTGTAGTTCCTATTCTTTGATTCCTGTAGCTAAAGCCACAATTAAAGATTTTGCATTAGTTGATTCATTGTATTTTCTCCCAGTTGTTATTCACGGGTTTTTGTGGTAATGCCATTCTCTTTGCTGCTAGTTTCTGCTTACTCACCCATGCTTATCCATTGCTATTGTTGTATTGGCATTTCAAATGAATTCAATGGTTGGATGAGTTAGTTCGACATTATGATGTTACCAACTTTAAAGATCTTGGGTAGTTAACTATTTTAAATAAAAATTAATTATAACATTTAATGGGAGTTTTTTACTTGATAAAATTTCTCATTTACTTCAATCTTTTGTTTTTTTTATTGGAGGCTAAGAGTGCTTTAGGGGCAGCTCTTTTTTGGCGCTTGGATAAATTATGTTTTGCCTTATTTTAAAAAAAATACGGTGGAAAGTTGTGTTTTACAACCTGACATGACTAAGTGTAGTGGCTACTAGAAAGCTGCGGTCTTGATTTTTTGAAAAAAAAAATTTGTAATAACCACCACAACTTTTTGAAAAATTTATGCAGCAGCTTCATAGCCGCTTCTTCAAATAGCTGTAATTGCCTCAAATAGACTTTAAGTTATTTTACTGTGGTGCAACTATACAAGTGCTACTATTAGTTTCGAGGGGTAGTCATTTCATACCAATGTGAGGTTTGAATTTTTTGTGTTTGGTGATCCCTTTCATTTTGTAATGACCTAGAAAAAATAATACAAATGATACCTCAAAATTTATTGGAGGAGATTTAAATGGACATGATAGTAGAATGATAGAAGATCTTAGAAATATTCATGGTGGCTATGGTTTTGGAGTGATTAATGAAGAAGATAGAATTATAGTAGTTTTTTTTCCTTGGCTTATGAGTTTATTATTACTAATTCTTTCTTTAAGAAAATATATGAGCATATTATTACTTATAATAATAGTTCTAATAAAACACATTTATTATTTTCTTATGAGAAAAAAAGATCACTGTGAATATAAAATATTGTAATGTCATTCCAAAAGTACTCAACTTCGATTATTAGTTCTGAATTTTAGGATGAGGAGTTAGAAGATAAAAAATTGAAATAAATGTTATTATAGAATTTAGAGTCATTTAAAAGACAAATAAAATTATTTTTATGAGTAAACTTTAAGCTTTCAAGATTTAGGGTGTTCTTGAAGAAGTTTATACTTTGTGAGATAAAGTAACAAACATTATTAAATAAGTAACAATAGATGCACTCGCAAAATCAAAAGGAAAATTTTTTATAAATAAAAATAGCTGGGGGGGTGGAATAATAATGTGCAAGAAAAGATAAAATATAAGAAATTTTGTCATAAAAATTGGTTTAAATATAAAAGCTTAGAGTACCGAAAAAATATAAGATGGTTTGTAGGAAGTCTAAAAGAATAATTTATGATGCTAAGAATTCTGCATTTAATAATTTTTTATGATAGATTAGATACTAGAGAAGGTGAAAGATATATGTATAAACTAGCCAAACAAAGAGAAAATAAAATTAAAGATTTAATTCAAAGTAAATTGTATTAAATATGAAAATAAAAAAAAGCTTTTCTTAAAGGAAGATATTGAATATAGATGAGTGAGATATTTTGATAAACTTGTTAATGATATTTTTGAAAATACGATCAACCTTAGTGATCTTAATATCATTAATAATAATAAAATTTTTTATTTTTACTGACACATTAGTAAAAAGATAGTTGAGGAGACTTTAAAGAAAATCAAGGGTGGAATATCGCTAGGACCTGATGGTATCCTAATAAAAAAATGTGAAAGATTTAGGAAATTTGGGAACTTCTTGGCTTACTAAATTTTCTAATATTATTTTAAAAACTAAAAAGATGTCTGAGGAGTGGAGGAAGCGTATTTTTGTTCTTATTTTAATAATAAAGAGAGCGTAATTGAACATAGGTTAAAAAGTGATACTAGATTTCTCATAATCAATTTAGATTTATGCTGGGTAAGTCTTTTATGGAAGAAATGCATTTATTGAGAGGTTTGATGTAGAAATACAGAGAAAGGAGGATCTACATATGATTTTTATTGTTGTAGAAAAAGCTTAAGATAAAGTTTCAAGATAAGTTCTTTGAGGAGTTCTAGAAAAGAAATGTGTTGATATGGCTAGAGAAGTGTTCAGGAAAAAACTTGAATTAAGGAGATCTACATTAGAGTCTAACGGCTTTCGTTTGAGTAGGTCTAAAATTTGATACACATAATGTTATTTTAGTAGCGGTAAATCTAGTGACAGTTATAACAATGGATGATCAAATCATTAAAAGGAGTGAACATTTTAGGTATTTTGGGTCAATTGTTCAATGCGATGGTGATATTGATGGGGATATTATTAGTAGAATTCAAGTTGGATGGTTGAAGTGGAGGAATGCATCAGGCCTATTGTGAAAGGTACCACTCTGACTTAAAGGAAAATTTTATAAGATGGTGGTGAGTCTTGCAATGCTTAATGGCACAAAGTGTTGGCCTATAAAAGAGCAACATAAAACTAATTTATGTGTTGCTGAGATGAGAATACTTAGGTGGATGAGTGGCTTGACAATTAGAGACAAATGCGAAACGAATGTATCTGTGAAAGGGTTGGACAGCTCCAGCGACAAAAAATATTAAATATAGTTGTCTTAGTTGGTTTGGTCACATCAAACGTCGACCATCTGATGATCCGGTTAGGAGAGTGGACGTTTTAGATTCGACTTATGTTAAGAATGGTAAATGTAGACCTAAAAAGACTTGGGCATGTTGGGTAAAAAATGTTCTTAATTTAGAGTTAAATGTAAATGACTCAATAGGACGCAATGGAGAAAAGGGATTCATGTAGCCGACCGCACTTAGTGGGATAAAGGCTTGTTGCTGTTGTAGTTGGTAATCCCTTTCATTATTCTTTATTCTTTTACATATTTAGATATGATTCTTTGTGGGCTTGTTTGATTTTAGTTAAGTTTATTATAGCTTGATTTTTTTTTTTGGGAAATTTACATACATAGCACAAAATTTTTATGGATTTACGTATCACACACAAAACTTCCATATGTACATGAAGAGCGCTCCATTCTTCTGTATCATTTAATGTATACCATTAATGACCACTATTTAATAGTTAAATCATCTTCTCATGCATAGGTAAAGTGCTAAGCATGTAAATATAAATGTTTTGGTGCGAGATACGTAAATCTACAGGAATTGAGTGCTACGTATGTAAATTTCCCTTTTTATCTCCTGTTCAACTCTTATACAATGTGTGATGTTAAATTTCTTACTGATTTCTTTGATTTAGGCGCTCATTAAATTATTTTTTGATTTGGAGTTTTCATATTTTCTTGATTTTATTAAAGGTTTGGTAATAATTATTTAAGCAATGGTCTTTGACTTGCAAATTTTCAATCCACATTGCGTGTTTTCATACATTGCATCATCTAGTTTCCTAGGAAATCTAAACCTGAATTTAGCTTGCATCACATAGGTTCCAGAGCTTAACGTTGCATTATGCTAATGAGAAGTTAGACATGACTCTCTGGCCATGCAACAAAATAATATTATAATGCAATTAAACTAAAGTATGGAGATTATCGTTCAGAATTGTATGCCTACATTGGTTTGGGAAGTACAGTCTTAGCGAATTTTCTAATTGGATTGGTAATTTGACATTTTGTTTCTGAAGGTATGTGTTTCCTAAAGAGTTGAAATCTAAAACCAAACTGGTGGGATATGCTCAGTCATTTGAATTGTTGTTATTTAGTCTGCATGAGCTATTTATAGAACTGATATATGAACTTAAACTTAAAGATCAATACTTATCAAATAATGATTATAGCGATCAACTAATGATTAAAAGGTGATTATGATGTGCTTGAGTATTATGCAAAGATTAAATATCTTATCGCTAATTATTATATCCCTTTATACTAGTAACTTATTGTTATTTAGTATAGCAAAGCTCTTAAATGACAAATCATGGAAGAATTATCACTGAAAATATGGTATGAGACTTTATTTGACTCCTTAAATATTGAGAAATGTTATCATTATCATGCTGTTTTCTGTACTATCCTGAGAAAACATTTCATCTAAGGCCTGTTGAAAATGCATCAATACAAGAATTATGTATGCTAGAATTCGTTCTTTTTGAAAAAACTGTAGTTCATAAGTGTTATTTTAAAGATATTTTAGTGCAATGATGATCTGTTATTACAATTCGAATCTATATTTCATTTTAATGTATAGATTTGCTTCTCTACTTGCATTGGCTCTTGAATCTGAATTAAAATAGACCATGCGACCATGTATGAACCTAAAATTATCATAAAATTTAAATCTATTTCTAATTTATACTGTAGTTGGATGAGTCAGTTGAATTTCAATGCATAGTTCTTGGTAATTTTCTATTGATATCATTTGTAGAATGACTGATCATATTATAAATATTTTTTCTCTTTGGCTCTTGGTTTAGAGACATAAATTTATAAGTGAACCTTATGGAGATGGTTAAGTTGAATCAATATTTTAGGTGGCTAGGTCCTTATAAAAACCTTAAATTTAAAACTCCATCTTCATGGTCAATTTTAAAGTGCATAATACGTCATAACTAATTTTAAGCCGTTTAGGTTGAATTATTTATGTAGTTTGTCCATATTGACATATATATTTGTGTGTTTTTTGTTCCATATTTTTTTTCATTGTATATTGTATAATTTTGTCATAATGGCTTTATTTAGTGATGCATGCGAGTATTTTACCATTTATATGGCTTGCTTCATATCACAGTTGTAATCTGCATTACATCCACTATAAATTGACTGTATTAATTATAATAATGAAAAAGTATATTATAGATCTAAATAGGAAATATGTGGAGTTTATACCATACAATAAGATAATTTTACATCTTTATCTAGAATATCCTATAGGATCTTATAAGAATTGAATGCGAGGAAGACAGTATCATTTAAAATCATGCATCACATCGGGACACATGCTTTTAAAGTTGAAATTTTATGAAGTCGTGATATCAGTTTAGCCTTTAATGCGTCAGATTTAAATTTATTTCATGAATGCCTTGGTTCTTCGTTCTTTTGATTTTCTCCCTATGAATTTGCATCCCAAACTTTGCTATATATTTCTGCACATCTTATTCATGAAGCTATATTAGGTGATAAAATTGTGTTCACTACTGGTGATGCATTTAAGAGATCTTGTGCATTGATGTGTCACACCTTTAAAGATTCTTGGATTACTTTATAAGAAATACGATAATTATGCCCATATTTGAAAAATATCAGTATTTCTATTTGTCAGTGCAAAATTTTTAAAGCCAGGTAGATTGATGTGGAGTTTTTTTCATCGTTGAAGCAGTGATTTCTGTAAATGGGATTCTAATCGAGAATCGGTTCTTATTGGCGGTGATTATTGAGCTTTTTTTTTTATATCTTCTAGTCTTCAGTTAATGTTGTAAAAACTTTAGAAAAGATATTGCATGTCATGATTTATTATTTTACTTCCTGTGTCTAAATTGGTTCGCGTGAATTAGTGCTCTTTTCATAGAAGAGGCGTAGGAGGCATGTTAGGATACCAAACTGTACTTGTCTTGACATGTTAATTATTCTCTTCACCAACAAATATTCAAGTGACCTTTTGTGTGTAAGTTAGCTAAACACACTCTTCGTTGTTATGCCAATTAAATCTGCGAGCCTTACTCAACCTTTTATTTAGCTTAGACAGGTTGTGGGGACCATCTACAATCAAAAACATTTTTATAATAGATGTTTTATTTTCTTTCTTTATGATAATACTTATTTTACTAAAACATTTTAATGAGTGAATGATCCAGAGGGATAGATTTTTAAACATTTGAATATTTTGACCCACACTTAATTTCAATAGAAAATTCAACATTGCCAAAGAGTACATTGAATCATCAGTTATTAATTATCTTCTGACATTAAGTGGTCATTCACCGACGTTCTCGTTTATACCATTGTTTAAAATTGCACAATATGAGACACACTTTGAGGCCTGTCTCTACGCTTTTTACGAAAAATGTCGCAATGAGGTTTACGCCTCATTGTTTTACGGTGATGCGTATGCCTCACTCAGGCTAAGGCACACCTCAAGGCGCATTTCGCCTCAAAAGACCCCTCAAATTTTTGAGAATATCCATAATTTTTTTAAACAAAGCTAAAAATAATATCATTATATCTCATTTATTAACATTCATACATCACACACTCAATTTGAAGGAAATAAAAGGTTTATATTCATAAAAATTTTTGTAAATGAAATTCTAATCAGCAACATTATTATTATTTTAATTGATGATTATTAATTAAAAATAAAATTATAACTGGGATTAAAGATAAAAAGGAATGAAAGAATATTGTGTTAAAATTTTGAAAAGATTTTTGTTTTCTTTCATGCATTGCACTTTGCTACATATATATAATGAGAAAAATATACAAAATATGAATTACTTCAAAATAAGAAAAAACAGAAACATGAAATATCAAACAAAGGAAGCATATTGAAATATATTTTGAAGAAAGTAAATAAATTCCTTCATAATGCAAATTGACACTTTGTATTCTTTCCCCTCTAGTTGGGTTGTATATATTGCACAAACCAAGCTCGGACTTCAATTCTTCATGATTGACCTTTTGTAGTGTTTTGGTGATAATATCATTAGTCTGAAGTCTTGTAGGGACATAGTTGAGCTGAGCTACGCAATTTTATTGTTGAACTTTTCTGAGATAAAGTGTTGGTCAATCGATATGTATTGTTCTGTCATGATGCACAACATTGTTGGCTACACTAATAGTTGCTTTGCTATCACTGAACATCTTAATTGTCCTTTTCATATCAACATTAAATTCTCTTATTAGTCTTTGAATTCACATTCTTTCATATATTACTAGTGCAAGAGTGCGATATTTAAATTCTACACTATTTTGATAGATAACAACTTTCATTTAACTTCTCACATGATATGATTGCCCCAGACATATGAACAATATGTAGTAGTTGATTTTCTATTAGTTAATTGCCCAACTAACATCTGTTTATATCTCAATCTCACATTTTTTAGATCTTTTGAAGAGTAAATCATATCCAGCTGTCTCTTCAAGTATCTCAGTATTCTGGCCACGGCTTGCAAATGATCCTTATATAGATTATCATGTGCTGGCTTATTACACTGATTGAGTATGCAATATCAGGATTTGTGTGTGGTAGATAAAGTAGTTTGCCCAGAAGTCTTTGATATATTCTTTTGTCAACTGGGTTGCTTTCTTCACTTTTGTCTAATCTTTTATTTGAATTCATAGACGTGTTAGCAATTTTCCACCCAAGTATGACAGTTTTACTTAACATGTCTAAGATATACTTCTTTCAGGATATGATAATTCCCTCCTTAGAACAAGCCACCTCCATTCTTAGAAAATATTGGCGATTCTTGAGATCTTTGATCTCAAATTCCGTTACAAGAATCATTTTTAGTATGATAATTTTCTCTGAATCATCACCTGTTAAGATAATATCATCAAAATATACTATGAGAAGAGTAATTTTGCCTCTAGTATTGGATTTAACAGTCTTAGCAAACACTCATGGTATCCGTTTGTAATCACAGTCTTAGCAAACCTGTCAAACCAAATACGAGGAGATTATTTCAAGCCATGTTAGAACTTCAACTTGCAAATTAACTTGTTCGACATATTTTACAAACCTGGGGGCCATGTAGAATTTTTCATCAAGGCCTTCAAGAAGATATTTTTAACATCCTGTTGTTGTAATGGCCAATCTTGGTTAACTGCAAGCGAAAATAGAATCAGAATAGTATTGAGCTTGGCAATAGGCGCAAAGATTTTCTGATCGTAAATCTCATATGGCTGTGAAGCCCTTGGCTACCAATGCAGCTTTGAAACTCTCCACACTTTCATCTCTTTTGTATTTAACTGTGAAAATGTATTTACAGCCTATAGGATTTTCCCATGAGGCAACTTTGTCAATGTCCATGTGTTACTAATTTTCTAGTGCCCAAATTTCTTCCTTAACTGCTTGTTTAGAACATCTTGAATAGAATTGAGGATTTGCACATAATCTAGATTTATCACAAAAATTTTGTATGTTGGTACCAATTTTCCATGAGCTTTATATCTTTTGATTTGATGATATTGCACTTTCGATCAAGAGATAAGGAATCCATACAATTATGATTATCAGAATTGCTTCAGGTTCTTGACAGATCCTGATTCTCATGGTGTCCTCTACATGCTTGGTGATTATTTTCTTTCTGGTATAGACATTAAGTTCCTGATCACTTGTGTCAAGTTGAGGTGAGTAGAGACAATTGGGTAGTTTCAATGATAAAGTTTGGTTTTTCAAGTGGAACTGATGGAGTCATAAGATTTGTTTTAGTTGTTTGAGTGACTGGATCTGATTCAATTTGAGTGTGTTGGAGAAAATATTAAATTTGATATTCTCTTGAATTATACCCCTGAAATTTAGATTTGTAAAAGTAGGATTGATTCTCAAAGAAGTATTATCGATGTAGTTATATTAATTAGAGTAGCATTTGTATCCTTTTTGGTTAGAGGAGTAACTAAGGAAGATACTTCTAAGAGATTTGAGATAAAGTTTGGTGCAGTGTTGTCGGTGGATGTAAAAGGCGGAACAACCAAAGACATAATGGTAAGTTGGAAGAACAATATCGGATGTGAGGATAGAATTTTATGAGAATATTACGGGGAATTTGAAATTTAGGATACGACTAAACATTCTATTGATAAGATATGTGGCTGCATGTCTTCCTCCCAAAAATGTTTAGGCATATGATTAAAGATTGTAGTGGCACGTGGCACTTCAAATAGATCTATATTCTTCCTTTTAGTGACTTTATTTTGCTGAGTAGTATCCACAAAAGAACTTATATGGATGATATCATGCTTGGAAAGATAATGACCAAGAATGAAATTAAAGCATTTCTTAGTATTATCAGTTTTAAGAATTTTAATTTTGCTTTGGAATTAAGGATCATGGAGTGAAAGGATTGAAATATGGTGACAGTTTCAGATTTTTCTTTCATAAGCAATGTCCAAGACATTCTAGTATGATCATCTATGATTGATAGAATCCATTGTGTCCCATTTATATTTTTTTATTTGGGATAGTCCCCAAATATCATTGTGAATTACAATAAAAGGATGTGAGCACTTACATTGTAGTTTAGAATATACAGGTTTAGTATGTTTTGCAAGTTGGCATGTTTCATATTGATGGAAATTAAACTTTTTATTAATAAAAAGATGTGAATTTTTTTTTAAAATATAACCAAAATTTGGATGACCAAGGCGACAATGTCTTAACATGACTCGATTTTCAACTAAAGCAGACTTGTAATTAGAAACTAGATTAGCAAAATTTGAACTAGACTCAGAAATACAACTTGACGGATAAACTTGTCCATTGATGAGATTATTTTCTTTGAGCAAATATAGACTACCGTGCATCTTAACACTGTGATTCACCTTTCCCGAATTCACTACTTAAAAATCATAAAAATTGGAATAAAATTTAGTTACACATTTAAGTTATGAGTAAATTTGTTGATTAGGAGTAAATTACAATGTAATTTTGGAACATAAAGATTAGAGTAAATGTGAAGATCCTTTTTCAATTTGACCAATCTAGTTTCTAATGCTGAAGTGTATGAACCGTTCGCTATTCGGATGCATGAATTGTATTTTTTTTTTTTGAAGATGTTGATATCTCCTATCATGTGATCTGAGGCTCGGGAGTCAATTATCCAAGATTTTAGTTTATTGCTTTGAATAGTATGAGCCTGGGGTAAGATGCCTTTGTGTGCTCGATAGAGGATTGTGGTAATTATCCAGAACTGTAACCATGACCTAACATTTTTGCAATGCCTCTATTTGTTCCTTGGTGAATGGACTAACTTCTGTATTGTTTTTTTTTTGTGACAATAATTTTTGCATGGTCCATTGGATTGCTTCCAATATGTAGGTTTTATGTATAATTTCCAACATGTTTACTTCACATGATCGGGTTTCTTTTAATGATCGCACTACAGCCGTCCTTTCCTTGGTTTTATTATTTTGGAAAGAGTTGTGAGTGTACATGGTTGACTCTTGGTGTGCTGTGATTGTTTTTCATCATTAACTTTGTTATGTTCTCCTCCCTTCGAACTTTTGAATATGCCTCTCGATTGATAGGAAGGGGTTTGATTTCCATGATTATTCCCCTAACCTCATAAAAATCTTTCTTAAGGCCAAGAAGAAACTTGATGATCTTCTTTTGTTCAATAATTTTCTTATACAATATATAAATTCTTCGGGGCATTTTCAAGAATAAATCTCATACAAGTCTATTTGCTAACAAAATCGTCTAGAGTGTTGAAATATTGAGTAATGCTCAATTCCCTTTGTTGTAGATCAAGTAATCTTGTTTCAATCTTAGTGCTAAAGTATGTTTCTTCTGCTGCCTCCCATATCTCTTATGCTGTCCTATAGAGCAGGAAGTGTCTTATAGAGAAGGAAGTTTTCTCCCGTCATTGTGGTCATAGAATTTATTAACCATGAGGCGCAATATTTAGAATATATGATTTTTGGAGTCAAAATTTTACTTATAAGATGTCCATCCTTCCCTCTCCCTTAGATGTACATGAAGATGGATTGTGACAATTCAACAAAATTTTGGTCATGCAATTTATGGCTATTGCTTATGTGGGATGAGTTATTAGGTATGATAGGTCCTGAAGATGTAGGCTCGAATTTAGATGTGACTTCCAAGAAGAAGGCTGTGAGGCCATGTTGTGTTTGAACATGATAAGATTGCGAAGCATGAATCGAGAAAACATGCTATTTGAAAGACCACGAAAGGAGTTCCCTTAGTTTGAATGCTCGGCTGGATGAACGAACAGGAACTAGAGGGAGATTTACACTTTCGACAATGGGCCAGAGGTGGTTGGGTCGACGACATGTGAGTTGGCAGGTAGGTCAAACCAAATTGTTTGTCAGCAAACTGAGGAGTAAGCAAATCTTATTTTTCCATCGACCCTTCTTAGATCCAATAAGAAAGAAGAGGATTATGAAGCACTGACACTTCCAAATAGAAGTTGTACCCGGGTCCAAACGCGTTGGACACGGACACGGCTTCGACACGGGTCGATATGTGTCTGACACTCTACTAATGGTGTCGGATGCCCCGACACCTCCTAACACCACTCGTACAACGTTGGACACAACTACACTAGAAGTTAAAATCGAGTGACATAGAAGCAAAATCCCAATCAGCAACACAAAATCAAAGCAACGATTGTTCTCTAGCTCTTATCATGCCTCACAACAACCTCTGTCAAAGCAAGCGATAAGGAAGTCGTCGTCGAGCTTCGCTGGTCGAAGGAAGGTGGTCGCCGTAAAAGAGTCATTGAGCACCCCTGATCGAAGCGAGGGAGTTTTTGACGTGATTTGGAGCTTCTACTTATGCAAGGGCACGATCCATAGCTCAATACATAGCTTCCCTGCGATCTTTAATGCGATCAGAGATTCGAATCAAGATAGGGGATAGTTCAGTGCTTTGACTCTAGCTTGGGCATGATCCACAGTAGATTCCATGCAATCTTCTTTGTGATTCAGAGCATCGAGGCGAGCTCGGGGACGATCTAGAGCATCGACGCGAGCTCGGGTACGATCTATGTGTTTGAGTTTGAAGTTTAGACCTTCGTGCTTCATCCTTGTTTATTTTTTCAATGCTTTTTTTTTTTCTAGCGATGGTAACCTAAAGTTTTCTGTAGTTGATATCGAGATTAATTAAAAATTTGACTTTTACATACTGCAACCAAGTTCCTATACATTTAATAGATTAGTGCGTGAGATGTAAATACAAAAGAATTGCATGCTATGTGTGTGTGCGCACACACAAACACATATGAATTTTAAATGTTTATTGTTTTTGCAATTAGATTTATAAGATAATAACTACTACTGGTGCCTCTAACAATTTCATAGAGGATGAGACAAAGCCTTTATGACCATATGTCACCCAATTAGAGAAATTGGGATCAATTGGAGTAGGAGGCAATGTAGAATTTCAGAATCATTTTTGTCGAGGAAAGTTCAAGGGAGTATATCTAGGGTAAGGGAATATATTCTAGGGTTAGATCACACTTGTCTCGATGATCTGGAGTTGGTATTCGAACATGTTCTAAAGTAAATTTGACAAAAATTTAAGAATTGCAAAAGTCGGATGCTGATGCAGAGCAGAAGAAAATAATATTGCATTTAAGAAGGACTAACTTCCTTCTTTTGGGCAAAATGGTTCGACTTAGATGTGTATCTTAATCAAGTGGTTACTACGTTGGGGCAAAATGTTAGAATTATGATCACAAGAAAAGAAAATATCGGGCAATAGTCCTATTTAATGAACATTTAATTTACAAGTTAAAGTTCACTTTTAGGATTAAAGTGCTCACATGTTTTATTCTGTAGCTCTTCCATTTCATTTGACAACAAATCTATATTATTTTAGTGCCTTCTAATATATAACCAAAAACATAATCATTGGATATATTCCTCTTGGTTCTAATATGTTAAGAACAATTTTACTTTTAATGGAGAGAGCACATGTTGAGAGAATGCTTGAGACTATAAAGGAGACTTGGAATGAGAAATGGGATACCATAATCTATGATGATTGAATAGATGCACAAAGAAGACTTCTCACTAATTTATAGCCTTCACGGAATTTCGATCAATGTTTATAAAATCTACTTATTGTCAATGTTCAATGAGTTTGTAAAGATGAAAATGTTGACCGTTGCAGAGATGCGTTTTGCATCGAGCATAATCATACTTAGGAGGTACAAAGCAATTAAACAAGGCTACAACTAATGGTGATCAGCAACAAGTGGAATATCTATTGTGAAGATGATAAAAAGAAGTCAAAATTTGTGAATGAAAAAATCTTGGATGATGTCTGGTGGGATAAAATGAATTATATTTTTGATTTTACAGAACCTGTATATGACATGCTGAGATTGTTAAGTTACGTGTTGCCGAGATGAGAATGATTAGGTGGATGAGTGGCTTTACACTTAGAGAAAAAATGCGAAATGAATATATCCGTAATAGGGTTAGAGTTGCACCAGTGACGGATAAAATTAGAGAGAGTCGCCTTAGATGGTTTGGTCACATTAAACGTCGTTCACTCGATGATCCGATTAGGAGAGTAGATGTTTTAAATACAACTTATGTTAAGAAAGGCAGAGGCAGTACCTAGGAAAACTTGGGCTTATTGCATAAAAAATGATCTTAATTTATTAGAATTAAACGAAAATTTGACTCTAAATAGGACGCAATGGAGAAAAAGGATTCATGTAGCCGACCCCACTTAGTGGGATTAAGGCTTTGTTGTTGTTGTTGTTGTTGTTTATAAAATCTACTTATTGTGAAGTGCTTATAAATATAAGTTTTACATTGTCAATGAAATTAAACAAGTAATTGTTGGCGTAGGTTCAGATAAAGAGGTTTAAGTAATCACTGATGATGCTTTTGTGTGCAGAGTTGCAATAACATTGATTGAGGCTCACTATTCTCGTACTTTTTGGACTCCTTACGTTGTTCATACATTGATTTTAGAATTGAAAAAATATATGTGCTCCAAAAAATATGGTACACAATGAGATAACTTGCGAGCAATGCAGTTTGATAATTGATATTATAAGAGATGTCAATTTTATAATTTTTTTTTATGAATCATTCAATGAGATTGTCAATGTTCAATGAGTTTGTAAAGATGAAAATGTTGACCGTTGCACAGATGCGTTTTGCATCGAGCATAATCATACTTAGGAGGTACAAAGCAATTAAACAAGGCTACAACTAATGGTGATCAGCAACAAGTGGAATATCTATTGTGAAGATGATAAAAAGAAGTCAAAATTTGTGAATGAAAAAATCTTGGATGATGTCTGGTGGGATAAAATGAATTATATTTTTGATTTTACAGAACCTGTATATGACATGCTGAGATTAGCTGATAAAGGTAAACCTCATCTCCACATTGTCTTAAAAGTTGAAATGTATTGTATATCGACATGAGAGAAAGAGAGATAATGGCGACTCTAATTTTTATAAAGTTGTATGTGAGATTTTATTAGAACGATGGGATAAAAGCAACACTTCTCTTCATTGTTTAACTCTCTCTCAATCTTATGTTGGATAATAGAAGTGAGAAAAATCAACAATGTTAAGCTCATCTTATGTCTTATTTTAATATTTTATGTTGCTTTTATTTCTTTTTTTATGTTAGGTTGGTAATTTAACCAGTTGTTTCTTACCTTGTATTTTTATTTTATGCAAATTATTATATAATATAAACATAATTTGTCATTTTTTATCTTGCTTGAATGTTAATGTCTTTCTTTAATATAAATATAAGCTATGATGTTGATGTATTATTTTTATCCCATTATTTGACATTCACAATTTTCAAACTATCATGCTTACTTCTCAGAACGCCTTGAGGCTTGTCTGTGTTTTTGCGTGTCTGTATGTATGTATGAAAATTAATCAAAATAGAATATAATTCCATAGCTTTCTGTTCTTTGAGAATTAGCATATGGTTTTATGTATCAAAATGATCATTTTGAAAAATAGAATGTAATGAACGATTTTTGATAATTAAAAAAAAAATTTCAATATAATTTATTTTGATATTTTTGTACTTATACCTTAATGAAAATTGGGTATTACACTATATTCTCCCATTCTTCATTTTTATTCTCTATTATTTTCTTTTAGTAAGCAATCACAATAAATAAAAATGTTAATTAAAACAATAGCTATATTGATAGTTAGAACTTCCAACTAAATATGTGTTAATGGATATCTTTTTTCGTTTATTTCTTTCTATTTAGTGTTTGAAGTGTGATTGATATGGGAGGTATATTGATATTATTTTTAGCTTTTGTAAAAAATTATGGATAGCCTAAAGAAATTGAGGCGAGGCACGTTCCGAAGCATGCTCAGGTTGGGTTAGTCGTACACCTCAGTCTGGGAAAATGAGGCATATGCTTCATTGTGATTTTTCTTAAAAATGTTGAGGTGTGGCTTGTATTGTGCAATTTTAAACAAGGGATATACTCATTGCTTTCTAATCACACTTTACGAAGCACTTGAAGGAAAATAGCCAATTCTAAACATGTATGTAGATGATATTATTTCAATAAGTGACCTATAGGAATAACTGACCTTATTTGAAGGGCTTACGCATAAGAATTTGAGATAAAAGACTTGAGAAATGTAAAGTACTTTCCTTTTATGTAACTTGCACATATCAAAATAAATTAATTTTGTTTTCTAAAGAAATTATACTGTTCATCTACTTGAAGAGATATGTATGGTGAAATGTAAGCTCACAGAACTCTCGTTGGCCTAACAGAAATTGCGGATAACATCACTAATTGCAATCTGATTGATACAGCTATTGGCATTTTCTGGTAGAACTTCTCCGTCTCTCTTCTACTTGTCCTGATATCGAGATTCTTGTTATTGTTGTAAGCAAATGATTGACCAAAAACAACAACAACAACATGGGGTCGGCTACATGAATCCTTTTTTTCCATTGCGTCCTATTTAGTGTCAAATTTTCGTTTAATTCTAATAAATTAAGATCATATTTTATGCAATAAGCACATGTTTTTCTAGGTCTACCTCCGCCTTTCTTAATATAAGTTGTATCTAAAACATCTACTCTCTTAATCGGATCATCAGGTGGTCGACATTTAATGTGACCAAAACATCTAAGGCGACTCTCTCTAATTTTATCCGTCATTGGTGCAACATCAACCATATTACATATATATTCATTTCGCATTTTGTCTCTAAGTGTAAAGCCACTCATTTACCTAATCATTCTCATCTCGGCAACACTTAACTTAGCATTTTGCTTCTCTTTTAAAGGCCAACATTCAACACCATAGAGTATTGCAGGTCTCACCACTATCTTATAAAATTTTCCTTCCAGTCTAAGCAGTAATTTTCTATCACATAACAGGCCGGACACATTTCTCCACTTCAACCAACCAACCTGAATTCTACTATTAACATCCCCATCTATATCACCATCGTTTTGAACAATGGACCCGAGATATTTAAATCGTTAACACCTTTTAATAATTTGATCACCCAAAGTTACACTTTTGTCACTAGAGCTACTATTACTAAAATTACATTCCATGTATTCAGTTTTAGTTTTACTCAAACGAAGACCTTTAGACTCCAATGTAGACCTCCATAATTCAAGTTTTTTTTGCGCTTCTTCTCTCATCTTATCCACGAGGAGGATATCATCAGCAAAAAGCATACACCAAGGTACATCCTCTTGTAAATGCCCAGTAAGACCATCCATAAATAAAGCAAAAAGATATGAGCTTAAAGCCGATCCCTGATGTAAACCAATAGAAATAGTAAAATATTTGGTCAATCCTCCTTCAATTCAAACACATGTAACAGCTCTAGTATACATATCTTTAACTTGAATATAAGTCATATCAACACCTTTCTTCTTAAGGACTCTCTAAAGAATATCTCTAGGAACCCTATCTTAAGCTTTTTCTAAATCAATAAAAATCAAATGTAGATCGTCTTTATTATCTCTGTACTTCTCCATCAAGCCTCTCAATAAATGTATAGCTTCCATAATAGACCTGCCCGACATAAATCCAAATTGATTATGAGAAACTTTGGTAATACGTCTTAACCTATGTTCAATTACTCTCTCCCATAATTTTAAAGTATGACACATCAATTTAATTCCTCTATAATTTACACAATCTTGTGCATCTCCTTTATTCTTAAAAATGGGGACCAAAATACTCTTCCTCCACTCCTCAGACATCTCTTTAGTTTTTAAAATAATATTAAAAAGTTTAGTAAGCCAAGAAACCCCTAAATCACCTAATATTTTCACACTTCAATTGGGATAGCATCAGGTCCTGCAGACTTTCCTCCCTTGGTTTTCTTTAAAGCCTCATCAACTTCTTTTCTACTAATGCGACTGTGAAAATGAAATTTTTAATTATTATTAACGATATTAAGATCACTAAGGTTGATCGTATTTTCAGCATCTTCATTAAATATTTTATCAAAATAACTCATCTATGTTGAATATCTTTTTCTAAGAAAATGACTTTTTGATTTTCATCTTTAATACACTTTACTTGAGTTAAATCTTTACTTCTCTTTTCTCTTTGTTTGACTAGTTTATACATATATTTTTGACCCTCCTTAGTATCTAACATATTATAAAGATCACTAAAAGCAGAATTTTTAGCGTCACATATTACTCTTTTAGACTCCCTGCGGGCTATTTTATATTTTTCCTAGTTCTTTACGTTTTTTACATTTAAACCAATTTTTGTAACATAACTTATTATATTTTATCTTTTCTTGCACATTATTTTTCCACCACCAATTATTTTTATTTATAAAAACTTTTTCTTTAGATTCTCCAAATACATCTTTAGCTACTTGTTTAATAGTATTAGTTAACTTTTCCCACATAGCATTTGCGTCTTCATGGACATTCAAAATATTTTTAAATATTGAATTTTACTCATAAAAATATATTTTTTGTGTCTTTTAGGTACCCCCATCTAATTTTACTTTGTTGAATCATAGTCTTCTTTATTTTATAACTCTTCATCTTAAAATCTAAAACTAATAATCGATGTTGTGTACTTAATTCCTCACTTGGAACGACCTTACAATCCTTACAATCTCGACGATCACTTATTCTCATAAGAAAATAATCAATTTGAGTTTTATTATATCTATTCTTATAAGTAATAAGATGTTCATATCTTTTCTTGAATAAAGTATTACTAATAATTAGATTATATGCTAAAACAAAATCTAAAATGACTATACCTTCTTCATTAATCACTCTACAACCGTAGCCGCCATGAATATTTCTGAAATCTTTTACCACTCTATCGACATGTCAATTTAAATCTCATCCAATAAAAAATTTTTCTTCAAGAGGTATCAAGTGTATTAAGTCTTCTAAATCATTCCAAAATTTATTTTTAAAGTCTCTATATCTAAACCAACTTCAGGAAAGATAAACACTTATAATATTAAAAATCTTAGCATCAATAATAATCTTAAGTGCTATAATTCTATCTCCAACTCAATTAATTTTAACAACATTATTTTTCAAACTCTTATCTATAATTACATCTACACCATTTCTAGTACGACTCTTACGAGAATACCATAGTTTAAAACCTAAGTTATCAATCTTCTTAGCTTTTTCTCCATTCCATTTAGTTTCTTGAATACATAAGATATTTATCTTTCTATGAATCATAATATCAACCAATTCCATTAATTTACCATTGAGAGTCTCTATATTCCAAGATCCTATCCTAATACTAAGATATGGACTAACTTCTTTACCCGCATCCGTCCGTAATGTGGAACCCTTGCTTACTTGACACTACACCCGGACGCCGGCAGTAGTGGCCTCGCACACTTTCCACCGTATTTGAGCCATACAACGCGTCGCTCTGTGAGACACCCTAGCACTTACACAATGATAAAAAAGATTCATGTCATGATTTTTTTTCAACAAGTTTTACGCTGGCTGTCGACTACCTATCGCAACCTTTCATTTTTCACATTCGGGCTTGGGACCGCCAACGGCAGTGTTAAGCAAATGATTGACCAATGAAAATTATTAGTCACATTCTAAGGAACCTCAAAATGATGAGAAAAATATTTGTTTAGAAAGGCATCCAACAAGTAAAACAGAAATTTCATAGGTGCTAATTAGATAAGAAACGCATTAGACTAAAGATACGTCTCTGGCTACTGCCCTTACGAGGAAGTTGAACAGATGGAGAGATAAGAAATAATTTGTGGTCTTAGGTATTCCTAAATTTGAAAATAGGGTAGTGGCACTTAATATTTGCAGCAGAATACAGTTTAAAAAGGCTTTTGGAACTAAAATTTCAACTAAAAAAGGATATTTAAAACTGTATGTTGATAACCTTGCCGTAAATATTGGAAAAAATCCTTTCCACCACGGTAGATATAAACACATCGAGATAGACTGATATTTCATCTCGAAAAAAATTGAAAATGGTTTATCCCAAATAAATTTTGTTCCATTAATCTCTCAAACTTTAGATATGCTTACTAAGAATTTGCTTAGAATGACTTTAATAAATCTAATTAATAAACTATGTATCATCAACTTGTACAACCCTTGTTGAATTAACTCTAAATCCATGATTTCTATCTATAGCAATATGGCAATCCATGAATAACAAGTTTCATTTCTGTTGTAGTAAAATTTTGATTCTAAAATCATAGTTGTTTAAAATTTGTTTCTTTTATTGATGGTTATTCTCTTCTTATTTATGTACTACTTCTTATCATTTTTATTACATTGAACAAGTGGATAAAATTCAGCTATAAATACTTTATTTTTTACCCTCTTTCTCATTCTAATTTTAAAGAATTATTAGAATTATTGGTGATTTTTCTATGCAGCATTTACTTTAGCAGAACTAGGCCATTGGTATCACTTTTACTTGTCATTTTCTTTTGATGTATCAGTGCAGTCTTACTTTAGTTTGACATTTGTTTCCATTTTATGTCAAATAAGTATGAATCCGACTTTTAGAAATTTTTGCTTAGTATAACCGCGGAAGTTGTGAGTCTTGTGACACATTCTATACCAGCTGGTGTCTTAACACTGCAATTATCCGGTAGAGTTACTTCTTAAAATTTTTATGTAAGCTTTTTCTGATAATTAATTGCTATGTTTTGTTCATATAATTTCAGGGATTCTTTTGTTGATTATTGGATGAAAAGGAACACTATTACTATGGATATTGCTACCCACATATTTAATATTCTAAAACATCCAGATCGCAATTATCTTTCTCAGGTATCATTGCATTTCATGGATAATCTTTCTAACATTCCATAATCTTTCCAACATTCCTTTCTTTAGGGGTATATTTCTGTTTTTATTACACTGTTTTTCTAAGCAGGATCCATTTTTATTTTTACAGGAGGATTTTAAGCCTGTTCTACGAGAGCTATTGGCAAGCCATCCAGGGTTGGAGTTTTTACAGAACACACCTGAGTTTCAAGATAGATATGGTGAGCTGCCATCTTATGTTGTAATTTTATAGCGATCAATGACTCGGTTATTCTTTAATGCAGTTTGGCATAAATCTTGTTTGTTTTGGAGATGCGCTGGATGTACTTTTTCTTCCTTCATGCAACATAGTAGTATCTGATAGTCGAGGATTGGCATGATGCCTTGCTTTTCTATTTTCTTGGAGACGAGGTTTAATTTTACTTTGAACAGAGTATGTTTTTGTTATATTTTAGGAACTTGCTAATGAAGCATATCTTAGGGAAAAGAGCATTCGTCTCTGATAATCATATTAGCCAAAAGTTACCAACCATCAGAAACGGCCACTTCTTTTATAATGAAATTCTGGATGAAAAATTGAGTTATAATAACGAAATAGCATTTATGATTTTTAATTATTCTAGCTAGCAACTTCTGGAAACCATGTAAATTCCTGTAACTTACTAGGAGTAGTTCTTAGATAAGCAGTTTGTTTAGTTGAGTTTTTTTGTGATGCAGCTTTTGAATTCATGCTACAATGTGGCCTTATTGGTATTTTCATGTGTTATCCCCTTAGCATTCATCTATTAGATTCAATATTGAAAACCTGTCTATCATAGTCATCCAGCTTTAAATCTACTATGAAATTAATTTCGGAAGTTTTTGAACAAAATCACAGAAAAATTTCTTGCGTATTACACCTTGCCTTTATTTGTTTTTTTCTTTTTGCGTTTTGAAATTACATAAATATCTTAGTTGACTGGTTCTTGAGAAGGAGCATGCAAGCAAAGCAAATTCATGACGGGCATCAATTTTAAGGATGATATATCGAGAATAATGTGGTAGAAAAAGGTTTTAGTTGGTTTGGGCATATATAACTTGTGAAAAGAATGGAAAATATGCTGGAAAGGCTACAAAGGAAATGGAGGTGCGTGATCTTAGATACTGCCAAAAAATTGTTTTCTTCGCCAATCTTGAAATAAGCATGAGTGAGAGGGACTATAATTAATTCACAAATCTGCTGCTTTGCTGATGTCCTGTGATGCACCTTGAATCTGTTATGTGACAATTTAGAGCATTGAGGAATTTAATAATCAAAATTTCACAATTATCTTGAATCTTCTAAATTTCTCTTAAATGAAATATTGATTCTTCTTTTTGATTTCTGCAGCATAGCTAAAGCTCTCATCTTTTTTTAATAAAGCCCATATCAAGCAAAATAAGTGAATCTAATTGGATTTTTGTTACATGGACTTCTTGTTTACATGATTATCTAATACCACATGCGTGAGTATTCGGTTGGAGAAGTCTAGTGTTGGCCTGTAGATTATCAATTCTTTCCTTGTGGAGACATACTAGATGTTATTTCTGTCAAATGATCTCCTTCACAACATTTAAAGAACTTGGGAAGGATGTCCTATCTTAGTTGCGTTCTTTGATGTATGCAAATGCTAATGGTCTCAAATAAAATGTCACACTCTTACCGTGCACCCCTGAATAAAAGTGCGAACTTTGTGAAATGGGCCACTAATGATTTTAATCGACCTTTCCTTTTTAGTCATGAGGTTATTTGAAAGCTTAGGCTATTTTGGTTCTCTTTTGATAAAGGATCCCTTTGAGAAAATATATCCTACTACTGTTAACTCATGACATAGCCCTTAGCAAGGATTATCATAATTTTGTATAGCATTATTCGTATAATTTGGTTCTTTCTAACATAATTTTAAGGATTAAATATATAATAAATGATTGAAAAAAATTAATTTTGATACCAATATTTAAGAACTAACGTGAGGTTGAAGATTGTGTTAAGTATAGTGGAGTTGAATTTATGTTTCATACAATAGAATGATGAGAGACTAATAGAACATAGGCTTAAAAAATTACATCAATTTTTTTTTTTTGAATAATTTGATTTTGTGTCCAAAAGATTGACAATGAAAGCAATTTTTATGTAAAGATAATAAATTGATAAATGTATAAAAAAAGAATAGTTTTCAAATGATTTTTCTTTATATTAAAGAGGCATACGACCAAGTGCTGCGCAAATTTTTTTTTTTTTTTGTTTATAAGGTATAAATGTATTTTAGTGATATGTTGGACATATTAAAAGATATGAATCATGCAATATTGACTTGTAGTACTAGTTGTGGAGAGACCCAAAAAATTTCAATTGATGTTTACATCAAGTATAAAGTTTGAATCCATATACATACATATATATATATATATACATATATATATATATATATATATATATATATATATATATATATATATATATATAGATGCTTACAAATGATATTTAAATTGAGGTTCTTTGGTATATTTTTTTAAGATAATATAGTTTAAATTAGCGAAACATTGACCGAAATAGGTGACAAATTAGAAAAATGGCAAAAATATTTGGATAATATAAGTTTTAGAATTAGTGGAATAAAATATGATTTTATGATATATAATTTTAATGAATATGATGTTAATAATTATCATTTAGTATTATTAGAAGATAATATATCACTTAGATGCGTTACATTTAAATATCTTGGATCTTTATGAAAGAATTAAGATATATGTAAGGTTATAATTTTAAAATTAAAGTTGGGCGGTTAGAATGGAGAAGTGCTTTGGGAGTTATGTGATCGAAGAATATAATGAATGCTCGATGCCTACATTATAAATTAGAATTTGGCCTATGATATTGTGGGATCCTATTGTTTTGCTTTAAATAATACCATCATATCTAAGCTTTTTAGTTGGGGCATTTACATGCATACCACCCAATTCTTATGTATTTACAAATCTAGCACCTAAACGTTGCCTTCTACATTTATACCACCCAAATCTTTCATATCACATAAAAAATACTATGATTTAAACTTCTAAAAGTGAAGTACAGCTTTTCATGCACATATAAAGGTTGGCATATATCTTGAAGTTTTAGGTGTTAGATATGTAAATATGGAAGAATTGAGTGCCATGTATGTAAATCTTCCTTTTTATTTTTATTTTAGTTTATTTTTTCATATGCAATGGTCTATGAATGCAAACTCTCTCTATTAAAAATTATAACTTCCACTATCGAATTCAGTGAGATGGTAATTTAATGCATTCTTTGAGTGTAATGAGAGCCATTAACCTAGGCAAGGAACCTCCCTGATTACGTCTAGTTTTATTTAAGGTTATTATGATATTAAAAATTTACAGAAATGTGACAAAATAGTTGGGATAAATTTAAAAATAATTATATTAGAGGAAAGATTGTTGTTACATCTGTTGAATATAAGGTGATTGAAAATATATTTAGGGGACTTGGACATGTGAAAGGAGTGCTGAAAATTTGCTCATTAAATGAGCTGAGAAAATTTTTTGTCGTAGGATTAGAATGGGAAGAGAAGACTCAGGCTTTATGGATAGATGTTGTTCAAAATGCTTTCTGAAGAATATGTTTACCTCAAACAAATTTTAACAACAAGAGATGAGAAGTGAGGATTGATAATGCCGTCCATAAATAGTAGGGACAGGTATGATGGTGATTTCTAAGTTACATGGGACAGATTTTCGTATTTTCTTCATTATCTTTGTTCTGCTTTATAATATTCAAAAGGATAGTGCTGTAACTCATTTCAAATTAACCTTGTAAATTGCTATTTCTGACTTGAGGTTCCAAATACCTTTTGGCAGCTGAAACTGTCATATATCGAATATTTTACTATGTCAATAGATCTGGAAATGGCCATCTCACTCTCCGGGAGCTCAAGTGTGGAAATTTAATTTCTGCAATGCAGCACGCTGATGATGAGGAAGATATCAACAAAGTTTTAAGGTTCGTTTCCTGAAAAGTGTTGGTATAACTAGACATAATGTGAATATCTTGTATACTATGTTTTCTTTAATTCTTTCATGGCCTTTTTAATTTTGTTGGCTACAGGTATTGTGACCTTGATTTATTTGTACAAAAATTAATATGCCGTGCTCTGGGATTTTTATACTGTTTTTTTAGTATGGAATGTTCTTAGGATTCACTGCAAGCTTCTTAATCTTGCACAGCTACAAAGTTTTGTTTCGTTTAATCATTCACTTTACTCGAATTTTATTTTAACTGTTTCCCTCATCAACGTGCCCTTTACTCAAGTTAGGCGTAGTCTTCGTTGGTCTAACTAATTTTTTCTGAACCTACTAAGTCTGTGCAATTGCTAGAATAGCAATATGCCTCCAATAATCATCTCATGTGCATAAGAACCTTATTAGCTTTCTGTGGGCTCCAAAAATTCGAAAGGCGCCCGAGACTTCTTGAGAGCTCAACGTTGTGCTGAGAAGTTTCGGGTCGAATTTTCAGAAAGCAGATGAGATAGGAGATAAGAAACTACCTAAAGATTTCACCCTCATTTTGCGAGGATTTTAAGAATTGGGGTTCGACATTTGCTATCGGTGCAAGCCCCTATGGTTAATTAAACTTCCCAATAACGGGATAGTATTTCGATTAAGGCTAGTCATCAGGCGCTAAGTAGTCGGACTTAGCATATAGTAGCAGGAGATTTGAGAATTAAAATTATAAAAATTATCACCGTGAACTCGAAGTGGATGGTAAGGGAAATGACGAACCCGATCAAGATTCCATGGTTCCGTTATCCCAGGTTGTCTTGGTCCCTGCTCTAATTAGTCAGTGGAGGTAGTCGACCCAACCTGACAAAATAATCCTTATCAGCAGCCATGTGTTGCTTCATTTAAGAGGACCTTATAGACTCGGGATGAATGTTTGTTTAAGGAGACTAATCTAAGTCGACTTTTGCATATACCCTTTGAATTAATACTCAAAAGGGCAGATTGTCATTGGGGAATATGTGAGCTACAACCGTGATTGTAATATAATAGTGCCATTTGGCGGCTAACCATCCAGTCTGAGGGCTTTGGTCGTAACCACTTTTTGTAGTGCCATTTGGCGGTAAAACCACGCGGGCAGAGGACTTGAGCCATGTCCTTACCGGCATAACTTTCATTTTGAGCGTGAATTTAATAGTATACTTGATATGTTATTGGTTTTTTGTGAGCTCGAGTCAATATTAGATTTATCCGCCTTTACAAACTATTGTTGTGGGCATCAAGTGACATAATTTTCATTTGAATATTATTTTTTATTATTTAAAATATTTTATTTTTATAAATGAACCCCCTCCGGTTGAAATTTATGATCAACATGCCCATCGTTGGGGTAGTGATTGCTTAAACATCATTAAGAGCAATAGTCTTGTCAACTCCAGTCATTGTACTCCAGTCCTTGTATGGAGGAGGATTGGACTGACTCAGTGGAGGCTCAATCCCATCAACTCTCTTCTCTGTAGGTAAGATGTTTGGATTGGCCCAACTGGGGCTCAGTCTTGTCTACTTCGGTCCATGTAAGAAGAATTAGATTGGCCAAAGTGTGGGACAAACTTGTCTTACGGGTGAGGTGGCTCGCTGCCTGCTGCTCGCGCAACATTCTGAGACGCAGAAGTTTATGAATTTAGGATCATTGCCGAGCACATGCGGGTATTTATACTTATTGGGTTGAGATCTTTAAATGGTTTTGCATGTATTTCATGGCAGATTAGTTTGAGCATAAGCACTTGTTTAAACCGCGTTGTATTCTCAGATCTTATGTTTGAGCAATTAACACGTTGGTCGGAGCACATGCAGGAATTTCATATTTTTCAATTTTGACTGACTTTTAGGGAGGTTTATTGATATTTCCACGAATGTGTTATCATTAGAATTTGTGCAAATATTTTCATTTAAAGTTTTTAGTTTTGCTTCTGTCCGCTTGTGTATTCGGGGATACAAATCCGGTGGTGAGTATGTGCAAAGATGCACTTCTGCCCGCTTTTAGATGTTTTTTGCGGATCCGATGCCGAAGAAAAATGTTCCAGAATTTGATTGCATATTTGGAAAAATTTATATCTCGCATACTTAGCTCTCATTTGAGTGTTCAGATGGACCCCCCACAGGTTTTATTCGAGCTCGTTGACCAGTCTTAAATTCTCCTGTGAGTCGCGCATGTTCTATTTATATTTAATTGCGTTGTTTAAAATGATTTATGTTATCATTTTGCTCTTTAATATGGAGCTTAGGAGTTTTCATGCCAATTGCATTTTGATCCAAATGAATTCAATTTAGTTGCTCTCTTATGATCGACACTCATACAAAAATCCGGAAGCATTTTGGTAGCCTCCTGGCATCATCCCTATTTAGGGGTCTACATCAAGGGTCTTGGTCTGCCCACCATGCCAAGAAATGCCTGTATGGGTGGCTTGCGCTACGACCATAATGAGATGTATCCCGCCAAGAAAATAATGTGTGTACGGGTCTTCAAAAATGCAACAGGATCCCTCGCTATGCTAAGAAAAAGCTTGTACGGATGTCACTCGTGCAATCTAAGGTACTTGCAATATATCCCCGTCTCGATTGTCACGTGCGAGCTTCACCCCATCACACTAAGAAAAGCGTGTATAGGGCTCCCTTCGACGCGTCAAACAAGACATAATAAACATTCCAGTTGCTCTTCGAATTGTCTACCGCGTTGCAAGCGCTGCGTACGAGTTTTGCCCCACCACGCTAAGAAAAGTGTGTATAGAGTTCCAGTCAATGTGCCAAATGCATCACGATAGATATTTCAAGAGTTGAGAGCGTTATACCTTCTATCCGGCGAGACGGCGAGTTGGACTTATGCAAGTGTCAAATACAGACATCCCCTTCCCTTTTGTTTAAGCAACTAGAGCGACCGCCATTAAACATTCATGGGCCATATGCACTTCCTTTATTAAACATAACCGCATATGATAACATTAGAGCTCATAGATCCACAGGTTATATTTTCCTTGCAACAGATGCAAACTTTTGGCCAAACAAAAATCTAAATGTCATATTCCACCCGAGCAGAAATAACTAAGATGTAAAATCCTACAGAACTACAAATCACACCTTTTTTAATTTTTAAACCTGAATGTTGATGTTGAAGGGCCAAGCAAGTTGAATGCAGGAGAAAAAGTAATGTGTTGATAGGAAAGTAAGGTTTTGTGAGAGGGGATGGTTGAATGGCTTCTCGGGTAGCAAGGAGAGGAAGATGGAACCAACAACTGAAGGGTTTAGCCTAGGTAGGAGAGTGAGGCGTGGGAGAGGATGGGAACAATTATAGGTGGTAAGCTCGGCGGCGAGGAGATTTTCGTCGATTTGCCGGCGAGAGAGCAGATCGCCGAAAAGAAAGAGGGAAACGAGCTTGCAGTTTCTACGGGTATGAGCAGTAGCATGGAGGAGAACTTGATGTGGTGGGTTGCTGGAGAAGCTTACCGGAGGGACGACTACAAGGGCGAGGGGTTGAGCTGCTGGGCGCGGAAGTTGGGGCTTCTTGGTTCCAGTGAGAGAGAGGATGCGAGAGGAGGGGTTGGTCTTGTGTCTCACTGCAAAGAGAAGAGAAAGATGGACCTGAGGAGAGAGGAAAAGGTTCACCGGCGGTTGAGCGTTGTGGGTGTTGTCGGCGGTGAGAGGGAGGGACGAAGGCAGAGAGGAGTTAGGGCAGTGGGTTTGCCAGCAGGAGCTTTATTGCAGCTGGTACCTTTGGCGGAGCTGCTAGCGACAGAGATGGGGTCACGCAGCTCAGCAGGAACCTTGCAGCTCTCGACAGCGTGGGAGATAGGGGAACACGGAGGGAGAGACGGGAGAGCGCCGTTTCAACCAAAGCTTTGGTCTGCTGCATTTATCAGTGAGGGAGACACCTGAGGTATAGTGCTGTCTAATTAGATTATTAATATTTTCATTATTTTTTATTTTTTACTTTTCATTTTTTTATTTTGTGAGATGGATGGCTCCTAATGGATGAAATAGAGGTTGGAGTAAAGACATAAATGTGAGTTAGGCGGTAGAGTAAAAAAAAGAACGAGAATAATAATAATAATAATTTTTATTAGATTATTATTTTATTTAAGAGCCTCGATTTGCGTGTTATCAACTTTGTGCACAAAACTCCAACATGAGTGTCATCCCTAAGTAAATTTGTTGCTCCGGACGTGCTCGCACAGTCTGTTTCGTGATCGTAGGTCGTTTGAGTAGCTTTCAGTGCTTGTTGAGATGACTTAGGTCTAAATTACACACGTCGTGTTGTCAACCTGTCGTTTTCACCGTGCTCGCTCCTTTCGATCACATTATATATCTCCTTGGAAAATTTTCATATTCTGGACAAGCTCAAGAGGTTTTTTTTTGTGATTGGAGGCTTTATGAGCAACTTCGACAATGGTCAAAATTTTTCAGGTTCAAATTGAGCACTTCACACTTGGCAGTATGTTGATTTCACCATATTTGTTGTTTTTGATCATAGAAGACCCCTCCTTGGGTAATTTCGATGTTTTGAATGCAATAGAAGAGTCATGCCCAATCGACTCGCCTTGTGAAGTATATGTGAGGGTCGACACTTTCCACTTGCACTCCTGACCATGAATGAGTAGATATCAGTATCAAGAACTTTAACTATAATGCTATATGTATAAGGACTTTCCTGTCTCTTTATTTGTTTAATTGGTCCAAAATCTTCACAATCAAATGCAAGTGTGATAACCTTCCAAACTCCTATAAAAAGTCTTATGATTCATGTAATAGAATAATGTTGTGAAGGTTTTGATATTTGTAATTTTTATATGCATACTTTTGGTTGTAAATGAACCAATATAGTTGATGAACAGCTGAAACATGACTCAATTAATACTCGATCAAGCTTGTGGAATTAGGAAATAAATAAGTTTGAACATATTTTAAAAACTCAAAAGATTAAATGAGCCAAACATATATATGATATAACTTGTTCATTTATGTTCACATACAAACTTTTTTTTTATTTTAAAAATAACTTCTTAAATAATCTATAGTTATGTGATATATTATTTAAATAATATTTGATTTACTAAAATTTATTTACTTGGATCTTTAATAGTAACATATTATAATTTAATATCAATATAGATATTAATTTAATGCAATTACATATTTCTTTATTTCAATTAACTAGTTTGTTAATGCTTGTTATACTACTTAATTACAAAAAAACTTATTTGGAACGTATATTGTTATCATCAAATTAGAGAATTTCTTGCTAAAGGTTTGATTTGAGAGGGCACTAGTTCTTGTGCAGTCTCAAATTTACTGGTCTAAAAAAAGATGGAATATGATGTTTATAAATATTGGAGCTGGAAACAAGATCTCGATAACAATGTTGATTTTCCATATCTCAAGTAGAACACCTATTTGATTAGTTACATGAGGCATTTTTCCTTTCCAAGATTAACTTACCCGATGGTATCATTAAATATGCATGAAGCCGGGCGGCGTATGGAAGATGAATTATTTAACATGAGATTAGTTATATGTATGGATGGTGACACCTTTTAGTTTCTCATGTTTATAGACATTTTATGGGAAAATTTATGGTTGTATGCTTCGTTGATATTTTAGTTTATAATTGCACTTTAGATCATTATTTCATCATTTATGCTAACATTTTGAAGTCCTACGAAAGGAAAAGCTATATGACAATCAATGAAAATGGAAATTTCTAAGCAACAAAATTAAGTTTTTTTTGGGTATGTTCTTTTTTAATTTTTGGATAGAAATGGTTTAGATATGTCTGAGCCATTTTAGATTGGCCATTATCTCAATTTCAGACCAAAAATACAAAGTTTATTTGGTTTTTTTTTTAATATGAATTTCTTTAAAAAAATTAGCTATTTGGCTGCTCCATTAATTGAAGCTTTAAAAAGAGACTAAATCATGTGGATTCCTGTAGCCAAGTCTAGTTTTGAAAAACTTAATCCAACTGTAACCAAAGCTTTGACTATGTAGCATCCAAGTGGGTGTTGGTACTGTTAAGTGGGCTTGATATGTAGTTTATATTTTAGCAAAAAATTGGTTGACACATGATGTTAATACTGAACATTTTGTAAATAATATTATGCAATTATTTGTGCTTTAGAACACTAGAAACATTAACCATTGTCCTATAATTTATTTTATATTTGGACCATGAAGCTTGAAAATATCTTTACTATCAGAATACTCTTAAGATATGTTAAATGGGCAGAATTTTTGTCAAATTTTTATTATATTTTAAAATTTAAGTACTCAAAATGAGGTTGCAAATGCTCTGATTCATTGGTATTTTTTTTTTTTACAGCCCTTTACTCCAAGGTCATAGGATTTGAAGCCATAGAAAGCCCTTATATAGAGGGTTTAAATTTTGAGGAAAATTGAAGTTGTATCAAATTAGAATGCCATACGTTTATACAAATTCAAGATGAATATTTATTTTTCTCACTATCGTGTTGTATTTCTCATAGTTCCCTTGAGAAGCTATCCTATTCGAGTGTAATAAAGGAGTTGGGGGACATTGGGTCATGATAAACCGTTGCATTAATTCAAGAAAATTTTTATTGGCAATCTATTTAGTTTGATATTAATCAATTTCTTAAAAAATTATGGTTGTCCTACATGTTTAAAAGTAGGAGTTAGGAATCTGGGCTTTGCCCTCCTTTGCTTTACTTGGATCATCATATGTTGGCGCGAGTATAAATTTTGTGAATGGGCTTCCAAATACCAATTTAATATAAGGATTCTATTATGGATTTGTTGGATCGATTCTATAAAATGGCTCATTTTATTTATTATCATAAAACCGATGATGCTTCATATATTGTTGACCTATATGTGATCTTTTGTTTACGTGGGATCTTAAAAACTAATGCGTGTGATTGTGATGTGTGTATTTCCTCTATCATTCATGGAGAAGTTTACATGGAAAGTTGGTAGGAAACTTATTTTAGATCCATTGCTCACCCTCAGACTGACAGTTGAATAGAAGTCGGCTATCATTGCCTAGAAAAATATAAGGTTTTGTAGAAATGGATAGATAACGATGAGATATCACTTTATCTCAAGTTAAGTCTGCTTATAATGAATCTATAACCAAATTATTCGTAAATGTCCTTTTGAGATTGTGTAGAGCTAGTCTCATCGTTCAGTTTAGTTAGACATTCATAGCTGTTACTTCTGAATTTAATATTGATGCAGATAAACAGATTGATAATGTAAAAGAAAAATCTATTAAGTTTTGTGAAATAAATGAGATGAACAATATACAATATCAAAAGCAAGCTAATAAAGTTTGCACCTTAGTTTTAGTTTCCTTCAAGGAAGGTAACCACTTAATTAGTCATTTATAAAAGGAACATTTGTCTTCTTCCTTTTTTTTTGCTAAACTTAAGCCAAAAATTGATAGACTATTTGGAGTCATTAAGCATATGGGGGGAAAAGGCTTATAAAATGGATTTGCTAGAGCATGTGATTACTTTGGACAACTTTAGTATAGTTGGCTTTTCACCCTATTATGAATGTGAAGTGAAACTAAACATCGAGGAGTGTCTTCTCCTACTCGCAGGACATGACATGGTTTAGTGAGGGTAGTTTTTTTTATCCTGATTCTTTTTTTTTTTTATCGTATATGGTGGTTGCTTATAAATAAATAGTCATGTTGGAGTGGGAGGTTATTTTTGAAGAGTTTAGATTTGAAGTTATCCTGGAAGAGTTTTTTGGAGGATCTCCTGGTCTAGGAGAGGTAAGAAGGAGCCATATTAGAGTCAAAGACCTCACTAAAGTTCATTGCCTAGATCTTCCATAGATCTTTCATGTTGTCTAACCGGTGTGTTCCAGCAGTTCTGGCTTCTGGAGGTGATCCCGTGATACTTCTGTTGGTTGGAAAAAGCTCTGAGGCAGTCTTCTAAGTTTGGCAACAATCAATCGTATTTACAAAAATATGTTTTTAGTTGTCTTCTTTGCTTCTTTTTTTGTAGAATCGAGTCAAGGCAGGGTCAAGAATCAACAATTGGGATAGTGGTGTAAATAGAATTCCTGAGGGATGGGGCTTTAGTTGGGAACAATTAAATGATTCTTGAATCAAGTTCTTACATCATATTCTCTATTTTCTAAACTTGTTAATCTCAACAACTGGATTTTCATATAAGCATTTTACTGCTGTTTCTCTGGATTTTGTTGACAGTTGGTTGCTGATGGGAATTCCAGCCAGTTCCAAGAAAGAATTCCATGCCAATTATTCTGTTTCAGCTAGCTGAGTTGAATACGGGTAATCTTTGCCGGGACTTTAGCCTGCAGAGGTTGAACTGATCACATCCTATTCAAGACCTAATCAGGTCTCAGGGCTAATGAATTAGTAACCTACACCTACAGATATTTTATGCACATACCTAGTTACGGAAGAAACTGAGATAGTAAGACAATTTATGGATTTATTTTTTGGTGTATAACACGGAATCAAGTCTCATATTCAGGGAATAGAGTTATGAATTAAGCAATGAATTCTCTTAGGAGTTACTAAGATCCAAGCCCTTGATAATCCTATTCTAGAATACTTCTATGGGTCGAGGGAAAGGGGGAGATTTGTGATACATCCTGTCCTTGTTCCTTTAAATCACATCATGAGGCACTGAAAAGATTTTGCAATGTTTGACGGAAGATGGTTTGAGCAAAGGCAGGGTTAGGCTCCCTAATCGGGTTTGGTTATATATATATATATATATATTCACTTTTAGTTTTTATGTGCGATTTTTTTAAATTGTTATAACTCTAGGCACTGTATGTGGGCGACTAGCTGACTACATGGTGCCTTTCTGGATGAGGCTCTTGAAGATGGTGAGCATCCCTTTAGCAATCAAGCTTAGGTATCAGCAGGCTCTCTTCATTAAAATGCCTTTTATGTGTATGCTGAGACTTCTTTATTTTTCTCCCTTTTTTGTGTTTCTCAATGATATGGTCCGTAGTTGTAGATATACGTGTGAAACTATCATGAGCTTTTGATTGTACTAGCTAAATAAATTTTTAGTAATTATGATGTTGATGAAGATAGAAGTTTTTCTGTAAACTCATGAGCTAGTAGTGAACATCGGAAAAGCTCCAACTGAAATGTGGTTGATGGATGACACTTTTGATGATACTTTGTGGGCAATATCTGTAGTAAACAAAGTTCAATGCAATGCAGTTAGCATTTATGAGTTCAACTTGAGTCTGCCAACTTACATTGCCCTTAGTTGCAATATAACATTTTTGCTTCTTCATGGGACAAAACTATAAACTATATAGAGTTGGTCTTCATTGTATTGCCTAGTGGCTTGAAACGTTAACTAAACATGCACTGAAAGTGTGGGATGTTACATGGCTTGTCGGAGATTCTTTAAAAAACTCTAATTTAGTCAAGTATTTTACTACTCTAAATGGTTAGATTGGCGAATTTTTTAAGCACCAGTCTTTCAAATCCCGCTTGATTTTGAAAATCCGAAGCTGAGAAAATCACAATCCTTTTGCTAATTAAACTATTGTCGTGAAGTTTAATGCAAAGCATGTGCCCCTTGTGATGTTCTCTTAGCTAATTACTTTCTTGTGATTATTATATTGAAAACAAGTGTGTTAAAAACTGAAAGTTTATTTTTGTTTTTTTTCCAGATACTTTTCCTATGAGCACTTCTATGTGATATACTGCAAATTCTGGGAGCTGGACACGGATCATGATTTTCTGATTGATAAGGAGAACCTTGTTAGATATGGAAATCATGCACTAACATATAGGATTGTCGAACGAATCTTTTCGCAGGTTGTCCTTATGTTTATTTGGCTTAATTTCAGCAGAAACAAAATGCCTTCCAGCTGGCTTTCAGATGATTCTGTTATCCTGGTTATTGTTATTGTTGTTTGTTGTATTTTTTGTTTGAAATTTCAAGTGAAATGAATATCCAGGTTCCTAGGAAGTTCACAAGCAAGGTAGAAGGAAAAATGGGATATGAAGACTTTGTCTATTTTATCCTTGCTGAAGAAGATAAATCATCTGTGCCTAGCCTTGAATACTGGTAACTTATGACTTTAACACCTTTACTTTATTATTAATTTAACTTTTTCAATGTGAATTCCCCCTTATGTCTTATTTTTTAAAGAAGTCTTTTTTATATTCTGTTTTCACGAAGCTCCATATTGAATTATCGCTCTTGTAGTCTTTCCCAGTTACTCATGGTTGACAACGTTAAAAGGAATATTCTTTACTACTGTTTGATTTACCTACCTCATAGTCCAGGTTTTCAACTGACTTTTTACTTTGTGATCTGCTTTTTACTTTATTTGTATTTTATAAGCTTGAAGATCAAGAACTAAAACCAGAGAGCCTAAAGTAACTGATGGAGAGTGGATCTTGCAGATGTAGGCAACCTTGAAGCACCTTGAAGGCTGAAGACGTCTTGAAACTGATGGATATAGAAAATTGGTGACATAGAAAAGTTGTAGTGGAGTTTAGGGTCCGCTTGAAGTTGATGGGTTTGCCAAGAAGAGAGAGTGGGCTGTTATGGTGTCAGGAAAGTTGTAGGGAAGTTGGGAGAGTGGTGGAGGGCTTGGATGTGGGTTGCTTAGGGTTTGGATGGATGGAACCTGAGAAGATCCCTTCAGGGTTTATGTTAAGGAGGGTAAGGTTTCGGTATGTAAAGAGGGTCTTGGATTATTAGGGAGGTTACGGGATGTTTATGGATGCTTTATGGTTTTGGGGAGGTGTCAGGGTATGTTGGAGGCTAGGGATTGAGAAAAAAAAGAAAAAAAAAAGAAAAAAACTGAGAGATCTTTATCCACAGTAGTTTCCATCTTCCTCTCATTCTATCTCATCATCTTATAAATAATTTTAAATTTCTACATCTTTCATCCTACCCTCTTTATCAATTAACTTTAAATTCAATATAATTTAAAATAAAATAACAAATTGTAACACAACTAAGTGATTACGAATTAGAAACTACTTCAAATTTAGCATCCCTTTGATCTGTTTCAATGTTAGCACTCATATCTTCATTCTCATTATTATTAAAAGTTATTCCTTCATATGCATAGTTAAATTTTATCTTGTTTTTTTGGAGTTATTCATTCATCATCAAAAAAGTATATCATTAACAATCAAATGAACCATGCTATCACTACCATTTCTGCATGTCTTTCTTTTAATTTTTTATTAAACATAACATAACTAAAATTGTCATTTGGTAGTGTAGCTAATTGATTCCTTCTCTTCAGATATAATTGGTTGAATAAGATCTAAACATGCTCGCTGCAATGTAAGTCATGTCCAAATTGTGCCCACCAATAGTCTAGAATAAGATGAAAATAGAATTATTAATATTTATTATGATAGGAAGCTTATATATTAGTCATGAACTTTTAGATTTAAAATTATAGGTGAATATAAATACTAAATAAGCTTGCTTAAGCTCCTCTAAATCGAAACATTTAATTCTTCAAATGAAAATCGTGAAATTGATCATTAGCTTTAAGATAGTCAGGCTCAAGAAAAACTCTTTTTATGCATGCATTCAAACCAATTTTAACATCCTTATTCACATGTAAGACTGAATCAATAAAATTTGGGGTTCAAGTAATATGTAGCAGTACGCAAATGTGATGTTGATAATTCCATTTTTTATGAGTAATTTTTCATATATCTTTATAAGCTGCTTGTCCTCTTTAACCTCTTGTTAGTTTCTCCTTTACTTTATTTATAACTTTATAGATAATCCCATAGTCGAATTCCTCTCACCATCCACCATTTGTAGTATTTTTATTAAAGGTCCCGTGAACTTCAAAACTTAATTAACTCTACATCAACAAGAATCATCTTTCATAATAATCTTCTTGATTTTCTTTCCTTTTGATCTTTTTTAACCAAGAATTTTTAATCCATTATTCAGAAGAAAAAATAGTCTTATAAGGTGGCTGTAAACTCTTAAATTATTAATATATATTCATTCATCATGAAAAAGTATATCATTAACAATCAAATGAACCATTCTATGCATGGTCATGTAAGTCTTGGTATATCCTGTAGGGTTTAGGGTTTAGGGATTAGGGTTTTAGGGTTTAGGGTTTAAGGTTTAGGGTTGTGAATTTTCTCATCAACTTTAATACCCAATAATTGTTGTAAATAAATTAGCATATATATTTTTTTAATTTTGGCCAAAATAGATTTATGTTGTGGAAATTATCTCAACAATTCAACTATTAAATTAATATAATGTGCACCACATGAAGGATAATAAATGTTTTTTTTCCCATTAGCATTTTCCCTACATCTTTATAACACTAAGATTATCTATAATGTTGAGCAGTTAAGCTTTCTTCTGCTCAATAATCTTATCAAGCATTTTAATTAGCGATTGTTTATTATCTATAAAGACTAATACATCAACCTATTCCGTAAAGTAGTCTCATAGAGGTTTGTTAGAAAACAAATTTATAATACTTTTTTGTATAATATTTGGCAATCTGACATTATACTAGATACTCTTTAAATCCACTTCTTTTTCATTCATCAACCATTCTTGTCATTGTTCTATTCGCCTCATCTAAAATTCATGTTTGTAGCTCACAAATGGCAGAAAAATCTAATCCTCACTTGTATTTCTCAATAGAGCAAAACCTATTGATCCACAAAGGACTCTTAACTACATTAAATGGAATTCAACTCTCATAAAAATAATTTATAATATCTAAACATTCCTTGTTTTTGTGTTCTTTTGTCGAGACTAGAGAAGGATATTCTTGAAAAATCATTATTCTTATATTTATCCAATTTTAGAGCAAATATATCCATTAGTACTCAAGCTCTTTTTTCATAAGAGAAAAAATAAATTTCACTTTTGGACTAATCTTGTTGGGAACTGAAGTAAGCTTATACCTACTATTTCTCCACATTTCTTTGAGTTGCTTTTGTTGAGTTGGTGTAATTTTCTTCTATAATCTATGCATTCTTTTAACTTACTTCTAGCACTTTCTCATAAGGTTCAACATTTTGATTTGTGCAAGCTTAAGTGATTAACCTCTTAGCAATTCTTTAAAGGGAAATTTACATACGTATCATGCAAAAAAATTTATGGATTTACGTATCTCACACCTAAACTTTCATATTTACATGCATGTAGTCAACCCGACTTAATGGGATAAAGGCTCGTTGTTGTTGTATTAAAAAGTTTAGTAAGCAAAATAATTTCAAATCACCTAAATGTTTTCACACTTCTATCGGGATACTATCAGATCCTATTGATTTTCCACTTTTTATTTTCTTTAAAGATTTCTCAACTTTCTTTTTGCTAGTGTGACAATTGAAAAAAAAAATTAATGATAATAAGATCACGAGAGTTGATCATATTTTCAAAATCTTGATTGAAAAGCTTATCAAAATATCTCAACTACTTATATGTCGAATATCCTCATCCAAGAAAATCACTTTTTAATTTTTATCTTTAGTACACTTAAATTAATACTTTACTTTTCTTATCTTTTATCTTTCACTATCTTTAATATCTAATCTTTTATTAGGATCACTAAAATCAAAGTTCTTAGCATGAAAGATTGTTCTTTTGGACTCCTTATGATTCGATCCACCTTATTCTCTATGGTCCACCTTATATTTTTTTAATTGTCTAAGCATTTACATTTAAACAATTTTTTTAATAAAATTTCTTATATTTTATATTTTAATGCACATTATTATTCCACCACCAATTATTTATAAAACAACAACAACAAAGCCTTAATCCCACTAAAGTGGGGTCGACTACATGAATCATTTTTCTCCATTGCGTCCTATTTAGTGTCAGATTTTCATTTAATTCTAATAAATTAAGATCATTTTTTATGCAATAAGCCCAAGTCTTCCTAGGTCTACATCTGCCTTTCTTAACATAAGTTGAATCTAAAACATCTACTCTCCTAATCGGATCATCGTGTGGTCGACGTTTAATGTGACCAAACCATCTAAGGCGACTCTCTCTAATTTTATCCATCACCGGTGCAACACCGCACTCTATTACGGATATATTCATTTCGCATTTTGTCTCTAAGTGTAAAACCACTCATCTACCTAATCATTCTCATCTCGGCAACACTTAATTCTCTTTTAAAGGCGTACATTCAGCACCATAGAGCATTGCAGGTCTCACCACCATCTCATAAAATTTTCCTTTCAGTATAAGCGGTACTTTTCTTTCACACAATAGGCTGGACGTATTCCTCCACTTCAACTAGCCAACCTGAATTCTACTATTAACATCCCCATCTATATCACCATCACGTTGAACAACGGATCCGAGATATCTAAATTGTTCACACCTTTTAATAATTTGATCACCCCACGTTACACTTCTGTCACTAGAGGTACTATTATAAAATTACATTCCATGTATTCAGTTTTAATTCTACTCAAACGAAGACCTTTAGACTCCGATGTAGACCTCCATAATTCAAGTTTTTCTTGTGCTTTTTCTCTCGTTTTATCCACGAGGAGGATATCATCAGCAAAAAGCATACACCAAGTTACATCTTCTTGTAAATGTCCAGTTAAGACCATCCATAAATAAAGCAAAAAGATATGGGCTTAAAGCCGAATTCTGATGTAAACCAATAGAAATAATAAAATATTTGGTCAATCCTCCTTCAGTTCGAACACATGTAACAACTCTGTTATACATATCTTTAATGACTTGAATATAAGTCATATTAACACCTTTCTTCTCAAGGACTCTCCAAAGAACATCTCTAGGAACCTTATCATAAGCTTTTTCTAAATAAATAAAAATCAAATGTAGATCCTCCTTATTATCTCTGCACTTCTCTATCAAACCTCTCAATAAATGTATAGCTTCCATAGTAGACCTGCCCGACATAAATCCAAATTGATTATGGGAAATCTTGGTAATACGTCTTAACCTATATTCAATTACCCTCTCCCATAATTTTAAAGTATGACACATCAATTTAATTCTTCTATAATTTGCACACTCTTGTGCATCCCTCTTTATTCTTAATAATGGGGACCAAAATACTCGTTCTCCACTCTTCAGACATCTTTTTAGTTTTTAAAATAATATTAAAAAGTTTAGTAAGCCAAGAAACTCCAAAATCACCTAAACACTTCCACACTTCAATTGGGATATCATCAGGTCCAACAGACTTTCCAACCTTAGTTTTTCTTTAAAGCCTCCTCAACTTCTTTTCTACTAGTGCGGCGGTAAAAGTGAAACATTTTATTATTAATAACGATATTAAGATCACTAAGGTCAATCGTATTTTCAGAATCTTCATTAAAAATTTTATCAGAATAACTCACCTAACTATATTGAATATCTTTTTCTAAGAATAACACTTTTATTTTCATCTTTAATGCACTTTACTTGAGTTAAATCTTTACTTTTCTTTTCTTTTAGTTTGACTAGTTTATACATATAATTTTTACCCTATTTAGTATCTAACTTGTTATAAAGATCACTAAAAGCAGAATTTTTAGCGTCACAGATTATTCTTTTATACTCCGCGGGTCGTTTTATATTTTTCTCAGTTTTCTTCGTTTTTACATTTAAACTAATTTTTATAACATAACTTTTTATATTTTATCTTTTCTTGCACATTATTATTCCACCACATACTATTTTTATATATACAAACTTTTTCTTTTGATGCTCCAAGTATATCTTTTGTCACTTGTTTTATAGTATTTGTTACTTTATCCCACATAACATTTACTTCTTCATGAACATCCCAAATATTTAAATCTTGAGTTTTACTCATAAAAATAATTTTATTTGCTTCTTTTAGGTACCCTCATCTAATTTACGATGTTGAATCCTAGTATTCTTTATCTTACAACTCTTTATTCTAAAATCTAGAACTAATAATCGATGTTGGGTACTTAATTTCTCACTTGGAATGACCTTATAATCCTTACAATATCAATGATCTTTTATTCTCATAAGAAAATAATCAATTTGTGTTTTATTAGACCAATTCTTATAAGTAATAAGATGCTCATCTCTTTTCTTGAATATAGTATTAGTAATAATCAAATCACACGCCAAAGCAAAATCTAATATGACTCTACTTTCTTCATTAATCGATCCATAACTGTAGCCACCATGAATATTTTTGAAATCTTCTACCACTACCGACATGTCCATTTAAATCTCCTCCAATAAAAATTCTTTCTTCAAGAGGTATCAAGTGTATTAAGTCTTCTAAAACATTCTAGAATTTATCTTTAAAGCCTATATCTAAACTTACTTGAGGAGCATAAACACTTATAATATTAAAAATCTTAATACCAATAATAATCATAAGTGCTATAATTCTATCTCTAACTCTATTAAATTTTACTACATTATCTTTCAAACTCTTATCTATAATTACATTTAAACCATTTCTAGTGCGACTCTTACCCGAATACCATAGTTTAAAATCTAAGTTATCAATCTCTTTAGCTTTTTTTCCAACCCATTTAGTTTCTTTAATACATACGATATTTATTTTTCTATGAATCATAAAATCAACTAATTCCATTAATTTACCATGGAGAGTACATATATTCCAATATCTTATCCTAATATTAGTATTATGGACAACTTCTTTACCCGCATTTGTCCGTAATGTGGGAACCCTTGCTTATTTGACACTACACCCGTGCGTCGGTGTAGCGGCCCTTGCACACTTTCCACTGCATCAAGCCATATAGCGTGTCACTTATAGGGCACGCCCTAACTCTTACGCAATGATCAAAAGGATTCATGTCATGATTTTTTTTTCGACATGTTTTATGCTGGCTGTCGACTACCTAACGCAACCCTCCACTTTTCACATCTGGGCTCGGGACTGACAGTGACAGTGTTCACCACCAACTATTTATATTTATAAAAAAATTTTCTTTTGATTCTCAAGGCATATTTTTTGCTACTTGTTTAATAGTTCTTATTGTTTTATACCACATAACATTAAATTTTTCATGAATATCCTAAATCTTAAGATATTGAAGTTTACTCATAAAAATAATTTTATTTATCTTTTAAGTGCCCTAATCTAATTCTATGATAATATTTCATTATATTTTTTATTTTTCAACACTTCAACTTAAAATTCAAAATTAATAATCGATGTTGCGTACTTAATTTTCATCTGTAATGACCTTATAATTTTTACAATCTCGACGATTACTTTTTTCTCATAAGAAAATAATCAATTTATGTTTTATTAGATCCATGAGTGATAATATGCTCATCTATTTTCTTAAATAAAATATTAGCAATAACAAAATCATAAATTAAAATAAAATCTAATATGACTTTACCTTCTTCATTAATCACTCTAAAACCGTATCCACTATGAGTATTTCTAAAATATTCTACCACTACTAAAATATTTATTTAAATACCCTTTCATAAAAATTTTTTCTTCAAGAGGTATCATTTGTAATAATTCTTCTAGGTCATTTCAATTTTTTTTTTGAGCATTTATTTGAATTCATTGAGGAACACAAGCACTTATAATATTAAGTATTTTAGTATCAATAATAATCATTAGGGCTATAATTCTATCTCCAATTCTATTAGTTCGTACAACATTATTTTTTAAATTCTTATCTATAATTACACTTTCGCCATCTCTAGTACAAATTTTAACTGAATACCAAAGTTTAACGTAATAATGTCCTTAGCCTTTTCTCCAACCCATTAAGTTTCTTGAATGCATGATATATTTATTTTCCTATGAGTCATAATATTTATTAATTTCATTAATTTACTTCTTATCTATAATTACACTTTCGCCATCTCTAGTACAAATTTTAACTGAATACCAAAGTTTAACGTAATAATGTCCTTAGCCTTTTCTCCAACCCATTAAGTTTCTTGAATGCATGATATATTTATTTTCCTATGAGTCATAATATCTATTAATTTCATTAATTTACTTGTGAGAGTGTCTATATTCCAAGATTCGTTTATGATATTAGTTTCCGCATCCGTCCATAACGTGAGAACCCTTATTTAACACTATACTTGGGTGTCTATGCAGCAACCTTTGCATAGTTTTCATTTTATTCATGTCATATAACAAGTCTCTTTTAGGGGATGCTCTAGCATTTACAGAATGATTTAAATGATTCATATCATGATTTTCAATAAAAAATTTATCTTGGCTGCCAAATATCAAAGACAACCCTCTATTTTTCACATCCAGAACTTGAGCCCTGACAATGATAATGTTTAGTACTTATAAACTGAAGGCTTTATTTGGCATGACTTTTGCTGTTCTACTTTTATTGTCTAAGCTTTTCAAATCTGCATTCTTAGCTATAATTTCAAACAAAGTTATTTTTTTAAGCAAATATAAGAAAAGTAGGGAAAAAGTTGCTCTGTTTCTCCATTTAAACAGAATGCCTTTTTATGACTTTTTCTGGAAAAAGGCATGTGTAATATCTAAACGAAATGAAACTGAAGCTATGAATACAGTAGTGAGACTTGAACAATGGTAAGTATCAAAAGAATAATTTGGTTTATTCTAAAAAGATCCACTATAGAGGAGATTTTGGTGCTTACAAAATGATATGAAAGTATGGATAGCTAAGAAAAAATCTTCTCATTTAATTTGATATGATATTCAATTTTAATGAATACGATATTATGAGCTATTCATCAATACTGAAGATTAGTAATACCTAGCACGTGATAAGTTTAGGTACTTCAAATTTATTATATAGATAATTTAGCATATAATTGAGGATGTAACTATTAAAACTAACATTGGGTGCGAAAATTGAAGAATGCCTTAAGAGCACTATCATTGACAAACGGGAGATTTTATAAACTTGTCATTCGGTCGCCTTTTAATGCATGTATCCTAGTGTTAAGTGGGAAAGATGTCTCTGGTGGCCAAGTGAAAGGTGATGTTAAGATTAATCTAAGAAGTGAGTTGAAGGCGCGCTAAGAAGGGCAATTGAGTGTGCAGTTGGCACTTTTAAAATTCTTTTCGGAAATTTCAAATCTCTAACGTGAAAATATTAATGGAAGCAAGTGAATTGATTGGGTAATGTGCACTTCAAAATTTTCTTTTAGAATTATCACAAGTAATTCCCTCACATGACTAAACTAATGGAAACTAACATGCAATCTAATGCTGTGAATGCTAAAGCTGATGTGAAGCAAAACAACTAGATCTAATGCACTCACAAACTATATTATTGTTGGTGAAATGATTTACTTCATTTGAATAAGCTAATACAATGAGTGTATATTAAACCACCCAAAACTCAAAAATATTAGGTTGCACACTAGTTCAGTCTATATAAGAAACAACGCAAATGAGCATATGTTGTTCATTTAAAAGTTGGCAAAATGTATGAGCTTTGACGATCGAGCACATGGTAAATGTTTCGCTCAACTAGGCTTTTTATGCCACTCAATTTGCCACAACTAAAGATGCAAATATGCTATATATAAACTTTTGAGCACAAATAGAGAAGTAAACTAAAGCATAATGTAATGTTGATTTAATATAAATGCCAATTGCAAGCAATTAAAACTCAAAACACAAATGAGATAAGTTAGCACTATAACAATTGTAGCATCCTACAAATAAATTTTCAAACTTAACTAATGGAAATCTTACTTGTAAGTGAATGAAAATAAAACCAATCTATATGGCTATTAAGAACACTTCGATATTCATTTGGTTTGGCCCCTCCAAAGCTTGCATTCACACTTGGCCAACATTTCACTAATTCCCACTAAGCGGAATTTTATCTTGAAACTCCTTAATAGCAAAGAATGTCAAGACCAACACACTTTTTGGAGCAAGTACAACCCTCTAATATCAAGTATTCAATCCCTTTTATTAGAATTTATGCTAAGCAATGGTTATGGAACTTTGGAGCTGACTTGAACACTTCACCTTTGACTCTCACACAATCCCAAAAAATGGTTGTGGTTATACCATATTCTTCTAAATGAAAGTTATGATGACTAGATGTAAAATAAAAAAAAAAAAAACAAAAAAAATAATAATAACTTGGGTTTTTAGATAAAGAAGGGAGGGAGTTTGGGAAGGAATACACAAAGTTAATCCGAAGATTTAGATAGATAAAAGCGGGAAGGAGGGAGGGTATAATGCATGAGATAGTCACTAAGGTGATGTACATATTTGGGAGTTGAGAAGCAACGAGGCTAATGTGTGAAAGTGTGCAACAACCCACCCATTAATTTCTGCATGTGCTTGTGACAACTCTCAAGGGACATCAAAATAAATTAGATGTTGGCAACATCAACCTCTACTAAAAAAAAAAACATCAGTCTCAATTATTTCATGAGCACTTGTGACACGGGGTTTTCCTCCAAAAGTTGAATTGGTTTGATCCGTACTGGTTCGGTTGAGAGAAAGGGCTGAATTGGCCCCTCCTCCTCTCTTTTCATTTGGTGGACAATTTATTGCTTTCTTATTTTCATTCCCTCCCATCCGACTTCTATTTATTTTTTTTGGGTCTTAGGAAAAGATTTAAAATAATAATGGAGAATAAAATATAATTATGATTTTTAATTTTAGGAAGTGATTAAAATATGAAATACTCTAAAATAAGAAAGGATTTTTAAATGAGAAGGGAGAATAAAAATTAGATTTCAGTTATAGGAAATGTTTTAAAATAGGAAGGTGCTAGGAAGGAAGATAAGAAAGGAGAAAAGGAAGCAAAAAAGAAAGGAGAAAAAAGGGAAAGGAGGGAACATGGAAAGGAGGGAAGAGGAAGGAGGGGCAGCAGTTTCCCTCCCTTGAGGACCGATCGGTCCTCCCCCGAGCCCCGTGTTAGTCTCCCGGGGTTGGGGAGCTTCGACCTATGATGCGGGGCTCGGGGAGCTTCGACCTATGATGCGGGGCTCGGGGAGCTTTGACGTCATAGGTCGAAGCTTCGGTTTCGTTGTCAGCCACCCCTGGAGCCCACCGGCGACTGCACTGTCGACGAAAATATTTGAGGAGCTTTTCCCACTCGCGAGCATACCTCCCTATCGATTCGTTCTGATTTGGCGTAGTCCGAGTTGCAGGTACACAATGACGTAGGTGCTCCCGAGCCAAATTTTAAAAATATGTTATATGCATCTCGTCTATGGCAAGTTGGGCCTGAACGAGATTGAGGATTTGCAAGAGTTTGGTTGATGGGTGATTCTTATTATCTTCCGAGTCTTCTCTTTGACTCTTCAAGTTTTTGAGAACTGACATCTTCTGTTGTGTTTCATGAACAAGGGCTGAAAGTGTAGCTGCCTATGATGTTGTTAGTTGATTGTTATCCACTGAAATTTTAAATTCTGACATCTTCTGGTCTGGTGATCTATACATGTTCCAACAAAAAGTTCTCTATCTTCAAGGAGAGCAGGAATCACAATCTCATCAAATGTCACATTTTTTTTTAATCACGTAGAGAAAAGACATTGGATGTATCCACGAATAAGGGATTTCCATGGGGGAAGATGTTATTGAATGTTTGAACTGCTCTTTAATGTCTGCAATGTCTTTACCTAACTATTCAATGATGCTCTACTCGGTGAAGTAGATCATTTCCTTGGTTGTTCATTCTACTTCAACATGTTCAAATCCATTGCACTTGCCACATTTTCCGGCTGTGACAGACTTGTGGATTGGTTTCCCTGGATAGTAGCCTAGGGTGTCGCTTGATGCTGCGGTCTCTTCACTTCGGAATCAATTAGCTGCAATTTTTGACAGTAGTAAGTTGGTAGAAACTGGTGTTGTGTTTGCCGCCACATCTTCATATTTTTTTTCGTTCTCCCTTCATCATTCTAGGTCACGGTTGAGGGTAATCTCCTACTAGAATTGCTATTCAATATCAATAAGCCTCCGTTGAAGATGGCGGAGTTCTCGCTTTACCTCATCCCGGGTAGCCTCGGGCATAGATCTCCTTAGCGGCATGGTAGACCATTCAGGATGGATGGATAGAAAAGAAGGAACAAAGAAAAAAGAGAGAAAAAAGTTAAGCAAAAGAAAGAAAAAACTTTAGTAGTCGTTTTAGAAGGTAGTGACCTCGAACCGGTTTAATTGAGAGAAGGAATTGAACTGGCCCCTCCCTTTTTTCATTAGGAGGGAAATTTCCCACCACTTTATTTTCATTTTTCGCCCATCCCAGTTCTATATATATGTGTTTTTCGGTCTTAGGGTTGCAGCTTAAGTTATTTTTGAATTTAGAATTGTGAGGGTAACCACTGACATCCAGTTTTCCCTTTCAAGGGTTGAATCCAAAGGCAAGGACGTGCTCCAACTGTCCCTTGTTTTAGGTGGTGACTGTCTCCAAAGGTCTGAGTGGTGCTCGAGCTATACTTCTATCTTGATGAGACATTTACCTTACTGTACGTCTGTTTTCCTTCTATCGTTCCATCATTCCAGCCACTACCGCTCCTTCCATCCCACTGTGAATCACCGGCCTGCCCTCATCCAGCCACCGCAGCCCTTCCTCTTTCCCCGTATTTGTCCAACATTCATCCAACCACCGCAGCCTGCCTGCTCTTCCCCCACAACAGTGCAACACTCTTCCCAAGCATCGCAGACCTCTTGCTCTTCCCAGTGGCTGTCCAACACTCCCCTGATCATCACAGCCCTCTCCTGTTGTTGCCACCGCAGCCCTCTCATGCCACCACCTCGCAGTCTCTGTCCTCATCTTCTCCCACAGATATCTTTTATTATTTATGTATTTTGTGTTTTTTTGTCGGTATTTCCTGCTTTTCAAGTTTCATGTTTCTAAGCTCTTTCATCTGCAATAATATTGTGTTTCTTTTGTGGTTTGGGCTTTCTCTTCTGGTATCAACTTAGCATGCAACATGTAAACCAAAAATGCTTGTTCTAGTCGGAAGAAAAATCAATGGTATCGAGTATTACTATCCTTGCTTGAATGTTGAAATGAATAGCAACTCCTACTAATTAAAAAATTTAATTAGGTAATTTGGTAAAATGGTTATTTTGCAATATGAGCGAATTCAATGAACCTATATATGATTTTGAAAATGTTGATATTTTTTAGATGTAATTTTGTTTATAATTTATATTATTATGTATTTATTGAAAATTTTGATAGAAATGATTTTGAAAAATATGTGACCTAAATTTTGGTTGAAATGAAACTAAATTTCCTTGAAATACATGCCATCAGGATTTAAATATATTTTGGGACATAAACTTTTTTTATTGCATTATTAGGTATTTTAAAATGGATTTTGATTGTTGTGTGCAAAAAGCCAATTTGTGAATTATCATCCTATGGCTTTTATGCTCTCAAAAGTTTTTAAATTCATTTTTTAGACTTATGTTAATTATCTTTTGAGGCTTTGTTAATGTTCTACCTGAATCCAATGTTAAGAAAAGCTATTGACACTTCAAACATATATTAAAACAACCTTGGAGTTCTTATGAATCTAACGGTATGCATTTGAGTTTTCTTGTAATGGTTACTTTGATATTCATCTTCGATGTAGACTATGCTCCTTTTGGTTAATTAGCATTAAAATTTTTCTACATAATTGCTATGTATTGAATACTTTGTAAAGAATACTTAGCAAACCATTAAACGACCAAACAAGATTTATTATCAGCAAATCAAATATTGTAATATGCATGTGTGTGCTCAAAGAAAAGGATTCCAACCTCATAACTTCTAAATGAATTTGAGTATTCCACAGCTTTTATATGCTTTAACAGCTTTCTTTGGATTTCCATAAGGTTCCCAGAAATATCCAAAAGCTTGGAAGAATATTCATGACCAAGTTGATCAACTCAATTCTTATTCATGACTGGAACTTTGGTTGGGCTCTAAAAAGCGAATAAAAATTTTAATATCCTAAAAACAAGCATTAAATGTATATCCATGGAGAATGTTAAACAATTAGCCTTACTTCCTAGCTTGACCATCCACAGTAATAAAGATTAAATGATTTTGAATTTCATTTTATAATTTTTAGTGATTGGTTATCTATTTTTGTTTGTTTAGTTCCTATTTTTAAATTAATTTAAAATTTGAATTTTTTCTTGAAATTTATTTCAATCGCTATTTAAGGAGATCATTGTAGTATTTGATAAAATTTGATTTTTTGATACTACACCTTTTCCTTCTCTTTTCCTACTCTGATCGATCCTCCACTAGTCTAGAACTGGAGCCATTTCTACTTTTTCTCTTATCTCTACCAGGCCCATTGATTTTCTCTTCTAAGGAGGGCAGTCTGAGTCTCTTTTCTTGTTTCCTCATTCAAGTCTCTACCAAATAGTAATCTCTAATCCTATCCTAATCTAAAGATCAAGATGGTCGTGAAGGATATATTAGGGACCTTTTGAACGCTTTTATCCGGATGAGTTACATGAACTTGGTGACTTTTACCCTTATTAGCTCATATCAAATGAATATTAATTCGTGCTTGCTGATCTCTAGTACACTTGTATCAATCTGTTCACATTGGCCATTCATATCTAATTGACATCAAACTATTTGAATAATTATGCAGTTTGATTGCAACCTAATAATCTTGAAGGTGATTAAATGATTGACACACCTTTATTTTCTAAATCCTATACTGTAATTAGGTTACACAACACTACCATTAAACACCCAAAGATTTCTCCAACTATTGATACCATCTACTTGGAAAGATTGGACACCAAACTCAGTTGGGTGGATTTGGATCAAAGTTGGAGTTGTGGTGATGTTAAGAGTGAGATGATTTAGAAATAGTGGGAATATTGGAAGTAGCATTTATTGAATATAGGACAGTGTTAGGTGGTTTGACCATGTGCAAGCGTAGAAAGTGCTCCCATTAGACAGTTAAAATTAAATAAGTTTTGCAAAAAGAAGTTACACAAATGATATAACTTCTCATGCAACATTTAGTGGGATCTGAATGAATGTTTCATGAAGCCAATCCTTAAATAGATGGATAAGGTTAAAGATAAGGATGATGATAGCAGTGACTAAGCATTTGATCTGCTAGTAATTTGAAATCTGGACTTTTTAGGGTAGTTGAATAGTTACTGTGTGGATAGACGTTAAATATCTGTCATCTATTATTTCTAATGAACACTATGAAAATGCTTGTGATCTTGAGGATGATTTTCTTCAGTTAAGCTATTATTTTTCGTTCTGCTTACCAGGTTCAAGTGCATAGATTTGGATGGAAATGGCATTCTTACACCTAATGAGATGCAATTCTTCTACGATGAGCAGCTGCATCGCATGGAATGCATGGCACAGGAACCTGTGCTATTTGAGGATATTTTATGTCAGATGGTTGACATGATTGCTCCAGAGGTTACTTTCTCCTAGATATTAAACCCAATTGCAATCATCCTGATTTTTTTCTTTTCTTCTGAATGACATCCTAATATTTGTCAAAAATCAACTTTGCGGTCCCTGAGAAAGAAACTTGTGTGCAGAATGAGAGTTACTTAACTCTTCGAGATTTGAAAGGATGCAAACTCTCTGGAAACATTTTTAATATTCTCTTCAATCTTAACAAGTTCATGGCATTCGAAACTCGCGATCCATTTCTTATTCGGCAGGTAAATTTCTTATGTGCTGTTTTTGAGACTTTTTAATCCAAAATCAGAAACTGGGATTCTGATCCCTTTTGCTTTTCATGTAAACAAAAATTTTCATTTGTTCAATGTTTTTGGCAGGAGCGTGAAAATCCAACATTGACAGAGTGGGATCGCTTTGCCCATAGAGAATATATTAGGTTATCCATGGAGGAAGAAGGAGAAGATGCATCAATTGGCAGTGGAGATGTCTGGGATGAATCTGCTGAGGCTCCTTTTTGATTCTGAAGTGAGGAGCACTTCTAATTTTTTTGCATGCATTTATTTTCTTAGTGGATATTTTATTTTTGGATATATGCTGTGAAATTTGTTTGCAGGGGTTTTATATATGAGAGAAAACAATTATATTATGACACGGAGTATGGTCCACTTTTTTCCAAGACAATCATGATAGATGTAATTTCAATCACATGTTTACTTTTCCCCTTCTTACAACAAAACTCTGCAATGGTTAACATGTGAATGATCGTTATTAACATTGGTCCCTTTTATTGAAGCTCTTTAAAATTACCAGTAGAAATAAAAATCGAAGCTAAGAGCCTAAGATAGTGTAACCCTGATACTATGAAATGTCATGTGATATCATGTGTGTAGGTTCAAGTAGATTAATATTTATTTATGCTTAGTACCACATATTCTGTTGGCTATGCAGTGAGAAATCTTCTTTGTTAAGACATTTCATGGGTCTACGATACTTTTCTCAGTATAAGTGGGAAAATTTCTCCTATGGACAAAATTGGACATATGCATTCTTGTATGAGGAAAGCTGCTGTAGTCACTAATAGTTGAAGGGATGTGGTCTTTCAATATCTAGAGGAGTTATTCCACCTTCTTTTAAATTGCCGATGTTTTAAAATTTTCCCTATGAAGCATATGCTTTAGTGTTTGTGTGATGAAGCACACTAATCTATTAAAGTATTATTAGATTAGGATAAGTTAGAAGTGTCATCATGCCCCATCGCATGACCTGCAGAGCTGAATATAATGGAGGGTCACTTTTCTCTCCTAGCCCCATTCTATAAAACAATTTATTCATCAACTTCTGGATTAGCTTAAGGTATTCCTTCTTTAAGTAGATGCGTTAGTGTGCTCCTTGGTCAGGGTGAGATCATACATACTTTATGGTTAATTTTCAATATGCATTTGTTCGTGAACCCATCTGGTGAACCCATGCGCTTTTCAAACAAAGCTATACTAGCGTGATGTCTTCACCCCTACAAAATAAACGAGGTTGCATTTATTTTGTAGGCCTATATGTATGCACTAAAAAGATGGTCTGGTATCTTAGGCAGTACAATAGCTTTTTGGCCAAACAAACCCAAAAGATTAGCTTCATCTTATTTGTTTAGCATCCATTTTTCAGCTAAGCAACTCGCATTAATGTATTTAATTTGATTGAAACATTGATGTAACTTATTTGGCTTTTTTTCTTCACCCTAAAATTCAGTTATTTTTATTTTTCTTATACTAATACGATGATAGTAATCAACTATTGCTGAAATACCTTGATCACAGAAGATGCACTTTAGTAGCTAATTTAATACCTTTCTTCCTTTCTTTTCTTAAGGGGCATAAAGCAAGGCATTAACTCCCCAATACTTTTCATAACTGGTTTATCAATCTGATGATGTGCTCGATATGCAGGTTTTTTTGGCAAAGCTACAAGTGGAATGCTTGGCCAAAGCTGCTCCAGAAATAGTTATTTCCATTGAATACTACCAACACTCTGGCTGCATTAATTTCAGCCGACTATTGCATAGCACAGATTCTTACTGCCTTATTCACAACCTGTTGGTCCCTGAGTTCTTTCCCCCGCGCTGCCAAAGCATGTAAATGCAAGCTGCTTTCTGCATTCTATGACAAATAATTTATATATTGCTGCCAAAAAGAAAGGTAATAGAGAAACAGCCCATCTCTTATTCTTCATTTACAAACCTGGCTCTTCATTCAATGTAATGTTGACCATCAAATTTAGTGCGAACTTGAGAAGGGGTCCGTTTGCTCTTAAATCTTCTCTATTTAATCAGTCTGTAGAACAATTTGTGAAGCTCTTCACTGTTTAGTTTTCCGTTTTTTTTCCCTTCTAGAGTCTTGTGTTTGCTTTTGCATTCCTTCCTTCCTCTGGGTTACATATACATTGTTCTTGAGATATTTTATTGCATTTCATTATTTCATTTATGTTATATAATGGAAAAGAAGTGGAAAGTATTTGCAGATAGTATGCATTTCAAAAGTTTTTCTTATTTTTATTTTTTTATTTTTAATTAATTTGTCAAGTTTGCAATCATATGCTATTGTTATCACATTCATATGAAGTATCATTTCATTGGACTAAGAATGATGCAGGTGATAGCAGTAGAATGGGCAACTTTTTTTCTAAAATATTTCTATAGTGAAATTTCATTTTTTAAATATCAGCTGCGGCTAATATTTTTCTTTCTAGTTTTGTTCCTTGGAAAGCAGGAGCTAGTGCGTGATAATAGTGATGGACCTTCAGGCCAAAAGGTCTTATCGATTATAATTTGTTGGATGTAATAAAAATTTCAACACAAAATTAATACTTCACAAAGTTCTTAAAGCTAAGGGATTTTGCTGTTGACTGCCGTTGGTAGGGCTGTAAATGAGCTGAGCTGAGTATTTTATTTTTCGAACTTGATTTTGATATAATTATAAATTATTCATTTTTAGTTTGAGTTTGTTTTGAGCTTTCACACATTGTGTAAGTTTGATTTATTTAGTTTTTTTTTTTTTTTTTTTAATGTTTGAATTTGATTTCTACCTGAGTTGTTTATGACAAGTGAGGAGGATTTAGATTTTTATTTTAAAAAAAAATTAATAAGTAATTTTGTAATTCTAATTGCAATAAGTAAATTATCGACTGAGTTTTATAATATTTGAATTTTACTAATTATCTATATGATCCTGATTGGTAGAGGATTATATTACTTCAAATTTTGTAAGTGAGAATTAAATTGATGTTAAAAGTTATAAGCGCAATTATTTATATATTAATAAGTAAATAATAAAATGGTAATTTATATTATTGTTAGTAATTGCAGTGTGATCATAAAAAAATTAAAAATAAATTTATTACATATAAGATTATGAAATTCTACAATAAATTTTTTGTTGATTCTATTTGTGGATATATTTTTTTTTCTAAATTATAATTTACTTATTAATAAAATAAATATATAATTAATAATTAAATTAAATAAATTTTAACTACTGGTCTATTTAAAGAATATATAATATATATAATATGAATTTAAAATTGAGCTTTTAAACGGCAAACAAGTTTGTTTGTGAATATAAATGAACAAGTTTGATTTTGTTCATATTTTATTTGTTCAAGTTTCATGCTTTTAAAAAGTATTCAAATTTATTTATTTACTAATTCAGACAAAATTGAGTCAAGCTTAAATTCATCGAGTGCATTGGTTCATTTAGAACCCAAAAAAGTGATTATATTAAGGTGGTTCATTTAGTAGTGTTCATTTTTCTTCTATTTGATTACAGAGTTGAATATTTGTATGTATGTATGTATGTATGTATGTATGAATGATTTAAGATCAGAACTCATGAGCCACCCAATTTTGGTATCACCTCTATATAGCGGATAATTCGCCTTGAAAGGATTCAAACCCCCAATTTGAGGGGTCTTAAACTATCGAACAGATGTTTTACCAACAGGTCGATGATATCTCTCTCTCTCTCTCTCTCTCTCTCTCTCTCTCTCTATATATATATATATATATATATATATATATATATATATATATATATATATATATATATATATATAATTTTGGGATAGTTATATACAGATCAACCAAAAGATTACATTGATATTTACAAATTAATAATTCAACTAATTTTTTTGAGCTACCTCGTGCCAGGATTAAACTATTGAAAATTTGATAAAAATGAAAAGAATTGGTGGGGTTTTTGACATTTGAGTGAGAATTTGAAAAATGGAAAGCTTATGGTTTATTTATAGATAGCAAGTTTTGAGTACTTTGTATGTAATTGACGCTAAAATTTAACTGTGAAGTAACCTTATGGGAGTGTTTGGGAGCACAATTTTAACGGGATTTAGCAATGGACTTAACTCAAATTCAGCCAAACACAAATAAAAATGAAAGTGAAATCTAACTCGTCATTAATCCGAATGTATCCATGTTCTAACTCGTCATTAACCCGAATGTATCCATGTTCTGTCTGCAAATCCAGATTTATGAAATCTCACGGAGAGGTGGATTTGTCGGATTCATGTTATCGTTGCTTGCAACCTTCGTTCTCGTCACAAGTTCATCGGAAATATGGATTTCGTAAATCCTATTTAACATAAATTCATTTGTGCAGCTAAACACTCCATATGTATGACATTTGATGAGCATGTTTATTCTCATACTTGATAAATGTTTTAATTATTATATAATCAATGAAACTCACCTTTAAATACATTTCATGTTGCAGATGAATGGACATGAGATATTGAGTTTACATCTCAAAATTGAAGAAAATAAAACATGGTAGCTACAAATATAACGTGAGGAGGACATCCCTTCCCTATGAGACGAATCCGTCCTCCCTTATCCCACTAATTCACCAAATGTATAATCACTAATAAAAGTCAATTTTATTTTTTATGTGCACCATTGAATATCATTAAAACATATGAGTAACAAATTATTTAAAATTTATGAAAAATACATTAACTCTCAAGTTTTTTTGGGGCACTTAATGAAAAATAAAAATTTAACATACTTTTGTCCATCTGCATTCGACTCTATAAATAATCAAATCTAAACAATGACATACTCACCCAAGCTTGGGTCATTTATAGCCTGATGTGTTGGTGTCAATCTCTTGCTTCATTTATATATTGTAGTCTATAATTAAGGTCATGGACCAGCTCTATAAGAATGTTATTGGTTTTACAGTCACGCGATAGGCTCATTTGTTAAGGTTTGTGGAATCAAACTCCTAAGGTTGAATTAATTCTTTATTGCTTATTCCTTTCTTATTTGAGATCCTGGCTGAGCATCACTGGAGGGCTTTTTTCTGGGTGGTGACTTCTATGATTGTATATCGAACAAGTTCATTAAATACTATAAATGATGAAAATATTCCCAACCAATGAATCCTTATAATTAACCATTATCACCAACTTTTCTCTTTCAAATTTGGGAAATCTCCTCCTCCTAGAATAATACTAGGAGTTCTAATGTTTGGTGGGGAATTTCTGGATGGGTGGAGTAGTACTTATTCTATCATAAAATTTTATCTTAATGTCGTTCTAAAATGATTTCTCCTTCCACCTAATTAATCCTTGAGGATTGAAATGCACTTCCATGAGCAATTGGTACTATCCTTTGTGTAGTCATAAGTTGTTTATCTGTTATCTTTGCAACTCTAGTAAAGGCCTTCAATGAGGAGGCTTGACAAGTTGCCATTAATAAATAACCATACCTAGTATTTGGAATCCCCTTGAAATAAGTGAAATAATGGCTTTCTTTTAACTTTTTAACCTCTCATTTCTTATTGACCCTCACCCTTTTAAATTTTTTAATATTCTTCCCAAATTTTGATTAGGGACCCTTTATCTATTATGAAGGAGGTAAAACAACCTAAACTAATAGCATTTCTTTAGGTTATTGTTTGGGTGAAGCTTGAAGCAAGAATTATGATAACTAAGACTCAAATAAATAGCACCAATAGTGTATTTGTTTCAATGATAAGTTTTGAAATATTTGAATTCCAACTATAAAAAACTTTTAAAATAATATTATGCCAAAAAACATATTGGATAATACAAGTATTCTTTAAAAGAGCACTAACAAACTGTTGAAAATGTTATAGAGAGGAATTACTTAGTGCTTGGTTTATTTTAGATCAATTTAAAGAGGTTCAATGCTGATAGTACATGGGAAATCATCGATATTCAATATATATTGGTAATTATCCAAGTTTTGTTTGATATCCAAACTTGCTTCCTACACATTATAGATCACATGACTGTGTGCACGAAATAATCATGTCGTTCATTGAAATCTAAAAAGATGCTCTCTAAGTGATCTATGAAAATTAGAAATTGAAAATTGGTTCTAATAATCACAAAAAATAGAGTAAAGGAGAAATTTATGAAGCATCAATTATGAGCCATTGATATGTGAGCTATAGTGCCTCTCACGTGCAACAACATCTTCTAAGTTTTGAATAGTGGATGTTGTTGTGAATAGGATGAGCTTTCTTCAATATTATGTGGTCTCTTACATGATTATATGTACTCTGTCTCTTTACCCACGAAGATATAAAGAATGATTGAAGAGAAGTGAAATATGAGGCATCTTTATGGAAAATTGAGCTCTATCACACTATACGACTAATGTATTTTGATAATCTCATTGACTAATTATGGATAGTTTTTACCAAATCAATCTAATGGTATGATATGGATCAATAATATAAATTATATTTTTTAACATGGTTTATGTTGATTAGTTTAACCAAATATGTAGTATGATAGGAGTTATATAATAGAATTTGATTTATATAATATAATAATAATAGTATAATGCGATTATTTTATTTTGAAAGCAAGATTTCTTAATTTGGTTTCAATAATTTATTAATTTCCCACTATTAACTTATATTGATGTAAAAGCATAACTTCAATAACCCAAACACTAAAATCATCAAAGCCAAACACATATAAACTTACAACATATGTGAAAATAATGGATCGAAAAGGTATAAAGCACATAAGTAAGTGTAATAAAGGATGAACATGCACACATAATAACATACTCATGGAAAAAGGTTCAAGTAACTTACTCGTACTTTGGCTCTTAGTGTATACCTATCATAATTTAATGATTTATTAATATGCCAACAAATTCATTCTCAATATTTGTAAATTAAATATCTATGATGCCTTCAAATACATATCTTTAATAAAAGTGTGGTATATATCATTATGTATTAATCTAGAGTGTTATATATTCTTGATCCAAATAGCATTCATATTATCCTTATGTTAGGCATTGCATCCATTGAGATTCTAAAATCAAGAAATAACCATTTAATCCATAGGACTTAAGCAATTTAGTTTCTTCTAGTTTCATATTAACCTCAATAAAGGATGGAACAAAGAAATTTTTTTATTGGACATGATGCTAGTGATGCCCTATGAATTGAAGAGTTTTTATTGTACTCTTTCTATCAACCTTATAACCCAAGGTTTAAATATGAATATCTAATAATGTAAAACAAAGTAATATTTCTAGGATAATAAATTTCCAATGTGAAGGTGTTTATCATGCATCAAAATTTATACTTAATAACTATCTTATATGATTCTTTTGGATTAGCTTAAAAACTTGTACATAAATTGACATTGAATATGATGTTAAATATACTCAATGTAAGATATAGTGGTGATCGAATTATAACTTAATAATGTCTTGAATATTTGGACATGAGCTTATCTCCATCTTAGGACTCATCATTTAAAAAATATTAACATCATGAGTCTTGTATAGCTCTAAAAGTTATATCATTAATATATATTTTCTAAATTAAGTACTTTGTACAAATTTTCTAATTAATAAGTTCATTTCAATATATTCATTAGAAAAATAATTTTGATTCAAGAGTTTGTTAAATTTTGTATACCAAACCTTTGGAGCATTCTTTAATCTACAATGTTTTTTATCCTTGACTTGTAATTATGATCAAGAGGTTGAGTTTTAAAGCAAGGTAGCTACGTAACATATGCATTCCTTTTTATTAGATCTCTTAGATTTTTTATTTTTTTTTACATCCATTTGATGTATAACTTGAAGCCCTTGAAGCATATAAGTATAAGTATTAATCTAATAACATAAAAGCTATAAAATTGGTAAGGGATTTTTTTTAAGTCTGTTTATTTTATCTAATTAAATCTCTTTGTAACTAATCTTATTCCTCAAGATTACTCTATTATTTAGTTTATTTTTAAAGATCATTTTGTTTTAATGATATTATATTAGTAGATCTTAGTAACAATTCTCAAACTTCATTTCTAGCAAATTGATTTAATTTATCGTACATAGCCTCTACTAAAAATTCATCCACTAATACCTCTTCTACCCTTGTTGGTTTTATCAATTAGATGAATAAAGTATAACTCACTTCCCTGCACTCATGATGCAATTTTATCCATATCTGTTTGATAGAGAAATATTTTGAATGTCAAGGACGAAATTTTTCTAAGGATGGGGGAATATAGCGGCTGTTACTGTAATATATCAGTGTATAAGTTGAGACTTTATATTCAGATCTGGTAACTCATGTTTGTTTGTTTTACGTTATTGAAGCTTTTTATGTTTAATTTATTCGTAGATTTTTTACAGTTTTGTTTCATGCCTGATTTATTAAATATCTTTGTCAGATTGTAGATCAAACTTAATTATATATTAAGCATATTTTTACCTATTTGAATGGGCATTATAAGTAGGAAAATAAAAGATTTCTTATTAGATTTGTCATCCTTAAGGATTTGGTACATCTTTATACAAGTAGGCTTTTTGGAACCATCTAGTGTTCACTTTGCAAACTATTTTTACCAATGTGTTTTAGGCATGTTTTCTATTTATTAACTATTTTCTCATAATTTTTAGAGTTCAATATGTTATAATATATAGAGATTTCTATAAATTATAAATTTATTAAATATAGTAAATTATATAATTGTCATTATATCCTTCTAAATTTTATAAAAAAAAATTATTTTTATATCATAAAAGTGATTTTGCTTACATGGAAGGAGGGAGGAGGAGGAAGTATGTAAGGAAAAGCTGGCAAACTAGATATAGGGAAGTGATTCTACAAGATGGATCTGGTCCTACTTTAAAACGACTGCTGAATGAAGATAACTTCAATTTACCTTTCCTCATAATATTATTTTAATTGGGATGACTTTGCTTCTATTGTAGCCTTTTGTTTGGTTTGTCTTTACTTTATGTTTATGGAATTAGGTACACAAATGGCTTTTTCTTGGAGATCTTCTACAGGGATACAATGAACATGAGTATACTTTTTTGGAGTTTTTTTAGGTATGCAAGTAATTTTTTTTTGGAGATCTTTTCTGGGTTAGTTATAATCATGGTTGTGAAAGGATCAAACAACTAGCTGCCAACATTATTATACGAAAGGAAGCCAACTGCCCAACCAATCATCTAGCTAGAGTTGCTACTAGATCAAAGGAAGTGATTCTATAAAATAAACCTGATACTACTTTGAAATGGCTACTGAATGGAGATAACCTCAATTTACCTTTCCTCGGAATATTATCTTAATTGGGATGACTTTTCTTCTGATGTAGTCTTTTGTTTGGTTTGTTTTACTTTATGTTTATAGATTCAGGTACACAAATAGTTTTTTTTTTGAAATCTTCTACAGAGACACAATGAACAATAGTATACTTTTTTGGATTTTTTTTTTTGGGTTTTACATGTATTTGTTTTTGGAAATCTTTTTTTGTTTAGTTGTAATCTTGGTTGTGGAACCTTATGCGTGTGTTATGTATTTTTTTGGTTTTATTAGAGGGATCCACCAACCATAAAATCTTATTCCTTTTCCTTTTCCTTACATTAATCCTGAAGCTTCACTTTTTTTTATTTTCAAAAATAGTAGCTTTGGAGAGGAGGGAGAGGGTTTCTAGAGGAAGAAAGTTGGATTGGGGGGTTGTAGAGTCGATTTTATCCGTCGTGCTAGTTGGGAAAATTGTCCGGCTTTAGGTAGGCTACTGTTAACCTATTTTTACATTTTAATTTTGCTATTTTGTGTCATGTTCTGGTATTTTGTTTGCCCATGATCCTACGTATGCTACCTATGGACACTTTCTATGTTATTGGGATGCTGTGGTCACAAAGGAAAAATCATTGGTATGTAAAACTTGAGTTGAATATTAATTAGATAAAATAATGTTTCCTGAATATTATAATGATTTATTTTTTATGCCTTATGACTTCTTTTGACTTACACAAGTTCTATATATGTTACATCATCATAGTTATTAGGGTTGAAAGAGGTAGATTATGGGTTGGTACTAGAGGATGGCAACTAAGCTAGGTTTAATCTCAGCATAACTAAGACAGAAGGTTAGAATTGGCTAGATCTATTAGTCTAAGAATATAAGATAGGAACTGGATCAATCAAGATTTGACAAAGCTATGTTTATTCTAGAAATTTATTAAAATTAAACATCAATATAAAATCTAATATAACAATCTTATGAACATATAAATCATATAAGATGATTTAAAAAGTGTGCTAGCCTAACTGAAACTAAATATAAACTTTTGATGATATATTCTTAATGGTGCATGCCTTATAATTTCAGAGGAGTAGATTTCTATAGTGGATTCTATAATCCCATCGCGTAGGAAGAACAATTAGGGAATCTAACATGTAGGGCTTGATAATACGTTTTTTTTCCTAAATTAATACATGGATGTAATATATGTTATGATGTGGAACGATAAAGATATGATAATGATCCTACATATGCTCCTTAAACCACACAATAATTCTTATAAGGTCAAAAGGAAGCTCCAATTAAACCTTGATGGATCATTAAATGAAAAAGTATTTTTTACTGAAAATTGGATTTTGCTAGATATCATCTATTATTTATTGTAACATCCACCACCTAATGGTGAAATACATGGGCACAAAGTTGTTGTGTCATGGATGTGGCTATGAGTGGACACATAATATATGTCATGAATGTAAGCATAATTTACAAAATTTTTCATTAGAAATTAATGTGCTTGTGCTTGTGCTTGATTCCATGCTACATCGCATCATAATAATACTCATACATAAAGATGTGTTTTGTTCATGACTATGCATAGACATGTAAGAAAATCAAATGTGAGTAGTTTATATGTGTGTACAAAATCAAAAATAAAATATGTATGAGAAATTAAAGTATTAGTTGAACATTAAAAGAAGCATATGTAAATTAAATATGTTTTTTATCTAAGTTTATTCTTATCCTTTTGGTGCATTCTCTATAGTGGGTGCATGAAAACTGTGATGGATGCGAAATTTTAACCTTGAATTCATCTAGCTTAATCTAATAACTAAGTTTAGGTTAACTAAGTGTGACTTAAGTGTATTGTTGATGTCAACGTTATGTTATCTTGGGGTGAAACTAGCTTACATAACTTTGTGAACTCATTTCATTGAATTAAATTCATAAAATTAGAAAATAATAAAAAGTAATATCATATTAGTTCAAAAAATTTATGAAAAAAATGAATTTCATACAATGTGTATTTCTATGTGAAACAACCAAAATTTAATGAATTTGTATTTAATAAACTTATGAATTTAAATTATTATAATTATTCATTAAGTTTAACTAAATTTTAATAAATCAAAATTAACTTAAAGATTATAACCATTAGTGATCCTAAGTTTTTCAAAATTATAAATAATTATAAAGCAATTAAATTATTTATAGGAAAATAAGTTTGTTAGTAAACAATGTTATAAATACCAAAAAAAAATGAACATTTATTTTTTTTAGCTCGATAAAGACCTTAAATTATTTTAGATTAACTATTGTTTTCTTAATTTTTAGACAATATAAATAATTTTTCTATTTAGTGCATGCAATATAAGAAATTTAATAATTTAGAAAGATAATTTGTAAATAAAAAAATTGATAAATTTTAAATTAAACAAAATACATTGTTTAATCAATGAAAATAAAATTATTTTAAGTTTTTCTAATAATTTATATGAATTTATTTTAAAGAAACTAGCTTTAAATATATATGCATTTTTTTAAAAGTAATTAAAATGCTACCAATGAATTTTTTCTTAAACAAATGAGTTTTTAAAATTTAATTTATATAACTTTAATTTATTAAATAAAGTATAAAAATTTGTAAATTATTAAGAATTATATAATAATAATAATAATATATAAGTTTCTTACAAAATTTAAAAACAAAGTTATTAACTTTACTAAAAAAATTTATAAAATTAATAATTAAAATTTTTTTATTTATAATCATATAAACTGCATAAATATAAATCGAGGAAAATTAAAAACTAATATAAATAATTTTATTTTTTTTTAAATATTAAACATTGATGTTTAACTTATTTAGATAATTTATAAAATAATTTAATAATTTAAAGTACATAAATAATTTAAATTTTTAAGGAGTTGCATTGTTTTTGCCTAAACATTTTAAATGATAAAAATATGATTTATCATGATTTATAATACATTTATTCATCATCATATACATGATGATGATTAGAATTAAAATTTAGTACTTTTTAAATTAAGTTTTAATGTAAAATTATTATTACGTATTAATTACTTTTAATTTAAGGTAACATGACAAATATTTGTCCTACAAAAAGTAAATAATAAAAAAATTGTTCATGTCATCCTACATCTGATCATGACTTTGATGTTATCCCCTTTCTTTATTGCTCTGGTGTACTTGTTAATACCTATTAATAACTAGTTTAAGAGTATTTGTCTCAGTATTACCTTTGGTTACCTTTAATGAAGCTAAGGTGGTGTGGACACAACATTCTCAGAATTGAGGATTACATTGACAAGAGAAATTATTTTGGATGTTTTGATGGTTTATTTATATATATGCCTCAAAATAAATTTATTATAAAAGCTTTCTAAAAGTTATAATATCTTTATATTTAACTTTGAAGCAAACCCTTATTGACTGCGCTATTAAAGGGACCACTTAAGCAAGGTTTTTATCATGGATTGACTAAGACCAATATTTTTAATTGGATAGTTCTATTGAGCTAATAATTCTAGCTTGGGCTAGTCAAGAGTCTGTCGGGTGATGTTTAATTCATGGTTTTAGCAAGTTTAACCATTGCATGGCTAGGTAGTTAGTGATTGTTATTTAACCTATGTGGGTTCATAGTACTCTGACTCATGATCCATTTAAAATTTAATAGTTTTTTACTATTCATTTCATACCTGTTTTTGATGATATTGCACTTTAAAGAAAGACATTTTTTATAATTTCATGCAGGTACAATGATTTTAGGCTTTTGGAGCAAAGGAAAGCGAAAATAAGTAAATTTGGAGCAAAAAGGAGCAAAAGTGCATTTTATTGAACTAGCGCTGAACAACGGTGTCACCAGCGCCAATTTACAGAAACTTTAGACGCCAAAGGAGGAAAATAGCGCCGAACGGTGCCCTATCCTGCGACGGACCGCGTTCTATCCCCAGTTCAATTTAAATTCAATGTATTTGGCCGGATTTTGGAGGGTTGCTTGAGGAAACTCTTGGGAAATCAAGAATGGTCGGATTTAAACTAATTTGGAGCCAATTTTAGAGAGGGGGGAGAGAGTTTAGAGTGTAGAGAGAGTGAGGAGAGAGTGTCTTTTCATTTTGTTTAGGAAATCTAGGTTTTATGTTTTCTCTTCTAAGGAGTGTAGAAGAAGAGAGAAAGTGACCCGACCCGCAATTACGCAATAAATTAACTTCTAAAAGATGGACAAAAACTTGACCCAATTTATAAATAGTGGCTAGTGTGCAAAATCTTAAATGATATAAAAATTAGAAAATATTTTACACACTGGGGGTACTATGCAAGTATACGTATCGTTTCATGTAATATAGAGTTTTCTTTAAAAACCCCAGTATCGATCCCACGAGGAAGTGAAGTAAGAGATCTTTAGTAAAATTATAGTATACTACTAATAGTCCTTAGTTTGGAATGTCGATTAAAATTGTGTTTTATCTAGCAACTACTCCTAAATACAAGAGTTAAATATAATAGTAACTATAACTAAATGCAAATAATAATTCTAAAGATAACCCTTTTTGGATGAGTTGGTTTGGAGAATTTTGAGATATTAAAAACTACTATTCTTATGTAATGAAATAGATAATGTATAGGAATGAGATGCATTTAATATTGTATGTGCCAAATAGGAGCAATTCTATTCTTTACCCTTTGGTCCAGGCATAAAGAACATTGACTAATCCTATGCTTGGTTAGTGAATCTGCGGCTAGGCTGGGAGGATACAAGCTCTCACTTCGGAGCTCCCACGTTCCCCTCGCCTGAGGGCTAACAAGCTACACTACAGCACCTAAACGATAAGACCGAATTGAGGATTTTAGCCTCACTCTAAAATCTCCAATTCTACGCCCGATTAATATTATTTCTCTATTTATTTGCATTCAATCCCCATGAGCTTCACAATCCGTGAAATTTGAATATGGTTCGTACCTAGTTGTAGAAAGCATAACCCTCTCGGATCGTATGTTTTCACAACAAATTTTAACATTACAACAGGCCTTAATTGCAATGTAAATTAAGTGCAAGAAAAAATCATCACATTTATAATTAAATTTATTTCTACCATGCATCACAAAATCATAAACATGATTTCTACTCATTACAAAAGAAAAGCAAAAGGAAAATAATGACATAATCTTCTCATGCCGCTATTTCCAAAGAAGAAGAAAAAGTAAGAGAGATATGTCACAAAGCGCAAAGAAAACACAACATAAACTTCATGTAACCAAAGTAAATCCACTAGGTAAGTGTTTACAAAATCATAAGATAATGAAGAACAATACTTAGCTTTTTCTCTTTGAAAGAAAGATGAAGATCTCTCCCACAAAGTCTCCCGTCGATCCATGCAATGCTAGCGAAATCCCTTACAAATTATCTCAGAATATCCTCTCCAATCTCTCCAAAAGGGTAGAAATCTACATTTCTACTATTAATCTAAGAATCCTAAACATTCTTCCTTTTTTTCTCAACTTTTTATCCTCTCTTTTCTATCATAAATTCACTAATTTAAAGAGTGTGGATGAATTTCTAAGAGTTCCCTTAAGCACCCCTTAGAAAAAGCGTCCAAATACGTCGAATTTCGGCCCAAAATCGCCAAAAGTCGGTTCATACTCGTCTGAGGCGCTGTCGGCGAGCTTTTCGGCCATTTTTCAGTGCTCTAGGTAAAATCTCGCCGTTGGAGAGATTGAGGCCACCGTCGGCGAGCAGACTGCTGCGCAACTCCACCGTTTCGCTCCTTTTGGCTCCGTTTCAGCTCTGTTTTGCCCCATTTCAGTTGCGTTGCGTTCGTAACTGATAGCCCTACAAAATAAACATAAAAAAACCTTTCTTTAAAGTATAATCTCATTCAAAAATATGCAAGAAGTGTAAAAGAGATTAAGTATCAAAAGACTTATCGAAAGGTGTCAGTGCATAATTTCATTTATTGCTCGTTTTTACTTTAAATTTTACCGTTTTTGCTTCCTTTTGATCCAATCACCATTTCTTGTACCTAAAACCAAAAAACATACAAAATACCTTCTTTTAAAGTGTAATATCGTAAAAATATGAGTAAAATTATATAGCAAAAAGCGTATATATTTTAGGCTTGTCAAAATCTCCCAAACTTAACTGTTACTTGTCCTTAAGTAACCCTTTTACTACATAAAAATATAACTCAAGGCAATGTACTTTTCACCTGTAAGACACTAAAATTTTTCATTCAAAAGAATATATTGGTTGGACTTTTAGAAAGAAGTTTAGTAACTCAGGTTAACACTACAAGTATAAGAATATTCAACAATCAAGTCTAAGGGTTCTAGTCTTCTATTTATTTGAAGATAAACCATAATTTGTTACATTAAGAATGCCTTGAAAGATTATGTGAAAAAGGAGTTCATGCAAACCTCATCAGAATGTAGGTTAATACTTTAAATATAAATTCAGAAATGAAATCAAGTTCTCCCTTTAGGGTGACTCAAGTGAAACCAATTTTTGATTAGGCATCTCCTCAAGCTTCTCCTCATAAATATTTTTCTTTCATTTTTCTTTTTCTTTTTTTTTGGATTGTTTTTCAGTCCTTCTTTTCTTTTCTTTTCTTTTTCTCTTCTTTTTTTTTCTCAGTTTTTTCAATGTGGATTGTTATATCTGGAGAGCCTGTAATGATTTTGAACTTCACTCTCCTCTTTCTAAAGTTCAAACTTGAAACACATCTTTACTTTATAATTAGGTATGAGCCTTATTATTCATCATAAAGTCACAAACTCTTCTTAACACACAATACTTTAAGTCTCTTAACATTTCAAAAATACAGTTTTCTTTACTTTAAATAGTTAACTATAATCAAATTCTTTTATACCAAATATCTTATCCTTATAAAATTAACTTTTATTACTAAAAACTTTCATCTAATCCTTCCATAATATTCAACTAAAATAAAAAGTTTTAGTTTTCTCAAGCAAGGTTCAACTGCCAGAAGTTATGCTAATAATTTTTGAAAACACAACAATTGAGAACAAATAAGAGTTAATATTTTTCTTCCTCCCAAACTTAAATTTCAAAAATATTTTGTAATTAATTCCATAAAATATAGCAGGAAGAAAAAGTAAAGGTTAAATCTACTTACTACTATAATATCCTATCAAATTTATATACATGCATAATCAGGATAAAATGACTGTAGGAGAAAGTAAATCTAACCTAAAATATGCTTGTAATAAAATTACACTAAAAGGAAGTATTTTCACATTAAAATTTTATTTTTCTTCATACCCCCAAACTTAATTTTTAACATATAAAGCATTCAGTACAGAAAATATAAGCAGGAAGAAAACAATTTAGAAATTCTATCTACCACAAATGTCTATCAAAACCATTTACAAGTATTCATTAGGACAGAACAATATGCAGTAGAAAGTAAATCTAAACTAATCATTCCAGAATGAAATTAACCAAACCAAAGTTTAACTAGCATAGTATGTATCAGCAAGGGAATATAAAAATGTTCTTCAAGACCTAAATAAAGTTATAACACAAATATAAACACACATAAGATAAATGAGGTTAATTCTTCCATTAACTCATCACATCACATTGATTTACTTCCAATTTCTAACGGAGTCACTACACTAATAAATTAGGTACTTTCAAATGATTTTATAGATTATAATCCCAAAGATAAGATTATCCCTGATAAACTGGTTTCTGGACACCAATCTCAGGTATCATCTAATCCCTATAACTAAGCACCTCTAACTGTTATAAAGATAGTGTAAAATCATCCACATGGTATTCATCAAATAGGTTCGCGACTCCTACCTAATGAAAAATAAAGTTGCAGAAAGGAGTAACGAATTAAGATGTAACTATCAATGTTTGAAATTCATGATTTCTCTTGTAAAACTCAAGTTTGGGTGAGACCCAAGTCATAGTGGACTCATTAATCCAACTACTACAAGAGATCAAGTCTAGCCATAATAAGAAGTTAAGGAATCACCTCCCTCAAGACACAGACAGAGATCAGATCAAAGCACTAATAATCCAAACATCTACCAATCAACAATCAAACTTATCAATCCATAATGACACATAAAGATCAAGTCTATCCACTCTAAATCAAACACAATACAACACTAACAATCATGACTCTCAAGCACACTAAATCAAAGCACACTGATAACTATGGGTTACCTCCCATAAAGCGCTTGGTTTTAAAGTCATGGGCCTGACAAATGAGTCGTCCTGAATCAAAATTCCATATAATTAATCCTCGATCAATCACCCAATTTTTTTTAGATCCAGAGATTCCTATAAAATCCTCAAATTATAATTTTTCATTCAACTCTTTCTTTTCAGTTTGATTTATATCATAATTCCTCATATTTCTTTCTAGATCCAATATTCTTCTATTGATTTTTTCAATCCGCATATTAATATCATCCTTGAAATTTATAAGAAATGAATCTTTATAAGATACTTCAATATCTTCCAAATTTTGGATTAGATTCTCTCTAGATAATTCAGATTCTAGATCAAATTCTTCTATGTCACTCTTATGTTTCAAGTTATATTCCAATTCTTCCCCTTTATAATTATTAAATGATGAAGAATCTATCTTAGTTGAGGAAATATGTTTTTTCTAATTCCTTAGGAATTTCTTCCAATGGTCTTCCAATATCTTTATCCTCTTTTCTCAACTCAAAGTTCTTTTGAAATTTATCCTCAAATTTTCTTCCAAGTCTTAGTTCAATAATTTTATCTTGTTCATCATTTAATTCAGGTTTTTCTTGTGATTGAATCGTATCTAACGATATAAAGACTGGTTGTGTAGATGAATTCTCTAAATAGACAGGCTTTAAAATTTTATGGGGTAGATTCATCTTAAGTTCATGAGATTTTTCAATAGATAGAATTAAAAGTTTATTATTTTTGGTATCGTCCATCATTTCACACATCTTCTGAACATACAAGCAGTCTTCTTTAAATAACTTTTTTGACTCATCATGAAAATACATTCCGACCTCATCTGTTATCTTACTCTCAAAACTTTCTTGGAAATGGTCTTTACTTTGATAGTCAATTTCATCCATCCAAAAAAAATCATCATCTTTTCTTTCAGCTGGATATTTCATAGTCTTTAATACATCAAAAGTGACTTCATGGTCATTAATATTCATAATCAACTTTCCTTTTTGCACATCTATCATATCTTGTCCAGTAACAAGGAATAGTTGTTCGTTATCGTTCTCTTTAGGTTTGATCTCAGTGTTGCTAGGAAGTGTTTCTTTGGGTCTATTGCTAAGTGAATTAGCAATTTCTCCCAACTGATTCTCTATGTTTCTAGTCACAACATTTTGACTTTGCAACTGGTTTCCCATTTGCAATACCACTTCTTTCATAGAAATTTTCTTATCCTCAAATTATTGATCATTGTTAGAGTCCGGTGGATATGAAGGTCTATAGTTTGTGTTCCCTTGATTATTCAAACTTCCATTATGATTTGCATTATTATTTTCCCATTTTAGGTTTTCATCATTAGTAGTATGATTCTAGTTAAATTTAGGATGGTTCTCCCAATCTGAGTTATAAAAGTTAGAGTACGGGTTATTTATGGTAATTAAAGTCTCATATGATAATTTAGAATTAATTATATGCCCTAATGAACTTTCCTCACTTACAGGAGTAAATTGAGGTTGGTTCATTCCAAATTGGTCCAACTTCCTTGATATTGCAGCAACCTAAGATGCAAGAATTGCAATCGTATCTGTATCATGAACACTAGTTACATTTTTATGATTTATCCTTGCAGAGGACCATTAAAATTCATTTGTAGTCATTTCTTCAATTAATGCATACGCTTCATCAAATGTTTTTGACATTAATGATCTACCAGCGGTAGCATCAATAATAGACATAAGGGATCCTACTAACCCATTGCAAAAAGTTTGAATGATTAACCAATCAGGCAGAGCATAGTGTGGACACTTTCTTAGGAGTTCTTTAAATCTTTTCCAGGCTTCGTATAATGATTCTTCTTCATATTGACAAAATGAGATAATATCGTTTCTAAGTTTAGTAGTCTTTGAAGGTGGAAAATACATAGCTAGAAATTTTTGAGTTAACTCCTCCCAATTTTTAATAAAACCAGGTGCTAATGAGTATAACCACATTTTAGCCTTATCCCTTAGTGAGAAAGGAAAAATCCTTAGTCTAACAGCATCTTCTGACATGCCATTATAACGAAATGTAGCACAAAGTTATAGAAAATTTGATAAGTGTAAATAGGGATCCTCCGAAGGAGTTTCCCCAAACTGATTGTTCTGCACAAGTTGGATAATCTCAGGATTTATTTCAAACGAGTCAGGTTCTATGATAAGGTTTTGTATACTAGAGTGAATTTCATCTATCGTAGCATTTATGTAATCCCTCAATGATTTATGATGATTTTCCAAGTTATTATATTGAAAGTTTTCCATTTCTATTTCTAGTTTTTCGAGTCATTTCTATATTTTTATTATTTTTTTATTTTTTCAAACTCGGGATCATAAGGTACAAGTACTGCAGATCATTTGTTTCGCATACGTAACATAACAAACAATACATTAACAATTAAACAAATAATAAATGAAATATATTCAACACAACAAAACATTTTCACGAACACCTTATTTTTCATATAAACAATTTTTTTTATTTTTTTTTCACAACACTTTTTCATATAAAAACACTTCATACAAAAATAGTTTTTATGACGCTACAATTTTCGAAGTCTAAGCCTAATTACTTCAACAAAAATTCTCCTAAAGTTCTTACCGAAGCTTCCCCGACAACGACGCCAAAAACTTGACCCGACCCGCAATTACGCGAGAAATTAACTTCCAAAAGATGGCAAAAACTTGACTCGATTTATAAATAGCGGCTAGTGTGCAAAATTTTAAATGATATAAAATTAGAAAATATTTTACACACTAGGGGTACTACGCAAGTATACGTATCGTTTCAAGTAATATAGAGTTTTCTTTAAAAACACCAGTATCGATCCCACGAGGAAGTGAAGTAAAAGGTCTTTAGTAAAATTCTAGTCTACTACTAATAGTCCTTAGTTTGGAATGTCGATTAAAATTGTGTTTTATCTAGCAACTACTCCTAAATACAAGAATTAAATGTAATAGTAACTATAACTAAATGCAAATAATAATTCTAAAGATAACCCTTTTTGGATGAGTTGGTTTGGAGAATTTTGAGATATTAAAAACTACTATTCTTATGTAATGAAATAGATAATGTATAGGAATGAGATGAATTTAATATTGTATGTGCCAAATAGGAGCAATCCAATTCTTTACCCATTGGTCCAGGCATAAAGAACATTGACTAATCCTATACTTGGTTACTGAATCTGCGGCTAGGCTGGGAGGACCGGCTCTCACTTCGGAGCTCCCATGTTCCCCTCGACTGAGGGCTAACAATCTACACTTCAGCACCCAAACGATAGGACCAAATTAAGGATTTTAGCCCGTCACTCTAAAATCTCCAATTCTACGTCTGATTAATATTATTTCCCTATTTATTTGCATTCAATCCCCATGAACTTCACCATCCATGGAATTTAAATGTGGTTCGCACTTAGTTGTAGAAAGCATAACCCTCTCGAATCGTATGTTTTCACAAAAAATTTTAATATTACAACAGGCCTTAATTGCAATGTAAATTAAGTGCAAGTAAAAACCATCACATTTATAATTAAATTTACTTCTACTGTGCATCACAAAATCTTAAACATGATTTCTACTCATTACAAAAGAAAAGTAAAAGGAAAATAATGACATAATCTTTTCATGCCACTATTTCAAAGAAGAAGAAAAAGTAAGAGAGATACGTCACAAAACACGAAGAAAATGCAATGAAAACTTCATGTAACCAAAGTAAATCCACTAGGTAAGTGTTTACAAAATCATAAGATAATGAAGAACAATACTTAGTTTTTTCTCTTTGAAAGAAAGACGAAGATCTCTCCCATCCATACAATGCTAACGAAATCCCTTACAAATTCTCTCAAAATCTCATCTCCAATCTCTCCAAAAGGGTAGAAATCTACATTTCTACTCTTAATCTAGGAATCCTAAACATTCCTCTTTTTTTCTCAACTTTTTTCTCCTCTCTTTTCTATCATAAATTCACTAATTTAAAGAGTGTGGATGAATTTCTATGAGTTCCCTTAAGCACCCCTTTGAAAAAACGTCCAAATACGTTGAATTTCAGTTCAAAACTGCCAAAAGTCGATTCATACTCGTTTGGGGCGCTGTCGACGGGTTCGAGCTCACTGTCGGAGAGCTTTTCAGCCATTTTTTGGTGCTCTCAGTAAAATCTCGCTGCCGGCAAGATCGAGGCCAACGTCGGCGAGCAGACTGCTGTGTAGCTCCACCGTTTCGCTTCGTTTGGCTCCGTTTCGTCCCATTTCAGTTGCGTTGCGTTCCTAACTGACAGCCCTACAAAATAAACATAAAAATAACCTTTCTTTAAAGTATAATCTTATTTAAAAATATGCAAGAAGTGTAAAAGAGATTAAGCATCAAAAGACTTATCGAAAGGTGTTAGGGCATAATTTCATTTCTTGCTCGTTTTTGCTCCAAATTGCACCGTTTTTGCTTCCTTTTGCTCCAATCACCATTTCTTCTACCTAAAACTAAAAAACATACAAAATACCTTCCTTTAAAGTGTAATATCATAAAAAAATAAGTAAAATAATATAGCAAAAAGCGTATATATTTTAGGCTTGTCAGAAAGTAAGAGATTTCTTCTTCCTTACTTATCTAAAGGGAGAATTGTGTGTTGTTGTGAAGAAAGAAGAGGAGTCAAAGCAATTCGTTGAGATTCTCTTAGGGAAGTGTTTGAGATAAGTTATCTTTTCTTTACTATGTTTGTATGACTTTACTTTTACTTATAAAATCCATGTTTTGTCATATTTTCTTCATGAGTCTTGAGTAGATTTCTTTGTCTTCCTCCTTTTCATGTGATGTGTTGATATTGTGATATGAAAATGATGTGCCGATTTATTATGGAGCATTTGCGGTGACCTTTTCACTTTGAACTTCATTTACTTTTGATCTGGTCAATTAAATTGTTAAAACTTGTTAGGAAACATATGTTCCAAAAGGATTATGAGTTTCATAATAAAAGTGAAGGTCACATTCAATGTCCATGAATAAGCGACGTAGTTTGTGGGGATTGAGTGCAAATAAATAGGGAAATATACTTTGGTGGGCGTAGAATTGGAGATTTCATAGGACAGGCTAAAATCCTCAATTTAGTCCTAGGGTTTGGAAACAAAAGCGAGAGTTAGCCTTTAGGGGAAGGGAAGTGAGAGCTCTGGAGTGAGAGTCAGTATCCTCCAAGCCTAACCACGGATTTTGGGACTAAACTTAAGATTAGCCAATGTTCTATATGCGCTTGGAAAATGGTAAAGAATAGGAGTGCTCCTATTTGGCATAATACATCTGCATCACTGATCTATGTCATAAAAATCATCATATTATAATTGGAGAGGAGGAATACTCTTTCTTACAACTGAACTTTGTTATAACTTTAGTCTTGTGTTAGTTTAACTTGCTAGAAGGTTAGAACGTACTTTGGTAGGAGTAGTAACTACAACTATTTGTCTTTATTTTAAGAATTGAACTTACTTGCAATTGTGCTGTGATTCAATAAGTGATTTCTGTACTACACCATAAAAATTAATTGCCTCCCTGTGGGATCGATATCCAGGACTCCACTAGAGCTCTGTAATACTTGAGTAATACGTATACTTGTGTTTAATTGTGCGACTCATTATAAAACTAAATCAATCTATAGAAATCTGAGTTCATAAATTTTGACAAATTTAAAAAGTCGCATCAGCTCATATGTGATGAGAGTTAGCCAAACTTATTAGAAAAACTCCTAGGATCTAATTAGGTCGAGTTAAGGTGCATTAGTTCTAGTGTATTGGTTTATGCTTCTTATGGGGTAAGCTCCAAATGGGCTAGTAAGTTAAGGTTTATGGTGAATGATAAGCTAGAACTAAGTTGAGTCCAATGTAATGTCTAAGACATGGTTAGAGAAGACAACCCAATACATGATCCTAAATTAATTAGAAATGGATTGGCTAAGACAAGGGTTTGAATGAGTAACTTCTAAGGTCTTCCCTAAAAGCTGCCAAAAAAAGGAAAAATTTTGGAACGCATAGAAATTATATTTCCCTACTTGGAGATTTGGGTTGCATACTCTATGAAGGATGATAAATGTTTATGTCGAGCCTCTTACGTTGGAATAATTAGTGTATATTATTGCCCTTTAATTAAGATTATTATGAACATTTGATATGAAAGAAAAAGTGGGTTAATATAATCTTACTCGATATGAAGATTGGAGGGAATGAATGTAGGTTGAATGGGTGCTGAATTAATAAAAAGTTCTTGTTCATTTGCATTCAATTTATAACTTCATTCTTCTGTATCTACTTCATTATTTTTATTTTTTAAAATTTCACATGATGCTTAACATGATAAATATCTCATACCGGTTTTAATTGAGTAGATATATTATTTGCACTATAAAACCAAGCTCCCCAAATTGCAAGGATACCATCATATCACAATCTCATCATTTTGTACATTTTTGTCTGACTTCTATCTTTAGTAATTCTAATATTACATGTTTGCAAAATTGAATAACTTAGTGATATTATGATGTTTCAATGCATGCATTATATTATTTTAAATAAAAAAAATTCTCATGTTATCATTTAAACTTTAATAAAATGATTTTTAACTTTAATAGAAAGATTTTCAACCTTTTGGGTTTAGGTTGCATGTGATTAAAATATAAAAATAAGTCATAATTTTAACCTTTGTAGAAAATTCAAACACTTAAAAAAGAACTTGGGAGTTTACATTTGATAAACTGAAAATTTTTATTTGGAAAGTTAAAGATGCAAAAATCAAAATCTCTTAGTCAAATGACTCCACTGGTTCGACTCCTTAATACATTTAGGATTTGAGAATTATATTTGATTGGTGATAAATAAGGAATTTCATGAACATCTAATTGACATAAAAAAGAGCGGAGCCACACATTGCCATCAAAAGATAAAACAAGCATTATGTCATCTAATCGATTAGAAGGACTAAAACTATCTATGGTGAAATTTCTAATTGATTTCACTACTAAAAAAAAAAAAAAAAAAAAGTTTTGCAGTGCTTATTTAAACGCATTTATTAAAAAATACTGCTAAAATTATTTAAAAAATGCATAAAAATATTTAAAACTGATGTTAAAAGCCGTTGTAACAGTAATAGTTATAATGATTTAAAATCTACTGTAATGACAATAGTAGAGATTTTATCGTTGTGATTACATGTACTAAGCACCGTGAAAAGTTTTTTTTTTTTTTTTTTTTCCTTAGTATTTGATACGCTACCAAATAATTTTTATTATGTGGCATGAATCTCGGTGCAATCTTTTGAATAAGAAACATTCAAATCTTAATAAAAAGACATTCAGAGCTCTGATTTCAATAAACTTATAGTCAAACTGATCGGCTCGATGAGACGAACCTAATGACATAAAAACTAGTCCAATCCGAGTCAAATCAAGATCAGATCAAGTCATTAATACATTCTTAGAAGATTTCCAAACATATTTGGAATGTCAAACAAATGCCGACACTAGCAAGCCTATACTCGAATCGAGCGTCTCGACAAGACGAATCCAACGAGCTCAAAATCACTCAATTTCAACATCATTAAGGTCATCAAATACTCTTTAAACGCTATCTGATCAAGGGAAGTTCTCTAGACCGTCCGATCAAAATGACTGCATTTATTGCACCCAAAATACTATAAGTAGACCTCCAACCCTCTCATGGAAGGGGAACTTAAGCCTAGAGAGAGCCTGAGGCCTTGAGGAGAAGTTGCAGCTTAGCACCACCGCCGACTGCCGTCGACCACCGCTGACCGCCGTCGACCAACGTCTAGCATCATCAATCACAGTCGACGGATGTCGAACACCTCCGACCTTCGTTGATCTCCGCCAACCGTTGTCGACCACCGCTAACCACCATTGATCACCACCAACCAGACACTGTCAGTCGAAGCTGTAATCTGAAAAATATAATTACTCTATCCCGTCTGTGGGACATGAGATTTTTGTAATCATAAATCAGTAGTGGATTTTTGCAACTGGGTCAGGCCCCGTGGTTTTTCCCTTTACGGGTTTTCCACGTAAAAAGTTTTGGAGTCATCGCTGCTTGTTTTATCTTTAATCTGTGTGTGTGTGCTGAATTTTAGTACAACGCAAAGATGATAATCCACTATTATAACGCCGCAAATTTTCTAGCACGCATCGGTACTGTACACGTGGCAGGCTCTAATTGGAGTCGTGATGCAAAACTGTATGAGGACTCCTGATGCAATAATTTCTCAAGTTGGACAATGATGTGTGCTAAAGGTTTGATGAATATATTAAGAAGTTGGTAGAGAAGTATTTGATTAGTGAAACTTAATGAGACACCAAATACAAAATTATGCAATTTAAATTGATTTTTGTCTCAATGAGAATTCAAGGGAAGTATTAGAGTAGCTTAGAGATTATAAATTTACATAATGATTATAAATTTGGATACCAACATGGAGAAAAATTATTGTACCATAAATGATACTACATCCTATGGTAAAAATTGCTCTTAAATATAGATCATTAGGACCTAAATGCCACACAAATGCTAGTTTATATCACATCTTTATCATTAAATAGACAATGGGGGGAAATCATAAAATAGAAAAAGTAGGGGTCTAGACCAGCCAAGTCGAGTCGAGCCACCTTTGACGTTGCACTTAAGTTTTATTAATTACTCGAATTTGAGCCCAACCTTAAGTCTACGAGTTCGAGCCTTATTTATTATGAAATAGAAAGAATGAAATTAATTTAAACTACCTTTACAATAAATGACAAATATTATTAAAATATAAAATATTAATTTTTAAATAAATTAAAGATAAAATCTTGAATTTAATATAGTTTGAGATTATTTTATGATAATATTTTTTAATATGATTTACTTCACAAATTAATGGGTCTAGTCAGGATTAGTTTGAGCTTGCCTTGTTAACTTATCGAGCTTAACTCATAAGCCATTATTGAGCTAAGTTCGAGTCGGCTCACTAGTCAAATTGGCTCAATGACAGTCTGCTAAAAGGTATTAAGAAGTAGAAGCACATGACACATTTCGAATTCAATGACGACTTATCAAAAGTATTTCTAAGAGTGATAAATTTAATAAATTCTCTTAATATAATTGAAAATTAAAATGTTTCACACAATTTTATTTTTGAAAGATTTACAAGCATATCATTAGGAGTGTAAACGAACCGAACAAGAACAAACAGAGCTAGTGTTCGCGTTCGAAATGTTCGAACACATCACAGTTCGTGTTTGGTTCTTTTAACAAACCGAACGAAAAAAAATTGTTCGTGTTCGTCTCGTTTACTTATCGAACTAATCAAACACGAACTTCTTAACGAACCGAACACGAACTGTTCAGCTTTTTTTTGACAGCACTACTTATCACACAACTTTTAAATATTTAAATATCTAACATATAAATTTTAATTTTTTTACCCAATTTAAAAAAAAATAATAATAATAGTATTTTTGTTGTCAAAGTTTTATATGTAGCATGCGAAAAAAAAAAAAAAAGGAGTGAAATTATCAGAGAACAACGGCAACAATAGCGCCGCAGCTATTCAATCATGCTGTATGCATGCAGTTAATTTTATACTTACAGCGCCGCAGCTTTTGGAAAAGAAAAAATAATGTTAATGCCGTTTTAGAAAGGGATCAAGGCGACGGCCTGCAAGTCCACTCGCTACTGACAACGGCAACCAAAAGTGAAGGTCCCCCTCAAAGGTCCAAAATAAAACATTCAAACATCTTTGCTATGCTGTTGATCTCGACTTACATTCTCTAATTGAAGATAAATATTTGCATATAGAGAATGAATGTAGTGCTTTGTGTGTAATAATCCCTCTATAACTTTCGTTTCGGGGTTACTAAAGAGTTATTGGGGTATTGATTTCAATAATCCAACAATCTCAATAACCTTCTAATAACCTTTGCGGGTGTCATTTCACTATTATTGATATGTTATTTTGAGGGTTTAACAAGATTATTAGAAGTATGCATGCAGAGTTGCGTGTGTTCTCCGTATATAAATATTTCTCTAGACGAGAAATATTTGCTTGCATATTATGGAGATTCGCAAACATAGGCTATTAAAAAAATTTCTTTTAAAAGTTATACCTCTAAAAATTTCATTGAAGAACTTTGAAACATGATGACTGAATAAAAAATTTTGCTATACATAGTTTAGAATATCAGACCGAAGGAACGTGATCCAGAATGGAGGGACGTCCTCCTGATCTAAAAAAGATGAATTTCACCGTTTCGGTGGGCACGCTTTTTCTCAAATTTATCGGCCAAACGAGCTCCTGGCAAGCCTATAGAGACAATTTGGTCATCACCATGGCCAAACCCATGGAATGAAATCTCGAAAGAAGAGAGTTAACGAGATTTTCTCTATAAATTTTGCAGAGTTCATTTCATTGACCGCAGTAAATCAACAAGCGAAACAAGGGCCGTATTCGCACGTAGGGGCTAATGATAAAGAGTGATATTAAAATATTATTATAATCAATATCACACCAATATCATTTCAATACCATCAATCCATAATATTTGTACAGCAAGGTATATAGTGGATCACTAGAGAGAGCATTTTATATTTTTTTTTTATATAGATTGCATTTTGATTTTTTTTTTTTTCCATTTCTCCCAAATTACAAGAAAAAGTAAAAACTAAAATCTTCGCAAAAAGTGCAAAGAAAAGTACTACAATAAAAAGATCAGAGAGGAAAGAAAGAAGAAGACGACGACAAAACTACAACAGAAAGCTGCGGTCGAAGCGGAAGAAAGAGAACCGAGGACAGGATGGTGAATTTGAGTTTTGTTGCAGGGGTGAAGGTTGTCGAGATTACCCTTGCTTCTTACGTGGGCTCGCAACTCCTCGTCAATGCAGAGCTTCGAATTACCAGCAAGCTTAAGCTTATCGCCGATGGAAGCGATAAAGCCGGCGGTAAATGGGATCCGGCCATGGAGGGCGTTATTCTCCATGTTAATCTCCTTCGCGCTCCGCTCCAAGAGCCGAATCTGCTCCGGTAGTTCTCCCACGAGAAAATTGTTGTCGAGTGACAGATAACAAATGTTTTGCAGATATAGACCGATGGAAGGTGGAATATTCCCAGTCAAGCCCAAATTGGACAAACCTAGACCTGATATACCCCCAAGATTTTCCCATATTTCAGGGATTCGACCTCCAAGAGGGTTGTCGCTGAGATAAACTTCTTTGAGGCTTTGCATCTCGGCCAGTGCGATGGGAACTCCGCCGGTGAGCTGGTTGTGGCTAAGGTCGAGGAACTCGAGACGCTTTAGACGAGTAAAAGCAGCCGGAACAGGGCCGGTAAACCTGTTCGAGCTAAGGTCCATCTTAACGAGCTCAGCAAGCCGCCCGATCTCGGGTAAGATGTTGCCGAGGAAGTGGTTGCCGCTTAGATCAAGAAGCTTTAAAAACTGGAGATCCCCAACGGTGGCAGGAACCGATCCTCCCAAGCGACTTCTCGATATGACGAGCTGCTCCAGATTACGAAGCTGGCCGATCTCCGACGGAACCACGCCGGAGATTCTGGTACCGTAAATGATGAACCGTCGAAGGTGCACCAATCGGGCGATGCGAGCGCTGAGGTGGCCAACGAGGGCGGGGTTATCGTGAATCACAAGTTCTTCAAAGTAAGGGGAAATGTTCCAGAAAGAGGACGAGATGGCAGTCTGGCGAAAGCGGAAGCAGCGGTAAAAGAATAAGCGCCGAAGGAATGGAAGAGAGGAAGAACGGAGAGAAGGAAGGGTAGCGTTTATGCCGCACTCCGGGTTGGAGTTGAAGTCTGAGAGGTAGCCGAAGTTGAGCTCGGTGATGTGCGGAGTGAATCCACCGACGCCGTCCGAAAAGAGATCGCAGACGACTCCGTGAGGGCCGGAAAGACACATGTCATCGGGGTAGAGAGATCGCCATTCCACGCCAGAGTTGATCGATTCCAAGGCGAGGTATGCCGCTTCCTGCTCGGCTGCCGGAATACCGGCGGCCGCGAAGGTGATGCTGATGATGAGGAAATAAATGGGGCAGAGAAAGAACTCCATTAATGAACCAGTGAGAAGGGAAGAATGAGCGGCGTTGTTCAGTGTTGGTGTGAGAGGAATTATAGGTTTTAAAGAGGAGTGTGGGTTTTGTTCTACGAAAATGCAACTGGCTGAATGATAAGACCGATTTAGTCTTGTCTTTGTTTGCCGAAATAGATGGCATAGAAGCTGCGGATAGCTCCCCGAGGCGGAGATGCAGGCCCCGCCAATCCAAAGGGGACCCTTCGGAGTAATTAAAGTGTTGTGTCGCCTTTGTTTCATTGCTTTTTTGGCCCTTTCGATCTTTGGATGTTGGAGTAAGTGCAATTTTCTCTTTTATCCTGTGAAAATTTTCGATCCGGATTCTAGACGTAGAGGAATGTTCGGACTTCAATAAATTTATGTAACGTGTAATGAGCATTCCTGCTCGTTTCTATTCCGTCTTTTCTAGTAGCGACGAGAAATACTGTTGTCGTAAAAACTTTTGGGCTTCCGCGAGAGTGACTTTAAAGAGCTTCATCTGTTAAACTCGTACAATTTTGCGGCTGTGCTAGGGTTCAAAGGGCAGCGTCGAAGGAGTAAGAAAATGGAGATGGAGGACTCCAAGAATATGCAGTTGGAAGAAGTGATAGGAAAAATGCAGTTGGATGATCTGGAGAATATGTAGTTGAAAGATGTCATAAGGCCGGAAGAGGCCAACAAACCTGAGCAGGAACAGCCGAAGGTGAAGAAAGAAATGAGAATGAGGAGAAGAGGACGACCAATGATACTGAGAAGTCGTCCTAGCCTATTTTATCGTTTTATCCGAATATTTTTTTTGTTTATTCTTGTGTTATTCTGAAGTTAAGTTTTATTTTAAAACAACAGGTCTTAGCGGTTAATTTGTGGGTTATTGTTAGGTTATTTGTGGGTTAATTATGAGTTATTCTGGGTTATTTAATGTATCTGGATTATTCAGGGGTTATTATTGGGTTATTATTCGATTATTTATGTGTTAAACTCATTTTATTTTGGGTTTTACGGCGGGAGTTATTTTCGGGTAATTATTGGGTTATTGAGGGTTGATTTGAGAGATTATTATTAGGTTATTTTTAGCGTATTTTGATGTTATTCTTAGTTTTAGGCAATTATGAGGTTATTCTTATTTATAGATTATTCCAAGTTTATTCTTGGTTTATGGTATATTCTTGAGTTATTCACAAGTTTGGTTTTGTTTTAACAACAGTTATTAGCGTTGATTCTCGGATTATTATTTGGTTAATTCTAGGTTATTTATGGGTTATTATACGTTGTTTAGTTTATTATTGGGTTATTTATGAGTGAAAGTCTTTTTTTTCGGGTGTAAGGTTGGAGTTATTTTCATGTTATTATTGGGTAATTGAGGGTTGATTTGAGAGTTTATTCTTAGGTTATTCTTAGTTATGGATCCAGTTTACGAGTTAGTCTAGATTATTCTTTGGTTATTCTCGGTTTATTATTTGGTTATTAAAGGTTTATTTAGGTTTTTAATATTGGGTTATTGTGGGGTTATTGTGCAGTATATTTTGGGTCTATATCCGCAGCTTTAACTGTTTATTTTGGGTTGTTTGTCGGTTATGGTGGTTTTTTTCTTTGTTATAGTTTATGGGTTTCCTAGGAGTTATTCTCCGGCTAGTATTGATTTATTAAAGGTTAATGTGGTGTGTATTCTTAGGTAATTCTAAGGTTATTGTGGGGTTATTTATTGGTTTTTCGTGGGTTTTTTTTTGCATATTATTGGTTTATTTCTGAGGTATTCGTGGATTATTCTATGTTTATGTATGGTTAATTTTCTGCGTTACTTATGGGTTTCTTTGGGATTTAATATAGGGTTATTCTAGACTTATAATTTAGAATGAGACCAAGCATAAGGAAGCTTAAGACGAGTTCCCTATAGAATGGTCTGGTTTGGGTCAAGCTCTCACAAACACACACACCTAAACTATACACTTACACTACACCTTCACTCACAACCTTGAACTAAACATGTCTACCTTTGATCTCCTAATCTTTAGAAACTCATGTGGGTGGTTCCCCAAGCTCTTACTCCAGGCTCATGGACATGAAGGGTTTGGTTCAAAACTATAGAACCTTCATGACATTCCTATAGACCAATTTAAATCATCAATTGGACCTTAGCCAAGCTCTAGCCTTACCCATGTTAGCCAAATTGACCATATGACCAAATTCCACCAAATTGACCCTCCAAACCAATTCAAAATCACTTCAATCCTTTTATAAACTCTTCATGACAATCATACACATCAATTTGAACAATAAATTGGACCCAACCTAAGCCCAAACCTAACCTAGCAAATTTGACCACGCCAAGCCACCACAGCCAACATTTGGATCACAGGGACTGATCTAGACCCACCTAGCCCAACCCAGTTGAGCCATGGACCAAGGCTCCCCTAAATTAAGGGATTTGTTCCTTAAATGGTTAAACCAAAAGGGATTTCTTACCCAAAGCCATCACCAGCTCACACCATCACCATAATGGCCCGACCTCTGGCTCACCTAACCACCTAACCCCTCCCTTGGTTTGGCCGGTCAACCTAGTCACCATAGGAGCCAAAATCAAGAGCCACCCCACTTGAATTCATACCCAAATCACCCTGTTGACCTCGCTTTTATGAAGGTCATCAAGAAAGGAAGTCTATCAATAGTGGCCTCCTAAAATTTATTAAGAGACAACAAACCCCATGACCTAGGGTGAAACCTTGACAAGGTCTTTTGACACAAATCTAATGAAAACTTGGATTAATTAAATTAACAATGACAATACAGGCAATAATTAATCAGGTAGAACTCATTTGATCATTTGACAACATCAAATTGACCAAGATTACCAACCCTAATCAAAGCTAGATATAGTTACCAAAACTAATAACCCTATGATTAAATTAACCATGACAATGTTAAATAAATCATTTGGGTCAACCCTGAACCTAAATTAATCAATCATGATCAACCCAGGTCAATTTTTGACCAAAAAGTCAACTTTGGTCAAAATTGTCAATTTTAGACTCATTGACCACGCAATTAACCCAACATGTCAACTTTTGACTAAAAAGTCAAAATTGGACAAAATGGTCAATTTCAGACCCATTGACCACCCCATTGGCCCAACTTGTCGGCACTATTTTTAGGTTGTGTTGTATTTTTAAAAGGGGTCGCCTAACAGAAGTTGTCGGCGAATTTAAATTTTAAATTTAATTTAAATATATATATAATTTAGAAAGTAGTATTTGATTTTGAAAATAATTTTAAATTTGAGATTGAACCGATCTCACATCCCAAATAGTTTATATAAACGAGCACCACACCATAAACCATGTATCTATCCCTAAGGATAGACACACTGCTTGACGGTGGGGCTCGATCAAATAAACTAGAAGTTTTGTGACATCCGTTTGGTCTGCGAACCAATTTTATAAGCCGACAAATTCCCCTGCTTAATATGAAAGTATTAAACGGGGTTTATATTACTCGGGTTCTTTAAAATTCCCTATAAGGGCAAGCCCCTATAGTTAATTACATCTTAAGTGACGGGAATCACCTAAGAAAACTCTCGATAATAATCAATAATTCTGCTCTCAAGAATTTCAAAGTTTAAGTTTTCAAGGGATTGAATTTTGGAATTTCGATAGGGAATGGATCAAGTTTGGAACATTTTGTTTTATGAATCCAAAGGAAGAAAAGTAGGAGAAATTACGGATTCGAAGTGAACTTCGGTAATTTCCCGACTATCCTATTGTTTGGCTTGAATTTAGGAAAGTCCTAATGTTTATTTAGTATTTCAATCTTGCCAATTTTAATTAATTAGGGCTTATATTTGTATGATAAAATCAAACAAATAGCTTAGAAGATGTGAGGGTTTATTGTCGTATCGGACGACTACCTTGGAATCCTAAGATCGGTTAGGGCTTAATTTGCAATGCAAATGCCTAACGAAGAGGTTGAGGATTTATGTTGCACTAGGCAAGCTACCTCGAAGTCCTATGGCTTTGTTGTTTAATTCTAAGAAGGTTTTGCTGAAGTAGGTTCAAGTTTTGCTGACTACGATGGTCGTGCTGCCCACCATGCTCCAAGCTCCTTGTTGTTGCAGAGGTTTAGTTTTAGCAATCATAAATCAGGGGATGAGAAAAGTGTTTTGGTTTAGAGAAGTCTTAATTTCCAAGTGTTCTTTTTTTATGTTTTAATTAAAACAAATCTTAAAGTTGATTATAACGACACCGGTTAAGATCCCACGGTTCCATCCTTCCGGCATCATTATTTTTATCGGATTCACTTAGTCCAGATGAATTTGCTAAACTCAACTGAATGAGTTCCACACTTTCATTTAGACCGTGGGAAATCCCGTTAAGCAACACGTAGGTTACATCATCCGAGGTATTCCCGATCATCCAACGAGACGTTTTAATTTAGTTGCAATTGTAGTTTTGTGTTCGTTTGTGATTAAATTTTGAGTTGTTTTATATTTTGAAATGTTGTGGCGGTGAATTTTATCTTGCAATGACTTTTAACTTAGTTTTGGTTTCAGTTTTAGGGACTATCCTAAAGGTGTGGGTTTTCATGCAACAGTTGTTTTATCATGCAAGAAAAGTAAAGTGCATCTGCAATAAAGTAAATTGCAGGGAAGTAAATTTTAAGAAAGTAAATTGAAATAAAATAAAAGCGTACCTGGAGGGTCTTCCCGTCATCCCAAGCTACACTTAAAACACAATTAGAATATTTAAGCAAGTTCCTAGGTAAAGCTAAGGGAAAGGTTATGGTTTTCTACCAAATTCCTAATCCTATAGCTAGTCATCTCCTATGACGTCTAGTGTTCTTTGTGTTTTTGTTTGAGGACGATTTTCTTCATCAAAGAACAATTAAATCCAATTGTTCTTATAAATATCCTATCATATCGAGGAAGTGCTTAAGAAGAATCTTAAACATCTTTTCAATATTTTTAGGATTGTTTTAAGTCCAAATGAATTTAATCATATAAATGAATCAATCGTCCGAGGTTTTCAAGTTTTTTTAACTTGCTCAGATGAATTAAGACATTTGAATATCTTATGAGTGAAGTAGCACTTCATTTAATGTTTCATTTAGGAGTTATAATAATCAAAGTTTTCAAAGGTAAATTAGTATTCAAATGATTTGATTTAAGTTAAAGGGTTTAAATTTGGAATAGTGTTCAAGTTGCTTTATATTTAATTTCTTTTATGTCTTAGGTGATGTTATATTTAATTCAATTTAATTTAATTGAGTTTTAATTTAACTTAATTTAATTTAATTTGATTTGATGTTTAATTAATTTGATTTGATTTAATTTAATTTAATTATTTAATTTAATTTAATTTAATTTAATTTAATTTAATTTAATTGTTTAATTTAATTTAATTTAATTATTTAATTTAATTTTAATTTAATTTAATTTAATTTAATTTAATTGTTTAATTTAATTTAATTTAATTATTTAATTTAATTTAATTTAATTTAATTTAATTTAATTTAATTGTTTAATTTAATTTAATTTAATTATTTAATTTAATTTTAATTTAATTTAATTTATAATTTTAATTGAGATTTTAAAAGAGTTTAATGATTTAATTAAGTCTTTTAATATTTTTAATTTGAGTTATCATTTTAATTAAGAGTTAAGTATTAATGATATAATTAGTTTAGGGATTTTTAAATTAAAGAATAAATCTCTTCCTAATAAATATCCCTTATTTTAATAATTCCAATTTTATTATTCTTCCAAATTTAATCTATTATTTAATTAAAGTTTAATCATTTTAAAAATTGTTTAATGAGTTTCTACCCTTTAATTATTTAAATTTCAATCATCCAAATCAGATTAAGATCAAATATTTTACTTGTTAATTTTATTAAACCTAAAGTTTTAATTAAGGGTTAAAATTTTAATTACCATTTTGCCCTCCAAGCTTAATAATTTCATAACTCACTAAATTGGGCTTAAATGAACTTGAAATTTTTATGTGACTTCACTCATATATCAATAAAGACATGAGAGGAGAAAATGTGATTTTTCTGTATTTAATTTATTTATATAATTATTTTTGGTGGAAAATAGAGATTTCCAAGGAAAATTTAATAACATGACCAAGGGAAAGTTTCTGTCCTTAAGAAAATTAGGGGACATTCCTAATGATGAGAGAAGCACTTGGACCAATTTTGGTGATTTTTTGAATTATATTATTTTTATTATAATTACTTTGAGTTTTGGAGTGTTAATTAATTTAAAAATAAAATAAATGTTGAAAAATGGGTTTTATATTTTTCAAAAATCTCTCTGATATCAAGGAAACCAGAGAAGCAAATTTTGCAATTTTCTGATTTCTCTATGATTTATTATAATTATTTTAGTGAAAATGCTAGAAAATACATTTTTTTTTAATTTTAAAATTACCCTAGGGCTTTAAAATTCAATATCTCACTAAATAGACCTAAGAAAAATGTGGGATTTGTTCCTAAGTGATTAAAATTCAAAATGTGACATTTTGGTGAATTTTATTATTTTTGTGATTTTTATTATTTTTTAATTATTAAAAATATTAAAATATTATTAAAAATCAACTTTTTTAGAAAATTGAAATTTTAATTTTTTTAGATTCCCCTGATATCAGAGAGGCTCCAAAATCAATTTGGTGAATTTTTGAAAGGTATTTTAAAAGTTATGAATTTTTAAAGTTTAAAATGGCTAAGTGACTTAATCAACCCAATTAGTGGGGCTAACCAAGTCCAATTGACCTCAAATTTTTATGGTGGGTTCCTCTGATCCTAAAGGTCAGTGGAGAATTGATTTCAAGTCAATTTGATGCCTGGTTAATTCTAATTAATTAAAGACCTATTTTGGGTGTTTAAGCCAATTAGGGTTGTTTTAAATGAACTAAGTCAAAACCTATTTTTCCTAGGGTTCTCTCGGTCATAAGGAACATCACCAAATTTTCCTAGAATTTATTTCACAACATGCTATTTACTGGAATTAAAATACTCAAAACAGTGACCTCGAACTTGAAAAATCAAGAACTCTTCATAGGGATGGCCTCCGACTTTGGAAAATTCAGGGAAAGTTCCCAAATTCAGAGGCTTCAAAAGCCCTATGGTCTCATGCCATGGTGAATTGTATGCATGCATGGAGAATTAAAACAATGCAGAGAGTAAATAAATTATAAAAAATAAAATATTTGATGAAATTAAGTGATTTCTTTTCCACATTATTCTCCTCTCTTCACCGAGCAAGAGGGTATTTTTATTTTATTTTTTCGATTTTTCTACACGGAGATATGAATTTTTGAAGTTTAGGGAATTAAATAAATCGAAAAATCCCTAATTTTCTACTTATCCGAGTCGCCGCCAACGCATCCTCGGCGGCTCCGAAAGGCCACGCGGCGTGCTCCCATTCGACGCCGCCACTCGAGTCGGCAGCCCGGGCCCCGCGGTTCTCGTACCGTCTCCTGGTCCGACGCCATCTGAGCCGTCCGTCCGCGCGTGTATTGAATGGACGGCATCCGTTCATCGTCCCCAAGTGTTCTCACCCGAGAGCCGTCCACACTAAATCCCTAAGATCTCACTCGATTCTCAATGTATTTTTACGTTCTTATACTCTATGGATTTGTCTTGAAGAGACGAACACATCTATACGGTTAACATGCATTGAAACTAAAGCATTTGAAATGGAGAATCTCCAGAAGCTCGGGATGAAGAGTTAGCTCATACCTTGGCTCGTAGAAGTGTGGCTTCAATCCGAGAGCCGTTGCACCTTCGATTGGGTCCCGGCAGGCTCCGGATGAAGTCTCCGGTCCAGTGAATTGTCCGGATATGATTTCGACCAAGCCCGATCACAAAGCTTGGAGGCTCGGAGCAACCGGGTGGCCCGGAGATGGGGCTTTTGATGGTGGACACCTTCCCTCGGTCCGGTGAAGGTGTAGAGCCAATCAATTTGGGAATTGGCTCACCGTGGAGAAGTGTCCCGGTTTTGGGTGGAATTTCAACTCCGAAATCGAGCTTACAGAGGAGAAATGGCAGGGGAATTTCACCGGGGATCAAGTGCTCTAAGGGTGGAGGAGGGTCCGGAACAATTTTGGCGAGTTTTGGCAAGGTTTATGCTTCTCTCCTTTCATGGCCGAGAGGGGTGGAGTTTAAATAGAGCTGGTCGGGGGCCTCCCGGGGGAGTTAGGGCTTGGGATCGACCTGCTCCGGTGAGGAGAAGAACAGCCATGGTGACCACTAGGCATGGGGCGGCTCAAGCAAGTGAGAATTTCAATGTTGGCTCACATGTGAGCTCTCGGCCATGGTGTTTTCCGGCGGCCCGGTGGCCGGCCGGCTGAGCAATGGTCACCATCTTCGTCGGTGGGTCGGGTCGGGGTTTAGTGTAGGCGATTGGCAAATGCCATGTATAAAGTGGTTGAATCAAAGTAGAATGGGGCATGGCTAGTTTTGAGTCTAAATGGGTCAATCCACCCATTTGGGCTTGGTGCACCCTTCAAGGTGGCTTTGGATGCTGTGGGGGATCAAAGGGATCAGCTGGTTTGGCATGGAGAAGTCTCCATCCAAATATATTTGGATTAAATTTAAGTTTAGGTGAAACATGATTAAGGCTAATGAGCTTTAGGGATTAAGGAAAGCGCCCCCTCTTCTTACCCAATATGGCATGGTGGAGTGTCCAAAGCTCTCATGGCTCACATGTGGCTCATGCATGGCTTCATGGCTCACCTTTGGCTTGGCAAAAAGTTTGGTCAATTTCATAAAAAAGGATTTTAAGGATTTTGGATAATTTGGTGGAAATTTGGATGAAGCTTCATTTAGAAATATTTGATCATTGGTTTAGGACTTAGGGATGATTTTAATTGAAAGTATGATGAGGGGAAATGTCATATGGGTTTTGGAAGAATTTTTGGGGTTTTGGATTTGGTGGAAGTGGGCTTTTAAAATGGTTTAAGGAATGAGCCCTTAAGTTTAAAAATGAATTTATGGATGGGAATTTTGTAAAGAGGTTGGGCCAAATAATTGTTGGTTTTAGCTCATGGATGTGTCATGAGTGATTTGAAACAAATTGGGGGTGATTTGGATTTGAATTGGGTTGAATTCTGGTTAGGTTTGGGCTTAGGTCAAAAATGGGCCTTTTAACCTTGGGTTGAGTTTGAGTGTGGTTTGGGTTCAAATTTTGGGCAAATCATGTTAGGGTTTTGTTTGTGGGAATGTTAAGGAAGATTTAGAAAAGATTTGAGGTTAATTGGAGTTGAATTGGGTGAGTTTGGGTTAAGTTTGGGTCATGGGTCCAAATTGGGCTTTAAGGCCAAAAGTGAGATTGGATCCAAATGTCAATCAAATTGGACTTGGATTTAGTCTAGATTGGTATTGGGAATGTTGAATTGAAGTTTAGAATTGAATTGGACCAGAATTTGGGTCAATTGGATAGGTTTGGTTTGACATTGAGTTCACTTTGGGTTAAAATGGGTGAAATTGGGGGTTTTGACAAAAGTAAGGTAAATTGACAAAATTGGCCCATGGTGTAGTTGGACAAAATGAAATTGGGAATATTTGGGATTTTCTGGAATTTTCTGGGAATTTTCTGAATTTTTTGGATTTTTAGGCCAAGAAGGGTATTTTGGGTATTTGGAGGGTATTGGGGGGTATTTTTGGAATCTTTGGTATTTTTGGGTATGGATGATCAATTTGAGTGATGTGGAGATATTTGGGATTGATTTTGGAAAATTTTGGGTAATTTGGAAATTTTGCAAAAATTTGGGTAATTTCAAGGGTTTTGGGTAGGTTTAGTAGGTGTAGGGTCCCGGGGTCAAAAATTGAAAATTTGGGAAATTGAAGATTGGGTGAATCTAGGTGGAAAGAAATCATTTTGGTTGAGCCATGAAGCCATTTCAAGCCCATATGAGCCATGAAAGGACTCATTTGAGGCATTCACTATGTTGTTCCTAACCCTCTTGCCAAGGGCTTAGGGGTTAAGGACCATCCATGTGAATCACCTACATGAGTCGGGAGGTTAAGTTGGGTATGGGTGTGGTTTTAGGAAGTGTGTGGAAATGTAGTGTGTAAGTGTAGTGTAAGTCAGCCTCTTCACTGCACTGTGCCACCTGTGGGCGATCCTAAGGCCAAAGAATCCTATAGGAACTCATCCTTTAAACTTCCAAATCTCGATTTCAACCCTCTAGGTGATTAGGGGTCTATAGTCAAGTTTGTGGAGTTTGCGGGGAGTTTAGAAGTGGTTTGAATTTCTAAAAGGCGGGTCCCAATTCTAGTCCTCTAAGATAGTCAAAGGAAAAGCCTAAGGCTAGATCCTAAGCACTAAAAAGAAGAAGGGAAGACCTCATCAAAAATGAGGTCAACACCAACATGTCAACTTTTAACTAAAAAGTTAAAATTGGTCAAAATGGTCAATTTCAGATCCATTGACCACCCCATTGACCCAACATGTCAACTTTAACTAAAAAGTCAAAATTGGTCAAAATGGTCAATTTCAGACCCATTGACACTCCATTGGCACAACAGGTCAACTTTTGACTAAAAAGTCAAAATTGGTCAAAATGGTCAATTTCAGACCCATTGACCACCCCATTGACCTAACAGGTCAATTACTGACCCAAAAGTTAAAATTGGTCAAAATGATTAATTTTTGAACCCATGACCAACACATTGACCCAATAAGTCAACTTTTGACCAAAAAGTCAACTTTAGTCAAGATGGTTAATCCTTAACCCAATGACCACTCCATTGACCCAAATGGTTAACTTTTGACCCAAAAAGTCAAAATTAACCAAAATCATCAACCTAATACCTAAAGACCACCATATTCATCTCATTGGTCAACTTTGACCAAAAAGTCAATTTTGGTCAAAATGGTCAAACCATGACCCAAAGATTATTGCATTGAACTTATTGATCATTCTTTGATAAAAATAATTAAAATTTGATCAAAAAAATCCATGCATGATACAATCACCATAGCCCCATTGCTTAACTCATGACCTAAAAGGGTAAAAATTGGCCAAAATGGCTAACCCATGCCCCTTTGATCACAAAATTAACTTTAAAGACAAACATTAACCTAATCAACTTGACATTGATCAAAATGATCAAAATTTAATCCAAGTATCACCACATTGACCACTGGATTAACCTAAACTCTAAAATTGGTCAACATGACCAAAATAAACCTATAATGACAAAATCTTTGGACTTTGTGACTAACCAAACCATGAAAAGGTTAGGGAAGTCACACTAGTCACCCTTGAACCAAAATGGTTCAACGTAAGTCAGCTTGGGTCAACCTTGGTCAATCTTAGTCAACATATATCAAATTTAGTGAAAATACCCAATTTGGAACCAAAAAATGATAAAATTAATCAAATAATTAATCCTAAATTTATTTTGATTAATTTATTAGCTAATAATATGATTTCCAACATTTTTTATTAATTACATAATTAATTAAAAATGAAATTATAATTAAAAATCCATAAAATAAAATTTGGACAGATTATATCACCCATGACATAATAAATGGTTTTAAATTTTCAAACCCATTAATGACATCATGAGTGACCTCATATGGGTTACACATAACTGATCCACTGAAAATTTAATAGCTTTTTACTATTCATTTCATACTTATTTTTTATGATATTACACTTTAAAGGAAGGTATTTTTGATGATTTCATGCAGGTACAATGACTTTAGGCATTTGGAGCAAAATGAAGAGAAAAGGAGCAAATTTAGAGCGAAAAATGACAAAAGTGCATTATATTGAACTAGCGCCTAACGACGTTGTCACCAGTGTCGGACATCGCCAGTTTCTAGAGAGTTACGGTGTTTTGGCTGAATAATGTGCCCAACGGCGCTCCTACCAGCGCCGGACAGCGCCCTATCCCGATTTTGAACTAGATTCAATGTATTTAACCGGATTTTGAAAGGTTTCTTGAGGAAACTCTTGGGAATTCAGTTTTGGCCAAATTTAAACACTTTTTGAGCCACATTTCAGAGGAGAGAAGAAAGGAAGAGAAGAGTTTAGAGTTTAGAGAGCGAGTTCTTTCCATTTTGTGTAGGAAGTTAGGTATGTGTTTTCTCTTCTAAGGAGTGTGAGAGGAGAGGAAAAGTGAAAGATTTCTTCTTCTTTACTATTCTAAAGAGAGAATAGTGTGTTGTTGTGAATAAAGAAGAGGAGTCAAAGGAATTTCTTGAGATTCGCTTGGGGAAGAGTTTGAGATAAATTGTCTTTACTTTACTCTATTTGTATGACATTATTTTTATATATGAAATCCATATTTTGTCATCTTTTCCTTATGAGTCTTGAGTAGATTTCTTTGTCTTTCTCCCTTTCATGTGATGTGTTGATTTTGTGAAATGGAAATTATGTGCTGATTTATTATAAAGAATTTGTGATGACTTTTTCACTTAAAACTTCATTTACTTTTTGATCTGACCAATTAAATTGTTAAAACTTGTTGGGAAACATATGTTTCAAAAGGATTATAAGTTCCACAACAAAAGTGAATCTCACATTCAATGTTCATGAATGAGAGATGTAGTTCATGGGGAGTGAGTGCAAATAAATAGGGAAATATACTTTCATGGGCGTAGAATTGGAGATTTCAGAGTGACATGTTGAAATCCTCAATTTGGTTCTAATGTTTAGAAACTGAAGCGAGAGTTAGCCTTCAGGTGAAGGGAAGTGGGAGCTCTGGAGTGAGAGCCAATATCCTCCCAGCCTAACCATGGATTTGGGGACTAAACTTAGGATTAGCCAATGTTCTTTATACGCTGTAATATGGATAAAGAATAGGAATGCTCCTATTCGGCACAATACATTTGTATCACTGATCTATGTTACAATAATCATCTCATTATGAATGGAAAGGAGGAAGACTCTTTCTTACAACTGAACTTTATTATAAATTTAGTCTCGTGTTAGTTTAACTTGCTAGAGTTTAGAATATGCTTTGGTAGAAATAATAACTGAATTTGTTTATCTTTACTTTAAAAATTAAACCACTTATAATTGAGTTGTGATTCGATAAGAGATTTTTGTACTACACCATAAAAGTAAAGCCTCCCTGTGGGATCGATATTCCAGGACTCCACTAGAGCCCTGTATTACTTGAGCGATATGTATACTTGCGTTAATTTGTGACTCATTATCATCTAAATCAATATATATATCTAAAATCTGAGTTCATTAATTTTTGCAAATTTAAAGAGTCGCACAAAGTTTTTGGCGCTGTTGCTGGGGAGGCAAGGTAAAAAAAAGTAACTGTTAAAATTTATTTTTGTAGTTTTTGAAATCATATATTTGAATTGCAAGTCATAGTTGTGTGTGTCTGTTTATTGTTAGTGTGTTTATTGTGTTTGTATGCGTAGTATCAGATTTATAGGTTTAGTACCTTACGATTCTGAATTAGTGCGTACTATTAGAAAAATTCGAAAACAACAAAAACAATCTGTAAATCCTCACAAAATGATGAACAATTTAAACAATCAAAAAGAAAATATACCAAGATCTTTAAGAGATTATGCTAATCCAACTGCAGATGAAATTCACTTAACTATTCAAAATTCTGATGTTGCTGCTAATTCATTTGAGCTTAAACTTGTTATTATCCAAATGGTACAAAATAATCAATTTGGAGGAACACCTAATGAAGATCCTAACTTACATCTCAATAGTTTTCTAGAACTATGTGTTACTTTTAAGTATGATGGAGTGTCGAACGATGCTGTTAGACTCAGATTTTTTCCTTCTTCACTAAGGGATAAGGCTAATGCGTGGTTAAATTCGTTAGCACATGAATCTATTAGAACTTGGGGGGAGCTTTCACAAAAGTTTCTGTCGAAATATTTTCCTCCTTCCAAAACTGCTAAATTGAGAAATGATATCATATCTTTTAGTCGGTTTGATGGTGAATCCATATATGAAGCTTGGGAAAGATTAAAGAACTTCTGGAGAAGTGTCCGCACCATGCTTTACCAGACTAGTTAATAATTCAAACCTTCTATAATAGATTAGTAGGATCATTGAGATCGATTATCGATGTTGCTACTGTTGAATCATTAATGTCAAAATCTTTTGATGAAGCATGTTTGTTACTTGAAGAGATGACTACTAATAATTTTTAATGGCCCTCCGAGCGGGTAAATTCTAAGAGTGTAGCTAGTATTCATGATTCTGATGTCATAACTATGATACTCTTTCAAATTGTTGCATTTCTAAGAAAATAGATCAATATGGAATGAATTATTCTCCAATACCCCCAGTGTTAGAAGAAAATTCATCAGGACAGATGATAGACTCTCAAATGTCTTATGAAATCTTGAATGCAATACATAATTAAGTTAATAATCCTTATTCGAATTATTATAATCCTAGTTGAAGGAATCTTCCAAACTTCAATTGGAATAACACAAATGCTATTGTTAACCCGCAATGGGGAAACAATCCTATGAATCCAGTTGGAAATCCGAATAACCAAGGAAATACCAATTTTATACCTTCTTATCCTCCTGGTTTTAATAATAATCAACAATTTAAGGAAAAGAAGTTGTCTACTGAAGAAATGATTCTGAATATGGGTAATTAAATTCAAGCTCAAAATGTTGCGATGAAGAACATTGAAAATCAATTGCGTGATATCTTTACTGCGCTTAATAATAAACTTTCTGGGATTCTTCCAAGCAATGTTTAGATCAACCCAAAAGATCAAAACAAAGAGCAAATTAAGGCTATTCAATTAAGGAGTGGAAAAGAATTGGAACCAAGAGTTCAAAAAGAGGTCGAAGTTGAAAGAGAGGAAGTGAACATTGAGAAAGGTTCTAATAAGATATATCCAGACGAATATCCGATAGAACCAATGAAGATAACTGTTGAAACACCACCTCCTCCTTTTCCTCAAATACTAAAGAAACAAAACAAGGATAACATATTTGCAAAATTTTTGGAAATTCTTAAGAAATTAACGATTAATATTCCCTTTGTTGAAGCATTAGAGTAGATGTTTGATTATCTAAAGTTTATGAAGGATATGCTTAAAAGGAAGAGAAAGTTTAAAGATCACGAGACTGTTGTACTTAGTGGTGAGTGTAGTACAATTATCCAGAAAAAGCTTCCTGAAAAACTTAAAGACTGGGTAGTTTCACTATCCCATGCGCTATAGGTGAAAATTTTTTCGGAAGAGCTTTATGTGATATTAGAGCTAGTATTAATCTTAAGCCTTTATCAACTTTCAAAAGATTAGAAATAGGAGAAATTTCACCTACATCTGTGACTCTTCAACTGGCTGATCGTTCTATCACTTATTCTAAAGGAGTTGTGGAAGATGTATTAGTAAATGTGGATAAATTTATCTTTCTTGTGGACTTTATTGTATTAGATATGAAGGAAGATAAAGAAATTCTAATTATTTTGGGAAGACCTTTCCTTGCTACTGGGAGAGCCATGGTTGATGTCCAAAAAGGAGAATTAACTATGAGAGTTAATGACCAAGAGGTAACTTTCAACATTCTGAAATCTATGAAGTACCCTTCAACTGAAAAAGATGATGAGTGCTATCGAATGGAAGTCTGCGATTATTTGAGAGAAGATTAATTTTAAAGAAGTATTTGAAGAAAATATGGAATGTAAGGATGAAAATGAAAGTGAAAATGAAGATGATTTGAATGATATAAAGAATGAAAAGTTAGACTTTGTTTAGGAAAATTTTGAAAGATTGGATACTGTGAAAAATGGAGATAAAAGTTTGATTCAATCTATCATTAAACCCCCTGAACTTGAGCTGCAAATTCTTCCTAATCATTTAAAATACATGTTTTTAGGAGAATTATCTACCTTACCAGTCATTGTATCTTCGGATTTAAATGAATATCAAGAACAAAAATTATTGGAAACCTTAAAAAGATACAAAAAGGCTTTTGGTTGGTCCATAGCTGATATTAAAGGAATCAGTCATTTGATCTATATGCACAAAATTTTATTGGATGAACAATACAAACCAAGAGTTGATCCATAAAGGAGACTAAACCCAATAATAAAAGAAGTGGTTAAAAAAGAGATTTTAAAGTGGTTAGATGCTGGAATTATATATCATATTTCTGATAGTGTTTAGGTGAGCCCAATTCATTATGTTCCTAAGAAAGGAGGAGTGACTGTTGATGTAAATGATCGAGATGATATTATACCGACAAGATAAGTCATTGGTTGGCAAATATGTATTGATTATAGAAAATTAAATGCAGTCACCAGAAAAGATCACTTTCCTTTACCCTTTTTAGGCCAAATGCTATGCAGACTTGCTGGACACAAGTACTATTACTTACTGGATGGATGTATCGGTTATCACCAAATACCTATTGCTCCTGAGGATCAAGAGAAGGCTACATTTACTTGCCCTTATGGAACTTTTGCTTTTAAAAGAATGCCCTTTGGATTATGTAATGCACCTGCAACATTTCAAAGATGTATGACATACATATTTAGGAATTTAATTGATGATGGAATAGAAGTATTTATGGACGATTTCTCTGTATTTTAAGATTCATTTGATGCATGCCTATGCAACTTAGAAAAAGTTTTAGAGGTATGCGAGAGAACAAACTGTCTTAAACTGGGAAAACTGTCAATTTATGATTGCAGGAGGAATTGTGCTTGGGCATAAAATATCTGAATATGTCATGGAAATAGATCTTGCAAAAATTCATGCTATAGAAAAATTACTACGTCCAACAACTGTGAGAGGGGTAAGAAGTTTTTTGGGACATGTAGGATTCTAGAGGTGATATATTCAATATTTTTTAAAAATTTCTAAGCCTCTATGCCAACTTTTGGAAAAAGAAAGAAAGTTTGATTTTAATGATGAATGTTTAAATGCTTTCAATCTATTAAAAAATTTTAATTGCTGCCTCTATAATAGTTTCACCTGATTGGGAGAAACCATTTGAATTAATGTGTAATGCTAGCGATTATACTATTTGAGTTTTTTCAAGGCAAAGACACGACAAGATATTTAAAGTTATATACTATGCTAGTAAGACTCTTACTAATACTCAAATAAATTACACTACTACTGAAAGAGAGTTATTAGTGAATGTATATGCTTTTGAAAAATTTAGATCTCACTTAATCAGAGCTAAATGTATAGTGCATACTGATCATTATACTATTAAATATTTAATGCAAAAGAATGATGCAAAACCAAGACTAATTCGATGGATGCTTTTAATGCAAGAATTTGATTTTGAGATCGTTAATAGAAAAGAGGTCGATAATCAAATAACTTATCATTTATCTAAACTTGAGCAACTTAATTTGGATGATTTTGAAAAGAAAATTACAAAAACTTTTCCTGACGAGCAATTATATAATATTATTAAAAAAATTTACTATGGTATGCTGATATGGTGAACTACATTGTTAGTAATATTTTACCACCTGAATTAACAATGCAACAACAGAAAAAATTTAAGCATGATGCTAAATTTTATTTCTGGGACGATCATTATATGTATAAGTAAGGTAAAGATCCTATTATTAGGAGATGTGTCTTATGAAGAAACTGAAAAAAATATTCGAGAATGTCATGATTCTGAAATTGGAGGACATTTCAGAATTGATAGAATTGAACATAAGATTTTGCAATTTGGATTTTATTGGCCTACACTTTTCAAAGATGTTTATAAATTTATCAAAACTTGTAATCGATGTCAGAGAATATGCAATATATCTAGAAGAAATGAAATGCCTCTTAATTTTACTCTGGAAGTTGAAATTTTTTATGCATGGGGATTAGATTTTATGGGACCATTTATGCCTTCATTTGGAAATATATATATACTAATTGCTGTTGATTATGTATCAAAATGGATTGAGGCAATAACTTTACCTAGGTGTGATGCTAAAAGTGTTTTGAGGTTTTTGATGAAAAATATTTTCACAAGATATGGAATGCCTAGAGTAATCATCACCGATGGAGGATCCCATTTTAAGAATAATCTGATTCAGAGATTGGTGGAAAAATAATATTATGCATAGAATCTCTACAGCTTATCATCCCCAAACTAATGGTTTAGCAGAGGTATCTAATCGTGAAATTAAATAAATTATGGAGAAAGTCATTAATCCTGAGAAATTAGATTGGTTTGGTAGATTAGATACTGCTTTATGGGCATACAGAACTTCTTATAAAACTCCTATAGGAATGTTCCCTTACAGATTAATCTTTGGAAAAACCTGTCACTTGCCAGTTGAATTAGAATATAAAGCATATTGGGCGATAAATAAATTGAATTTTAATTTGGAAGATGCTGGTGAGAAGAGATTGTTGCAATTAAATGAATTGGAAGAAATTAGAAATGATTCTTTTGATAATGATAGAATATATAAGGAAAGAAGAAAAATATGGCATGATCGGAAGATTGTCAAAAAGGAATTTGAACCAGGATAAAAAGTTTTATTATAAAATACAAGATTAAAATTATTTCATAGGAAACTAAAATCTAGATGGACAGCTGTTGACCTCATTTTTGATGAGGTCTTCTCTTCTCTCTTTAATACTTAGGATCTAGCCTTAGGCTTTTCTTTTGACTATCTTAGAGGACTAGAAGTGGAACCCACCACCTAGAAATTCAAACCACTTCTTAACTCCCTGCAAACTCCACAAACTTGATTGTAAACCCCTAATCACCTAGAGGGTTGAAATCAAGTGTGGAAGTTTAAAGGATGAGTTCCTATAGGACTCTTTGGCCTTAGGACTGCCCTGGGTGGCCTGGTCTGGTGAAGGGCTGGCTTACACACACACTACACTTATACACTACACTTTCACACACCTCCTGAAACCACACCCATACCCAACTTGACCTCCTGACTCATGGAGGTGATTCACATGGATGGTCCTTAACCCTAAGCCCTTGGCTAAGAAGGTTAGGAACAACATAGTGAATGCCTCAAATGAGTCCTCTCATGACTCATATAGGCTTAATATGGTTTCATGGCCCAACCAAAATGGTTCCATTCCACTTACATTTACCCAATCTTCAATTTTCCAAATTTTCAATTTTTAACCCCGGGGACGCTACTCCCGCCTAGCCTACCCAAAACCCTTGAAATTACCCAAATTTTTCAAAAAAATCTCCAAATACCCAAAATTCCTCAAAACCAATCCCAAACATTCCCACATTACTCAAATTGATCATTCATAGCCAAAAATACCCAAAATTCCAAAAATACCTCCCAATACCCTCCAAATACCCAAAATGTCCCTCTTAGCCAAAAAAATCCAAAAATTTAGAAAATTCCCAGAAAATTCCAGAAAATCCCAAATATTCCCAATTTCATTTTGTTTAACTACACCATGAGCCAATTTTGTCAATTTACCCCACTTTTGTCAAAATCCCCAATTTGACCCATTTTAACCCAAAATGAACCCAATGTCAAACCAAACCTACCCAATTGACCCAAATTCTGGTCCAATTCAATTCTAAACTTCAATTCAACATCCCCAACACCAATCTAGACCAAATCCAAGTCCAATTTGATTGGCATTTGAACCCAATTTCATTTTGGACCTTAAAGCCCAATTTGGACCCATGACCCAAACTTAGCCCAAACTAACCCAATTCAACTCCAATTAACCCCAAAACTTTTCTAAACCTTCCTTAACATCCCCACAAACAAAAAAATATCATAATTTACCAAAAATTTGGACCCAAACCCCACTCAAATTCAACCCAAAACCAAAAAGCCCAATTTTGACAATAAACCCAAACCCCAAAATCAAAACCCAACCAAAGTCAAAACCTCTTTGAAACACTCCCATAAACATTTCCCAACATTAATTTTACATCAATTTCAACCCTATCCCAACATTGGCCCAAATTAGCCCAATTTGACTTACATTGGCCCATGTACCAAATGAACCCAAATCCAACCCAATTCAAGCCCAAACCACCTCAAATTTATTCCAAATCACTCATGAAACATCCCTAAACCAAACCCAAAAATTATTTGGCCCAAGCCTTTACCAAAATTTCATCCTAAAATCCATTTTAAAATCCAAAAGCCCACTTCCCTAAACCATTTTAAAAGCCCATCTTCACTAAATTTTAAAGGCCCAAAATTCATACAAAGCCCATATGACACTCTTCTTCATCATTACTTCAATTAAAACCATCCCTAAAGTTCCAATCAAATATAAATTTATTCTAAATCAAGCTTCATGTTAACCTCTCATACATTTATCAAAAATGTCAAAATCCATTTTCATACAAGTAAGCCAAGCTATGTGCATGCCATGAAGCCATGCATGAGCCACATGGAAGCCATGAAAGCCCCTTTACATGTCACCATGCTATCTTGGGCAAATGGAGGAGGTCCTTTCCATATTACCTTAAGGTGATTAACCATTTCCATGTCTCCCCTAAACCATGTTTAATCCTAATTGTACTTGGATTGTGACTTGACCCCACTAATCAAGCTGAGCCAAATCACTTTCTCTTCAGCCTAAACCAAGTCTTGGGTGGTGCACCTAGCCCAAAAGGATGGGTTGACCCAAATCAACCCAAAATGAGCCTCTCCCCCATACCATTTTAATCCAAGCCCTTTACACATGTCCATGGCCAATTGACTGCACAAACCTCCAGCCCTGACCCACCTGGACCTAAGGGTGACCCATGCCTGCCAGCCAGCCGCCTGGATCGCCGGAAAACACCACACCTGAGAGCTCACATGTGAGCCAACATTGAAATTCTCCCTTGCTGAGCTGCCCCAAGTCCAGTGGCTGCCATGACTGTTCTTCCCTTGACCTAAGCAGCTGATCTCAAGCCTTAACTCCCCCTGGGAGGCCCTCCAGCCTCTCCTATTTAAACACCACCTCTCTCGGCCATGAACGAGGTGTTGAGCCAACCTTAAGGAAACTCTGTCAAAATCATTCCAGACCACTCTCCACACATAGAGCATTTGATTCCCACTGGATTCCAGCCCCAATTCCCTCCAGCTGAGCTCAATTTTGAGTTGAAATTTCAGCATAAAAACCAGGACACTTCTTCACAGTGAGCCAATCCCCAAATTGGTTGGTCCTACACCTTCACCAGACCAAGAGAAGAAGTTTACCAGCAAAAGCCCCCTCACCAGGCCAGCCATTGCTTCCAGCCTCCAAGCTTTGTGATCGGGCTTGGTCGAAATCATACTCGGACAATTCACCGTGCCAAGGGACTTCATCCGGAGCTTGCTTGGACCCAATCGAAGGTGACACAACTCTCAGATTGAAGCTTCACTTCTCTGAGCAAAGGTATGGACTCACTCTTCGTCCCGAGCTTATAGAGATTCTCTATTTAATTTGAGCCAATTTCAATATATGTTTACCGTATGGATGTGTTCGTCTCCTCAAGACGAATCCATAGAGCATAAGAACACGAAAATCCGTTGAGAATCAAGTGAGAAATTAGGGTTAGAAGGTTGACGGACACGGGTGCACACCAGTCGTAGACGATGACTGGGAGCCATCAGATCAAGCGTGTATCGAGCGGACGGTCTGGATTGAGCCGGACAGCGTGATGTTACGTGAACCGCGGGGCCCTGGAGCGCTGAGTCGGATGGCGGCGCCGAATCAGAAGACTACACGCGGCGTTTCGGAGATGCCTAGGTTGAGCTGGCGCCGCGTGAATAAGTAGGAAATTAGGGTATTTTTTGATTTATTTAATTCCCTAAAATTCAAAAATGCATAACTTTGTGTAGGAAAATCAGAAAAATAAAATAAAAATACGCTCTTGCTCAGTGAACAGAGGAGAATAATGTGGAAAAGAAATCATTTAATTTCACTAAGTATTTTATTTTTAATTATCTATTTACTCTCAGCACTATTTCAATTCTCTGTGCATATATACAATTCACCATGGCATGAGACCATAGGGCTTTTGAAGCCTCTAAATTTGGGAACATTCCCTGAATTTTTCAAAGTCAGAGGCCATTCCTATGAGGAGTTATTGATTTTTCAATTCTAGGTCACTATTCTGAGTATTTTAATTTTAATAATTAGCATGTTGTGAAATAAATTCTAGGAAAATTTGGTGATGTTTCTTATGACCAGAGGACCCTAGAAAAAATAGGTCTTGAGTTAATTCACTTATAATGACCCTAATTGGCTTAAACACCCAAAATGGAACCTTAATTAATTAGAGCTAATCATACATCAAATTGACTTGAAATCAATTCTCCACAGACCATTAGGATCAGGGGAACCCACCATAAAAGTTTGAAGTCAATTGGACTTGGTTAGCCCTATCAAATGGGTTGATTAAGCCATTTAGCCAAACTTAAACTTTGAAAATTCATAACTTTCAAAATACTTTCAAAAATTCACCAAATTGGTTTTGGAGCCTCTCTGATATTAGGGGAATTTAAGAAAATTAAAATTGTAATTTTCCAAAAAAGTTGATTTTTTGCATTATTTTAATATTTTTAATAATTAAAAAATAATAAAAATCAAAAAATAATAAAATTCACCAAAATATCACATTTTGAATTTTAATCACTTAGGAACAAACCCCACATTTTTCTTAAGTCTCTATGATGAGGTATTAAATTTTAAAGCCCTAAGGTAATTTTAAAATTAAAAAAAGTATTTTCTAGCATTTCCACTAAAATAATTCTAATAAATCAACGAAAAATTAGAAAATTATAAAATTTTTTTCTCTTGTTTCCTTGATATCAGAGAGATTTTTGAAAAATATAAAATTCATTTTTCAACCTTTATTTTATTTTTAAATTAATTAATACTCCAAAAACTCAAAATAATTATAATAAAAATAATATAATTCAAAAAATCACCAAAATTGGTTCAAGTGGTCCTCTGGTCATTAGGAATGTCTCATAATTTTCTTAAGGATAGAAACTTTCCCTTGGTCATTTTATTAAATTTTCCTTGAAAATTCTTATTTTCCACCAAAAATAATTATATAAATAAATTAAATACAGAAGAATCACATTTTCTCCTCTAATGTCTTGATTTACATATGAGTGAAGTTACATAAAAATTTCAAATTCATTTAAGCTCAATTTAGTGAGTTATAAAATTAGTAAGTTTAAAGGGCAAAATAAGTAATTAAAATTTTAACCTATAATTAAAAATTTTAGGTTTAATTAAAAGGGTGGGTAAAATATTTGATATTAAGTTGATTTTGGATGTTTGAAACTTAGGTATTTAAAGGGTACAAACCTACCAAATAATTTGAAAGTAATCAAAATAAACCTTAATTAAATAATTAATTAAATTTGGAAGAATAATGAAAAATTAGAATTATTAAAATAGGGATATTATTAGGAAGAAATTTATTCTTTAATCTAAGAATCCCTAAATTAATCACCTCAATAATATTCAATTCCTAATTAAAATGATAACCCAAATTCAAAACTTAAAATGCTTAATCATTAAATTAAATTAAAATTAAAACATTTAAATTAAATTCTTTTAAAATTTCAATTAAATTAATACTATAACAATTAAAATTAAATCATCCCTAAAGCATAAAAAATAAAATATTAAATTAAAATTAAAAGAAAATTAATAAAATTAAATTAAAATTTAAATTAAATTAAAATTTAGAAAAAAATAAAACCAAATTAAAATTAAAATTAAAATTAAATTAAATTAAATTAAATTAAATTAAATCACATTAAATTAAATTAAATCAAAACATATTAAATTAAATTAAATTAAATTAAATAAAAAATAAAACCAAGTTAAAATAAAATTAAAATTAAATTAAATAAATAAAATTAAATTAAAACTAAAATTAAACCAAATTAAATTAAATTAAATTAAATTAAATCGAATTAAATATAACATCACTTAAGACATAAAGAATTCAAAGATAAATCTAAAACAACTTGAACACTATTCCAAACTTAAACCCATTAATTGAAATTAAATTGAATCACAAATCACTTAAACATCGATTTGCCTCTCAAAAGCTCTTATCGTCATAACTCCTAAATGGAGTGTTAAGTGAAGTATTACTTCACTCTTAGGATATTCAAATGTCCTAGTTCACTGAGCAAGATAACAAAACTTGAACTCCTGGGTGATTGATTCATTGTATAATTAAATTCTCTTGGACTTAAAACAATCCTGTAAGCTATTGAAAAATTGTTTAAGATTCGTCGTAAGCACTTCCTCAATATGATAGGATGTTTATAAGAACAATTGAACTTAATTGTTCTTTGATGAAGAAAATCGTCCTCAAACCAAAACACAAGAACCTAGACGTCATAGGAGATGACTAGCTATATGATTGGGAACTTGGTAGAAAACCATAACCCTTCCCTTAACTTTACCTAGGAACTTGTTTTAAATGTTTAAATATTCTAAATTGTGTTTGAGTGTAGCTTGGGATGACGGGAAGACCCTCCAGGTACGCTTTTATTTTATTGCAATTTACCTTCTTGCAATTTACTTTATTGCAAATGCACTTACTTTTTTTGCATGATAAACAACTGTTGCATGAAAACCCACACCTTTAGGATAATCCCTGAAACTGAAACCAAAACTAAATTAAAAGTCATTACAAGATAAAATTCACCGCCACAACATTTCAAAATATAAAACAACTCAAAATTTAATCACAAAACGTAACACAAAACTACAATTACAACTAAATTAAAATGTCTTGTCGGATGATCGAGAATACCTCGGATGATGTAACCTACGTGTTGCTAACGTGATTTCCCACGGTCTAAATGAAAGTGTGGAACTCATTTAGTTGAGTTTAGCAAATTCATCTGGACTAAGTGAATCTGATAAAAATAACGACGCCGGAAGGATGGAACCGTGGGATCTTAACCGGTGTTGTTATAATCAACTTTAAGATTTGTTTTAATTAAAACATAAAAACACTTGGATTTTAAGATTTCTAAAACCAAACTTCTCTCTTCTCTTTTGATTACAATCTTCTAAAACTAAACCTCTGCAACAACAAGAAGCTCGGAGCATGGTGGGCAAGCACGACCATCGTCATCAAGAAAAACCTAAGTCTACTTCAACAGAAACTTTCTTAGAATTAAATAACCAAGCCATAGGATTTCGAGGTAGTTTGCCTAGTGCAACATAAATCCTCAACCTTTTATTAGGCATTTGCATTGCAAATTAAGCCCTAACCAGTCTTAGGATTCCGAGGTAGTCGTCCGATACGACATAAACCCTCACATCTTCGAGGCTATTTGCATGATCATGTCATACGAATATAAGTCTTAATTAATTAAAATTGGCAAGATCAAAACATTAAAAAAAAATTAGGATTTTCCTAAATTCAAACCAAACAATAGGATAGTCGGGAAATTACCAAAGTTCGCTTCGAATCTGTAATTTCTCCTACCTTTCTTCCTTTGAATTCCCAAAACAAAATGTTCCAAACTTGATCCATTCCTTATTAAAATTCCAAAATTCAATCCCTTGAAAACTTAAACTTTGAGATTCTTGAGAGCAGAATTATTGATTATCATCGAGAGTTTTCTTAAGTGATTCCCGTCACTTAAGATGTAAGTAACTATAGGGGCTTGCCCTTATAGAGAATTTTAAGCACCCAGGTAATATTAACCCTGCTTAATTCATTTATATTAAGCAGTGGAATTTGTCGGCTTATAAAATTGGTTCGTAGACCAAATAGATGTCACAAATCTTCTAGTTTATTTAATCGAGCCCCATCACCAAACAGTGTGTCTATTCTTCGGGATAGGTACACGGTTTGTGATGCTGTGCTCGTTTATATAAACTATCTGAGATGTGAGGTCGGTTTGATTTCATATCTTAAAATTATTTTCAAAATCAAATACTACTTTCTAAACTATATATATATATATATATAAATTAAATTTAAAATCTAAAATTCACCAACAACAATACCTTTCATTGTCGTAAAAGTGTATCAGTTTGGATCTGTGATAATCAAAGACCCTAAATCTAGAAGAATATTTAAAGTTATCGGCCAAAGATTAAAACCATATTTTGAAGGTAATAGACCTAATTTTAAAGAGGTTTTAATGTTGGATCAACCTGAATAACTGAAAGTTATGTCGGGCTGATGACGTTAAACCAAGTGCCTTGTAGAAGGCAACCCAAAGTTATTGAGTGTGTGCTTTACTTTTTTGTTATTTGTGTTTGTTTGTTGCTTAATTAAGTCTTATTCTTCCTTAAATATCATTAATAACATTTAATTAATGAATCAAATTGAAATTTGGAAAAAATTTAAACAAAGTGAAGTTTGCCAAATTTGAACTAGCACCGAACAACGCTGATATCAGCGCCGATAGCGCTGCTGTTCAGAAAATCGTTTCTTGTCTTTAAAATCCGAGATTTAGCGATTCTAGGTGGTAACTCCTCCATTAGAACTTCCAAAAACCACCCCTAGATGCTGGAACTTCTAAAGGAACGAAGAGGAAGACCTAAATTCTTGTCCAAATGGATTCCGAGTCGATGGAAATTTAAAGATTTCAAGTGTTTAACCATAGAAAGTTTAGAAGTTTTGAGGCGCAGCAACTTTTCAACAAAAATATCTTGAAAATGAGATTGATTAAGGAGCGAGGCTTTGTAAATCGAGGTATGAATTCTCCTACAACTAGAATTGATGAAATTATTGTTCAGAGACATTGGGAAGTATTGTGTTATACTACTATTGTTGTAGTTGTTCCGATTGTGAAGGAGTTTTATGCAAATCTTCATGGAATCAACCAAGGATCATTTTATGTGTGAGGTAGGTTTGTCACATTTACTCCTGCAAAGATTAATGATTTATACATGATTGAGAATGTGTCAATTTGCCACTATTCAAAGTTTGCCCCGACGAAGGACAATATGAATGACATATACAGATATCTGACGGATGAAAGTGATGAATGAGAGATAAGAGATAACAGGTATGTAAGTTTCTCGACCACACTAGTAAATCCTACGTCGAAACCCTTATATTACTTCATATGTGTGAAATTGCTCCCAATAATGAACATCAGTAAGGTAACTAAGGAGTGTGCTATTATGAATTATTGTATTCAAATGGTAATGCCTGTTGATGTTGGTTTGATAATTGTTAAATCTATTTTGGGATTGATTGTTCATGGATCAAAGTATGGGCTTGTAAATCTGCCACCATATTTCTTTTCTGCAGTCAATCACAAGTGCCATATGAGAACTGGCAAAGAGTGCTTCTACCTTGGAAGCATATAGACCCAGCAAATGCATATAATAACCAGGCAATTGGTGATATGAATGATATGAGCATTATTGAAGATCAACCATCTTAAAGGTCAGCACATCTTCCTCCTTATTTTCTTGAAAGTTCAAAGATCATCTTAAAGAAAATCAAGAAATTGGAGAAGGAAGTACAACATCTGATGAATGCAATCAACAATCTTTCTGATTACTTTGATCATCTGGATTGGATAATGAAGGAGAACTTTGATCATTCAGGATATCTTGAAGGAAGTTTGACGCAATTGATGAGAAGAAAAGGTTGGATTGAAGAGGATTCTACTGAAGAATTCCCGTTTCGTCCATTCTACAATTTATTTGTCCATGCTCAATCGATGGGAGATCTTAGAATTAATGATAGTTCGGAGGAAGAATGAAAACTTGATTATTTTATTTATGTGTTTGTGTGTCTGATTGCTTTGCTTTACTTTAATTTTTTTGGCTTGAATGTTAAATTTGGACATGCTTCTTTGTTTAGTTCTCAGCATTATTGTGTTGTAGTTGTGTGCGACGCTGAATTTAAGATTATATGGCTTGAAAATGTGTAATGTTTAGAGTTGTGTGTATGTGTATGACTCATGGATTTTATATATGAAAGTAATGTTATGTGTTGTTTGTGTTAAAAAATATCATTTGCCAAGGCTTTAATATGTTATTCAATGCTTAATTAGACTAATTAGACATTGGAGCGAGCTCGAAAATATTGAAAATGCAAAAGAAAGTCAGAAGCCCAATTTTTGAACTGGAGCCGAATGGTGCTGCCACCAGCACCGGACAGCGCCAAAAGTTGGTGAGTTTGGCCATTTCAGCAAAATAATATGCCGAATGGCGCTGTTTTCAGTGTCGGTTAGTGCTCGAACGCAAAAAATGCCTGAAACTCAAAATTTTTGCGATTTAACCTTGGAACCCACTATTTTTGCCCAAATTATCGTCTTCTACCTCCATCCTAGGCTGATTTTCGCACCTAAGGCTCAATAGCATTTGGATTTGAAGCGATTTCGTGGCTGGAAAAGTTCGGATTTCATCTTCTCTTGGGAAGAACTACACTTTAACCTAAAATTTTTCGATTTTGACCGTGGAAATCTCCTATATTAGGAAAATTTGGAAATTTGAAGTTTTTGGAGAAACTTTGGAGATTTTTCATGGATTTTGAGTTCTTATCTTTTTAAATTTATCTTGGAGTCGATTGCATTGTAATTTTAAAATTGATTTGGAAAATTTTGATATTTTTAGATAAATGGCTCCAAGATTGGCTAAGGGGAAGAGGAAATTTGAATATGATGAAAGTAAATTTGTGAATTTCAAAGCCTATTCAAGTTTTAGTACTTTTCTTAGCAATAAGAAATATATTCATTACAGAGCCAAATAGTTGAATTCATCCCTGCCAGCATAAATGCATTTTATCAGTTGAAAGCACCCTACCATTGTGAATATGAAAATTTTCCTGTCACGAATCAAGCATTGAATGAGATTATAAACTTTTTGACTGATAGAAAAAGAGAATGGAAGATTAAGCAGATAATGAAAGTTAATTTTCCTCATTCTACTTTAAATCCCATGTCAAAAGCCTGACATTATTTCATTTCTGCAAGACTGTTGCCTACCAACTATCACAGTGATGTTACTGTTGATAGAGCTATTCTGAATTACTGTATTCATAATATGAAGAATATAAATATTGGGACTATTATTCATAAAAGTATTTTGAAAAGCTCAAAAGGAGAAACTACAGGAGGACTAGGACACCCCAATCTGATTCATGCTTTATGTATTTAGGCAGGTGTAATGATTGAAGATAATGATGAGGTAGTCCACCCCCTGAAGCCTATTACTAAATTAAATCTGAAGACTTATGAAGCCCATGTAGGATGAAAATGAAGTGAGAGAGTTGATGAGCCTTCTTCTAGTTGAGATAGATCATCTACATTTGGGGAGCCTACTCTGCATGATGTTATGAATCAATTGGAAATGTTAAACACCAGAGTAGAGGGACTAGAAGTAAGGAATAAAATTAATGATGATTATCAAGTGCGGTGGAGAGAATATGAGATAGCTTATCATGACGCACATATGAGATTTTTCAGGGGAGACACTGATGCTGTATTTCCTACTTTCCCTGAGTATACTTCATACCAGCCTGAGGAACCTGATGATGGTGGAGCTCCTATAGAAGATAAAGATTGGTAGTTTGTATATTTTTAATTTTATTTTTCATTGAACTTTGTGATGTATTTGTGTTTTGTATTTGGGATGTATATGAGACTCCTTATGATTTGTATCTGAGATGTTATATGTGTATTTGGATGTTCTCGTATTAGACTTTATTGTTGATTTATGATGTATGTGATGTGGTAGTAAAGTTTTTGTTTTTGGTTTGCTAGTTTAATCTGTACAAGTAACAGTTGGATGTTAATGTTACGTTCGCTGTTTAATGTATTTAAACTTCTTCTTTATAAACTTCTAACCCATATTTGTGTATAGAAATGCTTCTTAATTATTTCAGGCCTACTGTTCTACTTTATGAAGAAAAACATGTTGAAACTCAAATGTATGAAAAGCCCAGCATATTGAGGTATGAGTTATATATTTAGATCTTTTCTTTCTGACATGTTAATTATATTCAAAAATCTAAGTTTGGGGGAAGGGAAAGAATTAACTGTTAATTGTTCTCATTTAGAATTATTTTTAAAATTATTAACATGATTTTCTGTGATAGAACTCAATTTCACATAACTGTATTTTAATTTTATTTAAGTATTTTATAAAATTGAATGAAAGTATTTGGTAATGAAAAGCAATTTTATACTGTAAGATATTTGGTATAAGAGAATAGGACTATAGTTAACTGTTCAAAGTAAAAAAAAATGTATGTTTGAAATATTAAGAATCTTAAAATTTTATGTGATAGGAAAGGATTGAGACTCTATGATGAATCATTAATAAGCTAAAGAAATGCCTATAAGGTAAAGGAATGTGGTAGGTTTCAAATTTAGGGTGAGAATGGTGAAGTTCAAAATCATTAAAGGCTATCCAGATAAAGAAATCCTCACTTGAAAAAAAAGAAAAAGAAAAAAGAAAATAAAAGTGAGGAGATGCTTAATAAAAAATTAGCTTCACTTGGACCTGCCTGAAGGGAAAAAACTTAATTACTTTCCTGAACATATACGTATGGATTAACATCCTTACTAGTAGTGCTCTCATAAACTTCTTTTCATGTGAAACTTTTAAGTGCCTTAATAGGACAATCTACAGTCATTTTTGAAATGAATAGAAGGCTAGAACTCTTAGAATTGATTACTAGATAATCTTACACCTGCAGAATTTACTTGAATTATTCAAAGATATTTTTGAAAATTTTACTATTATACTTATCTAAACAATATTATGGTATTCTAGAAAGAAATTTCACTGCAATGGATCATAATTTTATGTATTAACTAAAATTACTTGAGGACAAGTAATAGTTAAGTTTGAGGGATCTTGATCCACTGAAAATTTGATAGATTTTTACTATTCATTTCATACCTGTTTTTGATGTTATTACACTTTAAAGGTGTCGGCACTATTTTTAGGTTGTGTTGTATTTTTAAAAGGGGTCGCCTAACGTAAGTTGTCGGCGAATTTAAATTTTAAATTTAATTTAAATATATATATAATTTAGAAAGTAGTATTTGATTTTGAAAATAATTTTAAATTTGAGATTGAACCGATCTCACATCCCAAATAGTTTATATAAACGAGCACCGCACCATAAACCATGTATCTATCCCTAAGGATGATACACCGCTCGACGGTGGGGCTCGATCAAATAAACTAGAAGTTTTGTGACATCCGTTTGGTCTCGCGAACCAATTTTATAAGCCGACAAATTCCCTCGCTTAATATGAAAGTATTAAACAGGGTTTATATTACTCGGGTTCTTTAAATTCCCTATAAGGCAAGCCCCTATAGTTAATTACATCTTAAGTGACGGGAATCACCTAAGAAAACTCTCGATAATAACCAATAATTCTGCTCTCAAGAATTTCAAAGTTTAAGGTTTTCAAAGATTGAATTTTGGAATTTCAATAGGGAATGGATCAAACTTGGAACATTTTGTTTTGTGAATCCAAAGGAAGAAAGGTAGGAGAAATCACTGATTCGAAGTGAACTTCGGTAATTTCCCGACTATCCTATCATTTGGCTTGAGTTTAGGAAAGTCCTAATACTTATTTAAATGTTTTGATCTTGCCAATTTTAATTAATTAGAGCTTATATTTGTATGATAAAATCAAACAAATAACTCTAGAAGATGTGAGGGTTTATTGTCGTATCGGACGACTATCTCGGAATCCTAAGACCGGTTAGGGCTTAATTTGCAATGCAAATGCCTAACGAAGAGTCGAGGATTTATGTTGCACTAGTGCAAGCTACCTCGAAGTCCTATGGCTTTGTTGTTTAATTCTAAGAAGGTTTTGTCGAAGTAGGTTCAAGTTTTGTCGACGACGATGGCACGTGCCGCCCACCATGCTCCGAGCTCCTTGTTGTCGCAGAGGTTTAGTTTTAGAAATCATAAATCAGGAGATGAGAAAAGTGTTTTGGTTTAGAGAAAATCTTAATTTTCAAGTGTTTTTTACGTTTTAATTAAAACAAATCTTAAAGTTGATTATAACGACACCTGCTAAGATCCTACTGGTTCCATCCTTCCGGCATCATTATTTTTATCGGATTCACTTAAATCCGTATGAATTTGCTAAACTCAACCGAATGAGTTCCACACTTTCATTTAGACCGTGGGAAATCCCGTTAGCAACACGTAGGTTACATCATCCGAGGTATTCCCGATCATCCAACGAGAAGTTTTAATTTAGTTTCAATTGTAGTTTTGTGTTCTGTTTGTGATTAAATTTTGAGTTGTTTTATATTTTGAAATGTTGTGGCGGTGAATTTTATCTTGCAATGACTTTTAATTTAGTTTTGGTTTCAGCTTTAGGGACTATCCTAAAGGTGTGGGTTTTCATGCAACAGCTTGTTTTATCATGCAAGAAAAGTAAAGTGCATTTGCAATAAAGTAAATTGCAAGAAAGTAAATTGCGAGAAAGTAAATTGCAAGAGAGTGAATTGCAATAAAATAAAAGCGTACTCGGAGGGTCTTCCCGTCATCCCAAGCCGCACTTAAAACATAATTAGAATATTTAAGCAAGTTCCTAGGTAAAGCTAAGGAAAGGTTATGGTTTTCTACCAAATTCCTAATCCTATAACTAGTCATCTCCTATGACGTCTAGGTTCTTTGTGTTTTTTTTTTTAAAGACTATTTTCTTCATCAAAGAATAATCAAATTCAATTGTTCTTATAAATGTCCTATCATATCGAGGAAGTGCTTAAGAAGGATCTTAAACATCTTTTCAATATTTCTAGGATTGTTTTAAGTCCAAATGAATTTAATTATATAAATGAATCGATCGTCCGAGGTTTTCAAGTTTTGTTAACTTGCTCGAGTGAACTAGGACATTCGAATATCCTATGAGTGAAGTAACACTTCATTTAATGTTTTATTTAGGAGTTCTGATAACTAAAGCTTTCAAGGGTAAATTAGTATTCAAATGATTTGGTTTAAGTTAAAGAGTTTAAATTTGGAATAGTGTTCAAGTTGCTTTAGATTTATTTTGAATTCTTTATGTCTTTGGTGATGTTATATTTAATTCAACTTAATTTAATTTAATTTAATTTAATTGAGTTTTCAATTTATTTAATTCAATTTAATTCAATTTAGTTTGATTTGATGTTAAATTAAATTAATTTGATTTGATTTAATTTTAATTTAATTTGATTTAATTTCCTTTAATTTAATTTAATTTAATTTAATTTAATTTAATTTAATTTATTTAATTTAATTTAATTTAATTTATTCATTTAATTTAATTTAATTTGTTAATTTAATTTAATTTAATTTAATCTTTAATTTAATTCAACTTTTAATTTTAATTTAATTTAATCCAATTTAATTTACTTAATTTAATTTAATTTTTAATTTAATTTTATTTTTTAATTTTAATTGAAATTTTTAAAAGAGTTTAATAATTTAATTTTAGTTTAATGATTAAGTCTTTTAATGTTTTGAATTTGAGTTATCATTTTAATTAAGAATTGAATATTAATGAGATAATTAATTTAGGGATTTTTAAATTAAAGAATAAATCTCTTCCTAATAATATCCCTATTTTAATAATTCCAATTTTATTATTCTTCCAAATTTAATCAATTATTTAATTAAGGTTTAATTATTTTAAAATTGTTTAATGAGTTTCTACCCTTTAATTATTGAAATTTCAATCATCCAAATCAGATTAAGATCAAATATTTTACTTGTTGATTTTTTATTAAACCTAAAGTTTTAATTAAGGGTTAAAAGTTTAATTACCATTTTACCCCTTAAGCTTAATAATTTCATAACTCACTAAATTGAACTCAAATGAACTTGAAATTTTTATGTGACTTCACTCATATGTCAATAAAGACATGAGAGGAGAAAATGTGATTTTTCTGTATTTAATTTATTTATATAATTATTTTTGGTGGAAAATAGAGATTTTCAAGGAAAATTTGATAACATAACCAAAGGAAAGTTTCTGTCCTTAAGAAAATTAGGAGACATTCCTAATGACCAGAGAAGCACTTGGACCAATTTTGGTGATTTTTTGAATTATATTATTTTTATTATAATTATTTTAAGTTTTGGAGTGTTAATTAATTTAAAAATAAAATAAATGTTAAAAAATGGATTTTATATTTTTTAAAAATCTCTCTGATATCAAGGAAACCAGAGAGGCAAATTTTGCAATTTTTTGATTTTTTTGTGATTTATTATAATTATTTTGGTGAAAATGCTAGAAAATACATTTTTTTAATTTTAAAATTACCTTAAAGCTTTTAAAATTTAATATCTCACTAAATAAACCTAGGAAAAATATGGGATTTGTTCCTAAGTGATTAAAATTCAAAATGTGACATTTTGGTGCATTTTATTATTTTTGTGATTTTTATTATTTTTTAATTATTAAAAATATTAAAATATTATTAAAAATCAACTTTTTAGAAAATTGAAATTTTAATTTTCTTAGGTTCCCCTGATATCAGAGAGGCTCCAAAACCAATTTGGTGAATTTTTGAAAAGTATTTTAAAAGTTATGAATTTTTAAAGTTTAAAATGGCTAAGTGGCTTAATCAACCCAATTAGTGTGGCTACCCAAATCCAATTGACCTCAAACTTTTATGGTGGATTCCTTTGATCCTAAAGGTCAGAGGAGAATTGATTTCAAGTCAATTTGATGCCTGGTTAACTCTAATTAATTAAAGACCTATTTTGGGTGTTTAAGCCAATTAGGGTTGTTTTGAATGAACTAAGCCAAAATCTATTTTTCCTAGGGTTCTCTGGTCATAAGGAACATCACCAAATTTTCCTAGAATTTATTTCACAACATGCTATTTACTGGAATTAAAATACTCAAAACGAGTGACTCGAACTTGAAAAATCAAGAACTCTTCATAGGGATGGCCTCCGACTTTGGAAAATTCAGGGAATGTTCCCAAATTCGGAGGCTTCAAAAGCCCTATGGTCTCATGCCATGGTGAATTGTATGCATGCATGGAGAATTAAAACAATGCAGAGAGTAAATAAATTATAAAAAATAAAATATTTCGATGAAATTAAGTGATTTCTTTTCCACATTATTCTCCTCTCTTCACCGAGCAAGAGGGTATTTTTATTTTATTTTTCTAATTTTTCTACACAGAGATATGAATTTTTGAAGTTTAGGGAATTAAATAAATCGGAAAATACCCTATTTTTCTATTTATCCACGCGGCGCCGCCGCATCCTCGACGACTCCGAAAGACCACGCGGCGCGCTCCCATTCGACGCCGCCACCTGAGTCAGCAGCCCGGGCCCCGCAGTTCTCGTACCGTCTCCTGGTCCGACGCCATCTGAGCCGTCCGTCCGCGCGTGTATTGAATGGACGGCATCCGTTCATCGTCCCCAAGTTTTCTCACCCGAGAGCCGTCCACACTAAATCCCTAAGATCTCACTCGATTCTCAATGGATTTTCATGTTCTTATACTTCTATGGATTCGTCTTGAAGAGACGAACACATCTATACGGTTAACATGCATCGAAACTAAGGCATTTGAAATGGAGAATCTCCGAAGCTCGGGATGAAGAGTTAGCTCATACCTTGGCTCGCAGAAGTGTGGCTTCAATCCGAGAGTTGTTGCACCTTTGATTGGGTTCCAGCAAGCTCCAGATGAAGTCTCCTGGTCTGGGGAATTGTCTGGATATGATTTCGGCCAAGCCCGATCACAAAGCTTGGAGGCTGGAGCAACTCGGGTGGCCCGGAGATGGGGCTTTTGATGGTGGACACCTTCCCTTGGTCTGGTGAAGGTGTAGAGCCAATCAATTTGGGAATTGGCTCACTGTGGAGAAATGTCCTGGTTTTGGGTGGAATTTCAACTCTGAAATTGAGCTTACAGAGGAGAAATGGCAGGGGGATTTCACTGGGGATCAAATGCTCTAAGGATGGAGGAGGGTCTGGAACAATTTTGGCAGAGTTTTGGCAAGGTTTGTGCTTCTCTCCCTCTCATGGCCGAGAGGGGTGGAGTTTAAATAGAGCTGGCTGGGGGGCCTCCCGTGGGAGTTAGGGCTTGGGATCGAGCTTGCTCCGGTGAGGAGAAGATCGGCCATGGTAGCCACCGGGGATGGGGCGGCTCAGCAAGTGAGAATTTCAATGTTGGCTCACATGTGAGCTCTCGGCCATGGTGTTTTCCGGCGGCCCGGTGGCCGGCCGGCCGGGCATGGGTCACCCTCGAGGTCAGGTGGGTCGTGGCTGGAGGTTTGTGCAATCAATCGGCCATGGACATGTGTAAAGGCTTTGATCCAAAGTGGAATGGGGCATGGCTAGATTTGGACCTAAATGGGTCAACCCACCCATTTGGGCTAGGTGCACCACCCAAGGCCCGGTTTAGGCTGAGGAGAAAGTGATTTGGATCAGCTTGATTAGTGGGGTCAAGTCACAATCCAAGTACAATTAGGCTTAAGCATGGTTTAGTGGAGTCATGGAAGTGGTTAATCACCTTTAGGAATTAAGGAAAGAGCCTCCTCCTTTTGCCCAAAATGGCATGGTGACATGTAAAGAGGCTCTCATGGCTTGCATATGGCTTGTGCATGGCTCCATGGCTCCATTTGGCTTGGGAAAAGTGAAGTCAATTTCATGGAAATGGATTTAAGGAAAATTTTGGTATTTAGGGGTGATTTGGCATGAGGCTTGATTTGGAATTATTTGATGATGAATTTAGGACTTAGGGATGATTTTAATTGAAAGTATGATGAGGGGAAATGTCATATGGGCTTTGGAAGAATTTTGGGCTTTTTTGAAAGGGTTTTAGATGGGCTTTTAAGATGGATTAGGAAAGTGGGCTTTTGAATTTTAAAATGGATTTTGGGATGAAATTTTGTAAAGAGGTTGGGCCAAATAATTGTTGGGTTTAGCTCATGGATGTGTCATGAGTGACTTGAAGCAAATTTGGGGTAGTTTGGGCTTGAATTGGGTTGGATTTGAATTCTTTTGGTGAATGGGCCAATATAGGTCCAAGTGGGCCAAGTTGGCCAATGTTGAGCTAGGGTTGAAATTGATGTAAAATTAATGTTGAGAAATGTTTATGGGAGTGTTTCAAAGGAGTTTTGACTTTGGTTGGGTTTTGATTTTGGGGTTTGGGTTCATTTGGGTTAGGTTTGGGTTTAGGTCAAAAATGGGCCTTTTAGCTTTGGGTTGAGTTTGAGTGGGGTTTGGGTTCAAATTTTGGGCAAATAATGCTAGGGTTTTGTTTGTGGGGATGTTAAGGAGGATTTAGAAAAGGTTTGGGGTTAATTGGAGTTGAATTGGGTGAGTTTGAGTTAGGTTTGGGTCATGGGTCCAAATTGGGCTTTAAGGCCAAAAGTGGAATTGGATCCAAATGTCAACCAAATTGGACTTGGATTTGGTCTAGATTGGTATTGGGGATGTTGAATTGAAGTTTAGAATTGAATTGGACCAAAATTGGGGTCAATTGGGTAGGTTTGGTTTGACATTGGGTTCACTTTGGGTTAAAATGGGTCAATTTGGGGGTTTTGACAAAAGTAGGGTAAATTGACAAAATTGGCCCATGGTGTAGTTGGACAAAATGAAATTGGAAATATTTAGGATTTTCTGGAATTTTGTGGGAATTTTCTGAATTTTTGGATTTTTAGGCCAAGAAGGGTATTTTGGGTATTTGGAGGGTATTGGGAGGTATTTTGGAATCTTTGGTATTTTTGGGTATGGATGATCAATTTGAGTGATGTGGAGATGTTTGGGATTGATTTTGGAAAATTTTGGGTAATTTGGAAATTTTGCAAAAATTTGGGTAATTTCAAGGGTTTTGGGTAGGTTTAGTAGGTGTAGGGTCCCGGGGGTCAAAAATTAAAAATTTGGGAAATTGAAGATTGGGTGAATCTAGGTGGAAAGAAATCATTTTGGTTGAGCCATGAAGCCATTTCAAGCCCATATGAGCCATGAAAGGACTCATTTGAGGCATTCACTATGTTGTTCCTAACCCTCTTAGCCTAAGAGCTTAGGGGTTAAGGACCATCCATGTGAATCACCTACATGAGTCGGGAGGTTAAGTTGGGTATGGGTGTGGTTTTAGGAAGTGTGTGGAAATGTAGTGTGTAAGTGTAGTGTGTATGTAAGTGTATGTGTAAGTCGGCCCCTTCACTGCACCGTGCCACCTGGAGCGGTCCTAAGGCCAAAGAGTCCTATATGAACTCATCATTTAAACTTCCACATTTGATTTCAACCCTCTAGGTGATTAGGGGTCTATAGTCAAGTTTGTGGAGTTTGCGAGGAGTTTAGAAGTGGTTTGAATTTCTAAAAGGTGGGTCCCAATTCTAGTCCTCTAAGACAGTCAAAGGAAAAGCCTAAGGCTAGATCCTAAGTACTAAAGAGAAGAAGAGAAGACCTCATCAAAAATGAGGTCAACAAAAGGAAGGTATTTTTGATGATTTCATGCAGGTAAAATGATTTTAGGCCTTTGGAGCAAAAGAAAGCAAAAAGGAGAAAATTTGGAGCGAAAAAGGACAAAAGTGCATTTTATTAAAGTAGCGTCGAACGACGCTGTCACCAGTGCTGGACAACACCAGTTTCTAGAGAATTACGATATTTTGGCAGAAGAATGAGCCGAAAAGCGCTTCTACCAGCACCAGACAGTGCCCTATCTCGATTTTGAACTAGATTCAATGTATTTGGCCAGATTTTGAAAGGTTGCTTGAGGAAACACTTGGGAATTCAGTTTTGGCTGAATTTTGACACTTTTGGAGCCACATTTCAAGGGGGGGAAGAAAGGAAGAGAAGCGTTTAGAGTTTAGAGAGTGATTTCTTTCCATTTTGTGTAGTAAGTTAGGTTTGTGTTTTCTCTTCTAAGGAGTGTGAGAGGAGAGGGAAAGTGAGAAATTTATTCTTCCTTACTATTCTAAAGAGAGAATTGTGTGTTGTTGTGAAGAAAGAAGAGAAGTTAAAGGAATTTCTTGAGATTCGCTTGGGGAAGAGTTTAAGATAAATTGTCTTTACTTTACTCTATTTGTATGACGTTGTTTTTATATATGAAATCCATGTTTTGTCATCTTTTCCTCATGAGTCTTGAGTAGATTTCTTTGTCTTTCTCCTTTTCATGTGATGTGTTGATATTGTGAAATGAAAATGATGTGTTGATTTATTATGGAGAATTTGTGATGATCTTTTCACATAAAACTTCATTTACTTTTTGATCTGGCTAATTGAATTGTTTAAACTTGTTGGGAAACATATGTTCCGAAAGGATTATGAATTCTAAAACAAAAGTGAAGGTCACATTCAATGTTCACGAATGAGAGATGTAGTTCATGGGGATTTAGTGCAAATAAATAGAGAAATATACTTTGATGGGAGTAGAATTGGAGATTTCAGAGTGATAGGCCAATAAATTTGAGCTTGCATCTACTGAGGCCAAGGTATGGATTTTTCATTCTAATGGCATTCTTGTTCGACACATTATGAAGTAAACCATTTCAAAACCCATACATCATCGTATGGATGAGTTTGTCATCTCACATAGATCCTATAGAAACAAATTTCACTCGATTTCATCAAGAATCGAGGGAGAATTTGCTTCTAGACCATGGACGGTTTGCCATATCAGACGGGATGAAATTGATGAACCAGGACCGTCTGTTCCTGTGTTTTGGGAATGGACGGCTGAGATTAAATCCCCGCAGATCCGCTGTTCAGATCTCCACAAGGGATTAAATGCGTTTTCACGCGTATGAGGACATGTGTCTTCCCTAGAAAATTTTAAGTTAATTTGGATTTAAATAAATCCAGATTTACCTTAAAATATTCAAAATTACGTATCTTTGCACACAAAAATCACAAAAATATAATAAAAATACCTCTGAACTCAGGGCAGCGAGGAAAACAATGTGGATTTAAAATTTTGAATTTTTGATTTATATTTGATTTTTAATTAATTAAAAACTCTCTGGAGTATTTTAATTATTAAAAATGAATTATAAGTCAGAAAATTATGAAACTTTGGGGGATTAATCTTTAGATCCTTATGAACACCCTCTTATTTTTCCAAGGATAGAAAAATTCTCTAAAAAATGATTCCTAATTTTCATGAGATTGGACAATTATTTTTAATAATAATTCTAAAAATCATAACATAAGAAAATTTAATTGGAAATTGGTTAGAAATTTAGGGAAACAGATCTAAACCCTAAAGTGACAGAATCTAACCTTTGGAAAATTCAAAATGACATTTTCTTATTAGGGTTAAAATTTTAAAATTTTAAAATATAAAAACCCTAAAATATCTTAAGAAAATTTTGAAACTCTTTATCTAACTCATGCCACCATGAGTTAAGATTGAGTTCAAACATTCAATGGACTCAAATAAAAACTTGATTAGGATTAATTCAACATTAACACTAATTAAATCAATTAATCCTTAATTAAAATAGGATTAAAGATAAAATTAAAATTTAATTAGGTTTAACCATACACATTAAACCTAATTAATTTTCTTTTAGCCTTCCTTACATTAGGCTTAGGATAAAATCAAACTTTAATTAAGCTTATGACATCACTAGGGTTAATTAAACCCATTAAACCTTAACTAAATTAGGTTTAGTACAAAATCAACTTTTAATTAAGTTTAAGAACATATTAAACTTTGTTAATCTATTAATCCTTAATTACATTAGGATTAATACAAAATAAAATTTTAATTAAGTTTAATGACATATTAAACTTAATTAAACTTCAAATTAAGTTCAAGGACATATTAAAATTAATTAATACAAAATTAAACTTTAAATTAAGTTTAAGGACATAATAAATTTAATTAACATATTAAACCTTACCTAAATTAGGTTTAATTAACCTTAAACCAATTAGATTTAACCCCAATTAAGTCTATTTAATTAATTAAACCTTACCTAAATTAGGGTTAATTAATGCTAAACCAATTAGACTTAACCCCATTTAAGTCTAATTAATCAATTAAACCTTACCTAAATTAAGTTTAATTAACCTTAAACTAATTAGACTTAACCCCAATAAAGTCTAATTAATCAATTAAACCTTAACTAAATTATGTTTAATTAACCTTAAACCAATTTGACTTAACCCCAATTAAGTCTAATTGATTAATTAAACTTTACCTAAATTAGGTTTAATTAATCCTAAACCAATTTGACTTAACACCAATTAAGTCTAATTAATCAATTAAACCTTACCTAAATTAGGTTTAATTAACCTTAAACCAATTGGACTTAACCCTAATTAAGTCTAATTTATCAATTAAACCTTACCCAAATTAGGTTAAATTAACCTTTAAACCAATTAGACTTAACCCTAATTAATTCTAATTAATCAATTAAACCTTAACTAAATTCGTTTTAATTAATCCTAAACCAATTAGGCTTAACCCTAATTAAGTCTAATTAATTAATTAAACATTACCAAAATTAGGTTTAATTAACCTTTAAACCAATTAGACTTAACCCTAATTAATTCTAATTAATCAATTAAATTTTACCCAAATTAGGTTTAACTAACATTTAAACCAATTAGAGTTAACCCTAATTAAGTCTAATTAATCAATTAAACCTTACCCAAATTAGGTTTAATTAACCTTTAAACCAATTAGACTTAACCCTAATTAAGTCTAATTAATCAATTAAACCTTACCCAAATTAGGTTTAATTAACCTTTAAACCAATTAGACTTAACCCTAATTAAGTTTAATTAATCATTTAAACCTTGCCAAAATTATGTTTAATTAACCTTTAAACCGATTAGACTTAACCCTAATTAAGTCTAATTAATCAATTAAACATTACCCAAATTAGTTTTAATTAACCTTTAAACCAATTAGGCTTAACCCTAATTCAGTCTAATTAATCAATTAAACCTTACCTAAATTAGGTTTAATTAATTTTAAACCAATTAAGTTTAACCCCAATTAATTCTAATTAATCAATAAAACCTTACCCAAATTAGGTTTAATTAACATTTAAACCAATTCGACTTAACCTTAATTAAGTCTAATTAATCAATTAAAACTTACTCAAATTAGGCTTAATTAACCTTTAAACCAATTAAACTTAACCCTAATTAAGTCTAATTAATCAATTAAACCTTACCTAAAATAGGTTTAATTAAACTTTAGAACAGTTAGACTTAACCCTAATTAAGTCTAATTAATCAATTAAACCTTACCTAAATTAGGTTTAATTAATCATAAACCAATTAGAGTTAACTCCAATTAAGTCTAATTAATCAATTAAACCTTACCTAAATTAGGTTTAATTAACCTTTAAACCAATTAAACTTAACCCTAATTAAGTCTAATTAATCAATTAAACCTTACCCAAATTAAGTTTAATTAACTATTAAACCACTTAGACTTAACCCTAATTAAGTCTAATTAATCAATTAAACCTTACCTAAATTAGGTTTAATTAATCCTAAACCAATTAGACTTAGCTCCAATTAAGTCTAATTAATCAATTAAAGCTTACCTAAATTAGGTTTAATTAACCTTTAAACCAATTAGGCTTAACCCTAATTAAGTCTAATTAATCAATTAAACCTTACCTAAATTAGGTTTAATTAATTTTAAACCAATTAGACTTAACCCCAATTAAGTATAATTAATCAATTAAACCTTACCTAAATTAGGTTTAATTCATCCTAAACCAATTAGACTTAACTTCAATTAAGACTTATTAATCAATTAAGCCTTATCTAAATTAGGTTTAATTAACCTTTAAACCAATTAGACTTAACCTTAATTATGTCTAATTAATCAATTAAACCTTACCCCAATCAGGTTTTATTAACCTTAAACCTATTAGACTAAACTATAATTAAGTCTACACATTGGACTTAATTAAACTATTAAACCTTAACCAACTAAGGTTTAATCAATCCTGAACCCTAATTAAGTCTAACACATTAGACTTAATTAAACTATTAAACCTTAACCAACTAAGGTTTAATCAATCCTAAACCATAATTAAATCTATTACATTAGACTTAATTAGACTATTAAACCTTAACTAACAAAGGTTTAATCAAACTTATACTCTAATTTAGTCTAACTTATTAGACTTAATTAATATTTAAACCTTACTTAAATTAGACTTAAATAATTTCAAATTCCACTTAAGCCTAATCTTAAATAGACTTAATTAAACCTTAAGTTTTACTTAAATAAGACTTGAATGCTCTTTAGATCCTAATTAAGTCTAATCTAATTAGACTTAATAACCTTTGAGTATTATTTAAATAAAACTTAAACCTTAATTAAGTCTATTTTAACTTGACTTAATTTAGACCTTAGGTTCAACACACATTGAACCTAACTCAACATCTCTAACTTAGGTTCAACCTAAACTAAACCAAAGTTAACTAAAACTTTAGGTTCAACCCATATTGAACCTAACTCAACATAGGTTCAACCTAAATTAAACCCAAGATAACTCAAACTTTAGGTTCAACCCATATTGAATCTAACTCAACATATCTAACTTAGGTTTAACTTAAATTGAGCCCAAGTTAACTTAAATCTTAGGATCAACCCACAATCAACATTTCTAACTTAGGTCCAACTTAAATTAAACTTAAGTTAACTCAACGTTAGATTCAATCAAAATTTAATCTAACTCAACATTTATAACTTAAGTTCAAACAGACATGAAAAGTTAACTCAATTTTTGATTCAATTTACATTAAATCTAAATCAACACTTCTAACTTAAGTTCAAACAAACATGAACTCAAGTTAAGTCAACTTTAGATTCAATGTACATTTAATCTAACTTAAATAGACATGAACTCAAGATTAACTCAGGTTCAACCTAAATTGAATCCAGGTTAAATTCAAACCACATCAAACTAAAATCAAAATTTTGATTTAAAATTTCTTAAGATCAAACTACTTTAAAGATTAAATCAAATATATTTAGTTTCAAACGACATTGAATCTGATTATCAAATGATTAGACTTAACACTTCTTCAAGATTCAAATGATATTGAATCTAGAATTTCAAAATCTAACTTATGCTAGATTTTATTTGAGTTTAACATAATTAGACTTAACATTAGATTCAAAAGACATCGAATCTAAAATTCTAAACTCTAATTTGTGTTTGATTATATCTAAGACTAATCTAGACTTATCAAATTCAAATGACATTGAATCTAATTTTCAAACATCATTAGATCTAAATCTTTAAATTCAAATAAAATTGAATCTAAATTTCTAGATCTAATCAAATCTCAAACATGATTCTCAATTATAGATTCAATCGACAATAAATCTAAAAAATCAAAGCAAATTGAATTTAAATCATTAGGTTCGAAAGACATCAAACCTAAGATGTTGACATGAAATGACATAAAAATCATAAGAAATCGTAAACAACCTAAAATTTTTCAAACTAAAATAGAAAAAAGACATTGAAACTTAAATGAAACCTCAATGAAAAAACATCATTGAATGCAACTTGAACCCTGGTGTTCTTAATTTATGAAGATTTCTAGGATGATGCAATCCTGGTTGCTAACAGAAATCTTCCAGACCTGGTTTAAACACCTTTCGGACTAAGTAGATTAAGATCCTTGATGACTCTGGGATGAAGGAGTCAGTGACATCTTAACTAGTTTATCTCAAATATAACCAAATAAAATAAAATATTTAAAGAAATATTGACATTTTTTCTTTCAAATCCGACATCATTTTCATTTGCTGGACAAAAATAAATTTCACTTTAGATTTCCTTTGCATATTAGAAGGTGTGCTAACTCTATTTTGTAGGACGATTAAAACGAAATGACAACAATAATTTTGTTTTAGATTTCCTTTGCATGTTATAGGGTGTGCTAACTCTGTTTTGTAGGACGACATTCTGAAGACGGAACAAATGACAACAAAACAAAATAAAACAAAACAAACAACTTTTAAATGACAAAACCAAGACAAAACAATACCAAAACTTTTAGGATAGTCACAAAATCTAAAACTTTTTAGATAACCATAAACAATGATAAAAACGACAACAAAATAATAAACAACAAAAATAAAACAAAACAAAAACAAAAATCAACCAACATAAAAATTTTAGGGTAGTATGACATGTTACCCTTAGGATTGAAAATTGATATTTTTTCTTTAAAACTTTTTCGGTAACAAGAAATTAACATTAATCAAAAGTTTTCTTAGACAATCATAATTGTCTAAGATGTAATTAACTATAGGAGCTTGCTCTTATAGGAGATTTAAAGGACTCAGAATAGATATTCTATTTACATCTCTTGTTACCAAAATCTCATCTTTATAAAGAAATCTTAGAATAAGGTATTCTAGAATCTTTTTAGGATTATCATCAACATCTTCTTTTCTACTATTTTCTATCTTATTAGCCCATGTTTTCTTCAAATTTTTTATCTAAATATCCCTTTTTAGAGTATCTAAAGAAATATGAATTATTAAAGATTAGAGCAATATTATAGATAAATAGAGTAGCGACTCCAAAACGACATCGACATTAACACCAAGAAAATCTCCAACACGGCGACGACACTGCCGACACATGCATCCAAGTTGTCCAACCTTGATTTGTCATTGCTGCCTTTCAGCCTTCCACCTAAGCAACTGATTCCACCCACCAGCAAACTCTGAGCTCCACCCATTGGCCATGGCGATAAACCGAGCTCTTCACATCCAAAAGGGGAGAAAGCACTGAACCTTAGCGAAGCCCTAGAAAAATCCTTTCAAAGCATCTGTGAACTCTGCTAAGTGCAATCCCACTGTTCGCCAGCCCTAATCCCCAATGTCCAGAGCCAATTTCCCCATTGAATTTTCAGCTGAAACCATGACAAACTCCACCACACCTCCACACCGCTTCAAACTTCAAATTGATTTGCTCCTCACCATCCCCTCACTAAATGAAGAAGATCCCCCGTAGAGGCTCCATCATAGAGCCTCTTGATACACCAAAAATATATAGCATTTTTATACACATTTTTATATCTATGTTTGATGATATTATACTTTAGTGGAAGGTCTTTTGTGTGTATTTTTACACGTATGATTAAATGGATGATTTTGATGACAAGAGTGAAAAATGGTCCAATTTGGAGCAAAAATGAAGAAAATTGAAAAAGTAATATGTGGCAACTAAGCGTTAGAATATGCACTTATGCGCCAAGGCCCCGCGGCTATGCGCCCAGATTTGGAGCCTACGCACCAGCATGCTCGCAGCTAAGAGCCGGTACCTTACGCTTATGCGCGACAGTTAAAAAAGTGGAGTTATTTTACTTTATGCGCCATTTTGAAGAGGTTTTCGAAGTACCTCTTGGTGAGAACGTGAGTAAATTCCTATTGGTGCCAAATTCAATTCAAAATACTCTTGAATTTATGCATATCTTGGAAGATATGTTGAATTTGGATTCAAAATTATGGTTGTTGTTGGAGGGTGAGGTTAGTGGTTAAGAGTGAGGTTTATGTTAGGAAGTTATCTTAGAACACACCTCTCCACTTCACCGTCCTTGCTTTATTCTATATAGTTTGTATTGGGAGTAGAATTGAGATTTGGAGACCATGGAGTTGGGCGCCAACCTCTAAAGATTATTGTAAGGGAAAACAAAGTTTTCAAAGGAACTTCAAGAGTTTTGTGGAGAAGATTTATAGATAAGTCTTTATCTTTATATTACATTTGATTTTTAATTAAGACTTCTTGTGTTTTCACTATGATTTCTACTTTTAAACCAAGTTTTAATTGTATTTTCTCCATGAATTCTGAGTAGTTTTCTCCATCATTTTTCTTAAGTGATGAAGTGATTAAGTTATGGAAGTATGTTGTGTGAGTATAGGATTTAAATGTTGGAAGAAGTTGTGATGATTCAAAACCTTGCACTTCATTTACTTCTTCATTTGACCAATTAAGCTGTTAAAATTTGTTGTGAGAACATATAAGATCTATTGTGATATTGTCTCATTCAATAATTGGAAAGAATCACATGAAATTGTATGGGTGAGAATATAATTCATATGATTGAGTACAAATAAATAGGGAGATATACTTTGATGGGTGTAGAATTAGAGGACTTTAGAGTGACAGGCTAAAGCTCCTAATTTGATTTATTATTTTATGTTTTGATACAAGATTTTAGCCCCTAAGCGGAGAAAACTGTGTAAACTCTAGAGTGAGAGCTAGTATCTTTCCTGCCTAACCTGTCTTCAAGATTTTTATACAGTGAATTAACTTATGTTCTTTATAGCATCTCTAGTAAGGGTAAATAATATAATTGTTTCTATTTGGCACAACACATTTTAGATACTTCCATAACAAATATTCTCCATAACTTGTTACTGATTCATAAAATGGAAAAAGAAATTTCATTTACATAAGTTTTCATCTTACAAAAGTTTAGTTAAAGTAGTTGCTTACTTTCATTTCAAATTATAAAATTATAAAAAGAATCAAATTGTATTTCCTAAAATATTATCTTTAGTTTGAGTAAAATATTTTCTAAAAGTAAAAAAAGTTAATTTTTATTTTCTAAATCAGAAGATATTTTCTTTATTTATCACTTTCCCTGTGAGTTCGATATTTTGGGGCTTAATTAGAAAGTCTTATATTACTTGATAAATGATACATATACTTGTGTAGTATCCACGATATAAAATAATTTAAAGGAGTATTAATATATATATATATATATATATATATATATATATATATATATATCGCGATGAAGGTTTGGCAGAGCTCGGCTATGGTTTCCCCGTCGTCGGCGACGCGATGGAGATAGGATCACAGCTCCGGCGACCTCGACCAGCTCCGGTGACCTCATCCAGCTCCGGTAACTTCACTCCAGTGGCCTCGCTCGCTGGATGAATATGATTCAATGGTTTGGTGAGATCGTTCATATTCTCTACTCCTTTTTACTGCGATTCTGGCTTTCTCGCTGTATTTTTTAGCCATTTCGCTGTTCCGGTTTGCGATTTTTGCTCCTCTGACATTTGGCGTTGGATTTACTGATTTTCGCCATTTTATGTTTGTGATTTCTCATTTAGCATTTGGATCCAGACGTTGGATCTACTTATTTCGCCATTTCACTGCGCGATTTTCTCTCCTCTGGCATTTGGCGTTGGATTTACTGTTATTTTCACGTTTGCTTTGGCTAGATCTAGTGCTTTGATTTCGCCGCTGATTGTGATTTTGGTTTGCTACACCTTTGGGATCCACTTTCCCATGGCAAGAACTTATCTTTGATGTTGCCCAAAAGGCTAAACTATCCTATGCTAGTGTTGTTGGTAAAGGTCATACTACTCGTACGAACGTTGATCTTGTGTTCCCTCAAGCTCTTCATGATGCTCCTGCTGGAAAAGGTGTTTGTCCTTTTGTTAAACCCTATGGGCTGAATGATGACAAACCAGCCATTATTTATACGACTCAAGAAATGAAATCATTGAATGATGTTGTCAAATTAACTCTGATAGGTAAATTCCAGTTTGGACATCCAAAGATGGAATTGGTTAGGCAATATTTTAAAGATCTCACTCATAGTGGGAATCGGAAGTTGGGATTAATGGATGGAAGACACTTATTGATTCGACTCTCTAATGAAGAGGAATATGCTAGACTCTTTGCCAAACAAACTGTGTTGATTGGTAGCACACCTATGAAATTATTAAAGTGGACTCCAGATTTTGACCCAAGCAAGAAACCTCCTATTGTCCCTAATTGGTTCAATTTTCTGGATCTCCCTATACAGTTTTATAATCAAAATGTTTTATTCAATATTAGCACGACTTTGGGGACTCCTTTGAAGGTGGATCCCCCTACATCTACTACAGCTAGTCCTGCCGGAGCCATAAATTTAGTGGAAAGAGACATAACACTGCTTGACTTGGAAAGAGTTTGGATTGGCGCTAATGAAGAGGGTTTTTTGGCAGAATATTGAGGTGGAACATAGGCCTCTCTACTGCAGCCATTGCAGAATGTTTAGTCATCTGAAAGACAAATGTTATAGGCTCCTTCCCCCTTCTAAAGGGATACCTAGGGGGGCTGTTATGGCAGTGACTCCTCCTGCTTTGGAAATGGGTGATGCTTCTAGCTCTGTCCCTTCTGATCATGAGATCATTTCACCTCCGGCTCCAATGGTTGTTCACACTGAATTGGCCCCTCAGGCTCTTTTGACTAATGTCCAGTTGGAGTCCCCCTCTTTGGTGGAACCTATTAATGATCCTTTGGCTGTCGGCAGCATTAGGATTGCCACTCAGCCCCCTCTACTTCAAAATGTTAGTGAGGCAGCCACTACTACGGTGAAGGTAGTTGATGACTTCCGAATTGTGGTAGAACTGCCTATTGTGAGAGTATGAGTTCAAGTTGTCGCTGCAACAAAAGTTGATTATGCCCAAGAGTCCTCATAAGTAGAAGAAGAGGAAGAAGAAGAAGAAGAAGATGGAACCAAAAAATGGTACGCTTACACTTCTCGGAGGAAAGAAAAAGTTGGGGGTAATCTGCAGCTTAGATTAACAGATGACACTTTCACTTCTTCTGGCATGGGCTCAGTTCTTCAACATATAATTTCTCGCTCTTCCTCAAGAAAGTACCCGAGGAAGAGGAAGACTTAGGTGACCCCTTCCATTATACTGCTTATTTGCATGTTTTGCTTTGTTATGTTGTTTATGTGAGTGTAGTTTATGGGTAGAGCTCCATTTTTCGGGGCCCTCTCATACCACTTATTGTACCCCTTTCGTTTCAATAAATTATTTCTTTTGCATAATATATATAAATATATATCGTAAGCATAATTATCGGAGTGGACCACTCTCCAACCCAGACTTCCCTCAGACCCGAAATCACTTCTTGATCAAGTTCTGGTGCCGAACCAAGGAGAGCTCAAATTGGTGCTTACAGGAGCTTCACAAGGTCATAACGAGTGTGTGGAACCATTCTGATTGAGGCCTCCCCTCTCAGAAAAATGTATTGAACTCTCACCTTAGCTCGAGCTTATTTTGATTCTCCATGCATGTACACCATATTTCATACCATATAAGTCGTATAAATATGTTAGTCTAGGTTAGATGAGTCTATAAAAACAAACCTGAGGAGATTTAGTTGAGTCTAGCTCGAGATCTTAGGGATAGAAGGTGGATGACTCTCGGGATGAACTAGTTGAGGACAATGACACGGAGCTTTTGGATCGCACCTGTTTTCAGTGGACGGCCTCGATTACGTTGGATGGAGAAGCGATGTATAAAGTACGGGATGCGTGGCTGTCAAGTCAGATGGTGACATCGAATGGGAGTGCGTCGCGTAGGACTTCAGAGCTGCTTAGGATTGTGTGGTGCTGCGTGATCCCTGATATTTATGCTTACGATTTATATATGAATTGATACTTCTCTTTAATGATATCACTTTCTTTACAATGATGCCAAAAACTTGATTTCAATGTAAATAAGAGATTTAAATGATATTTTAAAATGGGATACTACGCAAGTATATGTATCATTATCAAGTAATATAGGACTTTCTGATTAAGCTCCGAGATATCGAACCCACGGGGAAAGTTATTAAATATAAATTTATAATTTTAATAAAGAAAATATAAAAATAACTTTTTACTTTTTTTAGAAAAGATCTTACCCAAACTAAAGACAATATTTTAGGAAATAAAATTTGATTATTTTTGTTAATTTTTATAATTTGAAATGAAAGTAAGCAATTACTTTAACTAAATTTTTATAAGATGAAAACTAATGCAAATGAAATATCTTTTTCCTTAGTATGTATCAGTAATAAGTCATGAAATTTTGTTGTGGAAGCATGCTAAATGTGTTGTACCAAATAAGAGCATTTATATTCTTTACCCTTATTAGAGAAGCTATAAAAAACATAGGTTAATATGTTATTTTATAAAACTTGAAAATGGGTTAGGCGGGAAATATATTAGCTCTCACTCTATACTTTCCTCTTCTCCCTCCACCTGAAGGCTAACATCTCGTATCAAAATATAAAACAATAAATCAAATTGGGAGCTTTAGCCTGTTACTCTAAAGATCTCTAATTCTACACCCACAAAAGTATATCTCCCTATTTATTTGCATTCAATCATATAGACTACATTCTCACCCATATAATCTCATGTAGTTCTTAATAATTGTTGACTAAGATAATACCATACCAGTTCTTACATGTTCTCACAAAAAATTTAAAATCTTAATTGATCAAATCAAGAAGTAAATGAAGTGCAAAGTTTTAAATCATCACAACTTCTTCCAACATTGATTTCTTATACTTCATACAACATTCTTCCATATCTTTATGAACCTTCGAGCTTACAAACTTGTCTGAATCAAAAGTGGATTTCGACTTGCTCCTCTTTGGTGCCATTTCTATAATTTCTATAAAATCACTATAAATTCCACATTCAACTTAAAATCACTAAACTCAACTCCTAAAGGCTTAAACTACTAAATCTAAGTAATTTCCAAAGCTTTTTCTCAAATTTTCACTATAAATAGTGATTTTCGAATTTCTTCAAAATGAACTCAAACTATATGGTGAAAATTAAAAATTTATACTTAGGATTAGTGCTCTTACCTTAAGAAGATCAAATTTAGCAATTTTCACTTGAAATGGCTCAAAAATCGCAAAACTTGGTGATGTCCTAACCACCTATGTCACGAACGCCGAATGTAAAAGACGATGGGGTAAAAATTTTATGATTTTTTTGGGTTTTAAAACATGAAAACTGAATTTCATGAACCGACGCCTAAGCGCAAAAGTACGACTCTTAGTCGCGGAGCACTGGCATGTAAGCGCGTGGTCTAGGAGCTTACCCGCGAACTCGCTGTTTTCGATTTTTTCGTTAAATACACATTATCGCTCACTTAATCAACCCTAAATTGTAAATATCATTACCTTATAATCTTCTAATCTCAGAATTACGCTTCTACAGATTAATGGATTTAACATAGGTTTTACACAAAACACAAACTCTTTACTTAATAAAATAAATTACAAGTACAAATCACAAGTTTTTAATCCAATATCCTTAGACAATATCTCGTCTTTTCTACTCACATTTATAACAAAACACTAAACACAAAACAAAAACACAAACACATTTATAACACACAACATACATAAAACATTAAATACTAACACTTAACACGATTGATTTAACACATAACACAAATTATTAACACTTAACACAATATAGAACTTAATTCCATTCTCCATTAGGTGGAACATATCCAAAACCTCCATTAGTTTCATCTAAACCATTTGGTATGTACATTTGATAGATCGGATGATGGTTGAAAACTCTTACTGAATCTTCTTTTATCCACTTATTCTTCAAAAATATCACTTTATCTGCTTCTTCAACATGACTAGTATGACTAAATTGCATCTTTAATTGATATCAAATATATGTTAAATGTACATTAGCTTCATCTATCTTTGCTTCAATTGACACAACATCCACCTCGATCTTTGTAATCTTCTATGTTATTCCTTGAATACTAACGGCTAGAAATCTGTTATATAACTCTTGAGCACTCCCACAAAAGAACTTCTTCTTGTTTGCATCCTCTATCTTCTTAATTTCACTCTTCCAAGAAGTCATTTTTCTCACTTAAACTCTTTTGTAAGGCTCTTAGGTTAAAAATTTGGAATGGGATGAATTTTCTTTAATTTCATCCCTATTTATAGACTTTAGATGGCCTAAAACCATCCTCCCACGTTCACAAACTACCAAATAGTGTGTCATGCAACTTCCCCATGTTAATGGATTCTAGAAACACATTTTTCACATTTTTTGTAACTCCAGTGCCTAAGCACCAATTGTTGGCGCTTAGCCGCGAGTGCTCATTTTAGCACAAGTCTGCTAAACGTCTGAAAACTCATTTTAACTCATCTAATTTATAAATTAAGGTCTCATTAATCTCCAGTAACATAATATAATCAAAATACTACCACATCTTACTTCAAATAAAGCAAGAATCACTCAAAACAAACTTAAAACAAAACACACCGATAACTATAGGCTGCCTCCCACAAAGTGCTTGGTTTAACATCGTCAGCCCAGCATACCCCTGTACAAAATCTGGGTGACCCAACATTAAATTCTCATCATGTTTCAGTTGATCTACTGAGAAATAATGTTTCATTCTATGACCATTCACTTTGAATATTTTCTCAGTTTTAGGATCTTTGAAATCCACAGCTCCATAAGGATAAACTTTCATTACAATAAATGAGCTCATCCACCTAGGCTTAAGTTTTTCAGTAAATAATCTTAATATGGCATTATATAGTAAAACTTGCTGTCTTGTCTTAATATTTTTATTTAGAATCCTACGATCATGCCACGTCTTTATCTTTTCTTTATATATCTTTACACTTTCGTATGATTTATTCTTATCTCTTCATGCTTATTTAATTGCAATAATCTTTTCTCACCATCATCTTTTAAAATATAATTAAACTCTTTAATAGCCTAATATGTTTTATGGTCAAGTTCAACTAGTAAATGATAAGCTTTCCCAAAAATCAACCTATACGGGGACATTCCTATAAGAGTCTTATATGCAGTCCTATAAGCCCATCCAGTTTGATTGACTAATCATTTTTGTTTAGATTAATAGATATCTCCAAAATTCTTTTAATTTCATGATTGAATAATTCAACCAAACTATTGGTCTGAGGATTATGAGCAGTAGCAATTTTATGGATGATATGATATTTCCTTATTAATTTCACCATAATTGTATTTATGAAATGACTTCCCCCATCAGTTATGATTACCCTTGGCATTCCAAATCTACAAAATATGTTCTTTCCTAAAAATTTTACAACACTTCGAGCATCACATCAAGGTAAAGCAACAGCTTCTATCCATTTAGATACATAGTCTATTGCTATCAATATGTATAAATTTCCGAAAGATGATATAAATTGTCTCATGAAATCGAATCCCAAACGTCAAATATTTCAAATTTCAACATATAATTGAAGGGCATCTCATTTCTTCTAGAAATATTGCCTACACACTGGCATGGATTATAAATTTTAATATAAGCACTAACATCCCTAAAAATTGTAGGCCAATAAAATCTAGATTGCAAAATTTTATATGTTGTTTTATCAACACCAAAATATCCTCCAAAATCAGAATCATGAAATTTTTGAATAATTTCATAAGGTTCTTTTAATGGCACACCTCTTCGATTAATAAGATCATTTCCTTGTTTATATAAAAAGAGTTGTCCCAAAAATAAGACTTAGTTTCAGATAAAAAATTCTTCCTATGTTGGTATATCAAACCATAAGGTAATATATCACTAACAATAAAGTTCACAATTTTGACATACCATGGAACACGCCACTCATTAATAGTGAATAATTTTTCATTAGGAAAATGTTCATTAATTTCTTCATCAGAACTGAGAGATTTTTTATTTTCAAGCCTGAGCAGATGATCAGCAATTTGATTATCAGCACCCTTCATATCTACTATCTCAAAGTTAAATTCTTGTAAAAGAAGAATTCATCTTATCAGTCTTGGTTTGCATCCTTCTTTTTCATTAATTATTTAATAACAGAATGGTCAGTATGCACCACACATTTTTTTCCAATTAAGTATGATATGAATTTATAAAAAACAAATACCATAGCTAATAACTTTCTCATTTGTGGTATAATTAATTTGAGTTTCATTAAGAGTTCTACTAGCATAGTAAATTACTTTGAAAATCTTATCATGTTTTTATCCTAAAACAACTCCAATAGTATAATCACTTGCATCACACATTAACACAAAAACTTTTGCCTAATCTAATGAAATAATAACTGGTGTAGTGATTAATTTTTTATTTTAATAATTCAAAAGCTTTTAGGCAATCTTCATTAAAATTAAAAAATGACATCTTTTTCCAATAACTGGCATAGAGGCTTAGTAACTTTTGAAAAGTCTTTATATAACACCTATAGAATCCAGCATGTCCTAAAAAACTACTAATCTCCATTACATTTGTTGGGCAAGGTAAATTAGTTATTACTTGAATTTTTTGCAGGGTCTACTTCCATACATTTTTTCTGAAAATTAATGTCCTTGTCGGCATTATTTTTAGGTTGTGTGTTTTATTTTGAAAAAGGGGGTCGCCTAACAGAAATTGTCGGCGAATTTTTAGTTTAATTTAAATAAATAATTTAAAAAGTAATATTTGATTTTGAAAATAATTTTAAATTTGAAAATTTTAAGATGTGAAATCAAACCAATCTCACGTCCCAAATAGTTTACATAAACGAGCACAACATCACAAACTGTGTATCTATCTCGAAGAATAGACACACTGTTTGATAATGGGGCTCGATTAGATAAACTAGAAAGATTTGTGACATCCGTTTGGTCTGCGAACCAATTTTATAAGCCGACAAGTTCCCCTGCTTAATACAAAGAAATTAAGCAGGGTTTATATTATCCGGGTTCTTGAAATTCCCTATAAGGGCAAGCCCCTATAGTTAATTACATCTTAAGTGACGAGAATCACCTAAGAAAACTCTCGATAATAATCAATAATTCTCGCTCTCAAGAATCTCAAAGTTTAAGTTTTCAAGGGATTGAATTTTGGAATTTCAATAGGGAATGGATCAAATTTGGAACATTTTGTTTTGAGAATTCAAAGGAAGAAAAATAGGAGAAATTACAGATTCGAAGCGAACTTCGATAATTTCCCGACTATCCTATTGTTTGGCTTGAATTTAGGAAAGTCCTAATGTTTATTTAATGTTTTGATCCTGCCAATTTTAATTAATTAGGACTTATATTCGTATGACATAATCATACAAATAGCCTTGAAGATGTGAGGGTTTATGTTGTACCAAACGACTACCTCGGAGTCCTAAGACCAGTTATGGCTTAATTTGCAATGCAAATGCCTAACAAAAGGTTGGGGATTTATGTTGCACTAGGCAAACTACCTCGAAGTCCTATGGCTTAGTTATTTAATTCTAAGAAAGTTTGCTGAAGTAGATCCGAGTTTTGCTGATGACGATGGTCGTGCTGCCCACCATGCCCCGAGCTCCTTGTTGTTGCAGAGGTTTAGTTATAGAAGTTATAAATCAGGAGATGAGAAAAGTGTTTTGGTTTAGAGAAAGTCTTAATTTCCAAGTGTTTTTTATGTTTTATTTAAAACAAATCTTAAAGTTGATTATAACAACACCGGTTCAGATCCCACAGTTCCATCCTTCCGGCATCGTTATTTTTATCGGATTCACTTAGTCCAGATGAATTTGCTAACCTCAATTAAATGAGTTCCACACTTTCATTTAGACCGTGGGAAATCCCGTTAGCAACACGTAGGTTACATCCTCCGAGGTAATCCCGATCATCCAACAAGACGTTTTAATTTAGTTGTAATTGCAGTTTTGTGTTCTGTTTGTAATTAAATTTTGAGTTGTTTTATATTTTGAAATGTTATGGCGGTGAATTTTATCTTGCAATGACTTTTAATTTAGTTTTGGTTTCAGTTTTAGGGGCTACCCTAAAGGTGTGGGTTTTCATGCAACAATTGTTTATCATGCAAGAAAAGTAAAGTGCATTTGCAATAAAGTAAATTGCAAGAAGGTAAATTGCAATAAAATAAAATCGTACCTGGAGGGTCTTCCCGTCATCCCAAGCTGCACTTAAACACAATTTAGAATATTTAAGCAAGTTCCTAGGTAAAGCTAAGGGAAGGGTTTTGGTTTTCTACCAAGTTTCTAATCCTATAGCTAGTCATCTCCTATGACGTCTAGGTTCTTGTGTTTTGGTTCGAGGACGATTTTCTTCATCAAAGAACAATTAAGTTCAATTTTTCTTATAAATATCCTATCACATTGAGGAAGTGCTTAAGAAGAATCTTAAACATCTTTTCAATATTACTAGAATTGTTTTAAGTCCAAATGAATTTAATCATACAAATGAATTAATCGTCCGGGAATTCAAGTTTTGTTGTTATCTTACTCAGTGAACTAGGACATTTGAATTTTTCTAATGAGGGAAGTAACATTTCATTTAACATTCTGTTTAGGAGTTAGACAACAAAAGCTTTCGAGGGCAAATTGATGTTCAAATGGTTTATGATTTAATTTCAGTTAACGAGTTTAAATTTGAAATAGTGTTCAAGTTGCTTTATATTTATTTTTGAATTTCTTTATGTCTTAGGTGATGTTATTTTAATTCAATTTAATTTAACTTTAATTTAATTTAATTTAATTTAGTTTTAATTTTAATTTAATTTAATTTGATTTTAATTTTAACTTGATTCTATTATTTAATTTAATTTAATTCAATTTAGTTTGATTTGATATGCTTTAATTTAATTTAATTTAATTTGATTTAACTTAATTCGATTTAATTTAATTTAATTTAATTTAATTTGATTTAATTTAATATGTTTTAATTTAATTTAATTTAATTTAATTTAATTTAAAATTTAATTTAATTTTATTTTTAATTTTAATTTAATATTTTATTTTTTATGTTTTAAAGATGATTTAATTGTAATTGTTAAATTATTAATTTAATTGAAATTTTAAAAGGATTTAATTTAAATAATTTAACTTTAATTTAATTTAATGATTAAGTCTTTTAGCATTTTAAATCTTAAATTTGAATTATCATTTTAATTAGGAATTAAATATTATTGAGATGATTAATTTAGGGATTCTTAAATTAAAGAACAAATCTCTTCCTAATAATATCCCTATTTTAATAATTCCAATTTTATTATTCTTCCAAATTTAATTAATTATTCGATTAAGGTTTATTTTAATTATTTTTAAATTGTTTAATAGGTTTCTACCCTTATTATTCAAATTTCAATCATCCAAATCAGATTAGGATCAAATACTTTACTCTTTAATTTTAGTAAGCCTAAAGTTTTAATTAAAGGTTAAAATTTTAATTACCATTTTGCTCTTCAAGCTTAATAATTTCATAACTCACTAAATTGAGCTTAAATGAACTTGAATTTTTTATGTGACTTCACTCATATGTCAATAAAGACATGAGAGGAGAAAATGTGATTTTTCTGTATTTAATTTATTTATGTAATTATTTTTGGTGGAAAATAGAGATTTCTAAGGAAAATTTAATAATATGACCAAGGGAAAGTTTCTGTCCTTAAGAAAATTATGGGACATTCCTAATGACTAGAGGACCACCTGAACCAATTTTGGTGATTTTTTGAATTATATTCTTTTTATTATAATTATTTTGAGTTTTGGAGTATTAATTAATTTAAAAATAAAATAAAGGTTAAAAAAAAATTTTATATTTTTAAAAAATCTCTCTGATATCAAGGAAATCAGAGAATCAATTTTTACAATTTTCTGATTTTTCTTTGATTTATTAGAATTATTTTAGTGGAAATGCTAAAAAATACATTTTTTTAATTTTAAAATTACCTTAGGGCTTTAAAATTTAATATCTCATCATATAGACCTAAGAAAATTATGGGGTTTGTTCCTAAGTGATTAAAATTCAAAATGTAACATTTTGGTGAATTTTATTATTTTTGTGATTTTTATTATTTTTTAATTATTAAAATATTAAAATAATACAAAAAACCAACTTTTTTAGAAAATTGAAATTTTAATTTTCTTAAATTTTCCTAATATCATAGAGGTTCCAAAAACATTTTGGTGAATTTTTGAAAAGTATTTTGAAAGTTATGAATTTTTAAAGTTTAAATTGGCTAAATGGCTTAATCAACACATTTAGTAGGGCTAACCAAGTCCAATTGACTTCAAATTTTTATGGTGGGTTCCTCTGATCCTAAAGGTCAGTGGAGAATTGATTTCAAGTCAATTTGATGTATGATTAGCTCTAATTAATTAAGGACCTATTTTGGGTGTTTAAGCCAATTAGGATTATTCCAAGTGGATTAATTCAAAACCTATTTTTCCTAGAGTCCTCTGGTCATAAGAAACATTACCCAATTTTCCTAGAATTTATTTCACAACATGCTAATTATTAGATTTAAAATACTCAAAACAGCAACATGAATTTGAAAAATCAATAACTTCTTATAGGGATGACCTCTGACCTTGGAAAATTCAGGGAATATTCCCAAGTTCAGAGGCTTCAAAAGCCCTATGGTCTCATGCCATGGTGAATTTCCTATATGCATGGAGAATTAAAACAATGCAGAGAGTAAATAAATTATTAAAAATAAAATACTTGATGAAATTAAATGATTTCTTTTCCACATTATTCTCCTCTGTTCACTGAGCTAGAGGGTATTTTTATTTTATTTTTCTGATTTTTCTACACAAAGTTATGCATTTTTTAAGTTTAGGGAATTAAATAAATAGAAAAATAACCTATTTTTCTACTTATCCACGCGGCGCCAACTCAACCTAGGCATCTCCGAAGCGCCGCATGTCGTCTTCTGATTCGGCACCGCCATCCAACTCAGCGCTCCGGGGCCCGCTGTATCGTTCTGTCTCCTCATCCGGCGCGATCCTGGTCGTCCGTCCGCGCGTGTACTAAATGAACGGCATCCGTTCATCGTCCCCAAGCCTCCTAGCCCGAGAACCGTCCACACTAAATCCCTAATATCTCACTCAATACTTAACGGATTTTCGTGTTCTTGTGCTCTATGGATTCGTCTTGAAGAGACGAATATATCTATAAGGTGATCATGCATCGAAATTAAGGCATTTGAAATGGAGAATCTCCGTAAGCTCGGGATAAAGAGTTAGCTCATACCTTTGCTCGCAGAAGTGTGGCTTCAATCCGAGGGTTGTGTCACCTTCGATCGGGTCTCAACAAGCTCCGGATGAAGTCTCCCGGTCCGTGAATTGTCTGGTATGATTTCGACCAAGCCCGATCACAAAGCTTGAGTCCGGAACGGATGGGTGGCCCGGAGAGGGGCTTTTGCCGGTGGACTTCTTCCCTAGGTCCGGTGAAGGTGTAGGACCAATCAATTTGGGGATTGGTGCACCGTGAAGAAGTGTCCCGGTTTTTGTGCCGAAATTCGAACTCAAAATTGAACTCGCCTAGAGGGAATCGGGTCGGAATCCAGTGGGGATCAAGTGCTCTATGTGTAGAGAGTGGTCTGGAATGATTTTGGCAGAGTTTCCCTAAGGTTGGTTCAGCACCTCTTCCATGGCTGAGAGAGGGGGTGTTTAAATAGAGCTGGCTGGAGGCTCTCCCAGGGGGAGTTAGGGCTTGGGATCAGCTGCTCTGGTGAGGAGAAGAACAGCCATGGTGGCCACTGGGCATGGGGCAGCTCAGTAAGGTGGAATTCCAAAGTTTGGCTCACATGTGAGCTCTAGGGTGTGGTGTTTTCCGGCGGCCTGGTGGCTGGCCGGTCAGGCACTGGTCACCATCTTGTTCAGGTGGGTCAGGGCTGAGGTTTAGTGTAGGCAATTGGAAAATGCCATGTGTCAAAAGCTTGGATTAGAATGGTATGGGAGAAGGCTCATTTTGCACTTGGTTTGGTCAACCCATGGAAATGGGCTTGGTTCACCTCCCCATGGTTGATTTGGGCTGAGGGAGGATCTGATGAATCAGCTAGGAAAGGGTAGAGAAGTCACCATCCATGAATATTTTGATTAATCATGGATTAAGGTGAAGCATTAAAAGGGTTAAAACCTTTTTAAGGGGGCTTAAAAGAGGCTCCTCCTTTTGCCATTAATGGCTTGGTCACATGTCAAACCTTCCATGGCTTCATGTGGCTTGTCCATGGCTTGCATGTGGCTTCATTTGGCTCATCTTTGATTTAGGAAAAGTGGATCCATTTATATGAAAAAGGAATTTGGAGATTTTGGCAATTTAGTGAAAAATTTAGATGGTGCTTGATTTAGGTTGATTTGATGATTGATTTGGGACTTAGAAATTGATCCCAATTAAAGGGATGATGAGAAGGAATTGTCATGTGGGCTTTGGGCCTTTTGAAATTATTTTTGATGGGCTTTTAGGAAGGCTAAGGGGATGGGCCTTTAGGTTTCAAAACAAATTTTAGGATGAGAGTTTTGCAAAGGATTAGATCCAATAAGTGTTGAATTTAATTTAGGAATGTTTCATGAATGATTTGGAATAAATTTGAAGTGGTTTAGGCTTGAATTGGGTTGGATTTGGACCTCTTTGGTAAATGGGCCAATGTAGGTCAAATTGGGCTAACTTGGGCCAATGTTGGGCTAGGGTTCAAATTGATGTAAAATTAATGTTGGGAAATGTTTATGGGAGTGTTTAAAAGAGGTTTTGGCTTTGGTTGGGCTTTGATTTTGGGGTTTGGGCTTACTTGGGTTAGGTTTGGGTCATGGGCCCAAATTGGGCTTTAGGGCAAAAAGTGAAATTGGATTCAAATGTCAATCAAATTGAACTTGAATTTGGTCTAGATTGGTGTTGGGAATGTTGAATTGAAGTTTAGAATTGAATTGGACCAGAATTTGGGTCAATTGGGTAGGTTAGGTTTGACATTGGGTTCATTTTGGGTTAAAATGGGTCAAATTGGGGATTTTGACCAAAGTGGGGTAAATTGACAAAATTGACCCATGGTGTAGTTGAACAAAATGAAATTGGTAATATTTGGGATTTTATGGAATTTTTTAGGAATTTTCTGAATTTTTGGATTTTTGGGTCAAGAGGGGTATTTTGGGTATTTGGAGGGTATTGGGAGGTATTTTTGGAATTTTTGGTATTTTTGGCTATGGATGATCAACTTGATTGGTGAGGAAATGTTCAAGGTTAATTTTGGGGAATTTTGGGTGATTTGGAAATTTTGAAAAATTTGGGTAATTTCAAGGGCTTTGGGTAGGCTAGACGGGTCCGGGGTCCCAGGGGTCAAAAATTGAAAATTTGGAAAATTGAAGATTGGGTGAATGTAAGTGGAATGAAATTATTTTGGATGAGCCATAAAGCCATACCAAGCCCACATGAGCCATGAAGGGACTCATTTGAGGCATCCACTATGTTGTTCCTAACCCTCTTAGCCAAGGGCTCAGGGGTTAAGGACCATCCATGTGAATCACCTTCATGAGTCAGGAGATCAAGTTAGGTATGGGTGTGTTTTTAGGAGGTGTGTGAAAGTGTAGTGTATAAGTGTAATGTGTGTGTAGGTCAACCCTCCACCGCACTCGGCCACCTGTGAGCGGTCCTAAGGCCAAAGAGTCCTATAGGAACTCATCCTTTAAACTTCCACATTTGATTTCAACCCTCTAGGTGATTAGGGGTCTACAGTCAAGTTTATGGAGTTTGCAGGGAGTTAAGAAGTGGTTTGAATTTCTAAGTGGTGGGTCCCAATTCTAATCCTCTAAGATAGTCAAAGGAAAAGCCTAAGGCTAGATCCTAAGTATTAAAAAGAAGAAGAGAAGACCTCATCAAAAATGAGGTCAACAGATCCTAAAACAATTCCTCGTGCTACCATAAATTAGAATTTTTCCCAATTAAGAACTAAATTTGTTTCTTCATAGCGTTTCAAAACTTTAAATAAATGTTCTAAACATAATTCAAATGAACCAAACACTGAAAAATTATCAATAAACACTTCAATTCATTTTTCAATTAAATCACAGAAAACTGTTATCATACATTTTTAAAATGTAGCAGGGGCATTACATAAACTAAAGGGCATTCTTCTAAAAAAAATTGTACCATAAGGACTGGTAAACGTTGTTTTCTCATGATCCTGAGGAGCAATTTGCATTCAGTATATCCATCCAGAAAAGATAAATACGTATGCACAGCTAGTCTATCCAACATTTGCTCAAGAAAGGGAAGATGAAAATGATCTTTCCTGATTGAAAGATTTAATTTTCTATAATCAAGGCATATTCGCCATTCTGTAACTTATTTCGTTGGCATTAATTCATTCTTTTCATTAACAGTTACAGTTACTCCTTATTTCTTATGAACACAGCGAATAGGACTAACACATGCACTATCTGAAATATGGTAGATAATTCTAACATCTAACCACTTTAAAATTTCTTTCTTAACAACCTCTTTCAAAATAAGATTTAATCTCCATTGAGGATCAACCCTGGGTTTACAGTACTCTTCCATAAGGATTCTGTACATATAAATTAAATGACTGATTCCTTTAATATCAGTTATGGTCCATCCAAAGGCTTTCTTATATTTCTTTAAAGTTTCAAGCAAACTTTCTTCTTCTTCAGTAGTTAATATTGAGGAAATTATAGCAGACAAAGTTAAGGAATCACCTAAGAAGGCATATTTTAAATGTTCAGGAAGTAACTTCAATTCAAGCTCAGGGGGTTTTCCAATTGATGGATAAAAAGATTCATCTTTATTTGTCATGCCCAAAACTTCAAAACTTTCTTAAACATAATTTAAATATTCCTCAATAAAATCATAAGAGTATTGTGCTTCCTCTTTGTGCTCGTGTTCCAACTTTTCAATTTCAAAATTTTCTTCAGTTGGGGGGGTGAATTTGGGTTTAAATTGGGAGGATGTGGCTCTCGGTTTGGGCTTCTCCAACGACTAAGTTGGTTGGACATGCCAGGGGAGGTGGCCAGTGGTCAGGTGGGCAGGCCATCATGGCGAGTAATTAAGTTGGTTATCGATTTTGGTAAAGATCCATATGGTTTAAACACTTTAGGAAATAAATCCACTAAATCATGGGACCCTTGGTCCTTGGCTCAAGTAGAGTGGGCTAGGTCGATCTAAGGTGGTTCCTAGGGTTCACTTGATGGTTGTGGTGGACTTAGGTTGGTCACATTTGGCTTGATTTGGTGACATTGGGTCATATGTTCAATTTGGGTCACTTGGGTTCAAGTTGGACAAGGTTGGGTTCAAGCTTGGTTTTGTCCAATTGAATGTTAAAAATGGTGTGTATTATTGATATAAAGAGTTTAGAAAAGGATTGGGGTGATTTTGAGTAGGTTTGGGGGGGGGTGAGGCAATTTGGTTTAAATTTTGTATTTGGTCAAATTGGGGGTATTTGGGTTAACATGAGTTTAGGCTAGGCTAGGGTTAGGTCCAAGACCAATTGAAGGTTCACAATGGCCTATGGGGATGTCATAAAGTGTTTTCAACATTAATTGGGTGTTAATTTTGGGGAGAGGGCATTCAATTTGATGGATTTTGAACATGTGACCAATTTAGGGAAAATTTTGGGATTTTTTGGATTTGGTTGGACTTGGGTGAGGTTTGGGCTCAAATTGAGGGAAATTGTTGGTTCAATTTTTTGTATGGGAATGTCATGAAGTATTTTAGATATTAATTTGGGGAATTTATTAGCTCATGAGGTTTAATTTGGGGAGATTTGGTCATGTGAAAATTGGGCCTTTTTTATTTGGGTTCACGTTGAGCTTGGAATTGGGTCAAATTGGGCTTGGATATTGTTTGAGATGAGATTAGACATTGTGAATTTGAGTTTAGAGTTGAAACTGGGGAGGATTGAAGTTAATTTGGTGGACATTGGGGGTGATCTTGGGCTTAAAGTGCAACTTTGGGGCTTTTGGTCAAAATGGGTCAATTTGGTCAAATTAGGTCAAGTAAAGTATTTTAAATTGAAATTGAGAATATTCGTAAGATTTTGGGATTTTTTGGGTTTTTATGGAATTTTTGGACTTTTTGGGTTGAGAGGGGTATTTTGGTAATTTTAGATATTTTGGGGGTTTTGAGCTCCTTTTGGGAAATTTGATAAATTTTGGTAAATTTAGGGTGTTATAGGTATTTTCAGTGGTGAGGGTTGCTTTGGGATGAAATTTGAGGTATTTTGGTAATTTTGTTGATTTTAGGCAAAATTAGGGGTAATTTGGTCATTTAGTATAGTTTAGAGGCAAAGGGGTCAAATGTTGGGATTTTGGTAAAATTGAGGTTGAGATGGATTGACAACCCATTTGAGTCATGGACTAAGGAAATTCCCTATTTGGATCCTCCATGTACTGATACTAACCAAACCATAGCCTGGGGCTAAAATCTTGAGGAAACCACCCACATGAGTTTCCAAAAGAGTAGGGATCAAGTGTAAGGAAGCTTGGTTTAAGGTTGTGAGGTAGTGTGTGAGAGTGCAATGTGCAAGTGTGTTTGTGAGCCTCACCCAGACTACCCAGGGTAATTCCTAAGGCTTGACCATTTTGTAGGGAACTTCTCTTGAGCTTCTTAATGCTTGGTCTCATCCTCTTAAGAATTTAGAGGTTAGACTTTAAGCATTTGAAAATTTTAAGTGAAGCTAAGAGGTGTTTTGATTTTCTATGGGGTAAGGGTCCTATTGCTAGTCCTCTAAGATAGTCACCAGGAAAGTCTTATGGCTAGACCATAAGCTAATCTAAAGAGAGACTAGACTTCAAAAAAAATGAGGTCAACATGTTACCAAAGAATGGAGCGTTAGACGGATGGGAGGAATCGAGAGAGGAAGGGAAGTAGAATGCACAATAACAAAAATTTTCTCAGAATGCCTTCAGTAGTCATTTCTTAAGGAAATGACCCCTTATTATAGATCATAGGTTGTGTCCTATAAATTACATATTTATCCATATTTTAATAAGAACATTACAACTAATTAACATGCGGTTACATATTTACATATTTATAAATGATTCTGACATTCGTAAACGTGTTGGCAACATTTATATCCATAACTATTTGAAGGGGTATTAGTGACCCATTGATGTTAGCAATTGCTTGTCTTATAATTATTTAATCGGCTATAAGATCTTTAGTCGGACTTCTAGAAAGAAATTTACGTAGAGATCTCTCTATCGTTAGGATAAACTTGGACCGTCAAACAAAGAGTACATCACTGTAATCTGATCGGTAACTCTCTTTCGAACAAGAGGTTTTCACAGAAGGTTGTAAAGATATTCTAGGAAGCGAACATTGGTTCTATTTACGAGGGATTTTCGGTTGAGACAATTGATTATACACGAGTTTCCTTCAAATTAGATGCATGTTGTGGGAAAAATATTTTCTTTCCTCAATCTTGGCAAGAGAACAAACCACAAATCACAACAAAGAAGATGCAAACACAAGAACACAAGCAAACAAGAGGATTTACGTGGTTCGGTCCTTCGGACCTACATCCACAGAGGGAATCAACCAAATCCACTAAAATAATAGAGAAGAATTACAATACTTCTACACCATTGAGGAATAAGCTCCAGATCTCTCTCTCGACTCACCTCGACCCAAGATCTCACCGAGCTCCCATCTCGCTACGATCTCTCTCTCGAATAACCTCGACCTTAGATCCCCGAGATTCTCCCCTCAATCCTTGAAGCCTCTCCCTTTCTTCTCTTCTTCCTTCTAGTTCTCACTCCTTGGTTCCTTCCCCTCAACCCTCCCCTACAAGCCACCCCTTCTATTTATAATAGAAGGGGCCTCCCCTTGTAGACCGGGTCTACCTAGCCTAATAATTGAGATTCATTACAACAATTCTCCCCTTGACTCTCAATTACAAAATTCCAACATCCTCCCCCAGTTCTTCACCCGATCTCCTTTGTAGAACCGATGTCGATCTCTTCCTGGACCCGACGCACTATGCTGTTGTTGAAGCAACTGCCTCCGGGGGAATATTCCTCCACATTCCAGCAAGATGCTCCACCTCGCGGAGCTCCTCTGTTCTGCTGCCTCTATCACGAACTCCACTTATTTGCATACCGCCAAGCCTTTCGCGCCAGCAGTCCAACTACACGCGAACTGCATAGAACCTGTGCAGACCTATCGCGTCTCCTCGCAGCGGACTCCTGCGATCTTCCTAGTTGTTTCCTCCTCCAAGAATTTTCGCCGCCTTCACCTGCTTGAGAAATTCCTTTCTGCGCAGACTCTCTTCCTCCAAAATTAATTTGCTGCTTGGTTGTTCTTCTCGCAACCTTTTTTTTTCTTTATTCCTGTTGCTTCATTAACTTTGCTTGCCAGTTTAGTCCGAAAAAGCTGCACAAGCGTTCTAATTTTGGTCAAGGAAAGCTGCGGCCTTTCTTTCTGCCAGGTTGTTTTTTTTTCTTTTTTTTATGCCAGCCTGATCACTTCAGGCAAGATTCCTGATTCTTTTCTTTATGCTAGGCTGTCCTACCTTCTCAACTTTTTGCTGGCCACGCCTATCCTGTCGCTGCCTGCAACCCTGCCCTCTAGCCTTTCGCGGCGTGCTCTTGTAACTGCTCCCGTCGCTTCCGTGCGAGCTCAGCTCTCTCCTCCGCATTCTAGGACCGAATGAACCTCGCAGAACCGTCGACTCTGCTCGCCAACTGCCAAAACCGCTCCCTGCACGAACTGCCGTCACGAAGCATGGAACCGAACTCGCCTGGCTGAACTCGCATGGCCGAACTCCCCACGCCTGTGGCGATCTCCGTGTCCGGCCTTCCTTCTCGCGGAAGCGATCGCGCTTGAAACTGCTCGCCTCCCTTCTATCGCGAAAACTCCAGGAAAACGTACCTGCTTCGCGCGACCCTTTTACCCGCCGAACCAACGCTTTGTCGCGCCTACGCCTGGAGCGTGGTCTACCTCCGGCACGTGTCTCTCTTGCGATCGCACTGGCTCTGGGCCCCGTACCAGAATGAATTGTCCAAACACCAAGAAACCACTCCTGTACAGTTCTTGATCTTTGAATGCCCTTCTCCTCTAGCCAAGATGTACCGAAATTTTCCCACAGATGACACCAATTGTTGTGGGAAAAATACTTTCTTTCCTCAATCTTGGCAAGAGAACAAACCACAAATCACAACAAAGAAGATGCAAACACAAGAACACAAGCAAACAAGAGGATTTACGTGGTTCGGTCCTTCGAACCTACATCCACGTGAGGGAATCAACCAAATCCACTAAGATAATAGAGAAGAATTACAAGACTTCTACACCATTGAGGAATAAGCTCCAAATCTCTCTCTAGACTCACCTCGACCCAAGATCTTACCGGGCTCCCAACTCGCCACGATCTCTCTCTCGAATAACCTCGACCTTAGATCCCCGAGATTCTCCCCTCAATCCTTGAAGCCTCTCCCTTTCTTCTCTTCTTCCTCCTAGTTCTCACTCCTTGGTTCCTTTCCCCTCAACCCTCCCCTACAAGCCACCCCTTCTATTTATAATAGAAGGGGTCTCCCCTTGTAGACCGGGTCTACCTAGCCTAATAATTGAAATTCATTACAACAATGCATAATGTGTCTTTGTTTGTCTGTACTTTCCTTCGATTGACCTATAATTCTGATCGAATGAAATGATGTTTGACGTTATGTTTTCTTATTATTTCGACGTATTTTTTGTTATTTTCTAAACAAGATCTCTCAAATTTTTTTAAGATTAATGCAAATCGCATTTCGATGTAAAGCTTGAAATCAAGGTTCTAAACGACGATTTTACAACCACTCCAAATTAGTGATAGCTTTCTTTTCCCGAGTTTCATCTGTTTTCTTCTCATTAGCTATGCAGCCGTCACTCCTTTTAAGTAAACTATCCTTCGTTCACACTTTTTGACGCATCGTTTGTTTGTTTTCTTCTATTGGCGTCATCACTACCGTTCAATCAAAGAACCACTCCACAAACATGAACAAACGGTCAGATCACATCAAGCAGACTTTGCCGGTAAGTTATGGCGGGCCCCACTGAATAAATGGCGGCTTAGCGCAGAAATGCCATCCGACGCTTTACAATGCCCCCATAAAACCCGCACAGTCAACGACCTCTTGTCCTCATCTCTGTTTGGGCTAGCTCGACCCGGTTCTTTATTATTGCACCGCGCGATGGCTCCGGTTTTAATTGAAGGTGAAGATTAAAACGCTTCATTATTAACGACTATGATGGCACTAGTACATCGTCTACGTCAAGTGCACGAATTGCTGGTGGGTCGGAAGGAGCTCACACCAAATTCGTTTCTTTGTTAAAATTATTCGTTGGCAATATTTTGATTTTAGCTTTTTAAAATTTCAATAAAAAAAGTTAATTTCAAAACAAAAATAACCCCAATATTTTACATTTATTTTTGATGTGTCATCAATAAATTTTTATTAAATGTGAATTTCAATAGATTTTAAAAAAGAAATTTGAAAGTCAAATTCAAGATCATCTATGTCCTGATTTAGTAATTTTATAATCACATCGATCGTCTCGTTAAGATGAACCCAATGATATCAAACTTGGTCCAGTCTGACTCTAATCAAGCCCATATTAAGTCGTTGAAGCATAATTGGAAGGTTTGAATCATTATTTGATGGTCTAATGAACTTCAAATTCGACATATTTATTATTAAATTGAGCGTACCGATGAGGTGAATCTGTCGAACCTAAGATTGTAGAATTTTAATATCATTAAGGCATTAAAATCTTCAAAAGTACCATCTATAATAGTGGAGGATCAACATAGATCATTCAAAATTAGGGAAGTTATGTGCAAAAATACCAAATGTCTCTCTCAAAAAGCTATAGATAGACCCAATCTCTTCACTTTAGAGGAGGATAAGAATAAAACGAATTCAAGAGCATGTTGTAGAGAGAAAACCCAATGATAATCATTAGTCTCTGTAACTGTCGACCATCGTTGACCACCTTTGGTTGTCACTTGCAGTAACCGACCACATGTCGCCACCAACCCTTAATTATAACTATTATATTCCAAATACAGTTATTGCATCAACACATGTATTGAAGACTATAAGATAACCACTGACTTCTGCATACGCCAGCCACTTTCATATACCCGCTCGATCGGCCACCATCAACCATTGCAAGCAACCGACCACCGAACTCCATTGCATTTATTGCATCTAACACTTTGATTGAAGACCCAACGAATAACCACCCGTTTTCGCAGCAGTCAACCACCATTGACCACTGATTGTTGGCCACCAGTAACCGCTAGCTGTCGTCATTACATACCACTGCTAAGCTAGGCCATCGACGACCCTTGTTTGCAGCTACTATAATTTAAATATGACATTTATGACCAACTATTGCCCCTATAGTTACCAACTACGGCTTTTATGGCCGACTACTACTATTTCTGTTTCCAGCTATGACCTCTGAGGTCAATTGTCGCTATTGCAGCTACTAATTTCAACTTTTATAACTAACTACGTTATTTGTAACAAAACAACTCAATCTTTGTGGAAAGTTACTATTGTTGTATTTTTTAATTATGATCTCTATGACCAACTACCGCTATGATAGCCACTAATTACAACATCTATAACTAACTACTGCCATTATAGAGAACTACTACAGTTACATTTTTTTATTACAACCTTTGTGGCTAAGTACTACATTGGAGCCACCAACTACATTCTTAATGGCCAACTATTACCTTTGTAGCCGCCAACTACAGTGTCTGGAGCCAGCTACTAATGTTACAATTTCCAATAATGATCTGTGACCAACAGTCGCAAAGCCTTTTGTGGCTAACTAGTGCTTTTGTAAGCAGGAACTATGACCTTTGTGGCCAAATATTACTGTTACGGTTTCCAACTATAACTTATTTTGCCAACCATCATTATTGCAACCATCAATTACAATCTTCGTGACAAACTACTTACTTTGTAACAACTATTATTTTTGTGACTAACTACTATTGTTATATTTTTCAATTACGGCATCTACGACGAACTATTGTTATTGCAGGCACCTATTATAGCTTATATGATTTGTAGCAACCAATTATGATCTTTGTGGCCAACTATGACTATTACAGCTAAGAACTACAGTTGTTGTAGCCCAACTATAACTATTATAGCTAAAATACTATTTGTATGTTTGTGATTATCAACTTTGTAATTTCATCTTCTCTAATTCAAGAGAATAATAGTTCTATGTAGTTATAGTTACATAGCGGATTATTTTAACAAGTTTATGCCCCTTGATTTTTCTCTTTCTAGGATTTTCCACATAAAAATATTGATGTCTTCTCTAGCTACTTTTCATTTATCTCTTGTGTGGGGTGGGTTCTCGTTCATCGCTAAGGCATAAATTATCACCCTTCTGCCGCGAATCTTCGAGCACACAATAATTATATTTAACTATAAATCAATTAGTAAATCAATATAGGGGAATTTATGTACATATTTATAAATTTAACATTCAAAACTCCAAATTTACATCTATAAACCACTCAAATTTTTGAGATCACAAAATATATATATATATATATATATATATATATATATATATATATATATATATATATATATATATATATATATCACCTTTCATGCAGGCTTTTAATAACATATTGTTATAATTTTAAACATCAAGTTTTAGTGTTAGATATGTAAATATATAAGAATTGTATGATATGTATGTCAGTTTTCTATCTAAAAATATTTAATTAATAATTTATAGCACATTTATTTTTTTCAACAAATAAAATCATGCATGATTGAACAAAGGTCAATTTATATTCAGCTCGTTTAATAATCAGGTGTAAAACATATATTCATATTTGGCTCACCTATTTATGGTTGAGACGGAGCAGAAGTTGTTCACTAACAATTAAGTTTTTCCAATAGTACAACTCCAAGATTTCCATAACCAAATATGTTTAGAATCATTATGAATTACCTTGCATGCATTATTTCAACTACCTGTATGAATCCGGATCACTATGATACAACGAATACGAAATTTCGTTATATATATATATATATATATATATATATATATATATATATATATATATATATATATATATATATATATATATATATATATATATGTTATTTTGACTAACAATTAATGAACTAAGATAAAATGGTACTTTCGTAATGTGGTACTGGTCACCTACCACATCTCACCTACCGCTCACCTACCTCCCACCTACTACTCTCTTGGGTTGTATAAATAGAGAGTGTGTGAGGCTTAGGAGAGCAAGGGAAGAGGTCTTAAGCTACCACAAAGGAGGAGAGAATAGTTAGACAGCTAGAGAGGAGCAGAGCATCTTGAGGCCTTGTATCAATGTGTCACTTGAAAGGGAGGCTATAGAAGGAAGATGAGCGCTCATCTCTATGTATAAGCTATGTATTCTCCATTTCTTTTGCCTTAATGAACTACTTGATTGATTCTCTCCCATGGACATAGATCCAGTTGGATCGAAACACGTAAACGATCTGTGTTTGCTTGTGTTCTTTGCGTTTCTTTCTACACCAGGAAGTACACATCTCACACCAATTGACACCGTCTGTGGGAAGATCCATACTTCTTGGCTAGAAGAGTTCGCATGAAGGTGTTCGCGGCCAGCAAAGAAGAAGAGGAGCTCGACATTCACGAACATAGGAGCAGGCAGATCACGTTGCAGGTAGCCGAATTGTGACAGATTCGGTGAACAGCTGAAGCTTTGATCGACTGGATTCACATTGCAGGTTGTGCGGTTCGGCGAGACGGAGGAGGAACGGTCCGTGAAGGGGCAGATCTCGTGAAGGAGGAAAATTTCTGCGACAGCTAGCGCACGCCGCGACAGAAGCATGTGGAGCGCTCCGCGACATTCAGCCAACCGCAGCTTTTCTTGACTAAATAAGAAAGCTGGTGCAGAGGAAAAGCTATTAATCGTGCAGCGGTGGAGTAATTAATCTGAAAGGATATCAAGAAATATTTTATTCCTACTAAAGGTGGTCAGCTCTCAGAATTCAGTAGGAGCTCAGCGGAGCGGATTTCAGACATTAGTGGGATCAAGCCACAATAATGGGATCCGCTAAATTTGACATCGAGAAATTCACAGGAAAGAATGATTTCTGTCTGTGGAGAGTCAAGATGAGGGCCTTGCTGGTTCAGCAGGGTGTTGCAGAAGTCTTGCAAGGGTCGGCGGCACTGCCGACCGACATGACAGAGAAAGAAAAGATTGGCATGTTGGACAAAGCTCATAGTTTGATAATCTTGAGCTTGGGCGACATGGTTTTGCGGGAGGGAGGTGTTGAGGGAGACAACGGCTCAAGCACTTTGGGCCAAACTCGAGGTACTCTAATTGACCAAGTCCCTAGCTAATAGGCTCTTTCTGAAGCAGCGTTTATACTATTTCAAAATGCACAAAGACAAATCAGTCTCGGAGCAGATAGAAGAGTTCAACAAGATCATAGATGATCTTGAGAGCATCGACGTCAAGATGGATGACGAGGACAAGGCATTGTTGTTGCTAAACTCTATTCCTAAGAGATACGAGCAGTTCAAGGATGCGATGCTCTATGGAAGGGCGCAAACGATTACTCTGGAAGAGGTTCAATCATTAATCAGAGCCAAAGAGCTTCATAAGAAGCACGACATGAAGGAGGAAACCAGCGGAGACAGTCTGATGGTTAAAAGAAGATCGAGCAAGAAAGGTTTTAAAAGTGATCAAAGCAGATCAAGGTCCAGAAGAAAAATGGTAGAAGCCAGTCTTCTAAGAGATCTTACAAGTGCTACCATTGCCACAAGGAAGGAAATTTTAAGAACTGTCCGGATAGAAATAAAGGCTTTCAAGAGAAGCCTAAAGATTCTGGAGAAGCAAGCATAGTCTCAGATGGTTATGATTTAGTTGAAGCTCTGGTAATCACAGAGTCTGAATCTAGCAAGAAGTGGATCCTTAACTAAGAGTGATCTTTCCACATGTGTCCTCACAAAGAGTGGTTCGAGACACTACAACTGGCAAATGGTGGATCCGTTCTACTTGGAGACAATAAAGCATGTAAGGTAATCGGCAGCGGGACGATCAGAATAAAGATGTTCTATGAAGCTGAACGGATACTGCAGCATGCCAGGTACGTCCCAGAACTTAAAAGAAATTTGATTTCTTTAGGGACGCTAGAGTCGAATGGATACTCATTCAATGCAGAGAATAGTTGTATTAGAGTAGTTAAGGGTTCTCTCATAGTCATGAAATGAGTCAGAAAGAATGGGCTATACTCTCTAGTTGGAAGAACTGTGATCGGGAAATTCTCAAATGTAGTTCAATCAGACCCTGATAGGTCCAAACTATGGCACATGAGGCTGTGGCATTTAAGTGAAAAGGGCTTACATGAATTGTCCAAGCAGAACCTGTTATGTGGAGATTGGGTCAGCAAACTAGAATTCTATGAACAATGTGTACTGGGGAAGGCTACCAAGGTGAATTTCTCTACTGGAATACATACATCAAAGAAACCTCCTGATTATGTACATAGTGATCTATGGGGCCCAGCTAGAACTCAGACTCATGGAGGAGGAAGATGCTTCATGTCTATCATCGATGACTACACCAGGAAGGTATGGGTCTTTATCTTGAAAACAAAAGATGAAGCTTTTCAATGATTCATAGACTGGTTAAACCTCACCGAAAGTAAGATGGGAGCAAAACTGAAGCACTTAAGAACCAACAATGGCTTGGAGTACTGTTCAAAGCAGTTTGAGGAGCTGTGCAGGAGGAATGGCATCACAAGGCACAAGACAGTCTGGAACACTCCTCAACAGAACGGCCTAGCTGAGAGGATGAACAGAACTCTCCTAGAGAGAGTGAGGTGCATGTTGGTAAATGCAGGTCTACTCAAAAATTTCTAGGGTGAAGCTGTGTCAACCGCTTGCTACCTTATCAACAGATGTCTATCGACAACTATTGATATGAATACTCCTTTTGGAGATGTGGTACAAAAAACTAGGTAATTATGATAATCTTAAAGTTTTGGATGTATTGCATATGCTCATGTTAGACAAGATAAGCTGGAAGTAAGGGCTTTGAAGTGCATCGTCATCGGATATCCACCTGAAACCAAAGGTTACAAACTTTGGTATCTAGATCAACAAAAATGCATCATCAGTAGGGATGTGACATTCGATGGGTCCAAAATAGGGAATCTGCAAAGCTATGTTATCATGAACAGTGTCACTAAGGAGGATTCATCAATTGAGGTGGAGCTGCAATAACGACAAACTTTGACTGATCAAAGGACAATTATGAACAATCAAGATGAAGTGGCAAAAGACCAGCAAGTGACTGAACCAAAAAGAAGATCTGATGACTACAGTCTGGTAAGGGACATACAAAGAAAAACTATCAGACCGCCAGAGAGATACGACCATACAAATATGATCTCTTATGCTTTGAGTGTTGTTGAAGTGATAGAAGAAGCAGAACCGAGCAGCTACAAGGAAGCCCTAAAGAGCAAGGAAAGACACAATTGGGAAGAGGCAATGAATGAGGAAATGGCTTCTCTGATGAAGAACAAAACCTGGGAACTTATGGATCGATCAACGAACAAACTCGTAGTTGGTTGCAAGTGGAACTTCAAAAGGAAGGAAGGCACACCATGTATTGAGAGGATCATGTACAAAGCCAGACTCATTGCAAAGGGATTCACATAGGTTGAAGGAATTGACTTCAACGAAATTTTCTCACCCGTGGTGAAGCACTGCTCCATTAGAATAGTCTTAGCACTAGCGATTCAATTCAATTTGGAATTAGAGCAGCTAGATGTTAAGACTGCATTCCTGCATGGAGAACTCGAAGAAACCATCTACATGGATCAACCAGATGGGTACAAAACACCTGAGACAAAGGACAAAGTTTACGTGCTAAAGAAGGCTTTGTATAGATTGAAACAAAGCCCAAGACAATGGTACAAACAATTTGATGAGTTCATGCTAAAGATCGATTTTGTCAGAAGTAGCTACGATAGTTGTGTGTACATGAAGTGGCAAGACAGTGAAATTAGTACGTACTTGCTCCTTTATGTGGATGATATGTTAGTAGCTAGCAGAAGCAAAGAGGAAGTCTAGAAGATCAAAGGTATGCTTAATTCTGAATTTGACATGAATGACCTAGGGCCTGCTACAAATATCCTAGGGATGGAGATTACTAGAGACAGGAAAAAGAGCATCTTATTCTTGTCTCAAAAGTCATATATTCAGAAGGTTTTAGCAAGGTTCAACATGCACGAGGCCAAGCAGGTGGCAACATCGATTGGTCAACACTTCAGATTGTCGAACACTCAAGAACCAGAGACTGAAGAAGAGAAAGGATACATGGAGGGCGTCCCCTATGCCAGTGGGGTTGGTAGCATCATGTATGGTATGGTTTGCAGTAGACCAGATTTAGCCTACGCCGTCAGTATTGTAAGCAGGTTCATGGAAAACCCAGGACAGGCTCACTGGGAAGCACTAAAATGGATCCTGAGATACCTAAGAGGCACTACAGATCTAGGGCTACTCTTCAAAAGGCAGGAAGACAAAGAAAAAAACGTAGTTGGCTACGTGGATTTCGATTATGCAGGAAGCATTGACACTAGGAAGTCAATTATCAAATTCATCTTCACTGTCTTCGGTACTGCAGTCAGTTGGAAGTCTAACCTTCAATCCGTTGTAGCCTTCTCAACAACAGAGGCCGAGTACATCGTTGTAACTGAAGTAATCAAGGAAGCTATGTGGCTAAAGGGCATGGCTGAGGACCTTGGGATACATCAGAAAGTGATAACTGTGTTTTGCGATAACCAAAGCACCATTCACCTAACCAGAAATCAGGTCTTTCACGAAAGGTCCAAGCATATAGATATAAAGCTTCATTTTGTGAGGGATGTTGTCACCAAGGGTTCAATAGTAGTGGAGAAGATACCTACTGAAGAAAATCTTGCTGATATGCTCACTAAAGTGCTACCGTCAACTAAGTTCAGACACTGCCTGGATTTAGTAAACTTTACCAAGAGCTGAGGGCCCCCTCAGGGGCCAGGTGGAGGAAATATTTACTTGGAAGCTTCTCAATTGAGGGTCAAGATGGAGAATTGTTATTTGGACCCCCAATTAATGAACTAAGGTAAAAGGGCACTTTCGTAATGTGGTACTGCACCTACCGCTCACTTACCTCCCACCTACCACTCTCTTGATTTGTATAAATAGAGAGGGTGTGAGGCTTAGGAGAGCAAGGGAAGAGGTCTTTAGCTACCACAAAAGAGGAGAGAATAGCTAGAGAGGAGGAGAGTATCTTGAGGTCTTGTATCAAGGTCGCTTGAGAGGGAGGCTATAGAAGAAAGATGAGAGCTCATCTCTATGTATAAGCTTTGTATTCTCCATTTCTTTTGCCTTAGTGAACTACTTGATTGATTCCCTCCCGTGGACGTAGATCCAGTTGGATCGAACCTTTTAAACGATATGTGTTTGCTTGTGTTCTTTGCATTTTATTTCTACACCAGGAAGTACATATCTCACAACAATATATATATACACACACACACACATATATTTAAAAGATTGATTGATAGGTGGAACTGTTGATCAACCCTTTGCACTAACCTCTGTCAGATCTGGGGGTCGGCGCTAGGGGTGTAAACGAACAAACAGTTTTCGTGTTCATGTTCGGTTCATTTGAAATTAAGTGTGTTTGAAATAAACTCGTGTTTGAAATTATTCGTGTTCTGTTTAATTTGTTTGAAATTAGTTTGAAATGTTTGAAATGTTTGAATTTTTCGAATTATTCGAATCATTCAAATTGTTTGAAATCTTTCAAATTTAGTTGTATTGTTTGAATTGTTTGAATTGTTAAAATGATAATAATTTATTAGATAAACATATAGGATTTAATCTTTTAAAATATGATAATTTTTTAGAGTATATAATTATTTTTAAAATATGATAAATTTTTTATATATAATTATTTTAAATTATTTTATATTTCGAAGAATAACGGTTCGAACATGATCAAACACATGATTGTTCGTGTCTTGTTCATTTATAAACCGAAAAAAAAATTATTTGTGTTCATCTCGTCTGCTTACGAACGAATCGAACACGAACTCTCTAGCGAGTCGAACACGAACTATTTGCTAACAATGTGCTTTTTTTACAATCCTAGTCGACGCGGTGTGCAATATTCAACTACCACACTCTAAACACGGGGGATTAGAATCCAAGACCTGAGGGGACTTGCTACCTTCAGAAAAGCCGCTCTATCAACCGTACCGCAGAACGCACACACGCACATGCACACATAGATATATATATATATATATATATATATATATATATATATATATATATATATATATATATATATTCTTTTTCTTCTTTCTTTTTTTTTTTTGGCAGCAAGATAGCAAGAGATGACAAAAAATAAAAATAAAAAAATTTCAAGCAATCCCACACCAAAAACTACTTAGAGAGAATGTATTGCTACATCTTAATTTAAGCAAATCCATCCAACTTACAAAACATCAAACAAAAGAAATTTATTGAAGGAAAAAAAAGGCCTCAAGCAAGCAGAATAAAACAAGTATTGGCAAAAGAGGTTTGGAATGTCTCATCATATCAAATATAAAGGAGATGGATTCGATAGGATCTTAGAAGCCATTAATAATAACAATATTAAGATAACACATTGACATTATCTAATGAAGATGGATAAGACCATGTATATTTTCAATTTACTTAATCAAGAAGCTAGAATGTACCCAACAACACACAAAAGATGATTCTAGAAAATTTCACACTTCTAACAAGGCGAATATTCAACATAATAGCATATATTTGAGCAACATGAGATGAGAAAGTGCTATTATGAATACATATTAGGAATAAAGCCAACATGAAATGATGTTGTAGCTAGTCAAAATTGTCGTTACTTAGAGTAATTTGCTATTGTCAAAAGCTAAAAAACTCTTCCAATAATGTAAATGCAACTTCATATAGCTTAACTTAGAGCTTTACATCATATTTAAAAAAACATGCATGCACTATGATAAATTCATGAAGTAGTAATATAACATCAAGCAACATGACAAACAATTTATAAAGTGCATAGAAGAGCCCACCGGTAGCTCACCTATGAAAGACCGGTAGCTCACCTATGAAAGACCAATAGATATTTCAAAGCCAAAGAGGTAACTATTTATCACCGACCACAAGTATTTGGACTAATCACATTAAAGGACAAAAATGGCCCACAACTTAAAAAAAAAAAAAGGTTATAAGGAGAATGACCCATAGACAGTGGAAAATTATGAGTAGAATTGGATGTAGAGGAGAACAATTCAAGATTTTGATGACATGAAAATTAGATGATAAGACAAAGTAAAACATAAATATGCAATCAAAGAATAAACACAAGAGCGAATGATAAACATCTATGATAAATTTTGTTGCAATAAAAATTTACATAAATTCTAATTTGATGATCAAATGCTGCATTAAGTATAGTTTACTATCTCAAAACATTTAAATACTATTATTTATTGGATTCAATTACCAAATAAGAATTCCAAAGTTGTGCCTATTGTTGACCTCATTTTTTTATCACATAGTACTTGCACGGACATCACCCTTTGGTCCGATGCAACAAAAATAGCTAAAAGGCAACCTGCCATTTTTTTGGCCTTGCGTGGGCACACTATGTCTAAGTGTGACCATGCCTTGGCAAGGTGTAACCATGCTCAGAAGTTCCTCAGAATGGTCACGCTAGCCCTGGGCGTGACCACACCTAGGCAATCTAACTTCACATGTCAGAGATTCAGTTTGGTGAATGGCACCTTCAAGACATTTACTGAGTTGGAGGACACATTCATTAATCATTTCGTTGGTGCACACCACCAGATCACCATGAGTGATTTGATGATAACTCAGCAAGAATCCGACGACTCCCTCCGAGATTTCGACATTCGATGATGGAACTTGAGCATGAAGTGCAAGTCTCTTCTTCAAGAAGAGCATGTCGTCGTTCTTATCATGGGCAAGATCAGAAGTCCTATTTGCGTTTTATTGAAAATGACTACGATCAAAACCTTCGAGGTCTTGGCTGAGAGGGTGGCTAGCTTGCAAGACACAGCGATGCTTTGGTCACTAAAAATGATGAAAAGCCCAAAGGTAAGAAACCCCTCATAGCAGGTCCTTTGAGGTGAGAAGAAGAGAGTTTAGTTTTGACGACATCTGGGTTAATTTATATTTAGCTCGTTTAATAATCAGGTGTAAAACATATATTCATATTCGGCTCGCCTATTTATGGTTGAGACTGAGCAAAAGTTGTTCACTAACAATAAGTTTTTCCAATAGTACAACTCTTAGATTTGCATAACCAAATATGTTTAGAATCATTATTTCAACTACCTATATGAATCCGGATCACTATGATACAACGAATACATAATTCCGTTATATATATATATATATATATATATATATATATATATATATATATATATATATATATATATATATATATATATATATATTCATTTATTTATTTAAAAGTTTGATCGGCGGGTGGAAGTCTCGATCAACTCTTTGCATTAACCTCCATCAGGTCTGGCGGTCGATGCTAGGGGTGTAAACGAACCAAACAAGAACAAACAGATGTAGTGTTCGTGTTCGGTTCGTTTGAAATTAAGTGTGTTTGAAATAGACTCGTGTTTGAAATTGTTCGTGAAGCTATTGTTCGTGTTCGTTTGATTTGTTTGAAATTAGTTTGAAATGTTTGAATTGTTCAAATTATTCGAATTGTTTGAATTGTTGGAAATCTTTCAAACTTGTTTGTATTGTTTGAATTATTTGAATTGTTAAAATAATAATAAATTTTTAGATAAACTTATAGGATTTAATTTTTTAAAATATGATAATTTTTTATAGTATATAATTATTTTTAAAATATGATAAATTTTTTTATATATAATTATTTTAAATTATTTTATATTTAGAACAATAATGATTCAAATATGATCGAACACATGAATGTTAGTGTATGGTTTGTTTATAAACCGAACAAAAAAAAAAAATTTTTTTTGTGTTCATCTCGTTTACTTATCGAACGAATCGAACATGAACTCTCTAGCGAGTTGAACACGAACTGTTCGCGAACAACGAGCTTTTTGGACAGCCCTAGATGGTGCGGTGTGCAATATTCAACCACCACACTCTACACACAGGGGATTAGAATCCGAGACTTGATGGGACTTGCAATCTTCAAAAAAGCTGCTCTATCAACAGGCCACAGAACGCACGCGCGCGCACACACACACAGATATATATATATATATATATATATATATATCGCTTAAATTAGAGCTTTAAATCATATTTAAAAAACATGTATGCACTGTGATAAATTCATGAAGTAGTAATATATCATCAAGCAACAAGGCACACAATCTATAAAGTGCACAGAAGAAGCCCATCAGTAATTCAACTATGAAAGCCCAATAGATATTTCAAAGCCGAAGAGGTAGCTGTTTATCACCAACCACAAGTATTGGGCAAATGTCCATAACTTTAAAAAAAAATATTGTAAGGAGCATGTCCCATAGAAAAAGAAAAATTATGAGTAGAATAGGATGTAGAGGAGAACAATTCAAGATTTTGTTGACGTGAAAATTAGATGATAAGATAAAGTAAAACATAAATAGTCAATCAAAGAATAAACACAAGAGCGAATGATAAACATTTATGGTGAATTTTGTTGCAATAAAAATTTTCATAAATTCTAATTTGATGATCAAATGCTGCATCAAGAGCGAATGATAAACATTTATGGTGAATTTTGTTGCAATAAAAATTTTCATAAATTCTAATTTGATGATCAAATGCTGCATTAAGTATAGTTTACTATCTCAAAACAATTAAATACTATTATTTATTGGATTCAATTACTAAATAAGAATTCTAAAGTTGTACAAACATCACCCTTTAGTCCGGTGCAACAAAAATAGCTAAAAGGCAGCTTGCCTATTTTTTTCCTTGCGTTGGCACACTATGTCTAAGTGTGACCATGCCTTGGCAAGGTGTAACCATGCCTTGGCAAGGTGTAACCATGCTCAGAAGTTCCTCAGAATGGTCACGCTAGCCCTGGGCATGACCACGCCTAGGCAATCTGACTTCACATGTCAGAGATTTAGTTTGGTGAATGGCGCCTTCAGGACATTTACTGAGTTGGAGGACACATTCGTTAAGCATTTCGCTGGTGCACACTACCAGGTCACCATGAGTGATTTGATGATAACCCAGTAAGAATCCGACAAATCCCTCCGAGATTTTGACATTCGATGACGGAACTTGAGCATGAAGTGCAAGCCTCTTCTTCAAGAAGAGCATGTCGTTGCTCTTATCATGGGCAAGATCAGAGGCCCTATTTGCGTTTGGTTGAAAATGGCTAAGATCAAAACCTTCGAGGTCTTGACTGAGAGGGTGGCTAGCTTGCAAGATACAACGATGCTTTGGTCACTAAAAATGATGAAAAGGCCAAAGGTAAAAAGCCCGTCATCGCGGATCCTTTAAGGAGAGAAGAAGAGAGTTTAGCTTTGACGACATCTGGGGAAAAATCTAAAAAGCTCTTCATGTCCAAAGAGCAAGCTCACTCGTATTCTCAAAATTTAAAGACTCAGCCTACCGAGTAAAAGCAACCCAAGGCCCACTCTTTCAAAAGAGATTGCCTTCAAAAATCTTCAAATATCTCATTAAGCAGGGTATACAGTTTCTTTCTCCAAAAAAGACTGATGAGTTGGAGAGGTCCGGAGAGCAGAACTACTATTTTTACCACAGGTATCTTGGCCATGAGATAGAGGAATGTTATGTGTTCAAGAACTAGCTTGAAGCCCACCATACAACCAAGGAGATCAAGATTCTAGAGCAGTCCCTGGAGAAGTTTCTTGGAAGAGGATCAGCCAGAGCTATCACAACCACCCCAATCACATTTACTACTTATGTTTCTACTAATGTACTCCCTTTTATGTACTTTTGCAAATGTTAGCTCATAGCAGAAGCTTGTTCCTTCTGATGTCTTTTGTACTTTTGATGAATCAATGAACGAAGACGTTTTTTAGAACTTTTTTTGTGTTTTATATTTATATGATTAGCTCTCACGAGTTCGACACGGATAAGCATAGTAAAGGAGAAAAGCAATATCCTATATTGCCCTCCTTAGACGGTTCTTATCGCATTCGTAATGGACTAAGCGATTTGTTAGATGCTCTAGGTGAGAAACTCATTTCTTTAGACCCTCCCATGGAGCCATCACCTGAGTGTTCCATTAGGGACGATCCTGCCGGGTGATCCCGCGATTTTAAATATACTTATAAATATAAGAATTCGACACCACTATTAGAAGATATAAATCCTCAGCAACGGCGCCAAAAACTTGATCCCGCAATTTTAAATATACTTATAAATATAAGAATTCGACGCCACTATTAGAAGATATAAATCCCCGACAACGGCGCCAAAAACTTGATCTCGCTATTTTAAATATATTTATAAATATAATAATTCGACACCACTATTAGAAGATATAAATCCTCTGCAACGGCGCCAAAAAAACTTGTTCTGGAGCATAATTTTAATTTTAGTAACAATGAAATATTATAATCTTTTGATCGCAAATTTACCTTTAAACGCAAGTATACGTATCACTTAAGTAATACAGGGCTCTAGTGGGGTCATGGATATCGATCCCACATGAAATATATTAAAGCCTACGGACTAGGATTATATAAACCAATTAAGAATCATAACTAAATCGAATTGTCTATCTGTCACTAATACGCAATCGACAACAATATGAAATTTATATTTAAACTAATTTTACTAACAATTTACTAATACTACTAAAGTTAAGTTCAAATATATAATAGCAAGAATCTTTCTTCTTTGTTAAGATATTTAACTGAAGCAATAATTAGAATTAGTTTTATATGTGTTGTGCCAAATAAGAGCATAACTATTCTTTACCCTTTGGTCCAGACATAAAGAACATTGACTAATCCTATGTTTGGTTACTGAATCTGCGGCTAGGCTGGGGGATACCGGCTCTCCTTCGGAGCTCTCACATTCCCCTCGCCTGAGGGCTAACAATCTACACCTCAACACCCAAACGATAGGATCAAATTGAAGATTTTTTCTTGTCACTCTAAAATCTCCAATTCTATGCCCGATTAATATTATTTCCTTATTTATTTGCACTTCTCCTTTCAAGGATTTACCCGTCTACCTTTCAAAGAGAAATGTGATACATACTAGTTAAGAATTCTTAGCCCACGGTCAGGTCTTAAAAATTCTTTACAGATTTTAACAATACAAATGATCAATTTGTATAGTAAAGTAAGTTTAGGTATAGTATCATCGCAACTTCTTTATAATTTAATTTGATAGACTAATTCATATAATTATTTCACATAAACATCTAAACAAGGAGAAAGACAGAATAACTACTTAGAATTCATGAAGATGATGCAATAAAACTTGGATTTCATATAATAAAGTAAAGTTCTACACACTATAGTAAATAAACACAACTTATCTCAAATTCCTCCATAAGCAACTCCTTGAAGTTCCTCTAAATTTCTTCCTTTCTTACAGCACACGAAATTTTTTTTCGAAACGGCAATATACAAGAAATCTCTCACTTCGCTTCCACTCTTACAATCCCTAGAAGAATTCCTCACAAAATCTCTATTTGAACTCACTACTCACTAAATAACAACACTAATTACTCACTAATAGACTCTTTTGAGCACTTTGGACTCACTAGTAAACACGTAGGAGATCACTTTTTTGGCCTAAATTGGTTCGTTTTAAATTTGTAGAAGAGTCTCTAAGAGTTTTGTACACACCCCTTCAAAAATTGTCCACATTTGACGTATTTCTGGAAAGAACCGTCGATCCCGCCGTCGGCGGCCTCGAGCTCGCCATCGGCGGCCTTCTAGAAACAGTGCTTTTAAACAGGCCCCGCCGTCGGCGGCCTCGATCTCTGCTATCGGCGGCCTTCCTTGAAATTAATTCTAAACTCTCGGGAAAATCACGTCGTTGGCGCTATCGACCTCGCCGTAGGCGCCCTAGGTCAAATTTACATAATGTGGTTCTTTTTGCTCCAAATTCGCTCCTTTGACCTTAAATCTTTATACCTACAGAAAAACACCAAAAATACATTTCTTTAAAGTGTAATATCATCAAAATCAGCATAAAATAGGTATGAAAATCTTAACCTATTTTTTTGGGTCAAAATCCCCTAAACTTAACTATTACTTGTCCTCAAGTAATCCTTAATACTACATAAAAGTTATGATTCATTGTGATAAAGTTTTAATTCTAAAATACTATAATTTTGATTTAAATAAATATTGTAGTAAGAATTCTTAGAAAGATTTTCAAATAATTAGATTAATTCTCGTGGTATATAAGCGCTATCTAATCATCAAGTCTAAGAGTTCTAGTCTTCTATTCATTTCAAGAATGACTATATGTTGCAATATTAATTCACTCAGAGTATTTAGAAGATAGGAAATTCATGAGGAAACTATAAAGTAAAGAAACTAGTCATAAATATAAGTTCAAAAATGCTTTTAGTTTTCCTTTTAGGTTAATCCAAGTGAAGCCAAATTTTTATAAAACATTTCCTCAAGCTTTTCCTCACTTATTTTCTTTTCTTTTTTCTTTTCTTTTCAAGGATTGTTTTTCAATCCTTTTTCTTTTTCTTTCTTTTTTTTTCAAGTGAGGATTACTATATCTGGATATCCTGTTAATAATTTTGAACTTCACTCTTCTTTTCCTAAATTTGAAACTTTTAAACATTATTTACCTTATATGTAATTCATAGTTTTTACATTATTGAATCTCAATCTTTTCTTTCTCAACTGAATTCCTAAGATTCTTAATATTTTAAAATATAGTTTTCTTTACTTTAAATAATTAAACTATAGTCTTATCTCTTTATACTAAATATCTTAATCTACAAAATTAATTTTCATTATGAGAAAGCTTTCTTTGAATCTTTTACAATATTTAGATATAATCCAAATATAGTTATCTGAATTAAATTTTATCACAAAAATCATAGTTTTTGAAAATATGTTATTTGAGAACATATAATAGTTAAGATCCCCCCCCCCCCAAACTTAAAATTTTCTATGGGTGAAAGAAAAATTCTAAATATAAAATTCATACCTTTGCACTTTAAGCATTTTTGTCTTTTTGAAATTTGCAGGTTCTTCTCAAAATTTTTAACTTCAACTAACCTGTAATATTAAAATCATTTCTACACACATAACAGTTTATAAAATTTGCTGGGGTAATGAAATTTTAAAACAAGTATATAAAACTAAAAAAAACAAACAAAAACAACTAACTACAATACACATGGCATATGCATTTCACAACACAAAACAATCAGTTTACTATTTTAAACTAAACAGTTCACAATTACAATTATCATCACAGATATCACAAACATCTAGAAATGAAAATGCAAACTACCAACTAAACACATATCACAGAAAATAAAGCATGGTCCACACAATACAACACAAATCACAGTACATCAAACAAAACTAAATACATCACATCACATCTAAAATCTCAATTATCAAATTCTCATACAACGTCCTCATCACCCTGGTTAGCAGGAGGATTGGGCTGATACTGAGTATATCTGGGGCACTCTAGAAAATTCACATCAGGCTCTCCTCAGTAGTATCTTGCCTGAGCATCGTAATATGCCATCTCAAAATCTGAATGCCTCTGAAGATACTCACTATCATGGTCATGTCTTCTCTTTAGCCCTTCAATCCTGTGATCAATTATTTCCAATATTTCATCCAACTGTTCAAAACTTTTCCTCTGCAGGGTTATGTCATTCATCTGATTATACAAGGTAGGGGGACTAGAGGCAAGAGGGTCATAGCTAGTAGAAGGAATATCTCTACTAGTAGAAGGTTCTTTACTCCTACTCCCTGATCTCCATTCCTCATAGGATGCATAAGTCTTTATATTTCCTTTACTAATGGATCTCATATGATAAACTCATTCCTCATCATCTCTTGCTTCAACTCCAGATAGTTGACAAAGTACATAAATGAGGCCAGGATGCCCTAAATATCTACTTGTCTCACTCTTTGTAGTAGTCATAATATTGTTATAGATTATTCTCCCCACATTAATACTTCTATGTTTCTGAATACAGAAATTCAGAACAGCTCTCTCTAGAGACTTCAGTATGATGGTAAATGGGTAGCAGAGTTGAACATATGAAATAATGTCATGTCTTAGCAGTGGTATTCATCATGGATAATGGAAAGTTAATTCGCTCACGATTTTTAATTTTCCAAACACCTTTCCCATCAGTGAGAAAGCCTATAACATCGTTCAACCGACCTTCCATTGTTCCAAAAGTTTCAAACTCGCTAGAAAAATAGTTGTGAAGCTCGTAAAAAGTGTTAATGCGATTAGCACTAAATTTGATAGAAAATCCTCTTACTTGGGCTGGTTCATCCTCAAGTTGAGTAAGATTGGAGTAGAACTCCCTAACAACTTCGATAGCAGCCTTGTTTGTGGTGTAGCAGAAGTTATCCCATTCTCTCTCTTTGATAACTCTTTCTACTTCTCCTCCAGGATTCTCGAAAACTCTATCTTGTATACACTTTTTACTTTGATAGACTGAATTGTACCTCGATTGTGCCTTCGCATTAACGAATCTAGTTTCGTCAAATTTGAGTCTTCTCTTTTGTCTTGGAGCCATAGTTCGATCTATCAAATCACAAAAATTTTAAACTAATCTCCAAAATAATAATACAATAACTTCTAAAGGGGGTTTAAAACAATCTAAATCAATTTCCATGAATTCCTTCCAAGTCTTTTCTCCATATTTTCAATTTTTCCAAAATTTCTTAATGTGGAAGAAATTCATGATGAAAATAAAAAATTTTTACATAGGAGTGAAGATCTTACGAAGGGAAAATGAAATTCAGTGTTAGATTTTGTTGAAATCGCTCCAAATCCAAGATCTCTCAAGCACTAGGTCGTTTTTTTGGGTAAAAAGGGGAAGAAGATGATGAATAGTGACAATTGACTGGTCAAAATCGCGGTAAATAGGTAAATTTTGTGATTGTGCCGTCTGCGGGCTCTATTGAATTAATTTCCTATTCTTCTCGGGAAAATCGCGCCGTCAGCGGTCTCGAGCGCGCCGTCGGCGAGATTTTTAAAAATTGATCATTTTTCAAATTTTTGTGATTTCGATCAATTTTAAGCCTCATCGTCATCCATTCGATCCCTTTTATCATATATTTTAATTGATTAAGTGATGTATTAACTCAAATAAACGTTCACATAACAAACTTCACATTTATATATTGAATCCAAGTGTTTGCAATACACAATACATAATATTCTTTCAACCTAAATCCATCTAATCAGCGTTGCAATCCAAACCACAACACTCAAAATGCTGAAAACAAACATTTCAAACTTAATCTCATCTATATTGAGATTAAAAAGCAAACTAAAGAAATCAAACACACAAACATACAAACATTGTTCAAATCAAGCACAACATAATTAAGTCTATTAATCAAGTCTACTATTCTTCAGAACTAGTACTAGTCCCTCCTCTGATATCTCCCATTGCTTGAACGTGGACAAACAAGTTGTAAAAAGGTTGGAATGAGAATTCTTTAGTTGAATCTTCATCGATCAATCCCATCCTTCTCATCAATTGCACCAAACTCGTTTCGAATTGCCTAGTATGATCAAAATGTTCTTTCATTCTCCAATCGATGTGATCGAAAAAATCAGACATATTGCTAATTGTACTTGTTAAGTTTTGTACCTGATTCTCCAGATTCTTGATTTTATGCAAGAGCATCGGTGTCTTGTCTACTACTAATGGTTGAACAGGAACAGATTTCTACGATGCTTGATCCATAATCAAGCCTACATCACTCTCTCCATCATTGGTTGGGAACATCTGAGTTGGGTCTAAGGGTTTCCAGGGTAGCAATATATTCTCCCAAATCTCGTACGATACTTGAAACAAACTGTAAATTGAGAAAATTGTTGAAGGATGTACAAGCCTTGGGATGATACTTGAACGATCAGGCCATAAACAGATTTCATAATAATCGATCCAATATCAATTGGCGATCCCATTTGAATGCAGTAATTCAAAATTGCACTTTCTTTCATGACTTTGCCAATTTTCATCGTCGGCAATAACTTCGCAGAGATGAAAAAGCGCCAAAGTTTCAGAATGAGATTTAAAAGTGTTGCAGAGAAACTAACATACCCGTTCTCTCTAACTTCCCAGTCATCGGTTTCGTCCATAAAAAATTGGTATATTTCATTCATCTTTTCTCTCGTCGGCATGAAATTCGAATAACAACAGACTAGAACATTCTCAAGCATATATAACTCATTAATTCTTCTAGAATTGAATATAATCCACCTACCTCGCACATAAACGCTTCCTTGGTTAATTCCATGTAATTTGGTGTAGAATTCTTTAAACACTGGAACGACTACTGCGGCGGTAGTGTAGCAAAACACTTCCCATATTCTTTGCACGATCATTTCTTCAATTGGTGACGAAGAATTGCTCTATCCTCTATTGACAAATCCTCTTTCTTTAATCAATCTTTTCTTCGAGATTAACTTGTTGACAAGTCTCTGTGCCTCCGCACTGACGAATTTTCTCCGGTTGTGCACTCAAAATCTTAGGTTATCAATCGAATTGGAAGCGAGAGTATCCATTTGTTTTTGGGAGTTTGGAGTGTTTAGGAACCGTCCATAGGAGTTTATAGGAGTCAAATTCGCTAAAAACTGCCAAAAACTGTCGTTTTGAACACGAAAAACTAGCCACTCGCCGATCCCGCTGTCAGCGGCCTCGAAGGCGCCGTTGTTGACCTCATTTTTGATGAGGTCTTCCTTTTCTTCTTTTTAGTGCTTAGGATCTAGCCTTAGGCTTTTCCTTTGACTATCTTAGAGGACTAGAATTGGGACCCGCCTTTTAGAAATTCAAACCACTTCTAAACTCCCCGCAAACTCCACAAACTCGACTATAGACCCCTAATCACCTAGAGGGTCGAAATCAAATATGGAAGTTTAAAGGATGAGTTCCTATAGGACTCTTCGGCCTCAGGATCGCCTCAGGTGGCCCGGTCTCATGAAGGGGCCGACATACACTACACTTACACACTACATTTCCACACACTTCCTAAAACCACACCCATACCCAACTTGACCTCCCGACTCATGTAGGTGATTCACATGGATGGTCCTTAACCCCTAAGCCTCAGGCAAGAGGGTTAGGAACAACATAAATGAATGCCTCAAATGAGTCCTTTCATGGCTCATATGGGCTTGAAATGGCTTCATGGCTCAACCAAAATGATTTCACCCCACCCAAATTCACCCAATCTTCAATTTCCCAAATTTTCAATTTTTGACCCCAGGACCCTACACCTACTAAACCTACCCAAAACCCTCGAATTACCCAAATTTTCGCAAAATCTCCAAATTACCTAAAATTTTCCAAAATCAATCCCAAACACCTCCACATCACTCAAATTGATCATCCATACCCAAAAATACCAAAAATTCCAAAAATACCCCCCAATACCCTCCAAATACCCAAAATACCCTTCTTGGCCTAAAAATCCAAAAATTCAGAAAATTCCCAGAAAATTCCAGAAAATCCCAAATATTCCCAATTTCATTTTGTCCAACTACACCATGGGCCAATTTTGTCAATTTACCCTACTTTTGTCAAAACCCCCAAATTGACCCATTTTAACCCAAAGTGGACCCAATGTCAAACCAAACATACCCAATTGACCCCAATTTTGGTCCAATTCAATTCTAAACTTCAATTCAACATTCCCAATACCAATTTAGACCAAATCTAAGTCCAATTTGATTGACATTTGGATCCAATTCCACTTTTGACCTTAAAGCCCAATTTTGACCTAAACCCAAATCTAACCCAAATAGGCCCAAACCTCAAAATTAAAACCCAACCAAAGCCAAAACCTCTTTGAAACATTCCCATAAACATTTCTTAATATTTATTTTACATCAATTTCAACCCTAGCCCAACATTGGCCCAAGTTAGCCCAATTCGACCTACATCGGCCCATTTACCAAATAAACCCAAATTCAACCCAATTCAAACCCAAACCACCTTAAATCTATTTCAAGTTATTCATGAAACATCCCTAAACCAAAACCAACAACTATTTGGCCCAAACCTCTACAAAAATTCCCATCCATGAACACATCCTTAAACTTAAAAGCCCACTTCCCTTAAACCTTCTTAAAAGCCCATTTCCTTCAAAATTCAAAAGCCCAAATCTACCCTAAAGCCCACATGACATCTCCATTTGTCATCCATTTAATTAAATCCATTACCTAAGTCCTAAAGTCACCATCAAATTATTCCAAATCAAGTTTCATACAAATTTCCATCAAAACATCCAAAATTCTTAAAACCCTTTTCATGAAACAAATCAACCTTTTCCCAAGCCAAATGAAGCCATGAACAAGCCATTCTCAAGCCACATGAAGCCATGAGGGCTTTGACTTGTCATTAGTCCATTTATGGCAAGAAGAGGGGGTTCTTTCTTAAACCTCCTTTAACCCTTTTTTACCTTAATCATGTCACACACTAAACCATGTTTAGCCACCTCATCATGGATGGAGACTTCACCACTCCTTCTAGGCCGACCTAAATGATTCCCTCACCAAAATCGAGCTTGGAAGGGTGCACCAAGCCCAAAATGGTGGGTTGACCCAAACCAAGCCAAAGTGAGCCTTCTCCCATTCCATTTAAATCAAACTCCTTTACACATGTCAAACCTCAATCGCCTACACTAAACCCCGCCCCCGACCCACCCGACCAAGATGGTGACCATTGCTCGGCTGGCCGGCCACCGAGCCGCCGGAAAACACCATGGCCGAGAGCTCACATGTGAGCCAACATTGAAATTCTCACTTGCCGAGCCGCCCCATGCCTAGTGGTCACCATGGCCGATCTTCTCCTCACCGGAGCAGCTCGATCCCAAGCCCTAACTCCCTCCGAGAGGCCTTCCACCCTCTCCTATTTAAACTCCACCCCTCTCGGCCATGGGGGAGCCGAAACAAAACCTTAGGGAAACTCCGCCAAAATCACTCCGCATCACTCTCTACACATAGAGCACCCGATCCCCACCGAATTCCAGCCCCAATTCCTTCTAGTCGAGCCCAATTTCGAGCTCAAACTTTAGCCCAAAAACCAGGACACTTCTCCACAGCTGAGCCAATTCCCAAATCGATTGGCTCTACACCTTCACTCGGACCAAGGGAAGGTGTCCACCACCAAAAGCCCCATCTCCAGTGCCACCCAGGTTGCTCCAGCCTCCAAGCTTTGTGATCGGGCTTGGTCGAAATCATATCTAGACAATTCACTGCACCGTGAGACTTCATCCGGAGCTTGCTAGGACCCAATCGAAGGTGCAACAACTCTCGGATTGAAGCCACACTTCTCCGAGCCAAGGTATGAGCTAACTCTTCATCCCGAGCTTCGAAGATTCTTCATTTCGAATGCCTTAGTTTCAATGCATGTTAGCCGTATAGATGTGTTCGTCTCTTCAAGACGAATCCATAGAGCATAAGAACATGAAAATCCATTGAGAATCGAGTGAGATCTTAGGGATTTAGTGTGGACGGCTCTCGGGAGAGAACACTTGGGGACGATGAACGGATGCCGTCCATTCGATACACGCGCGCACGGACGGCCAGGATTGCGTCGGACCGGGAGACGCGTACGAGAACCGCGGGCCCGGGCCGCCGACTCGGGTGGCGGCGTCGAATGGGAGCGCGACGCGTGTGCGTTCGGAGTCGCCGAGGTTCTCGCCGGCGCCGCGTGGATAAATAGAAAATTAGGGTATTTTCTTATTTATTTAATTCCCTAAACTTCAAAAATCCATATCTTTGTGTAGAAAAATCACAAAAATAAAATAAAAATACCCCCTCGCTCAGATGAACAGAGGAGAATAATGTGGAAAAGAAATCATTTAATTTAATTAAGTATTTTATTTTTTATGATTTATTTACTCTCTCGCATACATTTAATTCTCCATGCATGTATACAATTCACCATGGCATGAGACCATAGGGCTTTTGAAGCCTCTCGAACTTGGGAACATTCCCCGAATTTTCCAAGGTCGAGGCCATCTCGTGAAAAGTTATTTATTTTTCAAATGCATGTTGTTGTTTTGAGTATTTTAATTCCAAAAATTAGCATGTTGTGAAATAAATTCTAGAAATATTTGGTGATGTTCCTTATGACCAGAGAACCCTAGGAAAAATAGGACTTGAGTTAATTCACTCGCATTAACCCTAATTGGCTTAAACACCCAAAATAGGTCTTTAATTAATTAGAGTTAACCAAGTATCAAATTGACTTGAAATCAATTCTCCACTGACCTTTAGGATCAGAGGAATCCACCATAAAAATTTGAGGTCAATCGGACTTGGTTAGCCCCACTAATTGGGTTGATTAAGTCACTTAGCCATTTTAAACTTTAAAAATTCATAACTTTTAAAATACTTTTTAAAAAATTCACCAAATTGGTTTTGGAGCCTCTCTGATATCAGGGAAACCTAAGAAAATTAAAATGTTAATTTTCTAAAAAAGTTGATTTTTAATAATATTTTAATATTTTTAATAATTAAAAATAATAAAAATCACAAAAATAATAAAATTCACCAAAATGTCACATTTTGAATTTTAATCACTTAGGAACAAATCCCACATTTTTCCTAAGTCTATTTAGTGAGATATTAAATTTTAAAGCCCTAGGGTAATTTTAAAATTAAAAAAATGTATTTTCTAGCATTTTCACTAAAATAATTATTATAAATCATAAAAAAATCAGAAAATTGCAAAATTTGTTTCTCTGGTTTCCTTGATATTAGAGAGATTTTTGAAAAATATAAAATCCATTTTTCAACATTTATTTTATTTTTAAATTAATTAACACTCCAAAACTCAAAATAATTATAATAAAAATAATATAATTCAAAAAATCACCAAAATTGGTCCAAGTGCTTCTCTGGTCATTAGGAATGTCCCCTAATTTTCTTAAGGACAGAAACTTTCCCTTGGTCATGTTATCAAATTTTCCTTGAAAATCTCTATTTTCCACCAAAAATAATTATATAAATAAATTAAATACAGAAAAATCACATTTTCTCCTCTCATGTCTTTATTGACATATGAGTGAAGTCACATAAAAATTTCAAGTTCATTTGAGTTCAATTTAATGAGTTATGAAATTATTAAGCTTAAAGGGTAAAATGGTAATTAATCTTTAATCCTTAATTAAAACTTTAGGTTTAATAAAAAGTCAACAAGTAAAATATTTGATCTTAATCTGATTTGGATGATTGAAATTTAAATAATTAAAGGGTAGAAACCCATTAAATAATTTTAAAATGATTAAACTTTAATTAAATAATAGATTAAATTTGGAAGAATAATAAAATCGGAATTATTAAAATAAGGGATCTTTATTAGGAAGAGATTTATTCTTTAATTTAAAAATCCCTAAATTAATTATATCAACTAATACTCAATTTTTAATTAAAATGATAACTCAAATTTAAAATATTAAAAGACTTAATTAAATTATTAAACTCTTTTGAAATTTCAATTAAAATTAAAAATAAAGTAAATTAAAGATAAATTAAATTAAGATTAAATTTAATAATTAAATTAAATTAAATTAAATAATTAAATTAAATTAAATTAAACAATTAAATTAAATTAATTAAAATTAAATTAAATTAAATTAAACAATTAAATTAAATTAAATTAAATAATTAAATTAAATTAAATTAAATAATTAAATTAAATTAAATTAAAAAATTAAATTAAATTAAATAATTAAATTAAATTAAATTAAATTAAATTAAATTAAATAATTAAATTAAATTAAATTAAATCAAATTAATTAAACATCAAATCAAATTAAATGAAATTAAACTAAATATAAAGCAACTCAACACTATTCCAAATTTAAACCCTTTAACTTAAATCAAATCATTTGAATACTAATTTACCCTTGAAAGCTTTGATTATTATAACTCCTAAATGAAACATTAAATGGAGTGTTACTTCACTCATAGGATATTCAAATGTCCTAGTTCACTCGAGCAAGTTAACAAGACTTGAAAACCTCTGACGATCGATTCATTTATATAATTAAATTCATTTGGACTTAAAATGATCCTAGAAATATTGAAAAGATGTTTAAGATCCTTCTTAAGCACTTCCTCAATATGATAGGATACTTATAAGAACAATCGAATTCGATTATTCTTTGATGAAGAAAATCGTCCTTAAACCAAAACCCAAAGAACCTAGACGTCATAGGAAATGACTAGCTATAGGATTAGGAATTTGGTAGAAAACCATAACCTTTCCCTTAGCTTTACCTAGGAACTTGCTTAAATATTCTAATTGTGTTTTAAGTGCAACTGGGATGACGGGAAGACCCTCCGAGTACGCTTTTATTTTATCGCAATTTACTTTCTTGCAATTTACTTTCTTGCAATTTACTTTATCGCAAATGCACTTTACTTTTCTTGCATGATAAAACAACCGTTGCATGAAAACCCACACCTTTAGGATAGACCCTAAAACCGAAACCAAAACTAAGTTAAAAGTCATTGCAAGATAAAATTCACCGCCACAACATTCCAAAATATAAAACAACTCAAAATTTAATCACAAAACGTAACACAAAACTACAATTACAACTAAATTAAAACGTCCCGTTGGATGATCGGGAATACCTCTGATGATGTAACCTACGTGTTGCTAACGGGATTTCCCACTGTCTAAATGAAAGTGTGGAACTCATTCAATTGAGTTTAGCAAATTCATCCGGACTAAGTGAATCCGATAAAAATAATGATGCCGAAGGATGGAACCGTGGGATCTTAACCGTGTCGTTATAATCAACTTTAAGATTTGTTTTAAATAAAACAAAAAAAAACACCCGGAAATTAAGATTTTCTCTAAACCAAAACACTTTTCTCAACTCCCGATTTATGATTTCTAAAACTAAACCTCTGCAACAACAAGGAGCTCGGAGCATGCGTGGGCAAGACGACCATCGTCATCAAGCAAAACCCGAGTCTACTTCAAGCAAAACTTTCCTAGAATTAAAACAACCAAGCCATAGGACTTCGAGGTAGCTCGCTCTAGTGCAACATAAATCCTCAACTCTTCGTTAGGCATTTGCATTGCAAATTAAGCCCTAACCGGTCTTAGGATTCCGAGGTAGTCGTCCGATACGACAATAAACCCTCACATCTTCTGAGCTATTTGTTTGATTTTATCATACAAATATAAGCCCTAATTAATTGAAATTGGCAAGATTGAAATATCGGATAAACATTAGGACTTTCCTAAATTCAAGCCAAACGATAGGATAGTCGGAAATTATCGAAGTTCACTTCGAATCGTTGATTTCTCCTACCTTTCTTCCTTTGGATTCACAAAACAAAATGTTCCAAAAATTTGATCCATTCCCTATCGAAACTTCAAAATTCAATCTTCGAAAACCTTAAACTTTGAAATTCTTGAGAGCAGAATCATTGATTATTATCGAGAGTTTTCTTAGGTGATTCCCGTCACTTAAGATGTAATTAACTATAGGGGCTTGCCCTTATAGGGAATTTTAAAGAACCTGTGTAATATAAACCCCGTTTAATGTTTTCATATTAAGCTGGGAAACTTGTCAGCTTATAAAATTGGTTCGCGGACCAAACGGATGTCACTAATCTTCTAGTTTATTTAATCAAGCCCCACCATCAAGCGATGTGTCTATCCTTAGGGATAGGTACACTGGCTTGTGGTGCGGTGCTCGTTTATATAAACTATTTGGGATGTGAGGTCGGTTTAATTTCATATCTTAAAACCTTCAAACTTAAAATTATTTTCAAAATCAAATACTACTTTTCAAATTATTTATTTTAATTAAATTAAAAATTCGCCGACAGATTTCTGTTAGGCGACCCCTCTTCAAAATAAAACACGACCTAAAAATAAGCCGCACAGCCGTCGATGAGCCTTATGCAATTAAATGCCAGAGCTCTCGGGAAAAACCTGCTGTCGACGGCGTCGAAAGCACCGTCGGCGCCCTAGGCAAAAATTTGCATAAAAACGTCGTGGTCCCATACGTTCCAAATTTTCTCTATGGATTCAAATTCTATGATAATCAAAGGTTAAATATGAGTAGTAGAACTTAATATTACTACAAATTAACAATAATTTCAAACAAAAACACAACTATTAAAGATAACTATGGGTTGCCTCCCATAAAGCGCTTGGTTTAATGTCGTCAACCCGACCTATTCAAGTGTTATTCAGGTTGACTGAGCATTAAAACCTCTTTAAAATTTAGTCTTTTACCCTCATAATATGGTTTTAATCTATGTCCATTTACTTTAAATTTATTCTCAGTATTAGGATCTTCAATTTCAACTGCTCCATAAGTGTAAACTTGAGTCACAGTAAAGGGTCCTAACCAACGAGACTTCAATTTCCCAAGAAATAATTTCAGCCTTGTATTGTAAAGCAAAACTTCTTACCCTGGTTCAAAATTCTTTCGGTTAATCTTCCGATCATGTCTTATCTTCAATTTTTCCTTATAAATTATGTTATTATTGTAAGATTAATTTCTTAATTTTTCTAATTCATTCAATTGCACCATTCTCTTATCACTGGCATTTTTCAAATTATAATTAAATTTTTTAATCGCCCAAAATATTTTATGCTCCAATTCTACTGGTAAGTGACAAATATTTCCATATATGAGCCTGTAAAGAGTCATAGCAATAGGAGTTTTATAAGCAGTCAATATCCAGTCTCATAGACCAATCTACTCTATTAGGATTTACAGTCTTTTCTAAAAACTGTTTGATCTCACGATTAGAAACTTCAGCTAAACTACTGGTTTGAGGATGATAGGCAATAGAGAATTTATAAACAATACTAAACTTTTCTGCCAATCCTTGAATGTATTTATTCCAAAAATGGGATCCTCCGTCACTGATAATCACTCTCGACATTCTGTATCTTATGAAAATATTTTTCATTGAGAATTTTGATACACTTTTAGCATCACAACGAGGTAAAGCTTGTGCTTCAATCCACTTTGATACATAATTAACCACAATTAAAATATATAAGTTCTCAAATGAAGGAATAAATGGTCCCATGATATCTAATCCCCAAACATCAAAAATCTCAACTTCTAATATGAAATTCAAAGGCATTTCGTTTCTTCTAGATATATTACCTACTCGTTGGCATCTATCGTATGTTTTGATATATCTGTAAACATCTCTAAAAAGAGTAGGCCAATAAAATCCAGCTTGTAAAATTTTATATGCAGTTTTGTCAATCCCAAAATATCCTCCAAAATCAGAATCATGACATTTCTGAATGATCTGTTCAGTTTCTTCATAAAGCACACATCTTCTAATAATAAGGTCATTACATTGTTTATATAAATATGGTTCATCCCAAAAATATGATTTTGAATCATGAACAAATTTTTTCTGTTGCTGCAATGTTAGCATAGGTGGCAAAATATCTCTTACTAAATAATTTATCATATCAGCATACCAAGGTATTTTCCACTAATTAATATTATAAAGTTGTTCATTACAGAAACTGTCTATTATTTCATTGTCGGTGTCAGATAATTCATTATATTCTAGTCTCGACAAATGATCAGCAATTTGATTTTCAGTTCTTTTTCTATCAATCACCATAAAATCAAATTCTTACATTAAAAGTACCCATCTAATTAATCTTGGTTTGGTATCCTTCTTTTGCATCAGATATTTAATAGCAGAATGATTAGTATGCACAATACATTTAGTTCCAATTAAATACGATCTAAATTTATCAAAAGCATACATAATAGCACGTAACTCTTTTTCGAGAATCGTATAGTTAATTTGAGCATCATTAAGAGTTCTAATAGCGTAGTATATAACCTTAAAAATTTTGTCATATCTTTGATCAAGAACGTACTCTAATTGCATAATCACTAGCATCACACATTAGTTCGAATGGTTTCTCTCAGTCAGGTGAAACTATTACAGGTGCTGTGATTAGTTTTTCCTTTAATAATTCAAAGGCATTCAAGCAGTCTTCAGTAAATTCAAATTTTTTATCTTTTTCTAAAAGTTGACATAGAGGTTTTGTAATTTTTGAAAAATCTTTAATATAGTGTCTCCAAAAACCAGCATGTCGAAAAAAACTTCTTACCCCTCTCACTGTAGTAGGAGGTGGTAATTTAGCTATTACTTGAATTTTTGCAGGGTCTACTTCCATGCCATTTTCTTAAATTTTATGTCCTAATACAATTCCTCCTGCAACCATAAATTGACATTTCTCCCAATTTAGAACTAAGTTAGTTCTTTCGCATAGCTCCAAAACTTTTTCAAGATGATTTAAGCATGTGTCAAATGATGTTCCAAACACACAGAAATCATCCATAAATACTTCTATTACATTGTCTATTAATTTACTAAAAATTGACATCATACATCTCTAGAATGTTGCAGGCGCATTACATAGTCCGAAAGACATTCTTCTAAAAGCAAAAGTTCCATAAGGACTAGTAAAAGTTGTTTTCTCTTGATCCTCAGGAGAAATAGGTATCTGATGGTAACCAGTATACCCATCTAGAAAACAGTAGTACTTGTGTCCAGCAAGTTTATCTAACATTTGGTCTAGGAAAGGAAGAGGAAAGTAATCTTTTCGAGTGGTGGCATTTAATTTTCGATAATCAATACAAATACGCCATCCAGATATTTGTCTGATAGGTATTAATTCATTATTTTCATTTTCTTCAACAGTTACTCCTTCTTTTTTGAGAACACGATGAATTGGACTTACCCAAGTACTATCCGAAATAGGATATATAATTCCAGCATCTAACCATTTTAAAATCTCTTTTTTAACTACTTCTTTCATAATAAGGTGTAGTCTCCTTTGAGGGTCAATTCTTGGTTTATGTTCTCCATTTAATAAAATTCTGTGCATACAAATCGAAGGACTAATTCTTTTAATATCAACTAGAGTCCAACCAAAAGCTCTTTTGTATTTTTTTAATGTATCAATTAATTTTAATTATTAAGTTTCATTTAAGTTTGAAGATACAATTACTGGTAATGTTGAAAACTCTCCTAAAAATATATACTTCAAATGAATTGGAAGATTCTTTAATTCAAGTTCAAGGGGTTTTACAATAGATGGAATTAATATTTCATTTTCTGATGTTGTTGAATTGAGCGTTTCATATTTTTCGTGAATATAATCAGCTTCTTCATTTTCAATTTAATCGAAATTATCTTTTTCTATATCTTCTTTTTCTTCATAATTTTCTTTAAAATATTCTTTTCTTAGATAATCACATATATTCATTCTAAAACATTCATCATTTTTTTCTATTGATGGATATTTCATCGACTTCGAGATGTTAAAGGTTACTTTCGATCATTTACTCTCATAGTCAATTGTCCTTTGAACGTCTATCATAGCTCTTCCCGTAGCTAGGAATGGTCTTCCTAAAATAATTGGATTTTCTTTATCTTCTTTCATATCTAAGATGATAAAGTCCACAGGAAAAATAAACTTATCAACCTTGACCAAAACATCTTCTACAACTCCTTAGGATGAGTAATAGATCGATCAGCTAACTGTAGAGTTACAGAAGTTGGTGCAATCTCTCCAATTTATAGCTTTTTAAAAGTTGATAGAGGCATCAAATTTATGCTAGCTCTCAAATCACACAATGCTCGCACATAATTTTTTTTTATCAATAGCACGGGATAGTGAAACTACCAGGATCTTTAAGTTTTTTAGGAAGTTTTCTCTGAATTATAACACTACACTCTTCACTGAGTGCAACAGTCTCATGATATAGTAACTTTCTCTTTTTGTTGAGTATATCCTTCCTAAATTTAACATAATCAGGCATTTGTTCTAAAGCTTCAACAAAAGGAATATTTATTAACAATTTTTTTTAAAATGTCTAAGAATTTAACAAATATTTTTCCTTTATCTTGTTGCTTTAATCTTTGAGGAAATGGTGGATATGGTTTTTCAACAGTAATTTTCATAGGTTTCAGAGGAAAATCAGGATATAAACTTTCGTTTTCTCTTTCAGTTTCTTCTTTTTCCTTTTCAATTACAGTTTCTTTTTGAACTCTTTTTTCCAACTCTTTTCTACTTCTTAATTGAATAGCTTTGATTTGTTCTTTTCCTTGATCTTTAGGATTTACTTCAGCATTGTTAGGTAAAGTTCCAACAAGTCTATTACTTAATGCAGAAGCAATTTGCCCTAATTGGTTTTCTATGTTTTTATAGCATTTCCTTGATTTTGTAATTTATTACCCATATTCAAAACTAATTCTTCCATAGACAGCTTCTTTTCCTTGAATTGTGAATTATTATAAAAACCTGGTGGATTAGAAGGTTTATAATTAGAATTGCCTTTATTATTTATATTTCCTAATGGGTTTACAGGATTGTTCCTCCACTGAGGATTAACATTATTATTTTGATTATTCCAATTAAAGTTTGGATGACTCTTCCAACCTGGATTATAATAGTTTGAATAAGGATTATTTTGTCTATTATTTATTACATTTATAGTTTCATATGAAGATTGAGCATCTAAAATTTGTCCTAATGAATTTTCTTCTAACACTAGAGGTATTTGAGAACGATTCATTCCATATTGATATATTTTCTTTAAAAGAGCAGCAATTTAAGAAACTATCATAGTTAAAGCATCAGAGTCATGAATACTAGCTACTCTCTTAGGATTTACCCTTTCAGTAGGCCATTGAAAATTATTAGTAGTTATTTCTTCTATTAACGCATAGGCTTCTTCAAAAGGTTTAGACATTAGTGATCCACCAGCAGCAGCGTCAATTACAGATCTAAGAGATCCTACTAATCTATTATAAACTGTTTAAATAATTAACCAATCTGGTAAAACATAATGTGGATATTTCCTAAGAAGTTCTTTAAATCTTTCCCAATATTCATATATCGATTCTCTCTCATACTGACTAAAAGATGTGATATCGTTTCTAAGCTTAGCAGTCTTAGATGGTGGAAAATATTTCGATAAGAATTTTTGTGAAAGTTCTCCCCAAGTTCTAATAGATCCAGGTGCTAATGAATTTAACTAAGCCTTAAGCTTACCCCTTAGTTAAAAAGAAAAATGTCTAAGCCTGACAGCATCTTCAGACACTTTGTCGTACCTAAAAGTAGCACAAAGTTCTAAGAAACTTGCTAGATGTAAATTAGGATCCTCATTTGAAGTTCCACCAACTTGATTGTTTTGTATCATTTGGATAATTGTATGTATAAGCTCAAATGAATTAACGACTACATCAGAATTTCAGATAGCTAAGTGAATTTCATCTAATGTAGGGTTAGCGTAATCTCTTAAAGGTCTAGATTGATGTTCATTTTCTACTCTTTGGTTATTTATGTTGTTTTCCATAGTTTCAGAATTTATAGGTTCTTTTCATATATTTATAATTCTCCTAACAGTGTGTTCTAATTCCGAATCGTAAGATATAAGATTTTCAGAACCAAATTTGCGCATACAATCGAAATCAATACACAGTAAAACAGTTAACTCAACAAGTTACAATTCTATAAAGGTTTTCTAACAGTCCTAAATTGTTCGTTACTTTAATTATGTTATATTCTTATAACAAATAAAATATTCCTAGGCAACGGCGCCAAAAACTTGATCCCGCGATTTTAAATATACTTATAAATATAAGAATTCGACACCACTATTAGAAAATATAAATCCTCAGCAACGGTGCAAAAAACTTGATCCTATGATTTTAAATATACTTATAAATATAAGAATTCGACATCACTATTAGAAGATATAAATCCCCGGCAACGCTACAAAAACTTGATCCCGTGATTTTAAATATACTTATAAACATAAGAATTCGACACCACTAGTAGAAGATATAAATTCCCGGCAACGGCGAAAAAAACTTGATCCCGCGATTTTAAATATACTTATAAATATAAGAATTCAACACCACTATTAGAAGATATTACTCCTCAGCAACGGTGCCAAAAACTTGATCCCGCGATTTTAAATATATTTATAAATATAAGAATTCGACACCACTATTAGAAGATATAAATCCTCAGCAACGGCGCCAAAAAAACTTGTTCTGGGGCGTAATTTTAATTATAGTAACAATGAAATATTATAATCTTTTGATCGCAGAGTTACCTTTAAACGCAAGTATACGTATCGCTCAAGTAATACAGGGCTCTAGTAGAGTCATGGATATCGATCCCACAGGGAATATATTAAAGCCTACGGACTAGGATTATATAAACCAATTCAGAATCATAACTAAATCGAATTGTCTATCTGTCACTAATACGTAATCGACAACAATATGAAATTTATATTTAAACTAATTTTACTAACAATTTACTAATACTACTAGAGTTAAGTTCAAATATATAATAACAAGAATTTCTCCTTTATTAAGATAATTAAGTGAAGCAATAATTATAATTAGTTTTATATATGTTGTGCCAAATAGGAGCATATTTATTCTTTACCCTTTGGTCCAGACATAAAGAACATTGACTAATCATATGTTTGGTTACTGAATCTGCGGCTAGGCTGGGAGGATACCGGCTCTCACTTCGGAGCTCCCACTTTCCCCTCACCTGAGGGCTAACAATCTACACCTCAGCACCCAAACGATAGGACCGAATTGAGGATTTTAGCATGTCACTCTAATATCTTCAATTCTACGCCTGATTAATATTATTTCCCTATTTATTTGCACTTCTCCTTTCAAGGATTTACTTGTCTACCTTTCAAAGAGAAATGTGATACATACTAGTTAAGAATACTTAGCCCACGGTCAAGTCTTAAAAATTCTTCACAGATTTTAACAGTACAAATGACCAATTCATATAGTAAAGTAAGTTTAGATATAGTATCATCACAACTTCTTTATAATTTAATTTGATAGACTAATTCATATAATCATTTCACATAAACATCAAAACAAGGAGAAAGACAGAATAACTACTCAGAATTTATGAAGATGATGCAATAAAACTTGGATTTCATATAATAAAGTAAAGTTCTACACACTATAGTAAATAAACACAACTTATCTCAAATTCCTCCCCAAGCAACTCCTTGAAGTTCCTCTGAATTTCTTCATTTCTTACAGCACGCAGAATTCTTTTTCGAAACGGCAATGTAGAAGAGATCTCTCACTTCCCTACCACTCTTAAAATCCCTCGAAGAATTCCTCACAAAATCTTTATTTGAACTCACTACTCACTAAATAACAACATTAATTACTCACTAATAGACTCTTTTGATCACATTGGACTCACTAGTAAACACATAGGAGACCACTTTTTCGGCCTAAATTGGTTCTTTTTAAAGTTGTAGAAGAGTCTCTAAGGGTTTTGCACGCACCCCTTCTAAAATCGTCCACATTCGACGTATTTCTGGAAAGAACCGTCGATCCCGCTGTCGGCGGCCTCGAGCTCGCCGTCGGCGGACTTCTAGAAACAGTGCTTTTAAACAGGCCCCGCCATCGGCGGCCTCGATCTCCACCGTCGACAGCCTTTCTTGGAATTAATTCCAAACTCTTAGGAAAATCACTCCGTCGGCGCCATCGACCTCGCCGTCAGCGCCCTAGGTCAAATTTGCATAATTTGGTCCTTTTTGCTCCAAATTCGCTCCTTTTTACATATTTTCGCTCTTTTAATCTTAAATCTTTATACCTGCAGAAAAACAACAAAAAATATCTTTCTTTAAAGTGCAACATCATCAAAATCAGCATAAAATAGGCATGAAAATCTTAACCTATTTTCTTTTGGGTCACCGGGTCCCCTAGCGAGGATATTCAGGAAGTCCACTTGCGAAGCGGCAAGCTCCTTTTGAGAGTGGTTAAGCCCGCTTTAAATGACAAAGGAAAGGAAATCATCACCCAAGAAGTGGATAAGTTTCATGAGGTTCATACCTAGAGCAAAGGAACTAAAAATCCTTCTAGAAAGGTGGATTACAACTTGCTCACGCATCTTAAATGGTTGTCGATGTCGAGATGTCGATGTCGTTGAGCATCTATGATGCTCTCCTTTTATCTTCTAAATTGAGGGAGACTTTGGTGAAAGCTCTTTTAGGGTCCTAAGTCCTCAATGCTTACTACAGAGAGGAAAGAATGGAAGAAGCGGATACACTACAAGATATAGCCGCCGTTCACATTTTCCAAGGATGACTTGTTATTGGGCACTATGGGTCACAACTGTCCTTTGTATGTGATAGTTATGATATACAAGATGCCTTTGTACCGTATACTTGTTGATCTCGACGTATCCGTTAACATCATTATCGTGCATACCCTCGAGTTGCTCTCATTAGGCACGTGACAATTATGCACTGACAAGATCATGGTAAATGACTTTAACGAGTCTATAACCATTCCTCTCCAATTTGGAGAGTTAAAAAACGAAGCCAAGTTTCATGTCATCTACGGGATTACATCCTTTAGAGGCTTGTTCGGGTGCTCCTGGATTCATGAGTAAGGGATGGTACATTTCAGCCTTTCAAATTCTCTCAAAAAATAAAAAAATAAAAAAGGACAGCTATTTAAAAAATAATAAAAAAATAAAAAAGAAAAAGAAATCGTTCTGAATTCCTGAAACATTTCAGCCAACTAAATTATAGTGTTTTAGCCCGTCTTTCCCGCATGCCAAATTCGGCCTCTCCCAATTCTTGCCTTCGTTATGCTGCTCCTGATTTATGCATAAAAATCAAGCATGAAAAATTGGGACATTTACATGCAAATCATATTAATCTTGCGCATTTACATGTGACATAAAAACTTTTGTGCGTGAGTCCTATATATATATATATATATATATATATATATATATATATATATATATATATATATATATATATATATATATATATGTGTGTGTGTGTGTGTGTGTGTGTGTGTGTGTGTGTTAAAAATAAAAAGTTATAGATTTTGATATTTTCGGACGATGAAAATTGTCTGACCTGAAAATAATGGAGTAATCGATATGTCTGTTAACAAATTTTCATCATCCGATATGAATCTCGAGGTATGACATTGATCTTGAGACAATCTTTTGAGCAATAAATGTTCAAATCTTGATAAAAATATTCCAGAGCTTTAATTTCAGCAAACTTATAGTCAAACTGACCAGCTCGATGAAACAAACCTAATGATATTGAAATTAGTCCAATCTGAATCAAATCAAGCTCAGATCAAATCATTAAACAACTCATAAAAGTTTTACAGACATATTTTGAAGGTCAAACCCAAATTTAGCAAGCCTATTGTCGAATCAAACGTTTGTATAAGAAGAATCCACCGAGCCCAATATTGCTCAATTCTGACATCGTTAAGGCACTCAGATGTCTATCAGATATCGTCTGATCGAAGGAAGCTCTCTGGACTGTCCGATCAAAGTAGTTTATATTCCTGCATTAATTACACCGAGAACACTATAAATAAAGCTCCACCCCTCTCATTGAAAGTATTACGTCCGGAGTCCAGACATAGTGTGCGTCCGAACAACAGCTGCAATCCACCGGAAGTCGTTTATTTTTTTATTCTCCTTCACTCCTTCCGATGGATCACAGTTGTTGTACGGATATTTTTTCCCTCTCATGAAGGGGAGGAGAGCCTGAAGTCTGAAGGATAGCTTGAAGCTTTGAGAAAAAATTGAAGTTCAGTACCATTCATGCCGCTGTCGACCACCACAAATCTCCGCTGACAACCGCTGATTACTGTTGACAATCACAGATCACTGTCGAGCACTCCTGTTGGCGTCAACTACTGACAACCGCCGTCGCCCACCGACGACCGCCGCCAACCACCGATGACTGCGTTCGACACCACCGACCGCTGTCGATCACCGCCGACAGCCGTCGATCATCGCCAACCTCCATCGTCCACCAACGATCGCTGTCGATAGTCCCTGATCGTTGTTGGCAGTCACTGATCGCCATCGAGTACTCCTATCGTCGTCGACCACCATTTGTCGACCTTTGTCGATCACCGTCAGCTGCTAACCACTTCTTACAACAATTCTTTGTACACCAATATTATAACTCCAAAGAGCGTTCATCATTTTTACAAGCAACTGTTTATAATGAATTTCTCCAGGTGGGGTAGGCCCTGTGATTTTTTCCCTTTACGGGTTTTCCACGTAAATAACTTCTGGTGTCGCTTTATTGCCGTCGTTCTGAGTTTATGATAAAGTTATTGTGAAAAACGACGGTAATAAAGCGAAAATGAGAGCGAGTAAAAATCACAAAACATAAATACATAGCGGAAACACACAGATTTACGTGATTTGTCAAATTTGTCTATGTCCAAGGAGTTGCAGAGGATTTTATTACTTTGCGTAATTACACTGTCGACCACATTGACTTACAAGAAACTTTCTCTCTCTTTCCTGTCACTCTCTTCTCTCCTCTCTGTTCTCTCTCTCTCTCTCTCTCTCTCTCTCTCTCTTCTTCTCTCTCTTGAGCCACGTGAGAGGAAGATGTGAAAAAGAATAAAATCCAAGAAGAAAACTGTCTTTTCTTCTTTCCCGTGAGCCTCACGACAATTGATTTTATTTCTTGTAAGTTTCACGCCAAAGAGAAGAGGGATTAGGTGGGGTTTATTGGAGTAGAGACCTACTTTGCATTTACTTTCAACATCCATATATAACTCTTCCTATTTGACCCAATAAGGAAGAATCCACGCGGGAACGCGGGAGAGCTCATGCCTTATGCGGTTCTACGTGAAAGGATGGCGAGATCGCGTAAACTGAGAAGAGAGAGATAAATCTGGAAGGAAATTAATTAGGAAGCAATTGATTAATTTCCAATCAGGACAGTGGAACAGGATTCACTAACGCTCTCACTTGGAGACTGGGACATTGACTGCATCACCCACTGTCGGCGTCTCCTTTTTTTGCAAACGTGATATCCTCCACCTCTGCAACTCAATGCCCTAGTCTTCATGCCAGAAGACTAGCTGAAGTCAAGCCGAACTTCAGCTTCTCAAGAGTAACACCCTTTATCGACACTTCAACGTCTGCTTAGCCTCGTACATCCAACCTCTCTTTCTTGGGTTACTCATGTATCTGCTTACAACTTCCATTGCATGAGCAATATCCTGACTATGTTGAAAGTCTTTTTCAGCCATGTACCTCTTACTGTCATCAAGCACAGCCTTCACCCGGTACACCCATTTGTTTTGCAATGTCTTCTTCTTTGATGGAAGTTCTGTCAGCTCCAAAGTCTGATTCCCTGCCAGGGAATCCATCTTCTCCTTATTGCACAGCTCCCACTTGCTATAATTCTCATCTTGCAAGATTTTTTCATGCCTTTGTGGTTCTTCACCATATGTCTAAGAAACAATAAGAATAGGTGCCTCAGACCCACTCTTCTCATCACTTCCATCACTGCCCTACACTGTCACCTTTGGTAGATCATCAAATCTTACTTTCTGTTGTGGTCACCTGTAGTTATATATAATGTGTCAGTTCTTTTGCCTCGAGCCAGCACTGATGCTCCTTTGGTAACCTTTCAGGTGCTATCTGAGAACACGATTGAATGACCACTATCATTGAATTGCCCAACAGAAATGAGGTTTCTTTCCAACTCAAGAATGTGCCTGACCTTTTGCAAAGTCCATTTGCTTTTGTTATGGAGTGCAATATCAATGTCTCACATCCCTACTACGTTCAGAGTTGTTCCATCAGCCATATATACCTTCTCAAAGTCACCTGCAACATAGTTTCGCATCAACTCACGGTGGGAAGATATATGGAAGGAAGCCTCTGAATCCAGTATCTAGTCATCAACATAACTGTGAACTGCCAGCAATAACGCATCCTATATTTCTTCAGATACCATATTTGTGCTATCATTCTCCTTCTTCTTAGGGTTCCTGGAGTGCCTTTTTATGTGGCTAGCCTTGTCACACTTCCAACAGGTTGCCTGCTGACCAGACTTTGATTTTGATCTTCCTCTGTTTGAGTTCCTATCTTATGATCTCCCTCTGAAATCAACAATCAATGCCAAACTCAAACCCGAGGTCTCACCAGAATCTTTCTGCGCACCTCCTCAGCCAAAATCAAATCATGAATATCATCATATTTCATTTTAAATTTATCTGCAGAACCACTACCTGTCATCCACATGGCTTCCCAGCTATTTGGCACTGAAGCCAACAATATCATCGCACGTATCTCATCATCAAAATCAACAAATGACAATTGATTTATGATTGTATTGAAATCATTTCGGTGCTGAGTGACACACACCTTTTATCATCTTCAAGTTTAATAGCATTTTCATCAAGTGCACATTATTATTCGCTGATGGCTTTTCATACATACCTGATAAAGCTGTCATGAGATCTGCAATAGTTCTCTCCTTGATGACGTTATGGGTAACGAACATTGACATGGTTAATCGAACAATCCCCAGAACCCGTCGATCCAACAAATTTCATTCCTCCTCGTCCATCTTTTCTAGCTTCTTTCCCAGTAATGGTAGATAAAGTTTCTTCCCATAGAGGTAGTCCTCTATCTGTATCCTCCAGTAAATAAAATCTGTGTCATTAAACTTCTCGATCCCCGATGTCATCACTTCGTCTCCAGCCATCTTTCTTCCTTAGACTGAATCAAGGCTCTGAAACCAGTTGTTGTAAAAAATAACGGCAATAAAGCAGAAATGGTAACGAGTGAAAATCACAAAACAGAAATACACAGCAAAAACACACAGATTTACTTGTTTCGACAAATTCGTCTACATCCATGAAATTACAGAGGATTTTATTACTTCGAAGAATTACACTGTCGACGACGTCGACTTACAAGAAACTTTCTCTCTTTTATCTCCTCTCTTTGTCTCCTCTCTCCTCTCTCCTCTCTCCTCTCTCCTCTCTCCTCTCTCTCTTCCTCAGTCTCTCTCTTCCTCTCTCTCTTGAGCCGCGTGAGAGGAAGATGTGAAAAAGAACAAAATCTAAGAAGAAAACAATCTTTTCTTCTTTCCCGTGAGCCTCACGACAATTGATTTTATTTCTTGTAAGCTTCACGCCAAAGAGGGACTAGAAGAGGGATTAGGTGGGGTTTATTGGAGTAGAGACCTACTTTGCATTTACTTCCAGCATCCATATATATAACTCTTCCTATTCGGTCAAATAAGGAAGAATCTTGGTTTGGACGCCAAGCGACGCGGGTCCACGTGAAGGAATGCGGGAGAGCTCAAGCAGTACGCAGTTCCACGTGTAAACTGGGTAGCGGGAGATAAATCTAGAAGGAAATTAATTAGGATCCAATTGATTAATTTCCAATCGGGACATTGGAACACGATCCACTAAATCAATAAAATTCTCGTGCAACGTTGAGACGATAATTCATTACTCTACCGACTCGAATTTTCTAGCACCCATCAATTTTGATGTTGTCCAAAGGTTTCAAGTTGTAGATTAGTAAATATTAAGTTTTAGATGTTTAGTAGTTAAATATGAATGTTTAAGATGATATGTATGTAAATCCCCCCAACTTATATAATGGAAAATTTTATTGATAATTTTAAATAATTTAGATAGTTTGCACCCGCAATAACATGTTTAAGTTCTTTGACGAACGAAGGAGATCCGCATCAATAGAACAGTATCGGAACTCAAACGAGTGAAAAAGGGACGGCGAAAAAGAGCCGTTGGAAATCCAAACGGTCCGTTCCTTTTTCAAACTTCGAAACATCTGAAGCCGGTAACAATTTTAAAAAACTAAAAGCTTAAACTCATTCCCATCGTCTCTCTCTCTCCCTCTCTCTCTCATCGTTTTGTTGCCTCTGCTCGCCATCGTCGCCGTCTGCAAGAAGCGCAAGAATCATCTACCTGCTTCCTAATCCTCTTCAATCACACTTCTCTGATCCATCTATCTAATGGCTCCCACCCCCTCCCAAAAATCATTCATTCCAAGCTACCAAACCCCCACAAAAACCCCTCAATCAAGATACCGCCTCAACTTCACCAACCCAAAAACCAGCACAAACCCTCATCCATCCCTGAATCCTCTCTCCGCAACTCCAACGGAACACCCCGTCGAAGTAATCGGCCGAATCCGCGACATTTCAGGCCGCAAGAACAAATCATCGTCGTCTTCCTCCTCTGCCCTAGAAGTCTCCGAAGATGGTTGTTCACTCCTTGTCCGTTCCGACGTGGGCTACTGGAATTTCAGCCTTGACGGCATCTCCTTCTCTGAGAACGAAGATCTTGAGGGATTCTATAAGAGGTTCGTCGAGTCGAGGGTCGAGGGGGTGCGCTCCGGTGCCAAATGCACCATCATGATGTACGGACCTACAGGGGCGGGGAAGAGCCACACCATGTTTGGGTGCGCGAGGGAGTCGGGGATTGTTTACAGGGCTCTTAAGGATATTCTTGGGGAAGGTGAGGGGGACGGTGGGGTGGATGTTGCAGGGTTTGGGATTACTTTGTTTGTACAAGTTGCAGTCTTGGAGATCTATAACGAGGAGATATATGATCTGCTTGCTGGTTGGAACGGCAATGGTGCTGGAGCTGCTGGGGTTGCGCTTCCGAAGGGAAGCACTCCCAAGGTGAGTTTTGTTCTTAATTCCTTACTAAGAAGGTTTATTGTCAATTTTTTGTTTCTTTAAACTTTTTTTAGGTAATGTTTTTGAGTTGAATATTGTGATTCGTTATTCTTTCATGAAAATTTTATTTTAAATACTTATTAAATTAAAAATATATTTTTTACTAAACATTTTGGTTTGAGAGGGGCAAGAATTTTTATGTATAGCATGATATTTCATAGTTATTCAATATCTAGAGGTGACAGTTTATTAGGGGGGAAATTTTTAATACGTAACATTATATTAGATAGTTATTAAAAATTGAATAGCTGATTTTGCATTTTCATGTTCCCTGAGTTTAGTTTTTTTGGTTTTTTTTACTGACGGAAGGAAATTTTCTACTGGAACACATACATGAGCTTTTTCACAAGTGTTCTTCTCTGGTTATCCTCCTCCACTGCGTTTGTGGTAATTTCAGAACAATTTTGAGAATGGCTACTGTTTGATTTCTTCAAATGGCTTGCCTAGTGAACATAACTTTGGTTAATACTTTCTAGCTTCTGTTAAGAATTAAGATTATTCTTATTCAATAACATGTTGATGATAATTTAGATGCAGATTATGCTAATGAGAAAGATTGCTTTACTGTTTCTTTTTTTTTTTTTTTCTCTGCATTCTAAGGTACTAAATATATCCAGATTTGTTTTTTAAGAAAGGAAAATGATCACTTGGTTAAGGAGTCATAATATGTGATAAGTTTATACTGAGAAAAATAATATGTTCAGGCAAGGCTGGAAATGATGGGTAGAAAGGCAAAGAATGCAACCTATATCTGTGGAAATGAAGCTGGAAGAATATCAAAAGAGATTGCAAAAGTTGAGAAACGCAGGATTGTTAAAAGCACTTTGTTGAATGAAAGAAGTTCTCGAAGTCATTGTGTGGTCAGTTCTTTTTTTTTTTCTTTTTTCATACCTTCTCAAACTTACAAAATTAATCTTCAAATTGCTGAATATGAGTTGCTTTCGTTGATTTATCTTTTTTCTTTTTCTTTTTTTTGTTAAATTTTTTGCAGATAATCCTGGATGTCCCATCTGTAGGTGGAAGGCTTATGCTTGTTGACATGGCTGGCTCTGAGAATATAGAGCAAGCAGGCCAAGCTGGATTTGAGGCAAAGATGCAGGTAACATTTATATTTATTTATTTATTACTAATTTTTGATTGTTGTGTAGATTATTTGTGAATTATTTAGCTTGTCTACTTATTCATTGCTTACACTTTTTTTTTTTTCAAGTTCCATTCATTTTTGAATTATTTAAGATATGCTTGTATTATATTACAAAAATTTATTTGAGTAGTGTAGGCAGTCTCATTTACTTCAATATTTCTAATGATTACACTTCCAGACAGCAAAAATCAACCAGGGAAACATAGCTCTGAAAAGAGTGGTTGAGTCCATTGCAAACGGAGATTCCCATGTTCCTTTCAGAGACAGCAAATTAACAATGCTTTTGCAGGTAAAATTTGCTCATTCTTGTACTTTGGGGCCCTTTTTATAACAATATTAACAATCCATATTCTAATTAGGATTCGTTTGAAGATGACAAATCAAAAATTCTCATGATTTTGTGTGCAAGTCCTGATCCCAAAGAGATGCACAAAACTATTGCCACTTTAGAATATGGAGCAAAGGCAAAGTGCATTGTCCGTGTTGCTCACATGCCAACTCCCAGGGATAAGCTAAGCAGTGAAGATTCTTCAACACTGCTGCAAGCAAAAATTGTGGCAATGAACCAATTCATTTACAATCTACAGATGGAGAACAAGATTAAGGACAAGGAATTCAGTAAAGTTCAAAGAGAACTTATGTGTAAAGAGGATGAAATTCTAAGGCTTCAGTCTAAGCTTGAGCTCGTTGAAGGAAGGGAAGCAGCAGCAAAAGAAGATGAGATCAAGTGCCTGGTTGATGAAAGGACTCGGGACTTGAGAATTGAACTGAAGAAGATGGAGGAGATAATGCATCAACAACAAGAGGAGCTCCACTTTTTAAGGAAACAATTAGAGGGGATTGAATTTACTAGTGCAGCTAATGATGAGGATGCATTGCATTTGCATAACAGTGGAGATGGCGGGAAATTTTTGAAACGGCTGGCTGAAATTTGCATTGAAGATCAAGGAATGGAGAAGTCAATGGAGCTGGATATGGGTGATCAGCAACCTATTCATGATATTATGGAAATAAGGGGTCAGAATTCTCATAATTCAATGTCTATCAATATCCTTCCACAAAATTCTCACAAATTATGTACAGAAGAGGACCATGGTTTTGATAAGCGTGAGTTCCCTGATAAAGTGTTCTTGAGCACTGTATTTGAGCAGGATGATGAAGGGGAAGATATAGAAAGTATGGAGGAAGAAGTTGATAAAGAAATTGTGGAGGACAGCATTGGACATACATTTTCATTCTTATCAAACAACGAGACTGAAGATCGGGATAAGCTACCTGAAGAAGGTAATGGAAATGATTCTGAATCCACAAGAAGAACAAGAATTCAAAATATATTCAGGCTTTGTGGTAACCAAAGAGAATTAGCACAACAGGCCACAGTTCCAACGCCCACAAAGAGTGTAACGGAAGCTGCAAGTATCCATTCTTCCCCTTTATCTCAATACAAGGAATTAGACACCAAAGAAAACCATTCAGCTGAGTTTGTACTGCATCCAAGGCCTACTGAAAACTCTATGTTAAGTCTGAAAGCAGCTGTTAGAGAGGCACAGTCAAAAGAGAACAGGGAACCTGTAGGAGCTGAGGCAGCAGATATGATAACTGTTTATGTAAAATGGGAGGCATCGAAGGAGCTCACAGGTAAAATGATTAGAAAGCTGTTGATCTCAAAGAATTCTACTCTCAGTGATCTGAGGAAACTAATTGAAACTCACCTTGAGGAAGCCAACAATAATCAGCCATTCACCTTTCTCCTACTTGTGGTAAATTTTCAAAGTTTTTTTTGTATTACTACTTTTATTGTTTATCATGGAATCTTTAGAGCTTTTTGGACAATCAAGGCTTGTCTTCCGGTGTTACAGGATCCATTAGGAGCTCCAGTTCCAAAGGAAAAGGAGGCTGCAGTATCAGTTAGTAAGTTGCCCGCTTGCAACAACCAGTTGAATAGTCACCTTGCATGCTTACGTCCTACAAAAAGCACAGTTGTTCAATGGCAGAATCAGTTTCCTTTAAGTTCATTAGAGAACACTCTTCCACTTCATGGAATGAAGGCATAATTGGATGTTTTGAAGTTAATATAATGACTGTATAACTTCTTTTTTTTCTCTTTTCCTAATCACTCTGCCTTCTTGGGCTCCAAGAGGATTTTTCTTGCTCATCATACACATTTTGTTGATTGTAGCGGCTGTTTTTCTCCCTTGAAGTGCTCTCTTTTCATGCAGTGTCTCTTTTCTGTGCCTAATCACTTTGAAGGCATAATTGGATGTTTTGAAGTTAATATAATTACTGTATAAATTCAAATTTGCTTCTTTTTTTTTCTCTTTTCCTAATCATTTTGCATTCTTGGGGTCCAAGAGGATTTTTCCTGCTCATCATGTACCTTTTGCTGATTGTAGCGGCTGTTTTTCTCCCTTGAAGTGCTCTCTTTCCAAGTGCTGTTTTGTGCTGTTTTGTGCCTCTATTGTAAACTTTATTTTAGTGAATTACGTATAGTAAATCTGGTACCTCCGATTTTGCTGTGTGGGAAGAACTTGGATTTTCCTTTTTTTTTTTTTGTTTCTGTTTTTGTTTTATTATGATATCTTTTTAGAAATGAATAAATGTTAAATTTAACTCTGGAAATCTCAAACAACATAAACCATAACAATCTGCTGCAAGAGCTGGCTGCTGATATTCGGTAGCATATTTTCTCCAAAGAGAAGCTCCCATCGGTTCTCCAAGCTGTTGTGCATGGAGATCTGCTTTGTTCGCTGACCAACCTGAATTGATGGATTCTATGGTTTGGGTGCACTTCCATTCAAAATCAAAAGAATAAAACCGCAAGTGCTTGGGATCCTCTCAAGGATATGCCAATCAGAGAACCTTGGTGGATGGATCTGATGGCATCCGAAAGAAGATCTGCAACAGCATTGTGAAGTGGACAAATCCTGAAATTGTCTTCCATGCCTTACCATTCTACTTCCATGCCTTACCAATCAACAACAAATATCCAATCATTTACCAAAACTCCATTCTTAAAATCCATTTTCTTTGGTTTGTCTATAACTAGTATCAAGTTGTTAACATTCGTTTTGAAAGCTTCATATGATGATTGATTGGTGACTTACATATATAATCATGTTAAAAACAAAAGCAATTTAAATATGGATAATTTAAAAAAATAAAAATATTTTCAAACCATAGTTTTGTTAAAACTTTTCAAATTATAAAGTACAAACAACTTTTAAGGAACTTTAAGTTCTTAATGAATATCAATATTGATTATTATTTTATTTGTTTGTGCCATTATATGCTCACGTTCCTTAATGTTCATTAGCATTCTAACCATAATATCACAAGTTACAGTTATGTCTTAAAATAAATCAAATCTCTAAAAATGATAAGTACTTAGAGCTTGTTTGGGGCAACTTTTTTGTTGCGGCGTTGCACGAAAATGTGATTTCTAGTGTTATATTAGCGCGGCACGGCTGCATTTATTTAAACGTACCTCACTTGTGGGGATGTCGGCTTGACCTTACATTTCACGTTTCTTTTCTTTGTTATTACCTTTTTGTATCCATTCGAGCGAGTTGACGCTACCTTGGATTTTTCTTCTATTGCTTTTATTCATTCTCACAACACCCGTGGTGAGGGATTGTTGTTGTTTCTTCATTTTCTCTCTTTCATCCTGTGGTACCTTCAACCCTTTAACTTTAATGTATTTCTCTGTGGCTTGTGATCTCTGTCTTGGTGGTCCTACAATTCGTGTTTTGCTCTCTTTCTTGGCTTGGTTGCTCATTGGTGTTTGCTCTCTATTTTGATTGGGTTGTTTCGTATATGGTCATTGGATTTTGGCGAATATCTATGTGAATTGTTATTTGATGAATTGGTAACCTAAATTATATGTATGATGATTCTATTTTGGTGTGGTTGCCCTTTGTAGTTTGCAGCCTCTGTCTATACTCAATGAATTTTTTGTTTGGTTGCTCTCTAGCTTGGTTGAGTTACTCTCTGTATCGATTGGGTTACTCTCTGTCTCAGTTGAGATGATTCTCGTTGCACTTGTGATTGTCCTTTTGAGGGAGTGTGTGATACGGATGAGGAGAAATTATATAACTAGCTCATACACATCATTTTATCCTATTCATTTGTACTTCAAAAAAGAATATGATATCTGTAGCTAAATTAATAAAAGTAAATATTAATTTTCTCTCTATCGTCAATGATGTCTACCTCTCGTATAGAGTTTTATTTGTTAATGATCCATTAGTTTTCATAAAAAAAACTGTTTATTTGTTAATAAGTTGGCTTATTGAGAATGATAATAATATATTCTTCTTTAAAGTTGAACACTTCATCAAAAAATGTCATTTTTTGAAAGAAAAGCTAAGATATTTATTGGATTTGTAAGATGCATCCTACGATATACTCAGAAGATGTTGTTGAGTGTTAATTAGATTGTAGTAGTGGTGATAGCCCAAATCGTTATAACTTTTATTATATTTGATATTATTTTGTTTGTGGATATTTTTCATATGAGATTTGGCCCTTGAATTGTTTACGAGGCTACACGACATCCTTAACATCTCTTTTCACGTTCTTTCCTCTTTCTATACTTAATGGTGGTGATGGTGGTGGTGAATGTGGTGGTGGTGGGGTGGTGGTGATGGTGATGGTGGGCGTAAGAAAGCAAGTTGTGGGAGAGTGAGGGTATAATTGAGTCAAGTTGATTCGGTAAACTTTTTTTAACTAATTATCTTGGTGTTTGAATACATGAGTTCAAGATGATCCTCTAGTTATAGTTATTATACATATTGTGGGACACTTTTAAAAGTTATTTTGTGATTCTGTTGAGTTTTACCAACTGCCTCCAGGTTAGCTTGAATATGAATAAATGAAATGTCTTTCAAAACAATACTAAAGATTATACTTATAACAGGAAAATAAATTTTGATTGATGTTTGATATCCATTATAAAGAGGGTTCGTCAAAACACTTTTGTGATACAAAATATCACATTATTGATTTTGAAAGAGCTAACAATGTAGTTCGAGGCTGAAAAAGATGTTTAATTAAAACCACACATCAATGTGCGGTGTTATTGAGAGGACATTTGGATTTGGGGAAAAAATTTATTTATTCTACGAAATATGCCCATATATCCTTACAACAAATAATTAAATAGTATGATTGCTACAATAACTCTCAACAATTACATTTGTTGGCATCCTTCACATAGTGATATTGACCTTAATTATGCAGATGAAGATTAGTCACATGTTCCTATTGAGGCATGACTATCGCCTAGGATAATCAATATTACAAGATGAATCTGATTTACCTAAGTCTTGTACTTAGAATGGGGAAGATGTTGGGGAGAACATAGAGTTGAGATAGTAAATTACAAATACAATAGTAAATAGGTAAAATGATGTTGTATGCTAATTTTTTTTATTCAAGTTTTGAAAACACTTAATATTTGTTGGAATGATACTTAATGCAATGATGTTCATGTGAAATCTAAATCGGTGGAAATTATTTTTTAAATCATTCTGCATGTATTTTTCCCACGTGAATGACCTCCTAGGAAATCGTGAGTTTAATATATATTTTTTTCTTTCATGTTTTATTTTTAATTTTGAGGTCTATGATGAGGTATATGACTTAGGGGTTCTTTTGGGTGGCCTATCTCATGCTATGGATTTTGACATTTTTTAAATTTCCATCAAGGCAACCAAGGTCCCCTTCTTTTACAATTATATGACTGTCGGGGTTCTTTTAGATGGTATTTTTTGTACATTACTATGCATCTTTAATACATACGATCGTGAATTACACAGTTTACAGGCAACAAAGATCTTCTTTATTTAAGGTCTTCAGTCTTTTTGCAGTGATAAATTATTCGTTGATTTTTTCTTTGCTCTGAGACATTACAACTTTATAAATCTTTAATTTATGTATTTCTGTTATTCTTATTAGTTAGTGTTTCATCTAACTGTTTATAGTTTCATGGGATCAAAATTTTCTCCAGTGTTCTGTATTTAAACTGTGGATTGTAATGTACTTGAAATACATCATGAATAGAGCACAGCTATGGGAGAAAATTTTACAGGTGTCCAAGGATAGATCAGTAAAGGTTTGTAACTTCTTCAGATGAGGGAGCAGTTAGACTATTCCACCACATATAGTAATCAAACATAGAGAGGTTCTTTGGAGAGGAAGTTATCTCATGAAATTGCTCATCTGCATTTCAAATTCAATATTATAATACTATTAATTATTGTTTTAATAGTTTTATTTTTTATTGTTATGTTACTCAATATTAAGTGAGATGTCAGTTCCAGTTGTAATATTCAAATTTACAAGTTTTTTAAGGATTCTAAATCTAATTTTTTTTTTCATGTATGATTTATTCAACCTGGATTGGTTCTGCTATAAATAGCACAACAATATAGGGGCGAAAAATTCTTTTTATCATGAACAACTGCAACACAGCTTGGTGTGACATTCCTAACCGTTAGGTGTTCAACAAGTGACACTAGACTAGTTGTACTGATGCTACACTAGAATTGTTGAACCGAGATGGTAATTTTATCGAGGTCAATTTAATCAACAAAGTGGACTAACCTGAGAAAGAAAAAAAAAATGTTTGTAATGATCTACACTAAGAAATAAGGTGTTTAAAGACATAACCTCACTTGGGCTTACTAACCAAAAGAAATAACCTAGATAATCAACATTTCACTAAAATGAGGTTAATTATTCTATTATCATCATGATGGCGCCGCAAAGGGGCTTACACCAACACCAGATCCAAATAAGAAGCGTACAATTTTCCATGAGTCATACTAAGAAAGAAGGTGTTGAAGAACATATTCTTTCTCAGACTTATTGACTTAATGAATTAACCTAGATAATCAATATTTCAATGAATCAAAGCCAGACTAACTGAACCATGGAATTTACCTGTAAATCAGCTCTGACTGAATCAGGTCAATTAACCTAATCACATTGTGATGGTATCATAAAGGGCTTACTCCAATACCGATGGACACCAACACTATACCTATGAAAAATTTTGAATAAATTTGTACTAGTTCTAGTAGTACTACCCTTAAGGTGTTTAATGACCGATGCTAGAGAACATCCACACGGACTCTGCACTAGACTTGCTCAACCAAAGTGTAAACTTGATCAATTAGCATTTCACCAAATTGAGGCTACAAACCCAAGAAAGGACAAATACGATTAATTTGAAGGATTAATTACACTTGGATGGAAAGCACAAAGATTCACATCTAACCCAAGAAGGTAATCAAGGTGATTAGTTCATGCTAGAAATCATAGGGAACCACATATAACCTGAGAGATAATCCTCAAGAAAGACAACCTGAGGGGACGTTATGTTAGACCCAAAGAAAATTGATTTGATTAATGTTTTGTTTTAAATTTTTGGTTTAAAGGTTTTACTTATTTATTTTGTTTGCAATTTTTGTTTGTTATTTTGTTCAAAGCTTTTGTTTGTTTATTTTGTTTGAAGATTTTCATTTGCTTGTTTTGAATTTTTTTTATGTTGGTTTGAAAGTTTTTTATTTTTGTTTTGATTTTGATTTGTTTTTATTATTATTATTTTAGTTTTGAAGTTTTTATTTTAGTATGAAAATTTTAATGTTTTTTGTTTGAATGCTTGGAGCCTGTGTCTACCTCTGCAATGAACATTTAAAATTTTATTATTTTCAACGCATATAAGCATCATCCCAATGAAAAAAAAGATGGATATAACATTCTTGCATTCAGCTACTATAATTTTATTCCTTAAATATAATGTTTTCATAACAGAGAGTAAAATATTCACAATAATTGACTATAATAACAAACTCTCATAGATGACTAATAACAACCACACATATAAATATATATGCAAAAGCATTGGACAAAAATAATAGTAATTACAGAAGTCTTGTCTTCATAGCGTGAAAGGAATGATGTTCTATAAATCTGTGTTGGGAGTGTAGCTATAGGGAAGCTTCAATTTTCTCTTCTTCTAGAATGTGATGAAAATTCTCCCCTAAAGAATGGATGGTACACCGTGCTCAACCAAATTGGCTTCATTTTTGTTGATAACTAATGTTGAACCTCTAGGTTTGGGACTTGGTTATACTCCAATGAACTCTCCTGGGTCAAGTACATTGACTTCCTACCAAAGGAAACGTTGCATTAACTTACAAATAACACCATGTAGAAAGGTGGCTCAAATTTGCATTGATCAATGCTTGGTGGGATGCAATCTCCTTCTTTATAAATGTTGACTATGCAACTCTCAAGCATACATGAATGGGATAAGATGTTTCATAACACAATCGTTTTTATAATGTATTTAAATATCACTAATAAGTTATTCCCATTTTTCACTATAGACAATACCAAATGAATTGAAGGACTTGTTCATAATTATACCATCATCCAAACTGCAAAGTGGTTCTGCCTTTACCTTACATCCACGTTATGGTTTTCAAATAAGTTCAATTTTTTCAACAAGCACTATCGTCTTTTCAACTACAATCCAAAAACAGTTCAGACAATCTTATATTGTACCATGTTACTAAATGCTTTACTATAAAGTTTTAATCCCTCCAATATTGACCGGCATATCTCTCAACTTCTAAAAATTTTCAAAGTTCTATTTTTATATCTGCCTACACCTTAATAATCATAAGGCTCAATCTGGGGGCATAAAAGGAAGGTTGCTCTTGTTCTTGTAGTGATGGTTCAGCTGAAGGAGAAGGAGGTTTGTATTCGAACCTATTGTCTCTGGTTACCTTGGACAGATTCAGGGTACACACATAGCTAGTGTATGTTCCACTTCTACTGTTTTGGATTCCTTAACAATCTTCGCATACAACTTGTATGTATTTTTGTTCTTATTCTTCCTTTGTGTCTTGGTTTAAGTACACCCGATAATGATGGACTTGAGCTGAGACTTAATGTGTGATCTGCTAGACTCAACACAATCTGGGAGACTTATGCTTATCTTATTGGGAACTTGATTAATAGTGTTTTCTTAAGTACCTCATCTGGCTCAAGTACGGTCACACCCGATTTGTTGCAAAGCATTTGTTGGTCTTCAAATCCTATGTAAAACTTGATAAATTAGTTGTTTATTATGTGAATTTGGCCAACTTTCAACACTAAACTATCAAACAGGCCATATCCTTAGCCAACCTTGTCAAAGCATCAACAATGGCCTTGCTACCATGAGGTACTCTATACAATGTGACATTCAGTGTTTGTTCAAGTAAACTTATTATATACTTGTAGTATTGATGAAGTCGAGGCTTAAAATTTTTGTATGTTCCAGCTATATGATTGATCACCAATTTAAAACTCAGAAGATTTTGACTTCTTAACTCTCTATCAGGATTGTTAAATGCAGACCAATAATTAAGGCTACTTATTAGTGGTATAGTTAACTTATTAGACCATTTAGGTAATCATCATATCTCTGATATCTTAATTTAACTCTTAAATATTATTAATTTTTTAATTAATTAAGCATCACAATTAAGAAGTTTTTGCTAAACCAATACTTGAAATTTATTTTAATTTCAAAAAATTAACCATATTTTTTTTATATATCCAAAATGTTCTTTCTAGAATTTTTAAATATTTCTTTTTTTTCATTATTTAAATTTTTTACTCCAATATTAAACTAATTTTTTTAATTAAAAAATAATATTTGTGAATGTTTATGTTTTTAATTAGCCTAAATTAGATTGAATTCCAATTTTTCTTAACTTTTCTTAATTAATTATGTAATAAATTATTACCAATACATTTTATCAAAAAATTGATTTTAATTTTATATTTAAAGATCAAAATCCTTATTTTAAGCCTAAGTAAATTTTTTTAACAGAGTTTTTAAACTATTTTTTCTTAACTATAAGTATGTAAATTAGTTATTAATTAAGTTTAATTATAAATTAACTTTACTTTAAAATAAAATAGATTTAAGTTGATAATCACTTTTTATATAGTGATAAGTCTCTCAAATTTATTTTTTGTAAATTATAATAATGATCCATTATTATTATTACAAGTTAGTAAGCTAAAAATACCCAAAATAATATTAAAATCACAAAAATTATAATAATTTTCTAAGAAAAATCACATTGCGTCAATATTGGGTCATAAGAAAAACTTATTAATCTAAAAAACTAACTTTCATGCTTATATATTACTAGCTAAATTGGTCAACCCATGAATTCACAAATTTATTTATGTAATAAAATATAAATTATGTGCAAAAAATATATGTAGACTATCTCATGCCTCCTTTGGGTAGATATAATCCTAGTTTATGAAGTATAGCCTTATAGTTAAGGTTAGATTATTCTAAAATATTCTTTTTTGTGACTTATACTTCCATGTTCTGGTAATACACTTTGGGTAGATAACCCTAACTAAACACTTCTTATTTTTTTGGAGGCATTTGGGTGAATAATCTTCACATAAACACTTTGTCATCTAAAGCATGCAATCTCTACCAAAGCATCCTTATTCAAATTAGCTCCATTTTGATCTAATCAATATATATTTTCTTAGCCAGTCATATCCATTAAGAAATGCCTTTATTAAAGTTAGTTATATTTGCTCTGAGTATTCCCCACACTCCTAGCATTTGGATCACCTTTATATGTGAAGACCATGAGTTTATACTTTAATTAACTATGAGATTATGTTCCCTTTGATATATATATATATATATATATATATATATATATATATATATATATATATATATATATATATATATATATATATATATATATATATATATATATATATATATAACGCCCAAGGGCTAATATATTAGAAAGGAAATGTACAAATATGTTAGATAAGAGGGCCCAAACTGGCACCCTAACCATTCGGTAAACAACACACACCAAGTTCTTAGAAAATTACATGAATATTAAAACGTAGACATGTAAACTCTACGCCAAAAGTCTGCTAACAATCGCAGATTCACGGAGCTTGAGAACGACCCAATGTAGTCTTACCTCCGCTTTTGGTTCTAGGAAGGGAGTCAACTAATAAATGGTTAAGTTTATTGTCATTACCAGAAACAACTAATGTATCATCTATTAAGATCCTTAGTTATAGTAGGCCTCCATACTTCTTCTTTTTCCTGGATGTGTAAACCTGTTATTCATCCGAAGAGTGGCTCATCTGATCAGTGTATTGGTCCAAAGATTGCAGGGCATGTGGAGGTTGTTGCACAGCATGAGCTCATTGTGCCTGACTAACATTAACAATTTGCTCAATCTGATGAGGTGGTAGGGCCGCAGTAGAAAGCTTTCTTATGGTAGAATGTTGGACTTGAAGCTGAGGCACACATAGGGCGGAACACTCCAACACAAGATTGCCAACCATTAAATCAGTGATTGGTTCTGGGGTAAGTAAAGTATGAAATGTCTCCTCTGCCCCCACGAACAGAGGTTCCACAGGAGGAATCAGAGGACCTACATCTTGAGCATAGTGGAACCTTCAGCAACGTCGGCCAGTGGACTAGATGGTATGGTTACCACAGTGTTATTGGGGTCAGAGATATCCTTGTGATGATCAAGAGTGTCAATAAATTGAAGAAGATTAGGAGGAGAGGGGACCTCTAACTCTGGCTGAGAACTTTACTTTTTTGGTTTTAGATGGGGGATTAAGTGGTGACATTGAGAATTGGAGTGGCCGAACATACGACAATTCAAGCAATACAAAGGGAAAGGCTCGATAACTACTCTTTGCCAATATCTTTAGTGTTGTGAGCCTAACTAAAATTTCCTCATGAGCGATTAAAGTGATGTCCCTTTCTACAAACGCCCTGAGTTCTGAAGGACGTGAAAGATTAAAAGTAGGAATGTCCATTTTGAGTGGCATACCATAGGCTAAGGCAATAAAATACAACACTTTTTGAGTAAAATAACAAAATTTTAAGCCGAGGAGGCGAATCCAGACTGGTATGGTTGGTGGTTTCGTCTGTGGGTCAAAATTCACAGTCCATTTCAAAATTTTTATTGCTATGTTATCAATCCAAACTAATCTTCTAGCAAATAAGTGTGTAATCCTCTTCATTGTTAAGTTGAATAAGGATGTGCTGCCCATCTAAAAGTCCAATTTCCACTCCCCAACAATGTGCATATGCTCAAATTCCTTACGAATAAGCTCTATTTTGGGATGGCCATAAAAGAATTTCTGGACCAAATTCATACGACATAAGGAATCAAGCTGAATACATTCGGCTTCAGTAAAAAAGATGGCTGGCTTCCCATTCTTCCTACTAGGTTTCTTGATGTAATAGAACTTGCCACCCTCCGCCAGCGCAAGGCAGGAACAAACACGATTTAGGAGTACCTGAGGCGTGAACACCCGTAAGGGCACTAGCGTAAGTTATGTCTGAATCCATCACCGATTGAAGGAGGCGAGGCATTAGAAATAGTGAAGAGTACAGTCAAGGAAGAGCAAATGCCGGAGCCGACCAATAGAGCAAGTGGACCCCCTTCTAGTTTTGTGTGCTAGTCAAATCCTCCCGTAAATGGTGGGATTCTAACCCTTGAACCGAAGGACTTACGCCAAAGCGCCGCAACTAATGAGACAAGACACGGGCGCGCGCGCACATGCACAGATATATATATATATATATATATATATATATATATATATATATATATATATATATATATATATATATATATATATATATATATATATGTATGATAGGTTAATTGTTATCAATAAGTGAGAATTCATTTGAAACTGGAAATAAATCTTTAATATCTAAATAGTATAAATTCTTAAATATCCAAATAACCCAGAGCGTGTTATATTAATGAATTTCAAAATAAAATCAACTATTGAAAGTATATATATGGTTATGTACTTATAATTTAACTATGAACATTTAAATCCTATCCTTTATAAATAAAACTCATATATTTCCAAAACTAAATATCTATTTCATATCCTTTCAAATTTATTTTCCAATGCTAATAAAATATGTTTTCAATTAAGTTTTCTATCATGTAATGATTTTAAATGTTAAATTTTGTTTAATTGGATATGATATTAGTATTGCTGGTCATATAATAATAATATAACTTAGTTTAAAATTTTTTATCACTTTGACATTGCACACATTAAGTACTATGATAGGGGTGTTATTAGAAAGGACTATAAGCTAATTGGAATAACTATGCCGAACCCCTATCCTGTTAGTTAAAAACATTAATAGTCGACAAATTTTATATGTAATAACTAATGTTTCCAATATTTTTGGGTGAATCTATATACACTTTAGCTAAGAAAACCCTACATATAAGCTGACATGTAAGTATGGAGTTTTATTAGTAGACACTTAGATGCAGGTCAGAAGATCAAGATGTAGAGGAGAATTACAAGTATGGAACCTTAGATGCGAGCAAAATTAAAATTCAAAAGATCTAAGAATCAAGAACTATGAGCAAAAGATGCCTATGGCTTATACCTATTATTTATACAATTGATAGGGTTGTATTTGTGCAGTGCCTTGGTATGTATTATTTTCTATCTTCTTTAGGCGACACTTGAGTTTTGTTATTATGTTAGCTTGATCACTATTGATTGTTATATTAGTTTATAAATATCTTTTTTATTTACTTAATGACTTGGATTGTCTTCAATCATGCCTTCATTAGGCTCTTAAATTATTTATTTCTAGTACTATAATTAAAATGTTAATTAATGTTAAAACTAATCATAAAAAATTTTGATTTAATTAGGTCTACCTTTCTCACATTTATTAATAGAGCCCATTAACATTTATGAGTCCAATAAAATAAATAAACTATGCTTGTAATGTTTGATAAAATGCTTCCAACATGAATAAACAATATGATTTTTATCATTAGTCAGAATACAAAATGATGAAATATATCCTAACAATCTCTACAATATAAGTATTCAATCATCACACACCATGTCAAAAACAAAAACAAAACATAAACAAGCTATCACTGGAGGAAAAAAAAAAAAAAAAAATCAATTGCTCAGCTGCACAGGCTTCTGAAAAATATACAAAGACGTCCAGTGGCATTGTGGTTTCAAAGCAGATTTGAATGATCTTGAATTACCGTTCTATGTGAATAATACAGCCCTTGTAACGGTCCGACGCCCCCTCCCATATGCACTGAAAATTTGCAAAATTCAAATGCTTACTGCTGTTGTAGACGAGCTCTAGCTGGGCGGCCAATTAAATGGCATTGCTCAGGGAGCATAGAACAGACGACTTGCCCATTCAAGTGTAACAGTTCTCCATCTATTCCACAACCATTGCTAGTTTTTCTTGTTGCCTGTAGCTTGACAGATTTCACCTATAAGAAAAATAAAGAGAAGCAACAATTAAGTTTCTAAACTGGAACAGGAAAACCACGAAACTCGTGAGACCAATGAACTATAAAATATTTAAATGGAGCTAAGTGACTGGGTGATAAAATAGCTATTGTCATTGAGTGGTTTGGTTCATTGATACAAAGTAAGCAAGAAGGAATGAAAAAAATTGAATATCCTAATGATCTAATTGATAAAGTTAGGCAGAAAATATGCCACTAAGTTAACAGGATAGCACGCTTCATTATGAGTTTTTTCCTTTTCTAATTGCCATTTGCATTGACGACATATAGAAGCCAAGGAACACTGCTAAAAGAAACATAAATGCTTCTGAGCTGCACTCAAGGCTTTCCTGTTGAATCTTTTGACCTACTTTTGGACTTTCCAAGAGAACGTAAAACATGTTCAACAGCAAATGGAGGAAACAAATACTTCAAGGAAGACATTAGAGAGTATTAGCTTTATTAGCCTAATTATTAGGCTAATTACTGCTGCTGCATTTATTTGACTTTATTTGCTTCTTTTTTTCCAGTTTCCTTATTAATTTATTTCCTTGTTAGTCTATTTCTGAATTTATACCTTTCCTTTTATTTGGGACTTTTAATTGTATTTATACCCTCCTTTCTATCAAAAAAAATTAACCGCCTCTATTCTCAAAACAAACATAGTATTAGAGCCAAGGATCTAATCATAGCCGCCAGCTCTTCCAGTAGTTTTTTCCTTCTGCCGCAGTCTCTCACCTGCGTTCCATTTTCTCCAGTGATTCTCGTCCAGCTGCTGTAAATCCTATCTCTCGTGAGGTCTCCGGCAATTCTGCTGTAAATATTGTCTCACTTGAACCTATCTGCTTTGAATCCATCTCCCGTGAAATCTGTCTCCATGCTGGCTCTCCCGTGAAATCTGTCTTCATGGTAATATGCAAGTAGAAATATAGATGTAAATGCTGTTGCTCCTGGGTTCATTTCTTCTGGTCAGGCAAACTATAGTGCTGCAAAAGCAGGGATCATTGGTTTAACCAAATCTAACTCCTAGCCAGCAAGTTCTTGTGTGAGTTAACTCCCACGAGCGAAGAAGCTATTCCAGCCAGCTATCTCCCACCTATTGCAAAGTTGCTCTCTCCGGCTGGTGTTTTCAGTTTTCTTTTTGCCGCCGGCGCTCCTCCGGTTGCTACAAAAGAATTATTTTTATGTCTCGGCAATCCAACATCACATTTGGCTATGTTGGAATTATGGCAGATTCTTCCACCATTGTGCCTTCCCCTGACGGTGTACTTGAGTCCATTGGATCGCAATTCCTCCACAGACCGAAGGACCGGAAAATCATATGAACTTCCTAATCACCACCTATAAGCTGAACAGATATAATTTTCTCCAATGGTCCCAAGCCATGTCTTTGTTCATCAAGGGAGGCGAGAAATTTGGCTATCTCATGAGAATGATGCATGAACCTCCTAAACCTAACTTGAAATGTGAAGCGTGGGAAGTGGAAAATTTCATGGTCATAACGTGGCTAATTAACTCCAAGGAGACTGCGATTAAACATTCATATATGTATTTTCCTTTGTTAGCATCCAGTGGGCTGCAGTTCGAGACACCTACTCAAATGTAGGGAACTTCAGCCAACTTTATCAGGTTTCCAAGAAGATCCGCGAGGTGAAACAGGGATCGAGGACGGTGACCCGATACTACAACGATTTAGTGGGCTTATTGATGGAATATGATCTCTATTATGACTACATGAGAAAATCACGAACAGATCTTTCCCTTTCTCAAAAAATTGTAGAAAAAGATCGTATGTTCCAATTTCTAGCAGGCCTTAACAAACTCCGAGGCCGTATTCTTGGCCGAGTTCCCCTTCCTTCTGTTCATGCTGCTTCACAGAAACTCGACGTGAAGAGAGCCAAAAATTGTCATGCTCGACACCTTAGCCACTAATAGTAAGCAACACTCATCAAACCCTCCTCGAGCCATTGGGTTCACTTGTAATCACTGTCACAAACCCAATCGTACTTGAGAAAAGTGTTGAAAATTTGATGGGATACTGGCATCCAAATCCTCCTCTGCCAAGGGTCTCGGTACAGCATCTGAATCTAGTACGGTACAACCAGTTCCTACTCGGAACACTCTAGAATCACTCGATTCTCTTAAGAGTCGGATGGAGCGTTTAATAAAATTCCTCGAATCTAACGAGTTCAATTTTGGCTCATCTACCTTTCATGTCCATCAAGGTATCACTCCTATGGCTAGGGGTGTAAACGAACCGAACACGAACGAACATAGCTAGTGTTCGTGTTTGAAATGTTCGAACACATCACTGTTCGTGTTTGGTTCGTTTGCTTATCGAACGAACACGAACTTCCCGCAAACCGAACACGAACTCGTTTGCGAACAACGAGCTTTTTTACGGCCTCTAGCTTTGATAGGATACTTCTCAAAATGAAGCAAATTGATCAGTATTCCGTACACATCGAGTAACCCATACTTCCTCAAAATGAAGCAAACCGAATAAGTCGTTTAGGGTTTTGATTAGGGTTTTATTTTAATATATAAGTATAGTATATTAATTATAATATTATAATATTTATATTAATATAATTAATACTATAATTTTATTATTGTTATTAATAATTTATCATATATTATAATTTATAGACGTTTAATTATTTAAAATATGATAAATTTTTATAATATATAATTATTTTTAAAATAACATAAATTTTTTATATATATTATTTTAAATTATTTTATATTTTGAACAATAACGAACCGAACACGAACGAACACATCACTGTTCGTGTTGGATTCGTTTAACAAACCGAACGAAAAAAATTGTTCGTGTTAGTCTCGTTTGCTTATCGAACGAATCAAACACGAATTTTTTGGCGAACCGAACATGAACTGTTCGCGAACAACGAGCTCTTTTGACAGCCCTACCTATGGCACTTCTTTTTCTAGTCCATGGATCATTGATTAATGTGTCACGGATCACAGGACTGGATACTCTCAAGCTTTCTCAACATATTATCCATGCTCTAAGAGAAACACAGTTAAAATTGTTGATGGCTCCTGTAACTCTATTGCTGGTAATGGATTGGTTGTGTTAGCAACCGGTCTGACTCTGAAATCTGTTATATGTCCCTCTATTGAAGTGTAACCTGTCATATGTTAGTAAGTTGACACATGATATGGATTACATTGCTAATTTTTCTCCTATTTTCTGTGTCTTTTAGGATCGTCGTTCGAAGAGGATGATTGGAACTACTAAAAGAATAGTTGAGCTCTACTTCCTCCAAGAAAAAGTCACAAAGAACGATGATGCTTATCTCAGCAGTTGTAGTGTTTCGCAATTCATTGAATGTCCTATTATGTCATATTATGTTGTTGCATTATTATTTGTGCCATCCCGGTTATCAATATTTAAAACAATTGTATCCATTAATGTTTACTAATAAAAATCTTGCAAACTTCAAATATGAGCTTTGTCAATTAGCTAAACATCATCGTGTTCTGTATGAATCTTATCCGTACACACCTTCCGCTCTCTTTTTTATTATTCATAGTGACTTGTGGGAACCCTCTCGCACTCTCAGCTAAACTAATAAACGATGGTTTCTTACCTTAATTGATTAATACAGTCGAATAACGTGGGTCTATATCTTAAAAGATAAAGTTGAAGCTGTTCTCACCTTCAAAAAGTTTCACTCCTTCATTTTAACCTAATACAAAACTCCAATTCAAGTTCTTCGAACTAACAATGGTCGTGAATTCTTTTAATCTTATTTTAGGTGAGTTCTTGGTAAGTAAGGGCAACCTCCATCATAGCTCATGTACAAACACACCTCAACAAAATGGAGTAACTAAGAGAAAAAAATCAATATCTTCTCGATGTAGCTCTCTCCATTATGTTTCAATCTAATATTCTAAAAATATTTTGAATGATGTCGTGCTTACTACCACAATTCTCATCAATAGAATTCCCACAAAACTTCAAGACTTTAGAACTCGACTGGCGATTTTGATGTCATTTTTCCGTACTAATTGAATCTTAACCACTCTTAATCTTAAAGTTTTTGGCACCAGCTTGATCCCAGGTATATTAAATATGTCTTCCTTGGATATTTTGCCACTCAAAATGGTTATCAACGTCTCGATCCTACCACAAATAAACTCTATTGAAGCGCTGATGTCTCCTTCTTTGAAAGTGTTCCCTACTTCCCTGTCATAGCCTCAAGTGAGAGGGGGTTTAATTTCTTAGATACTATTTCTTATTCGACCCCTTTGAGTATTTCTCTAACCACTATATCCGAGGAACCCTCTTTCTTTCTAAATCCACCACCTACCAAAAAATCAAAACCTCTTCCCATTCTCCGTGTTTATACTCGACGCACTCATGTTCCCACTCTGGAGCCCGCTATTTCTTTACAGGATCTGGGATCCACTTCGAGTGACATCCCCATAATTAACACCACTCTGAATGAGGTGAGTTCCCATGTTGAGGTATGTAATTAGACAAAATCTCCTTATTTCATGGAAAAATATATCTCTTTCCAGAGTGTATCACCAACCTATAAAGCGTTTGTCACTGTCCTGACGGATCAACACCTTCACTATTCAAGCGACATTAGCTAGCCCTTCCTGTAAAGCTAGAATAATGGATAAAATGAATGCCCTTCAGAGGAATCACACATGGGATGTTGTGAACCTTCCTCTAGGTAAGAAAGCAGTAGGGTGTTGTTGGAACTTTAGCAACAAGTTTAACTCCGGTTAGTCGCTAAAGATTACTCACAAACATACGGAGTTGATTATGAGGAGACGTTTGCTCCAGTTGCTAATTTAAACAACATTCAGGTCTTACTTTCCGTTGTTGTAAATCGAGATTGGCTCTTGATACAACTAGATGTCAAAAATGTTTTCCTTAATGAGGATCCCACAGAGAACATGTATATTCTCCTCCCTCTAGGCTTTGACTCTACTGTTCACCGAGGAAAAGTGTGTCGACTGCGGAAGTCCCTCTACGGAATGAAGCAATCCCCAAGGGCCTGGTTCGACAAGTTCACAAATGTTGTAATGGGTCATAGTTTTTTTCAGTGCCAATCAGATCATATTTCTTCCATTGGCATTCGTCCAGCGTCAAAATTGCTACCCTTATAGTCTATGTCGATGATATGGTACTCACAGGTGATGATCTACCAGCATTGGAGACTCCTATGTCATTTGAAATGAAGGACTTGGGGTCACTCTGATACTTCTTAGGCACTGAGATTGCTCGTTCATCTTAGGACATTTGCCTATCTCAGCACAAGTATATACTCGATCTATTGATAGAAAATAACCTTGTCCTTTGCAAACCAGTGACGGTCTCAATGGATCCCAATGAAAAACTAGCTGATGTTTCCAAAGCAATTCCTGTGAATAAGACACACAACCAATGGCTAGGGGTGTAAACGAACCAAACACGAATGAACAGAGCTAGTGTCCGTGTTCGAAATGTTCGAACACATCACTGTTCGTGTTTTGTTCGTTTAACAAACCGAACGAAAAAAATTGTTCGTGTTCGTCTCGTTTGTTTATCGAACGAATCGAACACGAACTTCTTAGCGAACCGAACACGAACTGTTCGCGAACAACGAGCTTTTTTGACAGCCCTAGCTTCGATAGCATACTTCCTCAAAATGAAGCAAATTAATCAGGTATTCCGTACACATCAGGTAATCCATACTTCCTCAAAATGAAACAAACCGAATAAGGCGTTTATGATTTTTTTTAGGGTTTTATTTTAATATATAGTATGATATATTAATTATAATATTATAATATATATATTAATATAATTAATACTATAATATTACTATAGTTATTAATAATTAATCATATATTATAATTTATAGAAGTTTAATTATTTAAAATATGATAAATTTTTATAATATATAATTATTTTTAAAATATCATAAATTTTTTATATATAATTATGTTAAATTATTTTATATTTCGAAAAATAACGAATCGAACACGAACGAACACATCACTATTCGTGTTTGGTTCGTTTAACAAACCGAACAAAAAAAATTGTTCGTGTTCGTCTCGTTTGCTTATCGAACGAATAGAACATGAACTTCTTGGCGAACCGAACAAGAACTGTTCACGAACAACGAGCTTTCTTGACAGCTCTACCAATGGCTTGTGGGAAAACTCATTTACCTTGCCCATACTCATCCCAACATTTGCCATGTCGCAGGGATTGTGAGTCAATTCATACATGATCCTTTTGAACATCATCTCCGAGTTGTCCACAAGATCTTCACTACTTGAAAGATGCACCGAGCTCAGGTTTATTTTTTCTCGAGTCACATCTCTCGTCCTATTGTTGTTTATCCAGATGCGGATTGGGCCGAGTTTGTCCATCATCGGCGATCCATCTCTGGATTTCATATGGGAAAATCTTGTCACGTGGAAAAGGAAAAAACAGTTGGTTGTGGCTTGGAGCAGTGTTGAAGCCGAGTTACGCTGCATGTCCCTGTGTAGCTATAAAGCTCTTTGGTTACGCATCATGCTCCGTGAATTAGTATTGCCCATAATCCGGTCCCGCGAGATCTAACCAAACATGTGAAAATTGACAGGCACTTCATTAAGGAGAAGCTCAACTCAGAGAAGATTTGTAATCCATTTGTCTCATACAATGGTAAATTAGCAGATAGACTTGCCAAAAATCTTCCTCGGCCATTATTTGACGACTTCAAATCTAAGTTGAACATGATGGACATCTATGCTTCAACTTGAGGGGGAGCATTATATTTATTAATCTAATTATTAGGCTAATTACTACTACTGCTATTATTAGCCTTTATTTGCTTCTTCTTTCATGTTTCCTTATTCATGTATTTCCTTGGTCTGTTTCTGAATTTATACCTCTCCTTTTATTTGAGACTTGTACTATGTATTATACCCTCCTTTCTATCAATAAAACTATCATGTTTTATTCTCAAACCTAACTGAGCATATCAAAGACAAGGTGGCATAACAGCACAATGTTCCTACCAAAAAGCCAGAACAAAGATCATGCATGTGTTAGTAATGCTATAAAGCGAGGAATATAAGAAAAGAGATTTGAAAACACACTTGTTAGCATGGAAACGCTAGCTTATTACAAAAAAGCCTGAAATGCATATGAAAAAATACTAAAAAAAAAGCCAATACCTTGACATATTCCACATAGGGAAGTGAAAGATGTCGGCCAAATTGCAGATACACAAAGAATTTTAGCAGCCTTAATCTTCCTCCGCCATGAACCAATAGCAAATCTAAACTTCTGTCATCATGCACAGCCTTAGGTGCAATAACCTGAGAACTTAAGCTTTGAACAGTCTTGCAAGAATGGTTGCATGCCAGGATCCCTAGGAATTGCCCCTTCTTAACCACCCAATTCTCAATTAACTCTGGGACAGGTTCCTTAACAATGCCTAGGTCAGCATTAACTTCTGGGGGCACAGGTAACCTAATGGGATCATCAGCATCCCAGTTGGCTTCATTATCCCAAATCAGTTCACCATCCCAGTTTGGTTCAACATCCCAGACAGGACCCGGATCAGAGATTGCTGAAGAGATTTCTTCTTTATCATTTGAAGTAGTGGGTGCCCAAGAAAACCTGGGATCATTTTTAGTATTAAGGGAACTCCAACCTTTATCCATCCAAGGTTTTGATCGGGTCCTTGGCCAATTGGGAGCACTAGATAGATGGTGGTGAGGATGAATAACTTCTTCTGGTTCAAGAACTTGGTTGCTTTTGCTTGATGATAAACGTTTTGATTTAGGATCCAGACCACGGACAACCTCAGATGGCTCACTGCTTGCAAGTGTGCTACCCGTCACGTCCAAGTCCCCAGACATCCTACTTGGAGACATAATTGACTCTATACTGGATAAACTGGAAGCCCTTGGGATACCCTCTTTTCTTGACCTCCTCAATATGTCTTTATAAAGGTCCGGTATGTCAAGTTTGCCTTCCTCGTCAAAAGCCTTTCGGTCATTTTGCACCTCTTTAGTCACAGGAAGATATTCAAGTTCAAAACTGTACTTGGGTAAGCACAGAAATTTTAGAAAACCAGCAACAAAATACCGAAGAGGGCCAAAGTGTTTCTGGTACTTCTCAGAAAGGTCCAGCACTGTAACAGAAAAGCAAATAAAAGATATTGTATCAGACAAGGATTTCCTGACAGGGATTGAGCACAAAAACAAGGCTGACTAAGAATATGCCCTCCTCAGGGGAGGGGGGAGGAGAGGATAACGTAAATAGTGAATTTAATCTTGAAGCAATAGTAATATGATGATCCATAAGTCTATATTTAAGAATTTATATTTTGGAGTTTCTAAGTCATGCTAGGATCCCTAGGAATACAATAAGTTACTATAGAGAGACCTGGTATATAATGTTTCCAATCAAAGAAATGGATCTAACCATATGTAAATACATCAATATTGGAAGATCAAAGCCAACATATTTTGAAAGGAAAATGGATGAGACAATTGTGTTTTCCTATAGAACTGGAAACTAACTTTACAGTCACACGGCTCTGACAACTTTAAAAGCAGGAAGCCAACTTACATTTTACTCAATTCTGAAAGCTTCAAAAACAGCAATTCTGAAAGCTTAAGAATCAAGATAACAATTAAATAAAAAAATTGTTATTAATCAAACTTCATACATACATTTGCACGCATAGATCCATAACTCACATACACAGCATACACACATAAATAAAGCAAAAAGTTAGATAACACACAAACAAATAAAAAAATAGATATAGATACCTAAGAGGTGTTTTACAGTTGGTAGAACAAAATAATAACTCTAAACCAAAACATCTAGAAAAAAAAAATAATAAAAAAAAAATAAAAAAGAGCAACAAGGTCCACCTAGGTTGAGTTGGTTTGGATGTGTTTAAGTAATACATAAAACATATCAACCCTTATCTTCGATATTTCACAAATTAATTATGGGACTACTGAAATTTAATTGGATGATGTCTACCCTTAATTAGTTGCTTAATTGCAAAACTTTCATATTCTTCAAAACATCATAACATAGAAAGTTGACAATGTAAACATACAATTTGATGGGCCTTAGGTTGGGAAATCTGTTACCCGCTCCCATGCCACCTAATATAATCACGTATGAAATCCTATAGCAATATATGTTCCAACTACATACAAACTGGGATGTGCTCAAGGAGAAACAGTGGGAGAGAAAGGGACAAACCGGGTCTATTATGTGCTCATGGAGCGACAGTGGGAGAGAGGGACACTGGGTATGCTATGTGCCCATGGAGTGATGGGACTGAGTGTGTTACGTGATCGTAGAGGTACAGAGAGAGAGAGAGAGAGAGTGAGTTTTATGTGCTCATGGAGAGACACTGGGAGAGAAAGGGACAAACTGGGTATGTTATGTGCTCATGGAGGACAGTGGAAGAGAGGGACAAACTGGTTATGTTATGTGCCCATGGAGTGACAGATGGACTGAGTGTGTTATGTAGAGAGAGAGAGAGAGAGAGAGAGAGAGAGAGAGAGAGAGAGAGAGAGAGAGAGAGAGAGATTTGAAGCGTGAGGCTGACAGGTGACAAAAAGGTAGAAATTATCCACTGGGTGCATAGTGTTGACAAGTTATATTTCAAAACATGTAGAAGCTTGGGCCAAAGAGAATAGTACCGTCACTAAGAAAACCAAAATAGGAGACGGTATTTCCATAGTGAATTGCTCCAGTCTGGATCCATTCAACAGCAAAAACATCTGTAGGTGTGAGAGCACCCTGCATAAAGGAAAACAAATAAAATTTCAGAAAGAGCATAACCCTTAAAATTAATTAAAATACACTGCATCTTATATCATATATGCTTAAAATCTTTGATTAAAAACGTCAATCACTTCAACAAAACATTATCAAGAAAAAAAAATGAAATAAGTAGACAAAAACAACCTTGGTATTATGAGTCCTGCCCTGAGAAGATGGGTTATTTGAACCTAACTGCTGGAAACCATAGAAAATTGATCGCATATCATGAAGATGGATTGATATTTAAAAAGACCAGTGTATAGAGACTACATCATGTTTCCAACCTCCATTAGAGACTAGAAAAGTTTATCACCATGCAAGCACCATAAATCACTGAGAAAAAGACATTTTTTATAAAAATTGGTTGCTTCTACATCCAGTCACATAGTACCATGACACCACTTATTTTAAGCTTGGTTTGTAAAAATGTTACTGATGTATTTTATTAAATGATATGCAACAACAGAGTTTGTGCTTTGATTTTCCTGGAGCAATCAATATCTATTTCAAGCACCCATTTTACCCAAACAATGACTATAAAAAAGCTGTTCCAGTTAAGAATCGAATGACTATTGGTTAGTTTGGATTTTGAGAGCTATTATAATTTAAGAAAAATTAATAACTAAGCCAGGTTCAAGTGGAATGAGGATTAACCATGATTGTCACAGGACTGCAAATCAAGCATTTCCATACCAATGCACCTTTAGAATTCTCCGTTCCTAAAACGGCCTTCTCATATACGCACTCAGAACAACTAAGGAGTTCGAAGATAACACAGGAACTTAACTTAAATGCTTTTAGTAATTTGTTGGATTTGACGGATAACTGCAAATGAGTGACCGTCTTGTAACGCTCAAAATTTGAAAACCAGGTAAAGTTTGACAACTTTTTAAAAGTACCCCAAATTTTCACACCCATCGGAAGTCAATCAGGTCATTTGCACAAAATTCTACGCTTCAAATTGATCAATTCGATATATAACACTATCCGTGAATTGTTAACAAATTGGGTGATACAAAATTTTAAAAGTTACAAGTATAACTAAATTACTTAAAACCTTGACTAATCATAATCTTCCTTATATGCACGGTAGCTTTCATGGATTTTTAGAGTTGGTTCAATCAAATGGAAGCCTACAAAGCCGTTGAATTGTTCTCTCTAAGTTAACCTCCTCACGCGATAGCTTCCCCGCTCGGCCTGAAAGGGCTAGGCTCATGTACTATAGTACAAAGTGCAGCAGTGCGATCCAAGCGAACTATAGGGAGTCGCAACCTCCGATTCAGGGTTCTGGGATGAAACCTTAAGGAACGAAACATTCTTTAACGCTATTCTAGATATTCTTTTCCTTCCTATTATTTCTGTTTTGGCATTTGCCTCGGATTTGTGAAACTTTGCGTTTCCAGTAGCTGTAAAAGGCATCGAACTTGTGTTAGAAGCGCTAAATTTTTACGAACTTCCATAAAGGTTTAAACACGAAATCAGTGAGGGGTGGCAAATATCTGAGGTGTTAGGAAGAAGAGTGAAGTGGAATTGGTAGGTTTGGTGAAGAGTCGGTTATGCCAAAAAACCCGTTTGAGATATATGTTAGCATTTATGTCATGTTGTGAGTTTAATCACAATATGAGCTAGGATTTCATGAATTTGTATGATGCTTCTGATATCCCGGTTGTTTAATCGAGACGGCAAGCTTGAGAAGAGCATGAAGAAGCCCTTCATAGGGCTTTTTCGCCAAATCAGGTGAAAAAATCTTATGCTAATTTAAGAAAAATAATTGTCTATAGTTTTCATGTGATTCCATGGTTGAAACTGATCCATTTAGAATTTGTTACATATTATGGATAAATATGTGTATTAAATGTATGAATGCAAGTTGATTTCTTCTTACAATACATGTGATGTTATTATGTTATGATATATATGACTATGTTTATTGTATTATCTGCAGATATTTGTTTATTATGATTCATACATATGATATATGAAATGTCTATAAATATGTGCTATAGGTATTATGTTGTAAGAAATGTCACAAGAAATGTTATGGGTAGGCTAGTACAAAGTGCTTGGAAGTATGTTATGCAAGCATGTGGTATTCCTGACTCCTAGTATTCAAGCAAAGACACGACTTTGGAAACTGTTGTAATTTGATGATGACAAAATATAGAGAACTGTTGATATCATAGCAGCTATTGATAGCTGTTATACTTGGGCGAATCTTTATTGATAATTTATATGGCTTTTGAGGCAAGATAACGACCTATGATATGACAAGACATGAAAATAGCTAAGGCTTATAAATTTACAAGTGTCATTACAATGAAATGACATTAGCATGATGCTTTGATGATATCGCTATAATGACACTACTATGAACATGCTAATGACTATACATGAATAGACTGACATACATGTTTTATATAGCAGTCATGAATTTCTATACTACCTAGTTTCTTTTCATATTCTATACGATCTAGCACATTATAACTTGTGTGTAGACATTTACAGTTCATTTTAGCATACACATTATTTCTTTTTCGTGTATAATAACTTATTTTAGCTTTGATTATTTCGTTGAGCTCGTTGTTGCTCACTCTACGTTTTCTTTTAGAAATGGGTAAGGAACACTAAGGCGAGCAGTCGGCCATTACTTATATAGTTTTTGCACTAATAATTTTGGGAGCTTGTATAGTCAATTGAGTAAGTACTTTTATTATGTTTGACTTAGTAGCTCTGTATAGTTTATATGTTTTGAGGTTATGAGTTTTCCACGCCTCCGAGTATGAATATGAATGAATTATGAAATGTAATGTATCACGTGTACTTGCAGCGATTTATTTAGATTAGTTAATCATGACGCAAGGCACGGGAGAGGATCGGCGGTCCTCAAGGGAGGGAGGGGGGTTGTCGCCCCCTCTTTCCTCTTCCCCCCTTTCCTTTTTCCATCCTTTCATTTTTCTTTCCTTTCCTTCTTTTCTTACTTTACTTCCTAAGCACTTTCTAATTTAAATCATTTCCTAAAATCTGAAATATCATATTATTCTCCTTTCTTATTTTAAGTGTTTCCTAAAATTAGTCAAGCTTCTTTATAAATAGGAGATGATGTGCTTAGAGTTAGGAGACTTGCTTTTACATCTGAATTCAGGTCTTATCCTAGCATTTTTCCCTTAAAGATTGTATCCGACAATGAGGGAGGTGCTCCGGCTGTAACCACGTCTGAGGTGGTGATCATCTCCGCCATTCCAACTCCATCTTGTTCCCCGATTGACCGCCCTCGCATCCTTTCAGCCAACCCAGGGCTCTTTTTCGTCAGCAAGAGCCCACCGCACCTCCTCCTTCCTCTCCTGCAAACCGCCTACTCCCATAGCCTCCTCAGCACTCACGGCAGTCCCTAGCTCTCCAGCCTGGCTGCCCCTTTTTCCGCCAATAGGCCCCTCCCTACAGCTTCCCTGCAAACCGCAACCACATGTCCTTTCTGCAGCTTCCCTACAGGCCACATCGTCCGCTGCACCATTCCAGCTCGCTTTCTGCAGACCACTACCTCCAGCAGCTCCTTCCAGCTCTTCCCTGCAACTTCCTTGAAAGCCGCAACCTACCTCCAATCCTCGGCGTCAACCGTCATCCTGGCCCTCTGCCCCCGCAAGACACATTCTTTGCTCACTGTCCCTACAGACATTTGTCGCCGCACTACCTCAGCAGGCCACATCTTGTACTGTTATGAAATGTAACGCAAATGCAGAAGAACACAGATATTTAACGAAGTTCGGCAAAGACATGCCTACGTCCTGAGGAGCAGAGCGGCGAATACACTATTTCAGAGGAGTTACAAATTCGGTTCAAATATACCCATATGATTACACATCTATTTATAGAAAAAACTCATGGATAAATTACTAACTCACCCTCGCTCCCCCAACCCACTAATATGAAGAGACACACATCTTCACTAAGAAAACTACAACTACCAGTATATAAGCCACATACCTAACAAATCTCCACCTTGGCGAATATCCCGCCCTTTGGGAGAAATAAATCATGGAGTTTCTTAAACGAAGTGAGTTGAGCAACCAAGCCAACTAGCAATTGCTAACAATCAACAATTCAAGTCACCCAAGAACTTGTTGAGAATACCTGGCTTAGTCAACCGTGTCATTTAGCACCCAAAACACCTTCCTATTCACACAAAAATTCAGCCGAACTACTGCAAACACCTTGCCCGAAACCTTTTCCTGTTCACGTCAATGCCTCAGTAGAACTCCACCTGTTGCAACTCCTCCTGTGACGAACTTGCGAACTATGATTTGCCTCGCGATTCACCTGTTGCAAAATTACCTGCAACAAACCTGCGAACTCCGCTGACCGAACTCCTATGTTCACAAAACCGGTTCCTATTCACCGGAACCAACTCTACCTATTGCAAAATCACCTGCAACGTCCGCTGGCCGAACTCCTCTGTTCGCAAACCAGGTTCCTATTCACCGGAACTAAACTCCACCTCGGGAAAAATTCTTCGCGAAAGTTTGTCGCGCGTCATCCACTAAGGCTATCATGCCAACCGCCTGTCGACAAGCCTGCCGCCCAAACTAGCAGCAACTGCAGGAACCTCAGGCCTTTACCCAACCTGCTCCGCTCAATCTGCAAAATCCTTGCTGTCGCTTCCGCCTCGCAAGTCCTCTGTTGAACCAACTGTTCGCAGATCCTTCCACCTGCGCAATCGCCTTCTTGTCGCTGGTGATGACTGCCCTTAAGTCCTCCGCAAACCAAATGTTCGTGGTAACTGAACATCTACCTAGACTTTCGTGGATCTTTCCCTGCGTGAGTCACAAATCACCATTATCTCCGCTGCCAGTCCTCAGGAATTACTTCTTGATTCCCTGTTTTTTCCTCCCGCTCTAGGATGGCAAAAACAATTGCCATGGGAAAGATTCCATCATTCCTCCATGGATTTCCCTCTCCACTCCCAGGCAACAAGCATTCAGTGGCCCTGGATAGCTTAAAATCAGAGGGAATAATCTTCTGGTAGAAATAAAAGATTCCCTGATTTCCTTTTCCCTTCCAGCGCGTTCTGTTTCGCGCGCCGCTGGTCGCCGCTCGGCTCTGTCACGAAGCCCAACCCGCGAATGGTCGCGCCTCTCCCTCACGAAGCCGCCTATTCGCGAGTCGAACTGCTTCCACGCGATCCAGCCGACGCACCTCTTCCAGCCTCGACCCCGCCGCGAACCGATGCTGCTCCTGGCGCCAACCGTCGCGGCTCTTCTAGATGTCGCGAACCCGAAGCCTGCTGTGAAGCCGCACGAACTCCCGTCGAACGCTCGGCGAACTGCTCCGTTCGCGCTGCCTCCTGCTCCGATCTAACCCAGGAGGAATATTGTGAGGCAACTCTCCCGGGCGACAAACTTCTGCGTTCCGCCCACCTGTGCCACGACTGCCGAAGCCGAACTACTCCGCGACCGAACTGCTCCACCTCGATCGCAAGCCACGAATTTTTTTTTGGTGCCAAATTGCTGCGAGCCTTCCATCGCCCAATCTGCGCCTTCATCCACTCTCAGCAATCGAAACCACGAATTCTTTTGCGCCAAATTGCTGCGAGCCTTCCAGCGCCCAACCTGCACCTTCATCCACTCTCCGCAATCTGGACCTTCTGCAGCACACCGGAACCGAATTTCTTCCTCTGCCGCAAACCAAATCTCAAAATCCTTCCTTCTTCAATCTTTCTGCGCTGATTTTCTCCGCCCTGAAACCTCGCTCTGATACCAATTATTATGAAATGTAAGGATAAATGCAAATCCAGAAGAAGAACACAGAGATTCAACGAGGTTCGGTAAAGACATGCCTACGTCCTCAGGAGCAAAGCGGCGAATACACTATTTCAGAGGAGTTACAAATTCAGTTCAAACATACCCATAGGATTACACATCTATTTATAGAAAAAACCCACGGATAAATTACCAACTCGCCCTCGCTCCCCCCAACCCACTATTATGAAGAGACACACCTTTTCATCAAGAAAACTCCAACTACCGGTATATGAGCCACATACCTAACATTGTACCGCTACCCTGCCCCAACAGGCCACCTCTCTTCCCTTCTCCTGCAGACCACCATCCTCTGCTCTTCGGGTTCAGCCTTCGACAACGTTTCCTGCTTCTCCCGACTGCGGCTCGACGCCTCTATGACAGCTAATTTGCTGTCCTACTTCTTTCACAACCATCCAACACCTCTTTGGCCTTCACCGCAACCGCTGATCTAGCACCACCTCTCCAGACTCCCTCCTCAAAAAGCTTGTTGTGTCTTTTTTTGTTGAGTCTTCATTTGTAACCCTTGTTTTATGCTTTTACTTTGTGTGTTGTCTTTCTTTCTTTTGAGTCTTTATTGTAACCTTATTTAAGTCATTAATAAAATTGTGTTTTGCGTTGTGGTTTAGATTAAGTCCAGTATCACATCACCCGCCGGATCCTAATTTTACAAGTCAGAACGAGTGTCGGTGAGAATTTTGTCTAGCCGAATTGTCTACCTTTGTTGCACCTCACCTGACCCTTAAAGGGGGTGTCAATTGAGGTGTGACATGTCTCCCTTTTATAAGTTGCAAGACCCTCCCTCAAAAGACGAGAACCCTTACTAGCTTCATCTACCTAAAATTTTCTACAAAATAAATCTATATAGAAGAGAGCAAAATACACAATTGTGGAAACTATAGGTACTTATACACCTTGAATCATCTGTACAACTCTAGAATCTTCCAAAGCTGTTAAGAACACGCTTCATGGGTTACGTAGAGAACCTATTATGATTAGAGAATGCACATAAACTTGCAAGGAGCTCACTGTCCATGACACTTGCGTGTTCCCTTACTCCAAATCCTGAACTACAGCTCAACAATGCTAATAGGAGCAACTTGAGCTCATATCCTGAGATAGTCTAAATATTAATAGGAGCAGAAAAGAAAGAATATATATAGAACCTAGAGCATGGATGGAGGGCAATAATTAAGACTGAAATACTGGTATAGCAAACAGAGAGAAGAACATGAAAGGTTTAAGCTAGGAGAGAAGGCGGCAAAGAGTGTAATGACCAATTTTCCTGTTAACAACAGACTCCAACTCCAACAATTAAGGATTGAAACAAAGCAAGAGACTAGCCGCAAGCAATAGCTAGGTCATGTCGGTAGCCATCATAAAGCAAGATTCGGCCAGAAAAGAAAATACGAATCTGTAAGATTTTATTTTAATCTTTGGATACCGCTGAAACTCATTAGGACAGCATGAAAAGTAGACAGGAACAAATGATCGCAATGGAAGGAGGTGAACTGCCCACCCATAACTTGATTATCATCACAAAAAATTTACATACATAATAACCACAGATCATTCATGAATTTATACATATCGCAAGCATTTCAATATAGTAATTGATAAAAATTTATAATCATAAAACATATCACCCAACAAAGCCGCTAGAACTCAATATTTTCATTAAGATGACAACAAGACACAACTGTACAACTGTATGTAATATTCAGATGTTGATCACCATCACAATATTGAATCCCACAAGCCATGGATTAACACATCTAAACAAAAGTTTCTTAACTACATCTCTCTAAGTTTTACTTTACCACATTCAATTATATATATGGAGGCAATAGGATATATATACATATATATATATATATATATATATATATATATATATATATATTTAAAAGAAAGAGCCGTATGGCCGATTTCATTGAAATAAAAAGTGGTACAAAGCAAATATTATGAGAGGGTCCAACAAATTGCCCGACTCATAAGAAACAAAAAGAAAATAAAGTTTCTGGACAGAAGCGATACAAAAGCTTGAACAAAAAAAACAAGCAACTAAAGAGGACGAGGTCGCCAAGCGCTTCCTCTACCCCCGTTTCCCGTAGCGCGTCGATCAATCACACTCTCGAAGAGCTTCTCCATTACTGTGGAGACCAAAATATCATTCATTAAGTTTCCAAGCGGGATAAGAACCCCAGCTTTTCTTCCTTCCTCCGGAGGTATACACTTGTCATTCTTCTTCAAGAGACTCGACGTACCGATCCGAATAGTGGAAAGACCATTGCTTCCTCTCCTACACAATGACCGGTCGACCAACCAAGCTATCGTGTTGCGATAGTTCTTCCTCAATAAGTAGTCAAGTACTTTTTCCGTCATCAAAATATTAGTACTTGTTTCTTCCCTATCTTCGTACATGGTCCGATCTCCCCTATAAGAAATGGGCACTCGAGGTGCAGAAGTGTACTCGCTCCAGTAAGTATAGGCGGAGATATGAACTCATCCTGTCTATCAGCGGCAACTACCTGGTTCTCCTCTAATGGGCGATCCTTCTCAATCTGTTCTGAAACAGTAGTGGGTATTACTGACGGTATACCCGTCGCAGGAATGTGTGGTCCAGTAGTGTTTGCACGAGGAGGATTAAGATTTGGATATAGGTGGTAACATCATCGGCGAGAGCGACCAAACATACTAGCAATGGGTGCAGTAAAGAGGCGCTCGTTCAAGTTCCGCTGCTACTAAAACCCCGATGCTGCGTACCAATCCATGTTCTTTTTGGGAAGCGTAACGTAATATCTCGTTCTATCAATATTCTAGCCTCAAAAGGTCTAGAAAGACGCTCCGTAGAGCGATCAGTGTGGAGTGGCATTCCATAATTTTTTGCAAGAAAGTAGAAGCTCTCGATCATAAAAACGAACCCGCAAATCCGGGAAGCGTAGCCACACCTGAACGATGGAAGTTCAAGACGTATGGTCAAAATCCACCGTCCATTTCAGCACCTTCATCGCCCGATTGTCTATTCGAAGTATTCTTCTAGCAAAAACTTGGGCGTAATCTGCATCATCTGTTAATTGAATGAGGACGTGCCGACCATCGAGTCTTCCTATATTCCAATTTCCATTAAGCTTCATTTGCTCAAATTCCTTCTGGATCGCTCAAGCTTTAGGATCGCCGTAGAGCGAACTTACCCACTGTAAATAGTCCGGTAGGTGCAGCTAGGATGGAGATCTCTTCCTCTCGCGAGAAAGATCGTGTGCTCACCGTCTTTACGGGATGCTTTTTTGAGAAACCCACTTTCGACACCTTGCTCAAATGCATCATGGAATCTTTGCGGGAACATGTTAGATCGTGAAGGGGCGCGGGCGGGTTATCGCCGGCGAGGGCGGCAGCATAAGAACGGCTTGAGGCCATACTGCAGTTGCGAAAAAACCCACGGGATCTCTAGACCCCGCTGTCAGGGGAATTCGGCGAACCTGACCTGCAAGCAGAAATGCGTCGTCGGGAAGCTACAGATAAATCGCTGCCGCAAAATCAGCGCATGCCGCCGAGCCAGCCGAACGAGATGTCAGCCGGTAGCGAAGCACCGCAGAAGCGCGCTCCAGGACGACGACAAGAGCTCCAGAGACACGAGCTCCTTTGCGGGACGACGAAGCACGAGTCGCTGAAGACGACGCACGGAAACAGTCGGAGACGACGAAAAGCGATGGAAAATGAGCAGTGTGATCGACGAAAGGATGCAGTGAAGTAGGAACCAGGGTTCGCCATTACAACGAAACCCTAGCAGAGCGAGAGCGGGATCGCCATTAATTAAATATATATATACATATATAATGGCGCTAGGCGGCTCTGCTAGGTTTTCGCCCGATGGCGATTCCCAGTGCTGATCTTCGGCCCCATTCCATTTCCATCATTCTCCAATTTTCGTCGTTTCTCGCTGACAAAGACGTTTTACTTTTTCGATCGCTCTCGTCGCTCAGAATCGCACGCCAACCGACAACGTTCAACCTGGCGACTCCTCTGCTACCCACTAAAGACGCCTCTGCTAGAGTCTTTGATCGTTCCCGTCGACACAAGGATATGACGTCTGCCTACCAGACGTGTCTGTCTCAGATCGTAGATTGACCTCGATTCTGACCCGCAGGCCGCCTCTACTCAAGATTTTTGTCTCAGATCGCAGATGTTACATGCGCAGTCCCCTGATAGTGGGGTTTGTGCAGCCACGACAATGGGTTCGGGACGATCCTACGCCGCCGCCTTCGTCGGCAATACCCCCAACCGTGCCCCTCCTCTTTCGAATATGTTCCAGCAACGATATCACGATGCTTTTGCGTCAAACGTTGTAACATGATTTCTAAAAAAAGCATCAAGTAAAAATAGTATGTCTGCAATCTTTCTCTCAGAGACCGAGATCTCGACCCTAGCTACACCCCGCCAGCTGTTCTTAGTAGGTAAGTTCCTTTATGGAAACCCTAACCAATTCGAAAGGATTTTATGCAAATGAAGCTGAAAAGGGCTTGAAAAATTGGTAAATTGGACGGTAGACATATTCTCATTCAATTAACAAACGATGAAGACTACGCCAAATTGTTTGTGTAAAGATTCATACGAATAGACAACCGGGTGAAGAAGGTTTTGAAATGGACGGTCAATTTTGACTCCCTCACTGAACCTCCAACCATTCGTGTTTGGCTGCGCTTCCCAGATTTGAAGGTCCAACTCTACGATCAAGAGTTCATCTTCTCTTTAGCTATGATATATGGTAAGCCTCTCAAAACTGATACACCTACAGTGCACCTGAGTCGGCCTACTGAAGCCAAAATCTTAATAGAGCGAGATGTTACTTTACCTTTTCCGGGAGATATTTGGATTGTCACACAGCATCAGGGGTTTTGGTAGCGAGCAGAACTCGAACAGATCCCTCCTTACTGCACCCACTGTCGTATATTCAGAATTCTCACTCTCAATGTTATCATTTGCATCTGAACCTTTAACCTCCAAGTAAAAATGCAATTGGTTCGGCTCCACTGCATAACTGTCCCTCTTTGATTCCTGAGTGCAATCCACCGACTACTGAAACATTGGTTGACACGCTCCCACCTCTCCCTCCCACTACTGGAGAACCCCCTTAACACTATTGTTTCTGTTATTAACACTGATGTGTTGGCAGATGTTTCAGCTGGGCAACCTACAGCTTCAACCATAGTTGAAAGCAATACTGATCCTTACCTCCGAAGGAGATTGTGCGGTCAGATAATCAGGTGAGCATTACAACTCCACAACTTCAGAAAGCACCAGGTGCTGACAAGACAGTTCTACCATCTCGTCAGAATGAGAACGTTGTTACTGTTACTCAGGAGCAGGGGGCTCATCCTCTTCTACATGCCCTACAATCTTTCAACACACCGATCAAACGAATCGCCTTCGAACGAGGAATGATGCGCTTACACTTCTAGCATGAAGAAGAAGACTGAGGCACACCCCTGCCGGAACTTAATGGATGACACTTTGGTAACTTTCGGTAATGACACGACGCTCAACAGTTTGTTAGGTGGCTCCGTTTGTGGGACTAGAGGCAGAGGCAAGACTAAACTGACTCGTCCCTTGCAGCTTGTTTCCTGCGAATTTTATTTTTTGAGTTTATCTTTATCTTATCTCTTTTAGGGTTGCTAGAGTGTGTTGTATCATATGGGTAGGGTGACTCTTTTGCGCCCTTTCATACAGCCTTTATGTACATTTTCTATTTCAATAAATTTAGCCCTGGGGCTTTTCTATATATATATATATATATATATATATATATATAAAAATAAATATATATATATATATATATAAATATATATATATATATTTCTTTTTTTTTCTTTTTTTTTTTTTTGAGAAAAGCCCAAAGGGCTAATTTTATTAAAAAAAGAAGAGACATAAAAGGAGTATGTATAGAGCCCAAAAGAGAGACTCCTACCCATAAGATACAATGTACAATAAAACCACAACAGAAAAGGATATAGACTCAAAAAATTTTAAAACATACATAAAACTAGTAGCTAGGGGCGAAGCATTTTTGTCATACCTCTTCATTTAGTTTTAGAGATGGAGCCAGATAACAAACCTCAAGTCGTTAGTATCATTGTTAGAGTAACTAAAGTCATTATCCATTAAGTTTCAGTGCCTGAGTGTGCCCTGACCTTCTTCTTCCTCCGAGAAGTGTAAACATATCACTCTTCATATGAAGATTAGCTCGTGCGATCCTCGGTCTAAATAGATGGTAGAACCGCACTAGAAGGAAAGTCAGCCGTTGCAACAGCGGTAGGTTCAATGTGTAATCTCACCTCTGCACCTGATGCTTCCTAAAGAGGAACTGCAGGGCTATCCTGATTTGCAGTCCGAACATATCTCTTGTAGAATGGTCAAAGATAGGGGCAATTACATCAGATATTAACTCATGTTTTGTGGTGAGTCCCTCCTCAGGTGGAGTCAATATGTCTAGAGCAATGGGGAGTTCTTGAATTACATCAGATACCAACTCCTGTCTTGTGGTAAGTCCCTCCTTTGGTGGAGCCAATGTGTCCAGAGTAGTGGGTCCCACTTTTGACTATAGGTTCTCAACTGTGGATGCAATCTGAAACATTTCTACTATGGGTGTCAAAACATCTTGCAGTGCTTGCAGTAGTGAGGTTTTGTTCCATAATGATTTTTCGCCAATAACCATTGTGAGCAGAGCCAAGCCAAACTTCTTCTACATCTGGTAGTGTAATATCTCTTTCAATCTAAATCTTTACAGTAGAAGGCCTTGAGAAATGACCTGTAGGCGTGTCTATCTGCATAAGTTTTCCAAGGATATTCCCAATTGCATATAAGGTAGGTTGGTCAATGAATTGAAGCTTTAGGTCAGGTAATGAGAACCAAATATGCGCAACTGGGGGTTCTTGACTGGGATCAAAATCAAGAGTCTATTTGAGCAAATTCATAGGTTTGCCCTCAATTGCGATGAATTTTTTTGAGAAAATCCTTGTGTACTCTTCTTATATGCACAGCTGGATCATAACATGTCTTCCGTCGAGAAGACCCACCTGCCAATCCCCAACTAGTTTGAAATTTTCGAAAACTTTCCTGATAATCTCCATCTTAGAGCGACCTAATTGGAACATATCAACTAGTGTAAATTTGTATTTTTCTCCAAGAGATGAGATTTCAGCATCAGAGAAGAATAGGGCTGGTTTGCCCGCCTTTTTCCCTACTCTTTTAATGAGATTGCAATCTCCATATCCTGCAACAGAATCATGGTACGACTGAGGGAAAATTGGACTGTCGGCGAGGTAGAAACGGGAGCTGCGTTGGTGAACCACTGCAGCATTGGAGGGTTTGGCAGGGTTATCACCGACAAAAGCGGCGGCGTAGGAAAGCTCTGAGGCCATTAGCGTGCTTCACACAAGACACTGCAACAACAGTACAGTTGGGGCAGCTTGGTTGCCGCCAGTCCAAGTCTGCACAGCAGCAGTAGACGAAACAGGAGGCGTCGAGCAGGTTCGAGCGACTCTGGCTAAGCAGTCGGTGTCGTGTTCTGCAGAGGAGGCGCAGGGTCCAGTTGAAGTCTGCACAGCCGATGAATAGGTGTCGAGCAAGTTCGAGCAACTCTGGCAGCAGTCGGCGTCGTGCTCTACCAACAACGACGAAGCAGTTCGAGATGACTTGCGAGAAGACTCGGCCAGCAGCCGACGAAATAGGAGCCAAAGAGGACGATGGAGAAGTCGGAGGTTAATGCTGGGTTTCGCCATTGGGTGAAACCCTAGCAGAGCTCCCTGCCATTATCTAGCGAAACCCTAGCAGAGCTCCCCGCCATTATCTATATAGGATTTCATATATATATATATATATATATATATATATATATATATATATATATATATATATATGGAGGCGGAAGCGGTATTTGGCTCTGGAGAACATGAAGTTCCTTCGTTCTAGGGTTTCGGCGACGGCTAATTTGGAGTTCCTTCTAATATATTGTGTTGTGTTTCTTTCGTGGTTGTTGGACACTTGGTTCACTACTGTCGCGGCTTGTGGTGTGGTGTTCGATGGTTCTACTCCCGTGTCGAGGTGGTATCCTAGCCACGCCACGCCATGCGTTTGTGGGTTTTTTCCTTGTTTTTTTTTGTTAGACTTTTTTCATGGCAACTCTCTCATCTTCGATTGAACCTGCTCCGATGTAGGCAAACCCTCCTATGCTGCTGTGGTTGACAAAAACAATTCCCCTTTCCACCACGGGGATACTTTGGTTTTTCCGCAGATATACCACGATTAATTTGTTGGACAAGGAAATTGCAACTTCACAAAAAAAGTAAGAAAAATAGGGGCAAACCAGCATTGATTTTTTCCACACTGAAATTTCAACCCTTGCTGAAAATTATAAATTTACACTGATTGGAAAGTTCCAATTGGGTCACCCTAAGATGGAGACTATCAGGAAAATGCTTTAAGATTTCAAGTTAGTTGGGGACGGAAAGATGGGTCTTTTTGATGTAAGACATATTATGATATAGTCGAGTAAAGAAGAAGACTATGCAAGGATATTCTCAAAGAAATATATCTTAATTGAGGGCAAACATATGAAATTGCTTAAATGGTCCCCTGGCTTTGATCCAAGTCAAGAACCTCTCATTGTGCCTATATGGTTTAAATTATCTAGACTCAAGCTTCACCTCTTCAATCATCAAGTACTATATGCTATTGGGGCTATTCTTGGAAAACCAATAAAGTTATACATTTCTACCTTTAATCTGTCAAGTCCTTCTGCTGCAAGGAGTTTAATAGAGAGGGATATTACACTTCCAAATATAGAAAAAATCTGGGTTGGCACTGCTTACAATGTTTACTGGCAACAAATCATTATGGAACAAAGACTTTACTACTGCAATCATTGTAAGATGTTTGGCCACAAAGATAATAAATGCTTCACATTACACCCAAATTTGAAACCTAATATTCCAATACAACTGGATATAGATAAATCCTATGGATGAACAATATGCAAAGGAACCATCTATTCCTGAACATGATATTTCTGACAGTGCAGTTTTAGAACAAAACGCAAAGGAACCATTGATTGCTCAACATGTGAATCCTACCAGTGCTACAAAAAAGGCAACTTTAGATCCTGCAATTTTATTGAAACCTGTTGATACAAATATTAACCAGCATATGAGTTGTTTGATGTCCCCATTCCTCACAATGGAAGCATTCCTACACAGCCTGATATTGCTCCCAGTGAACCTAATGAGAACCCACCTCTATGCAAGCCTACTGAGACCTCTAATCCCTCTCATTTGGTTGTATTAGAAGTTCACCCCAATGAGTTGGCACCATCTCTTGTTGTTGGGGAAGGTACTCATGCATTGGAGCAGTGCTAAGATCAACATGAGCTCTCGACTGAAATTTCAATAAACGATCAGTTGGATGAACAAGTGGGAGATGAATGACATGTTTATATATCCAATATGAAGAAAAAAAGAATGTCTCACCAATCTACAGGATGACAGTTGAAGGTGGCGGAAACGATGCAATCTCCCAATAAGTCAATTTTGTTGGCATTGGCATTCCAAAGCACATCTTGATAGACTATGTATCCATCTTATTTTGGTGCAATCATAACTGGAACTGTACGTGGATAAGAATCCTCATGAACCAAACCTCGGTCCATTAAATTTGTAATTGATTTCTTCCACTCTTTGTACTCGTCCGATTGTATATGATAAACAAGTATGTGAGGAATTAACTCTGTGATGAAATTTATGATAGGATGCACCACTCTCACTAGCAACCAATAAGTAGAAACCTTTTCTTCACTAATGGGACCAAGATCCAATTGAAAATTTGCTTCCTCATCAAGCTCCTAAAACAAATTTCAAAGTTAGGATTCAACCCTCATGTCTGGAGATTTAATGATGGGTACCATGCTGAACTGAATCTAACATCTGAATAAATCCATATAATCTTCCAATTATGGCACAAGAAAGGGTCGCATTTATGAAGTGTTGGACCTCTCGCAGTACTGGCTACTCAGGAATAAGTTTACAAATCTGAATAGTCTGAAGTTTTCTTATATGGGGTTTTCATGCCTCTTGATGTCAGTTCCTCGAATTCAGGGTTGCCTTGGACAATCACCATGAAGTCGGTTGGAGTCTCAGCCCAGGGATTCAGCGGGAACTATGTGCATCTTTTTCTCCGCAACTGGAAGTTGGTACTCCTCCTTTGTGTCCTCGCCGTCTTCAATGCCTAATATGTCACTATCCAAGTTTTCAAAAACGCCCTGCTTAGTGAAATAGATCACCCTTCTGTTTGTTCATTCTGATTCAACATACAAAAATCCGTGGCACTTGCAATACTTCCTCGATGTGACAGATTTAAAGATATGGATTGATTCCACCTGTTCTTCACTCTGAATTAGCTTTTTCTCTGACAAGATTGGCTTAGGTGTTCTCCTGACTGTACTCTAGCTATGAGATCCTAAGATTGAAGATGGTGATATATATTTCTGCATTGCGTCCTATTTATACACAACAACAAAGCCTTAATCCCACTAAGTGGGGTCGGTTACATGAATCCTTTTTCTCCATTGCATCCTATTTAGTGTCATATTTTAATTTAATTTTAATAAATTAAGATCATTTTTTATACAGTAAGCCCAAGTCTTCCTAGGTTTACCTATGCCTTTCTTAACATAAGTCGAATCTAAAATATCTACTTTCCTAATCGGATCATCAGATGGTCAACGTTTAATGTGACCAAACCATCTAAGGCGACTCTCTCTAATACATACATAATGGTATTTAGTCATGTTGTATAATTATATTTTCATTCAATTAAAGTTATAAAGCACATTTACTTTATTTATTCATTTAAATCAAAATATGAAATCTTTACTATAAAATAACTTAACATTATATATAATTTTCCAATTTATTGATTTCAAAATTATCTGTATATCAAAATTATCTGTACTATAACATTATTTCTTCAAATCCCTAATTTCTTTTTTATCTTAAAATATCATTTGTCAATTAATCTTAATTTAAATCTTCTATTACTAAATGAAAATTTCTCTAGAATAATATTAATTATTTAATTTCAATAATTTTTCATAAATTTATTAAAATATCAACATTATTAAAAGCCCTAGCCTCATTTTACTTGGCACAATCTTTTTAAATAACAGCTCACACTATACTGGATCGAGGGTGCGACCATATCAGCACCAGTGCACCGGATCCCATCAGAACTCCGCAGTTAAGCGTGCTTGGGCGAGAGTAGTACTAGGATGGGTGACCTCCTGGGAAGTCCTCGTGTTGCACCCCTCCCTTTAACACTGCCGTTACCGGTCCCAAGCCCGGATGTGAAAAGTGGAGGGTTGCGTTAGGTAGTCGACAGCCAGCGTAAAACTTGTCGAAAAAAATCATGATACGAATCATTTCGATCATTGTGTAAGTGCTAGTGGCGTCCCCTGAAGCAACGCGCACGATGGCTCCGAATACAGCTGGAAAGTGTGCAAGGGCCGCTACACCGGCGCTCCGGCTGTAGTGTCAAGTAAGCAGCGGTTCCCACATTACTGACGGATGCGGTGAAGAAGTTATCCATGATACTAGTATTAGGATAGTGATCCCTGAATATAGGTACTCTCAATGGTAAACTAATGGAATTGGTCGATATTATGATCCATAGAAAGATAAATATCCTATGTATTCAAGAAACTAAATGGGTTGGAGAAAAAGCTAAGGAGATCGATAACTTAGGTTTTAAACTACAGTATTCTGCAGTAAGAGTCGTACTAGAAATGGTGCAGAGTATAATTATAGATAAGAGTTTGAAAGATAATGTCATCAAAATTAATAGAGTCGGAGATGTAATTATAAAGACTTAAGATTATTATCGATACTAAGATTTTTAATATTATAAGTCATTATGCTTCCTCAAGTTTGGCTTAGAGATAGGCTCTAAAGATAAATTCTGAACGATCCTAAGACTTAATACACTCGATACCCTCAAGAAAAAATTTTTATCGGAGGAGATTTAAATGGACATGCTCGGTAGAGTGGTAGAAGATTTCGAAATATTTATGATGGCTACTAGCATGGAGCGATTAACGGATAAGCGTAGAACCATTTTAGATTTTCTTTAACAGTATGATATGATTATTACTAATACTTTATTCAAGAAAGAGATGAAGCATCTTATTACTTATAAGAATTGATCTAATAAAACACAAATCGATTATTTTCTTATGAGAAGTAAGAGATCGTCGAGATTGTGAAGGATTGTAGGGTTATTCCAAGTGAGCAATTAAGCACCTAACATCGATTATTAGTCTAGATTTTAAGATGAAGAGTTGTAAAATAAAGAATACTAGGATTCAACATCGTAGAATAAGATGGGAGCACCTAAAAGACACAAATAAAATTATTTTTATGAGTAAAATTCAAGATTTAAATATTTGGATGTTCATGAAAACGCGAATGTTATGTGTGAAAAATTAACTAATACTATTAAACAAGCTGACTAAAGATATACTTGAGAATCAAAAGAAAAGTTTCTATAAATAAAAATAGTTATGTGGTGAATAATAATGTGCAAGAAAAGATAAAATATAAGAAGTCATGTCTATAAAAATCGGTTTAAATGTAAAAGCGTAGAGAACCTGGAAAAATATAAAACGTACTGCAGTGAGTGTAAAAGAATAATCCGTGACGCTAAAAATTCGCTTTTAGTGATCTTTATAACACGTTAGATACTAAGTGAAGTGAAAAATATATGTATAAACTAACCAAACAAAGAGAAAAGAAATGTAAAGATTTAACTCAAGAAAATGTATTAAAGCATTTAAAATCAAAAGTGTTTTTCTTAGAAAAGATATTCAACATAAGAGAGCGAGTTATTTTGATAAACTTTTTAATGATGATACTTGAAAGTATTGATCGACCTTAGTAATCTTAATATCGTTAATAATAATAAAACTTTTCATTTTTACCGTCGCATTAGTAAAAAAGAAGTTGATGAGGCTTTAAAGAAAACCAAGGGGGAAAGTCCGTAGGACCCGATGATATCCCAATCGAAGTGTGGAAATGTTTAGGTGATTTGGGGGTTTCCCGGCTTACTAAACTTTTTAATATTATTTTAAAAACTAAAAGGATGTCCGAGGAGTGGAGAAAGAGCATTTTGGTCCCCATTTTTAAGAATAAAGGAGATGCACAAGAGTGTGCAAATTATAGTAGGAATTAAATTGATGTGTCATACTTTAAAATTATGGGAGAGGGTAATCGAACATAGGTTAAGACGTATTACGAAGATTTCTCATAATCAATTTGGATTTATGCCTGAGCGTGTCTACCATGGAAGCTATATATTTATCGAGAGGTTTGATGGAGAAGTACAGAGATAATAAGGAGGATCTACATTTGATTTTTATCGATTTAGAAAAAGCTTACGATAAGGTTCCTAGAGATGTTCTTTGGAGAGTCCTCGAGAAGAAAGGTGTTGATATGACTTATATTCAAGTCATTAAAGATATGTATGCTAGAGCCGTTACATGTGTTCGAATTGAAGGAGGATTGACCAAGTATTTTACTATTTCTGTTGGTTTACATCAAGGATCGGCTTTAAGCCCATATCTTTTTGCTTTATTTATGGATGGTCTCACTGGGCATTTACAAGAGGATGTACCTTGATGTATGCTTTTTGCTGATGATATCCTCCTCGTAGATAAGACGAGAGAAAAAGTCCAGGAAAAACTTGAATTATGGAGGTCTACATTGGAGTCTAAAGGTCTTCGTTTGAGTAGAACTAAAATTGAATACATGGAATGTAATTTTAGTAATAGTAGGTCTAGCGACAGCAGTGTAACTTTGGGTGATCAAATTATTAAAAGATGTGAACGATTTAGATATCTCGGGTCCATTGTTCAAAGCGATGGTGATATAGATGGGGATGTTAATAGTAGAATTCAGAGTTAGTTGGTCGAAGTGGAGGAATGCGTCCGGCCTATTGTGTGATAGAAAAGTACCGCTTAGATCGAAAGGAAAATTTTATAAGATGGTGGTGAGACCTTCAATGCTCTATGGTGCCGAATGTTGGCCTTTAAAAGAGAAGCATAATGTTAAGTTAAGTGTTGCCGAGATGAGAATGATTAGGTGGATGAGTGGCTTTACACTTAGAGACAAAATGCGAAATGAATATATCCGTAAAAGGGTTGGAGTTGCACCAGTTGACGGATAAAATTAGAGAGTCGCCTTAGATGGTTTGGTCACATTAGACGTCGACCACTCGATGATCCGATTAGGAGAGTAGATGTTTTAAATACAACTTATGTTAAGAAAGGCAGATGCGTACCTAGGATAACTTGGGCTTATTGCATAAAAAATGATCTTAATTTATTACAATTAAACGAAAATTTGACACTAAATAGGATGCAATGGAGAAAAAGGATTCATGTAGCCGACCCCACTTAGTGGGATTAAGGCTTTGTTGTTGTTGTTGTACTATACTAGATCGAACCACCTAATGCTCGGCTTTCTACAGAGTCATGGCTCCATCTTCTCATCTTGGTTTTCTTGCCGATAAGTTCAGCTCATCTGCTCTCAGTCGCGTGTACGGCTTTAAACTTCTCTAACGATGGCGGACTAATGTCATCATTCTTGGCTTTTCAATTTCCTTCCTTTTTTTCTTTTTTTAAAATTAACCGGGAGGATGTTACATAGTGAAACATGGTATTTCATCGTTTAAGTTCTGAGCCTCACTTATTTTCAAATTACACCACAAACACACATCATATTTCTGTTAGTCGGTGTTTAAAATTGCTACGAAAGGATTACAAACCTTACTTTCTTAGAGATAGGAAGTAGACGTTGGGTTGAGGAATAAGAGAACTGTATTATGTTGCTGCTAAGCTACAGTTCAGACGTCTGATGTGAAAGGGATTAAGGAGGGTTTAAAAAAAGTCACCCAATAATACTGTTGACAAATTTGAAAGGAATTAAAGGTCGGGGAATAGGAGAGGATGACCAGTCCCCACCGAGAAGAGCACCAAGGAAGAAAGGAGTCAGCGATTTTTTAGGTAAAATTGAATTCTTCATCAAAACCGAGAATCACAATTCGAAGGCACTCTGTCTGTACGTGTGTGTGTGTATCTTATCCATGATTCCATATCAGATTGGAAACTACAGAACCTTGTTTTTTTAATATGCTCCAATAATTCATTTCTAAATTACCCATGCGAATGTTAACACTGCATATAAGATATAACCATGGCATATAGTGAGAGGAACAAAAACAATAATATGATAGATAAAATGACTACACATAAATGTAAAAATAATAAAAAATATATCAATAGTTAAATTCCTTTTATCAACATGCAAAGCAGCGAAGAAGTACTCTTTACATCCCAAATAGTACTTTACATTCCAAAAATTTGTTCTCTGGAAAACAAATAAATATCTACAACTCCTCTGATGAAACTCTATGACATAACAAAAGCCGGATTCTTTTAATTAATATATAAGGCAACTGAAGTAATCTAAATGCCTGAAATGGTAGCTTCAATTCTAGAAATTTGTTTACTAGAGAACTAATGAAATCAAGATAAACATTTCAAACATCAATTAGCAAAAACATCTGAGTTCAAAAAAAATCAAGAACACTATTTAATTTATATGTAGGAGGAAACCATGATAATAAAATAATAAATAAAAAGCTTCACTCAAAGTTTTAATAGTCCGAATAATGTTTAAAATACAGAAGTGATGTGGCATCAAGAAACTTTAAGTACCTTGACAATTGATAATGCAGCTGCGATTGGATCTCGAATTCCTAGGATTGTCCAAACAAGTGAGTTGTCAGAGCCGGCAGGAATGATGCCAATTGGAATTGAAATCGCTTCTTTCCTATCATCTCTATTGAATAGACCATTAAGAACCTGCACCATTGATGCATATCATAGCAAAATCCATTAAAAACAAAAAAAGAAAATGTAAACTTTTTTGCAAACATTTTTAACGAGTCGTGGTATTCTTGAAATATGGCAAAAGAAAGATGAATTAAAAAATATCGAACAGATACTATGAGATAGATTCAGGGACAAAACCAATCTCATTTTTTTATGGTGCGCTATCTTATTATATAAATAAATTAAATTTTCCAAAATAAAAGAAATAACACATAATTTAAATAAAATAAGATTAGAATCAATTTAAAATTATATAACTTTTTTATATTATTAATTAAAAAATAATTAAAAGTAAATTAAAAAATAATTTCATATTTTAGCGTACAGCTTCACATTATATATAATTTAATGAAATTACAAGTTTAATGTGAAGCTCATACTAATTACAAAAGATATATTAAAAAATTAATAAATAAATTTACAACTTCAGACTAACTATAATTTTATTTTATATTTTGCTCAACTCAAATATCACAAAAAATATAAACTTAATACAAATATATATTAGAAGTATACCCAACTTTTTTTTTTTAACATAACAATAATAACATCACATTAAAATGATGGTATTTTTGACTGAAGAAGATTTACATACATACCACTCAATTCCTATGTATTCACATATGTCACGCTTAAACTTCCGTTTTTACATACATATCACCTTATGCATGAAAATGTGTGTTTCTTTTTTTTTATAAGTTAAAATGGTGGTATTATTTATATGATACGAAGGATATAGATGGTATAAATGTAAAAATCGAAGTTTAGGTTAAATATGTAAAAAGATTGGAATTGGGTGCTATGGAAGGTTTTGAGTGGTCTCGCCTTTCTCAGTAAGCTTTCACATCAGTCTCACATAGGCAACGTCTTATGTCTAACAACTTATGGCCATGCAGCTCTTATTTAGATCCATTTTTCAAAAAAAAAAAAACTTTTTAAATAAAAATATTAACTTCTGAACTTAATTGAATAACTTTGATTTAAAATTACCATTTGTATAGCTTTAATAAGCTTAATGAACTCAATTAGAGCTCATTAAAATCGAGTTAATAAGCTTAAAATTGAGCTTTAATAAGCTTAATCAGCTCAAAAAGAGCTCAATAAAATTGACTTATGAATAAACTTAGTCAGTTCAAGATTGAACAGGTTCTTACTTGCAGGCCCAGAAGGGCAACTGGGCAAATCCAAGCCTTACCGAAGAGGCAACTGGGCAAACCGACATATAATTGAATTTTCTCCCCTTCATTAATAAAGTTCTAAAATTCAAGGTGGACAATTGTCCACTATGGATAATACATAGGTCCAACCCTGGATAAATTGGTCATTTAGGCCCTGCTCACTGAAGCCTTTGATATTGAGTCAAGTCTGATAGGGTTAACAGACTAATGCATTCGATGTAGAAACTCACATAGATTTTCGTAGAAAGAGCAAACAGAAATTCTTATTGCAATAAGCCAAATAACTTAACAATGATAGAAAGGTAAATACCTACAATTCAAGAGGTAGGCGGTCTCTCCCAATTCCTACAATTCGAGAGGTAGAAAATCTCTCCCAAGCCCTAGACCTAAGACTCACAACTCAATCTCATACATAAAACTTAACCCTAGACATAACAAGTCTATTTCTACCCAACAATAATAATAATAATAAATTAAATTGCCTTAAGCGTACAAAAAACAAATTTGCCTTTAAGTCGGACGCCCTTATAACAATACTCCCCCACTTAAAAAACACCTCCTCAAGGTGGAAAAAAAATGAGTCTCCCTCCTTCCCCATAGCTGTCTCTATTTTTTCATTCTCTGCTTCCTCGTCCTGCACTACGAGAACTTGTAATCTCCGATCTTGCAACACTTTCCTGGGGTAAACTTCTCATCACATCGAAAACATGATCCCTTGACTCGCTTACCCCGGATCTCTATCTTTGTAAGGCGCTTGATTGTTGCTCCCGATGGTTGTCCATAATTCATATCTCGTGCAAACTCCCTCTAGACTTCCACTATCTGAACTTTTAGCATCTTTGTGGATGCAACAGTTCCGTACGAGGCTCCATCTGTGTTGCTCCTGCTGGATTTCTTCATCTGATTCTTGTCTACCACTACTTGGGCAAGCTCCATCACTCCCTCAATCCCCACAGTCTTACTAGTCAGAGTGTTGCCCATATATTGGTATTAAGCCCTTCATGAAATTCCCATCCAATCTCGCTTCAGAGATCCCCCGTAGTCGTCCTGGTAATAGTTCAAATCTCTCCCTATATTCCATGATCGTCCCCTCTTGAGTCAAGACATAGAATTGCTAGAGTAGATCTCATTCTTGAATGGCTCGGAAATATTCCAACAAACAATCCTTAAAATCATCTCGCGAACGAATCGGGTATCTAGCTTCCCTCTACTGAAACCAGGCTAAGGCTTTCCCCTCCAAATACAATCATGCCCCCATCAGTTTCTCCTCCCTATCTAACCAATTCACCACAAAGTATTGCCCCGCTCTGTACACCGACCCATGTGTGTCTTTCCCCTCGAAGATCGGCATCTTAACTTCCTAACTCTAGATTCTCCACCCCAACTTCCTCTTCCTTTGTTGTTTCCCTCCATGTATCGAGGGTAAAACTCCTTCCTTCGAGGGTAGCCATATCCCTCCTTGCTTCTCTCCCTTCTTCTTCGTGCACTTCCAAACTTCTGGCAAAATCTCTTCTCTATGTTTCGCTAAAACCGCCTCCATCAGAAATCTCTCTGTCACCCCTAATCAGAGCCCTAAGTGGAGGTTTGTGATGGTGGATTTTTTCTCCTCATGTTCCTCATTTTTGATCTCTTTTCCATTCAACCTTGCCACGGATTCTCCAGTTAATATTTGGTTAAAATTTGGAAATTGAACCGCCGCTGGGATCTTAGATTGCATCTCAATAAACTTCTTCATCATCTCTTGAATTTTCCTCATGCTCTCTCATTTGATTTTCCATAGAAGAAAATCCATCCTCTATGGTGGCGATCTTTTCTTCCATCCTCGATCAGATTTGGCTGATCTCTCTCACTAATTTCTTATTCGAATCATTTATTTTCTTAGCTTTCATTATCTCCTGTCACTGGGGCCCACTTGATTCCGAGTCCGATGACTAACTTCTAGTATCACAATTAGGGCACGCCCGATTCCGTCATGGCCCTCCTGATTAGTTCTGATCTGATCGAGTTTATTACACACAGTTCAATGACACGCAAACCTTCTGTCCTGCCCCAATAAGATCTCGTCGTGACCTTCCCCGTAAGTTCTGAGTGCAACTGTATCACAGGGTTCGTTCACAGTAGTGCGGGACGATGAAAGGCTCCCAACCTGTTGTTGCCTTCTTCTATAAGTCACACGCACGTTGTTGCCTAGCCGCGAGCCTGTCATTGCCTTCCCAGCATTCAACGATCACGGTTGAGTTGCGAAGGAGCGGCAACCGTAGCTAGATCTTGAGGAAGGAACAGGAGGAGAAAGGCGAGTTTTTCGGAAGACGCGAACTCGTCGCCGCCTTCCTTTGGTTGAAATTGAGGCCTATTGTGGGCGAAGCGGGAGTTCGCGTCTTTGCAAGTCATTTCTCAGTTGCTGCATTCCCAGGTAACTCTGATCACAACTGTATCGGGTAGACAACACGAGAAGAAGCAAAGTCGACGCAGGAGGCAGTAAAAAATGAGAGTTTCAGGGCTCTGTTGGCCGCACTGGCTTCCCAAGTAGCTCTGATCGCGACTATACCGGGTGTGACAAAGCGAAAGTAGAAGCGTCTTGGGTTACGGATCTTCGTAACCTGCGATCACGTCTATTTGGAAGATATCGGATCTCTGCACGCCGATTCGTCCTCACTTGTTGCGCAAACGACAAAGCAAGCCGGAGGGTTATGTACATTGAAATCATCGCCCAACCCAGGAAGATGCAATTTGCTTTAGCTTTCGATCCTTTAGTGCGATTCCCAAAATCTCAAGCTTTGATACCAATTTAATAGAATTTGGCGTCGAAATCGGCACAAATTTTTACATAAATTAGAGCAAACACAAATATTTTCTTCAATAATCCAAACAACTAACACAAATGCAAAAGATAAGCACCTACAATTCGAGAGGCAGGCAATCTCCCAATTCCTACAATTCGAGAAGTAGAAAATCTCTCCCCAAGTCCTAGACCTGAGACTCACAAATCAATCTCCTGCATAAAACATAACCCTAGACATAACAAGCCTATTTATAAAGAACAATAATAATAATAATAATAAAAGACTAAATTACCCTTAGGCATACAAAAGACAAATTTGCTCTTAGACTAAGTGCCCTCATAACGCAGACATTCTATCTAATTCCAAAACCAAATAGAGATTTAGATGTAGAAAAACGAACTCCATCATTACACTAAAGACTTTCCAATTCCGTGAATCCTTAACTTGTCAGCATAGCTTGTTAACGAGAGGTCATGTTTCTCAACAAACTGATCCTATAAATTTGTCTCTGACTGAATGAGAAACTAATCACAACGAAAAGGCGAACCAAGTACATAACAAGCTTAATGTACTAACTTTGTATGGAAAATGGATCAGGTTTCTAAGCATCAGAACTCATAATCATTTCTTTTATTATTATTTTGAAATATAGAACTCTTAATCTTTTAGGTAAATTAAAACTTATATATAAGATTTATTTCTCAAAAAGAAAGGAGTTCAAAAGAGTATGGGTATCTAAAACGTAAACCTACCTAGTAATTAAAATTAATCCCTAATAGAATCTTGAGACAAAGTGTGGGTTCAACAGGAATCTTCAAATACTGAGTAATAGTGTATAGTATGCCTCCGAAATTTTGATTTCGCCTCTACGTCTGTGCAGCTTTGTTTAATATTATCCTACAGCATAACTGATATGTGCCTGCTCTATTTTACTAATAAAGTGGCAATAATATTATCCTACAGCTTAACCATGTAATGTACAGTAGAAATCATTTAAAATTGAGCAACAACAATATATAAATTGAAGACTAAGAGAGGAACACATAACTCGGTAAATATCTATGGGAGAAAGAACCACCTTTCATTGCGTAATATTTTCATCAAGGCGGGCTTTTTAACATTAGTGGCCACATTTTAGGCCTACATCCAACTTGAAGTAACCATAACTGTCACCAAAAGAAAATTCTTTTAAAAAAAAAAGGAAGGCCAAGAAAAAGGATCAAAATATTTCCCAGATCATTTGTAAAGGGTCATTTTAATCCCAGATTATATACAAGGTTTAATTTAGTCCTAAAATCTTAAAATTTTTGTCAAATTAATTCAGCCTTTAAAAGTAATGAAAATTGAAGCTAAAGCTAATCAATGATGTTCAAAATAAGCACATTTTAGAAATTTATATTGTAAATAATTTACAATTCTAATTTTCCAATTTAATAGGGATAAAATATATCAATATGATTCCTAATGTTTCTTAATTCATTTTCAAAAAATCTATGATAAAATTAATACAAATTAAATTGATAAAACTTAGCAATTATTTTTTCATAAAATTCCTAAAAAATATCCCAAACTTAAGAGAGAAAAAAACCATTTATAACGCTTTGAAAATTTTCAACATCTAAATTGTTAAAATATCCTCATTTTTAACGCCATTCGTTTCAATTTCTATGACTATTAATGATGGCGCTATTTTGACTCCTACTTTAGGAGTCTTAAGATTAAATCAAAGCACGGGAATAAAATGGCATCCCGCAAACAGTTGGGTGATCATTTTGGTCATTTTCTCAAAAAATGCCAAAAGACTGAACCATCACAACGCCTCCAACCACAACTCCGCCACTAAATATATCACTAATGGAAAGATTAAAAAAAAATTAAAACCAAAAAAAATGCTCACAAAAGATTTACTTAAAACCCATTCCATTTTTTTATTAATATGGGCACAAACATGGGCATAACTAGAAAATCCAAGTGAAGTTAAAAAAAAGAATTTGATGAAGAAACAAAGGCTCTTGCACAAAATAATTTTATCATGCTCAGTTGGGACAAGATTTAAGGGCAGGAATAAAGCAAAGGTGCCGAACAATAGCTAAATGGCCATGTAAAGGCTAACACATTGATGCAACACAATCTCATGTACACGTACCTATCACAACATCCCAAAACAATGGCAATGCATCATGTTTGAAGATCATCATCAGCATTCACAAAAATTGAAGCAAGAGAATTGACCCAAACCCTCCTTGATGGCTTTCCAACACATCCTATAAATTCAAGAACCAATCTCATTCTATACTACCATGGCCAGTCCCTCTTTCCTTTTCCAAGAAACATGTGATTAAAATCAAGTCCAAACAAGCTTTAACTAGCCACATCAACAAACTCGAGGATTGTAATCAAGCGGAACCACTCTCCGTTCATATTTGGATAGGCCAACTGAAACCGGAATTAGTACGAAAAACAGTGGAAACACAAAAAACAAACTTTCATTAATATTAAAATAAAGTTACAATATGACAAATGAAAAATAACAACACAAAACACAAAATGACACAAGTAAACACTTCTCAAGTGTATTCTAAGAGTGATGGAGACTGGAGAGGTGGATCAGGATAGCTAGCAGATGTGGTAGCAGCGAGGGGGAAAGTGTAGAATTGCAGGGACACCAAATATGAAGGGACGTAGGTGACTGGCGATAGGTGAAGGGGTGGCTGGAAGGTGTTGGACAGCAAGAGCATCGGTAGTGGGGTGAGGAACGGTAGGTTGGGAGTGTTGGGAAGGGAGGAGGATGGCTAGACAGAAAGGTAAAGTTACATGTATGGGGTGGTTGAGTGCAGGGAATGAAGAAGAGGAGAGGCAGGCGACTAAGGAGAGGGGAGGATATGGATTGGGGAAGATGAAAGGGAAAGGATGCAACACCACCTCGAAGTAGGATAAAACCAGAGCACCACCATCTCCTCAGATACAGCCCTAGAATAGAGAAAATGACTCTACACAGAATATTTGAAAACAAACACAGCAACAACTGACTCCCACACATAGAGGATTGTAATTTATAGACTCTCACTGGATAAAGGAAACTTCTACATAAAAGGAAAGGTGGGGAGGCAAAAAGAATCCAGAAAAGTAGCTATTAAAACTTCCTATATAAAGACGGGCACCAAAGGTACAGATCAACTTAAGAACTAATGAAAAGGTTATGTGATATGGCTCAAAAGTTCAATAGAATCATTCAAGTTTCCATTTTGCAGGCACCCTGAAATCATGGAGTTCCATGAGATAACATCACATTCAAGCATAACTTTGAATAAAGACTGCAACCTCACGCAACAAACCACTGCACGTAACCAGATATTATAGCATTCCATGAAACGATATCCCTCTCAAGCATTCCTTCAAACACTTTGCACGTGGAGTTCAAATCTATGCACCGAATGTACATTTGAAGAAGACAGTTTGCAAAGAAGCTGGTCGGAATGAATCCAATTGCAACCATTTGAGCGTGAGTTTGCCAGTCGGTGCTCAGATTCCAAAGCTCCGAGCACTCCTGCAAGACACGGGAAAAGGACATTTTAGCTGAAGGTGAAGCGCAAGGTTGAGAACTGGAGGAGGAAGAAAAGAAGAGTAGTATAGATTGAGATGCTGAAGTTGGCATCTTTGGGAAGAAAAACTTGCTTATGCCGGCGAAGAAAGATGATATCGCGGATCTGTTGACTGTTAAGAGAAGAACACATAACCTTTTCATTAGTTCTTAAGTTGATCTCTACTTTGAAAGAATATGAGATGGGTAGCTATTTATACTGTGTTTCCACCTTTTAAAGTCTAGACATCTCCCAGTGTCCAGTATAGTTGCAATTTCACCAAATTGCTGGCGGCAGGCTTCAGTCCCACAAGATATCTGGCTACGATATGCTATTATAGCTCTATTAGTTCTCACTTTAGTTGTAAGTGATCGAACTAGGCTGTGAACACTTCCGTTGAAAGATCCCTTTATTGCAAGTTGTGGAGCTTCAGAAACATATTTTGATGATAGTGGGGTGGAATGTACTTTTTCTGCATTGCCTTCATCTTCTCCCATTTAGTGATTTTCTTACTGTATTCTCTTCTTCTCAGCCTTTGTAGATTTTCTCACTATAAGGAGGCATTCTTTTTTAGTTTAATGGCAGCTAGTTTGACTCGTTTGTCCTCTGGCAAATCTTTAAATTTAAAAATCCGTTCGACGGATTGCAGCTAGTTGATAAACTCATCGGGGTCCATACTTCCCTCAAATTATAGGAAGTTCATCTTGATGCCAAAGTACCACATCCTTCTCTCGACCTCTTTAGATATTGGATACCAAAACGATATGGTCGAGATTCCTCGTCGCCGTGATCTTCCCTGTGGAACGGATTCAGGTTCTCATCCGTCTTTCCCTCGAATCTCTCGATCACAATTGAAGGTAATCTCTTCCTGGTTCCTGTCATCCAACTCGGCTAGTCTCCATTATAAACGACGAATTTCTCATTGGATCTCTTCCCCAATAGGGCCTAGTGCATCTCTCTGCAGTGGCATAGTTAGGGATGAGGATTGGGTGGTAAAAAATGGACGGATGTGGCTGAGTGGGGCGGGATGCTAGAAACCCGTTGACCTCGCTTTTAATCATGCTCGTGTTAAAATTTTGCAACGATACCAAATTTCGAAGCAATTTTGACGCGACCGTCGACGAGGTTGCCCTAACGACCTCGGACGACGAAACGGACTGTGCAGATGCTTCCGGAACGTCAATTTCACTTCAAATTAACATTAAGTTTGCAACGACGGCCTATCGGGGACTAAAATTGTGATTTAGGGTTTAATTTTTAATAAAATAATAATAAATATGTATTAAATTAAACCTAAGCCCTAAAACCCACTTACCCCGCTCGGTTGACTTCGTCTCTCCCGCGTGAGCTCCCTGGAAGCTTCACTCGATCCCTCACATGCGCTCAATCGTTCCCCCTTTGCGGCCGTTACTCCTCGAGTCTCTCGCGATCACTCCCATTCTCATCCCTGCGGCATTTCTCGAGCGAGGGTTATCACTGCGGCGCGTGCGCAAGTGGCCCGAGCCTCCTTGCGGCATTCTCCCCCATTCTCTCGTACCTTACCCGACCCTACTCGACTCCACAGGTATGGAGCGGCACTCCTCTTCCCCCTTCACCTATAAGAACCCCATTCTGGGATGGTTTAGGGTTGGCCCAAATTTCTTGTGAGGAAGGGGAGGTGCTGCTGGACTGGTGCTTGAACTTACTGTTGCTCTTGTGTGCTCTATATTGGCTGGTAACCTTCCTCTACCCCTCTCTTCTTCTTGGTTTGGCCCAGGGTACCCGTGACCCCGCTGTTGGTTCGGTTCTTCCTATCTGAGGTTTCGGCTGGGCGTTTATATGCTTTGGAATGCCTTGCTTATTTGCTTAAAATGATAGTTCCTAGCTTTCTTTCCCTAGTGGCATGCTAGTATGATCTTATACAAATGTTTGGGATGTTTTATTGCTTGCAGTATGAATAGAGGCGAGAAAGACTTAAGCATGTTTCAAGGATGGAATTGAGTGCTTGTTTCAAATTGTTATATGCATATATACTGTAAGGTGGGCTCTTTTCTCTTCCTCTTGCTATTTAGAGCAACCCAAAAGCATGGAAATGTGATTTTAAAAGCCAGTTTAGCTTCCCCTTGCAAGTGTGGAAGATTTGGTTTCAAAGTTTTAAACTTTATTTATTTCAAAAACACACATATATGTATGCGTGCTAGTGTGCCTTGTGGCTTGTGACTTTGGGGCAAGGATGACTCTTTTTAAGCATGTTGGATGTGTAGCTTGAAGCTCTTCATTCATTCTTGTTTGTTAAGAATAGTAGGGGAGCTTATTTTGGTTCTCTTATGAGCATATGGGATTCATTTCTTGCCCCCTCCCCTTTTAGTGTTTTCTTTATCAAAAGAGCATGCTAGGAAGGAGCTTAGCTTAAATTTGAGAAGTTTCATGTTTGTTCTTATATAAAGCATATTGTGGTCCTATGTTTTGAATATTTGGAAGTTTAATTCTTGGGCTTCTTGCATTTTAACCCTTCATGAAGCATGATTAACTAATTTGAAAAGTCTCTATGCTCATTCTATGCTCATTCTTGCTTGCAAGCATATGGTAGTTGAGCTTTTAAAGATATATATGTGTTTCATTTAATTGAGCTTTAAGGAGAACTTGTCGTAGCCTTATGTTGGATTTGGATTTAATCGCGGCTGGGATTGGTTTTAGCCTCATATTGCTCGATTTTGTTGAGTCCTGTTGTATTCTTTGTTTTAAGCTTAATTCGGGACTTGGTTTTGGTTTAGTGTGGCTCGTTTTTTTTTTCTGTTAGCCTTGCTATCTCCCTGTTTTAACTTGAGGCCGGACTTGTTTCCAACCCAGCTGTGGCTCGGGTTTGGTTCTATACGGGCTCGGGTCGGCCCATTTAGCCCCTCCTTTTGCTTTGGCTTTGAGTCAGGATTGCTGTAATCTGATTTCTTGCTTGTCCCCAGCCTTGCTATGGCTCGGGTTGGGCCGGTAGTGTCTCGGTTTTGCTCTTATGATATTTATCTTTGCCTTGGCTTTGTTGTGAGTGGGTTGTAGTTGAGTATTGGCTTGGTTCTTGCCTCATGGTGGCTCGGGCTTATGTTTTTTGTTGGCTTGCTTATAGAGTGAGGTGATTAATGATTGTATGTGGGGTATTCTCCCCATGTGAAGTTAAAAATTGGTTTGGGTGGCTTTATGGGTGGCTTTATCAAAAGTTGTCCATTCATCTTCTTATATGTTAAAAGCTATATTTGGGACAGCCCATTTCTTCCCTATCTTGAGCTTGCACTTTGGCCGTGAGCCTCCTCCCTGTTTGTGCTTTGGACGTGAGTCTTTAGTGGAGTAATGGAGGTGAGGGTGATCTTGTGTTTTGCCATTCTTGCCCAAGGAGTTGATTAAAATAATTTGGAAATACTCCTTAATTCATTTGTGAGAGGAAATGTAATGCCACACTTGGGAGGTTTTATGTGATGGAATTGGAATTGACTTGAAAAATTTTGAAAAGTTTGTCCATTCACTCTCTTATAAATTTGGAAGCTTGTCCTTTCATTGGGAGTTTAGGAATCTTCTTGTTGTTGTTGACTTAGTCCCGTAGCTGATGGTGGTTTTACTTTTAGTCACCCTTGCCTATGGAGTTTATTGTGGTGATATGGGGTTTTCTTTAGCTTGCTTGTGAGGAAAGATTACAAGAATTTGTTGATGTCTTTAAAGTTCGGGAAGGTTTAACTCTAGCATGGGTTTGGAAAGGTTAGCGATCGGTGTTTTCCCAAGCCATTTCCTCTTTGTTTGATTTTAAAGGCCTTGAACGATTTTCTCGGATTTCGTTTCTAAACACTCTTTTGATATAATTGCACCCAAGCGAGAAAGTGACTCCTTCGGAGTCTGGATTTTGCCTTCGATGCTTTTATTATTACATGTCTTAGGGGAGTTTAGATTAACCCATCTGCTGTTTTAACCCTTCAAATTCTAAGGTGGTTTAGTCTTCTTTTCCCCGTCTTGTTGCTTGACACGTCTTCCCCGCTCCACTCAGAGTTTGGTTTTGTTTTGTTTTTGGGGCAATGACGGCGACGATGCTAAAGGCACGCCCGTGATAGTAGTAGAATGATATCCCATCCTACGACATCGTGATCCACTCTGTGGCCCCGAGAACCGTAGGATGACGGTATCATTCACCGCTATAAGCGCTAGCGGGCACCCGTACCTTCTGGGATTCGTTAGCGATCCTACACCCAACAAAATAATCGACTCGTGGACAATCCTAATTTTCAAATAAAATCTGATAAGAATATGATACTACATTTTGCAATAAAAACATGTTTCTACTACAATCAAAAATTAAAATAAAACTCTCTCATGTATGCCTGAAACCCATGTGCATGCTAAAAACATAAATTTAAAAAAAAACTACATTATAAAATTCGGTTGTCCACTTGTTAATTATCGGCTTCTAGGCTAAGACCCTCCCGAGTTAGTGCTTAAGAGGACACCCTTCTACTGAGTCATGGCGCTCATATACTGTGTGACCGAGTAGCACTTCGACGACCCTTCGAGCAGACGATTACTACGCTTTGAGCTAGCCCCGACCCGAGTGCTTGCGGATTTTCTTCGGGTTTTCATTTGATTTTGATAGAGCACTCGTGGTCCTTTTCTTAGGATTTTCTCGGAGTTATGATGACTTTTGTTATTTATTTTCACGAGTTTTCTACCGTGAGTCATTCGCCGTCATTTTTCGAGTTTTTTCTGGACGATGTTTCTTTCTCGCTTCGCTTTCACTCGCATGACGCATTTCACCGTCGCATTCAAGAAATAACGTACCTCCAGGTATACGGGTTTGTTTATATTTACGACGTGTTATTTTTCGTATCTCAGTATCGTACGTTTTATCTTGTTTAAGACGTTGTATCATACTTCTGCCGCATGTTTTATTGTCTTCCTCGTCTTACATATACTCGTCATACATCTGTACTAACATTTAAACATACTTGCATAGGATGTTTAGAAGAACTCGACCATAGAGCCACTTCGATTGAACATTTTAACTCATCATCTTAGAAACTCAACCTCTTCACGGCAAGGAGCTCGGAGCTAGTGTGGTGGGCAGCACGATCGTCTTCAACAGCAAAAGTGTATCTTCATCAATCAAACTATAGGATAGCTCGGGAAGCCATCGAGGATCGCTTTTCGGACCTCTGACATCCCCTAGTCTCTCTCCCTTTGGATTCTACGACAAAATGTTCCAAACTTGAGCTAATTTCCTTTGCACACCTCTCTGTCTTATTTCATTGAAAAGTCCTATCATTTTGACATCCTTGAAGATAATATTTACTGATTTTTATCAAGAGTCTTCTTAAGTGATTTCGATCATTTAAGATGTAATTAACTATAGTGAGTTGCCGCTTATAAGTAGCGATTTCCGAACCCAAATTTAAAATAAACCCTATTTAATTCTTCATATTAAATAATGGAATTTGTCGACAAATAAAAATGGTTTCGTGAATCAAACGAACGTCATATATTTCTTAGCTTATTTGATCGAGCCTCACCCTCAGTCCCGTGTTTATCTTTCGGAGTAAATGTACGACTTAAGGTGTAGCGCTCTTTCATTTAAACTATGAAAAATATGGGGTCAGTTTGATTTCATATTTCTTTTCTAAAATTATGTTGAAGGATGCTTCCGAAGCGGGCGACAGGATTTCGATTCCGGCGACCGACAGCTTCTTACGGGCACTTCACACCCAAAACAACGCCGACAAAACCCTAGGATGGACTAGGATCGGGCTAACTCTAATACTAAATGATACCGGAACTAGTAGAAAGAAACAGTGAAAAAATAAAAAAAAAATTCTTTCAATAATACTAAAATAGGGTTACAACATAACACAAATGAGAATAACAGCATAAAACACAAAATGACATAAGCAAACACCTCTCAAGTGTATTCCAAGGGTGATGGAGGCGGAGAGGTGGATCAGGATGGCCAGCGAGGGTGGTGGCAACAAGGGGGAAAGTGCAGAATTGCAGGGACAGCAAATATGGAGGGTCGTAGGTGACCAACAACAGGCGGAGGGGTGGCTGGAAAGTGTTGGACAACAAGGGCAGCGGTTATAGGGTGAGGACCAGTCGGTTGGTATTGCTGGGAAGGCGGAAGGATGGCTGGACAGCAAGGTAAAGCTGCAAGAATGGGGCGGTTGAGTGCAAGGAATGAAAGAGGGGAGAGGCCAACAGCTAAAGGAGAGGGAAGGAGACGAATTAAGGAAGATGAAAGAGAAAGGATACAACACCAGGGAGAGGCCAACAGCTAAAGGAGAGGGAAGGAGACGAATTAAGGAAGATGAAAGAGAAATGATACAACACCACCTCGGAGTATGATATAGTCAAAGTGTCAACCCCTCCTCGGATACAGCTCTAGAACATGGAAAAGAACTCCACACACAAGATTTGAAAACAAACACAGCAATAACCAACTCCCTTACACAGAAGACAGTAATTTATAGAATCCCCTTGGACAAAGGGAACTTCTACACAAATGGAAGCGTGGGGAGGCAAGAAGAATATAGTAAAATAGTTATGAACACTTTCTATATGAAGGCGGGCACCGAAGGTTCGCGATCTGCCCTCATGCATCTCCTGCAATCGTGAGAATTTGCAATTCGCCCCTCCCACTTTCGATGCTTCTCTGGTTTTTTGCACTGCATGTCAAGCATCTTATTATAAGGGCACCTTTTAGCGCCCCGCATCACCAACCCTGAGATAAAAAAAATTCTATGTAAAGGATACAACCACACCTCATAGTAGGATATAGCCAGAGCGCCACCAACTCCTCGAATACAGCTCTAGAACAGAAAAATAACTCCACACAGAAGATTTGAAAACAAACATAGCAATAACTGACTCCCACACACAGAGGACAGCAATTTGTAGACTCGCTCTGGACAAAGAAAACTTCTACACAAAAGGGCGGGGAGGCAAGAAGAATCCAGAAAAAAAGCTATTAACACTTTCTATATGAAGGCAGGCACCGAAGGTTCACGATCTGCTCTCAAGTGTCTCCCACGATCACAAGAATTTGCGATCCCGCCTTCCCGCTTTCGATGCTTTGTGGGTTTTCTGCCCTGCATGTCAAGCATCCCGCTACAGGAGCGCCTTTTAGCACCCCGCATCGCCAACCCTGAGATAAAAAAATTTTATTTATTTTTTCTTTGTAGCACTATAGATCCATCTCCCAAGTGGCTTAGCTAACCCTTGAATGATCAACAACAACAAAGCCTTAATCCCACTAAGTGGGGTCGGCTAACCCTTGAATGATCAGTAAATGAAAATTATTTTGCTTGGTTATATTCATGCAATTGTTGTGGTGGATTTGTGGTTGTCTCTTTTAAGAGATCTTCGGCGAGTTCTCTTAGTTATTTGTGATTTGTAGTAAATACCTTTCTCTTGGGTCAACACCCTTCTTTAACCCTAATAACATTTTGTTAACTGGAATTGTTTGGTAAAAAAATAGAGATGCCACTAAAATCTCTTCAATAAAACTCATTTCACTGAGTTTCAAAAATTCCCATATGTTCATATCAAACAAACAGTATCCAAATGAACGCGCAAAATAAAATATAATTCAATATAGCATCTGAGGCATCAATGAGTTCTAACCACTTCCATTCCCGCACATCAAACAAACAGGTGCCTAATAAATGCTATGATTAAATACTGCATGTGAAACCCCATTTATTAGAACTACAGAGCAGCAGAAGTTGCTTGCTTGGGATTTCTAACAATAAAATACAGTCCAGCCAGAGAAATTAGATTGACATCCACCAGCTTTTTATCACCTCAGGTCAGATGAAATCGATAATTAGAAATATATTCCATGCTATTAATTAGTTTGCGCTTATATTTTTGATAAGCATAAGGAATAAGAAAAGAATTAGAGAATCAATGGTCAAAAACATTTTAAGAAATTATACAGAAATGTATAGTTAATGCAAAGAAATTAAAAGATAGCAGAAAAAAAAATCAATCAATCAATCAAGGTCCGAGTAAAAAATTGGAAATGACTAACCTCATTTATAATTCCATCACCCCCCACACATACAATTCCTGTTAAACGATCGTAAGCTAAGCAACACTGGCAAAAACATAATGAAATGCATAAAAGAGCAATTTTGGCCTACCATCAGGACAAGTGTTAATATCAACTGTAGCAGCCAGCTTTCTTGCATGACCTGCAGCAGTTGTTTTAACCACATTCATTTCGAAACCAGCAAGCTGCACTTGTAATCCAATAAAGCAAACAGACAAGCCAAGGTTAAAATACAGTGAAATTGAATTATCAACTCCAAAATTGCAGTTCCGTACACATGTAATATATAAAAACGCCAAAAACTAAAAGAGAAATTTATAATTAGATAGCCAAAAAAATGGAGTACGTTTAACATTTCATCCAAAATAAAACAATTAAAAAGTGAAGTAAGCTTTTACAGGCTACTCTTTCAAATCAAACCAGTATTACAATGACATAAAAAAGTTAATGAAGAGGATTGTCCATTAGGCACTGGTGATTGGTTCAATTACAAAACTAAGTACTTGGTCATAATTATAATAGATATCAAAATTTTGCACACTAAGACACTATATGGCAGGGATGAGAACCAAGCGTTAAACAAATGGCGGGTGTAATGCCTAATATTTGATAATCAGGAAAATTTTTAGCAAACTTTAAAATTATCACAAATTTCACACCCCTCAGAATTAGACTGAATTTTTTTTTTACACGTCAAAACGATCAATTCAATATAAAGTACTATATATTAATTTTGAATGGATTGGGAGATATAAATTTGGAAATTATGAATTTAATTAACCTAATTAATCCCTTAATTATATCATACTTACGTCTATTCACCGTAGCTTGCTGATCTCCCGCACTTTCTCATGCATGCAATGGTCTGATGAGACCATGTGGCTGAGAGTTAAGGGGGTGATTATCTTAATACCAGGACTCACGCCTCTACCTCACTACATTTCGCTCGCCTGCAGGAGTCCAGCGACCTTTGCTAATGTGTTAAGCGCGAACAGTGAGACGAACAGCAGCTCTGGGAGCTGCAGTTCATGACATGGGTTATGGAAAGAAATTGGTGAGTACGAATCCCTCTTTTACACTATTCTAGATATTTATTTCATTCCACTTGTTTCCATTTTGATGTTCGCCGTGAATTTATGCAATTTTTCATTTCTAGTGGCCATACCCGGCGTCGAACTTGTGTCAGAAGCATTGAACTTAGTTTGTGAGCTTCTGTGAGGGCTATAGCATGATTTTAGAGAGAACAGAAGACTGAACTAATAGGAATAAGTGGGAAGAAGAATGGGCAGTATCGGAATGTTGGATTATGCCGAGAAGCCCGTTTGACATATGTTTTGGCAAATGAGTTATATTTTTAGTTAAATCATGAAACAAACTATGATTCAATGAATTCCGACGATATCTACAATTTCTATGTTGTTTACATGAGGCTACAAGCTTGAGACGAGCGAGTGGGAACTCTTCGTAGGGTTGCTTCGTCTAATCAGATGAAATAATCTCGTGCTAACTTAAAAAAAATAAATGTCTAAAGATTTTTTTATGATTCCACATTTGACAGTGATGCATTCAAAATTTCTTCAATATTGTAGATGGATGCACGCATTAAATGTATGAATACAAGTTAATTTCTCTTACGATACATGTGAGGTTAACCTGTGCACTACTACAAATGAATGTGCTTATGAAATCATTGCTTGTAGATATGTATTTGTTATTATTCATGTATCATATATGAAATGTCTGTGATGAATATTTGATATAGAAATGATAATTTAAATGTCATAAGTTATGTTATACGTAGATATCATATGAATGCTTACAAGTAAATTATGCAGAGATGTGATACTCTCAATTCTTGGTGTTTAGACGATAAATTATGGAACCATTATGATCAGAAGGTGACAAAACATAGGAATCATTGGTATCAATGGGGCTATTGATAACTATTATGTTGGGGAAACTTTTACCAATAGTTAATATGGTCATTGGAGCAGAGTGACGACCCGTGATATGATAGAATGTGCAAATCATTGAGACTTATACATTTACAAGTGGCATTGCTATGAACGGGCATATAATTCTTATGAACATGGTTATGATTACATGTTGATAACAACACATGAATGAATGACATACATATTTTAGACAATCGTCATGATTTCTTTTACACTATTTGTTTTTCTTTTACATGTGCTATACGATTCTAGCATGTTATGAATTGTGTGTAGACATGTACAAACATATGAGCATGCATATTGTCACTTTTTGTATATATAATATTATTTAGCCTTGATTATTTCACTAGTTCATTATTGTTCACTCTATGTTGTTTATTTTCGGGAAGGAATAAGAAGCACCAGGGTGAGTAGTCAAGTGTGACTTGTACAGATTTTACATTTATATTTTTGAGAATTTGTACAGTCTTTAGGGTACGTGTTTTATTTATTCTAGATTTAGTAACTCTATAGAGTTGATATGTTTTGATGATAGAATTTTTTTACATTTCTGAATATATGTGAAAATTAATGAAATGAAATGTATTAAGTATGTTTGCGGCGATTTTAGTTAATCTAGTTCATCACCGACTAGGTCATAATTCTACAAGTCAGAATGAATGTCGGTCAAAAATTAAACTAGCCAAATTGTTCGCCTTTGTCACAACTTAGCAGACCCTTAAAGGGGGGCATAATTAGGGTGTGCCAGAAAGTGATATCAGAGCGAATGTTATTAGATGAAAAGAATGATGGAAATATGTTGGATTTAGAAGTAAGAAAGAGATCAAATATGAATTGAATTATACAGAGCCATAAGTTGATAAATATGAGGTGAGTAACCCATACGACTTAAAATGTCATGCATGTACGATATAATGATCATACGATTAATTGCATCTGAATAATAATTGTTATCAAAGCAAAAATATGTCTGAATGTGAGTCATAAAGTACTATGAGTCAGCCTCTTAGGCCAAGAGCAATGTGAGATCTAAAAATATTTTGGGTAGAAACGATAATCAAAACAAAACAAATGACAAAATCAAAGCAACTGAGCTACAGGGCATCGTTCAATTGATATCCCAAGTGGTTAACAAAAAAACTGCTATTGAAAAATCATCCACTAATATGGGTCCAAATCTAAAATTGGGGCAGAAGTGGATCGGCATTTGAAGATCTTTCAGTCTATTAAGTCACCCGTATTCAAGGGTTTCGGTGACCCTACAGTTGCTAAATATTAACTATTGAAGATCATAAAAATTTTGGATGTTATGATTTGTCCGGAAAACCGGAGAGTGGTGTTAGCCACTGTCATGCTAGAAGGTAAAGCAGAAAAGTGATGGTGAGAGCAGCATATAGAAAAATTTCAGCTAACACCACTTCAATAGATTCAGTGGGATGAATTTATTAAATTCTTCAAAGCTTGATTTATTCCGTCTTCAACCAGATTAGTACTACAAGATAAATTATTCAATCTGACTCGAAGGTCCATATTAGTTATGTAATATGAAACAGAGTTCAATTTCCTTCCTAGATATACACCTCACTATGTTACTGCACAGGAGGAATAATGTCACAAATTTGTGTGTGACCTCACAAACAGTTGAGGTTGGCTTTGGCGAAATTTGAAATCTGTGATTTCTAAGTGCTAATTGAATAAGGAGATTGAAATGAAAATGGGTTGAATTTCAACAATCAGCACTGGTAACCTCAGACAAATAAGTGAAAGGATTTTAGCAAGGGAGACTACTTCTAAAGTAAAAGAATTAAATCAAAAGGTAAGCAGAAGCAGCCATAATCAAAAAAGCCAGTTTATGAAAAATGTGGAAAAAGACATTTTGGGCAGTGGTTGATTGGTTCAGAAAAATGCTACAAATATGAACCGCCAAGGCATATTCAAATGAACTATTCGTAGGAAAAAGAAAAGAGACGCAGACCACTGACAATTGAAGGATAGGGACAGCACGGAAAATTTTTGAAAGGCGGTCAGTTCAATAAAACTCAATTTATGGGAAAGCCTTCAGCTCAAGAAAATTGTGAAATTTCATAGTGCAGGACTGAGCGGCTCGTAAAGTCAAGTTTTTGAAATTATACCTCATGAAGCCAAAGAATCTCAAGTAGTTATTGGTACACTTTTGATTCAAGTTCAATCTGACATTGTATTATTTGATTCAGGTGCATCACATTCATTTATTCTGATAAGTTTCTTGTCAGTTTACATTTTGATATTAAGCACTTTACTCAAGCATTGTATGCTATTATATTTTCGGGAAATAGTTTTTGCAAATATAAAATGTGTCATGCATGTTGATATTCGTGATAAAAAACTGCAAGCAGATTTAATTATGATTCCAATTCAGACATTCGATGCCATATTGGGGATGGATTGGTTTATAAAACATTTTACTACAACTGAATGATGGAAAAGACAAGTGAAACTCAAATTTTCTGGTGGAAAGTCATTCTATATCATTTTTTATAGAATCCCGGAGAAAATTTTATTAAAACCAAAAAAGAAATACAAAGGCCGATGGGAGATTCCCTATACACCCATAGTCATTCTATAACTAATGTAATTGAAATACAGAATCTTCTCTGATTAGCACGATAAAATTTGAGAATTATTTGTGAAGTGGAGAGCTAGTATTCGTGACCAAATTAGAAGTGTTGAATAAAGAAATGCAAGAATTGAAAAGCATTCCAATGGTTACAGAATTTGTTCATGCATTTCCTGAAGAATTGTCAAGGCTACCACTAAAATAAGAAGTTGAGTTTCGCATTGATCTGCAACTAGGGGCGGCTGTAATTTTCAGGTTTTCGTACAGGATGCTCCAAAAGGATTTTTAAAATTGAAATGTTAATTGCAAGGATTGATAGATGAGGGTTTTATCAGATCAAATAATTCACTTTGGAGTGCTTCAGTTTTTTTTATCAAAAAGAAAGACAAATCGATATGACTATGCATCGATTATAGAGAGCTGAACAAAGTGATAATAACAAACAAATATTATTTGCCAAAGATTGAGGATTTATTTAATCAGCCAGAGTATGCTACTATATTTTTTCAAATTCAACTAAAATCAGAATACATCAGGTCAGAGTCAAAGAGAAAGTTATAACTAAGAAAGTTTTTGGAACCAAGTATGGTCATTATGAATGCTTAGTTATGTCTTTTGGCTTGACCAATGATCATGTTGTATTAATGAACTTAATGAATCGAATTTCTAAGTCTCATGTGGAATAGTGTCATTATTTTTATTGATTATACTCTGATATATTCAAAAAGTAACGACGATCATGCTAAGCATCTAAGGATTGTATAGGGAGCTGTTAAGGCAGAATCAGTTATGTACAAAAATATCGAAATGTGAATTTTATCTGTGAAGTATTATGTTTTTGGGGCATATTATTGGTGGCCAAGGAATCTCAGTGGATCTTTAAAAGGTGAAGGCAATTCTGGAATGGCCTAATCTAAGGAATGTTACAGAGGTACGTAGTTTTTTTAGTTTGGTTGAATATTATAGGAGTTGCGTATAGAGTTTTTCATTGATAGTTATATTGTTGTCCATTTTGATAAGGAAAGATGTCCAATTTAAGTGGAATACAAAATGTGAGCACAGTTTTCAAGAGTTAAATAAATATTTGATCACTACTCCAATGTTAGCTATTACGTCAGGTACCGAAGGGTTCCAAATTTACAGTAAAGTGTAGTTAAGGTTTGGGATGTATTTTGCTATAAAAGAAAAGGGCAATAGCTTATACATCCAAATAGTTGAAGCCACATGAGAGGAATTATTTGGCGCATGACTTAGAGTTAGCCATTATAGTGTTTGCACTCAATATATGAAGATATTACTTGTAACGTCTGAAATGCAAAGTCTTTATTGATCATTATAGCTAAAGTACATTTTTACACAAAAGGAATAAAATTTGAGACAACGACGATGGTTAGAGCTAATCAAAAATTATGATCTAGATATACAGTATTGTCCTGGCCAAGCAAATGTAGTTATTGATGCATTGAGTCATAAATCAATAGGTAGTGCAAGCTGGATTATAATTTAAGTGCTAGAGTTGATTAAAAAAACTGATGTCTTGGAGTTGGAAATCAGAAGATCAAGTGATATTGAATATTTATATTAGTTGGCAGTGCAACCAACTTTAATGGATAGAATAAGGCAGCTCTGACAGTTAGCGAATATCTGAAACTTCTGAAACAAATTCATTCAAGAAAGACGGACGATATGACAATGGATGAAGATGGTGTAATAAAAAATAAGCTAAATTTCTGGGTATTTGTTGATTCTGATTTGAGCAAAAAATCTTACATGAAACTCATCATTCAGGCTAGAAAATTAATCCAGACAACACTAAAATATACAATGATTTGAAATTGGTATTTTAGTGGGCCCGGTATGAAGAAAGATACTGCTAAATATGTATCTCACTATCAAGTTTGTCATATTATAAAGGCTGAGCATCAAAGACATAGCGGATTACTACAATCATCACTGATACTGAAATGGAAATGGAAAGAAATTGCTATGAATTTTGTTACGGGATTTCCTCGATCAAGTCGGGAGCATGACAGTATTTGGATCTAATAAAGTCAACTCACTTTTTGTCAATCAGGCAGACAAATTCAGTTGAAAAGTTAGTCAGATTGTATGTCAACTAAATTATCAAATTGCACAGAATTCGAAATTCATCGTTTCTGATAGAGATCAAAAATTCGCGTCTAGGATGTGAAAATGCATTCAGCAAGGTTTGGGTGCCTAATTGCAAATCATCACTGCATTTCATCCACAAATTGATGGACAATCAGAAAGAAGAATTGAAGTATTGAAATATTTGTTGAGATTTTGTGTTCTCAACTTTGGAAGCGGATGGAAAGATCGTATTTCAATGATCTAGTTCGCCTACAATAATGGTTATCAGTCTAGTGTAAAAATAGCTCAGTATGAAGCACCGTATGGCAACAAGTGCATAATTCTATTGAACTTAGTCGAAGTGGGTGAATATCAAATGTTAGGTTCGAAGAGTGGATGAAGCCAAAAAAATCAGATTAAACAGATACAAATTGAAGGCTACTCATGATCGATAACAGAAATATTATGACCCAAAGTCTAAAGCAATAGAATTTGAAATTGGAGATTTCATATTTTTGAAAGTCAGGTCAATGAAAAGTACAGCTAGATATGGTCATGGAAGCAAGCTGATTCTCAGGTACATCGAGTTTTTCAAAATTAGAGAAAGGATCGGTCCAGTTGCTTACAGGCTAGTGTTACTTGCGGATATATCACATATTAACGATGTGTTTCACATTTCAATGCTAAGAAAATAATTTTCAAATTCAGAGCAGAGGATTCCACATGAAGACATTGATGTGCAAAAAAATATAACTTATATTAAAGATCCTAAAAGCATTTTAGACACTGATGTCAAGAAGTTGAGAAACAAACAGATTTTTTTATCAAAAAAAAGTGAAGCACAAGCCGAAAAAGGAAACCTCATGGGAAAAAGAAGAAGAAATGTGATAGAAATATCTCCCTTCAAGCAAAATCAGAAATTTCAATGATGTTTTTTTTAGAGGAGAGCTGTAATGCTGAAAATTTAAGAATCAGATAAAAGTTCGATAAATTTTAAAAGTATCCCAATTTTTGCACTCCTCAGAATTCAAACAACTTATATTTATAAAATTCTACACGCCAAAAATACTATGTATTAATTTTCAATGGAATGGGAGATAATATTCGGAAGTTACAAATTTAATTAACCTGATTAATCCCTTAAATATATCCTAGCTATGCCTATTCATTGTAGTTAGTCGATCTCCTGCACTTACTCATGCATGCAATGTTCTAATGAGATCATGCGATCGAGATTTAAGGGGGATTATCCTAATATTGAGATTCCAGACCTCTCCCTCACTACATTTCGCTCGCCTATTGGAATCCAGCGACTTGTGCTACAATATTGGGCGCGCAGAGAGGTTAGTGGTGGTTCAGGGAGCCGCAGTTCCCAACAATGAGTTCCAAGAAGAAATTGGTGAGTATGAATCTCACTATTATGTTATTATAAAAATTCATTTCCATCTTCTTGTTTCCGTTTTGACGTTTGCAAAAAATTTATGCAAGTTTTCATATTCGGTAGCCGTAACAGCGTCTAATTTGTGTCGGGAGTGTAAGAATTTGTTTGTGAGCTTCTTTAAGGGCTATTAGCACAATTTCAGAGAGGGGAATAGAAGATTAAGGTGATAGGGAGGAAAGAAGAATAAATTGTACCGAAAAGTTAGGTTATACCAAGAAGTCTGTTTGATGTATGTTTAGGCAAATAAATTATGATTTTGGTTAAATCACGAAACGAGCTATGATTTCATGAATTCCTACGATATCTATGATTTCCAAGTTTTTTATAATATGCGGCGAGCTCGAGATGAGCGTGTGCGAACTCATCATAGGACTATGTCGTCTAATCAGATGAAATAATCTTATGCTGACTTCAAAAAAATAATTGTCTATAAGTTTTCTTGTGATTACATGTTTAACACTAATACAATTTAAAATTTCTTATTTATCGTGGATGAATATCTGCATTGAATGTATGAATGTAAGCTAACTTCTCTTACGATACATGTGATGTGATGTTATGTTATGTTCTGATACAAATAAATATCGCTGTGAAATCATTGTTTACTGATATTCATTTACTATGATTCATGCATGATATATAAAATACATGTGATGAATGTTTGATATGAGAATGATGATTTAAACATCACAAGTGATGTTATGGGTAGACTATTATATGAGTGTTTGCAAGTACACAATATGGGGATGTGGTATTTCTGACTCTTGATGTTCAGGCGGTGATGAAATTTTGAAAGCCGTTGTGATCACACGATGATATAACGTAGGAAACTATTGGTATCAAGAGGGCTATTGATAATTGCTATGTTAGGAGGGGCAATGGCTTTTGAGGTAGAGAGAGAACCCAAACATTATCCAACTTCCCTGATGATGGTTTGTTATCCTTCACAAAATATAAGCTGTCAAATACCTTCAAAGGGACTTTCAGTTCAACACTGTCAAGGGCATTCTGTTGATCAATTGAGCAACTATAAAAATTGCTTGCCTCCACAAATACTTTGAGACATTCATCGTAATCATGATTCGGACTACCTCCAGAAAATATGTCTTCCTCTATTACTCTGTTTTGTGTCCGTGTGTATGAATATGTGGTTTGATGTTGTATCCTTTAGACTGACAAATATTCCTCAAACACCTTAGTAGTATACTCTGGCTCATTGTCAGATCTCAATACTTTCATGACTACACCATGTTGGGTCTGGGTTGCCTTATGGAAATCTTTAAAGCAAAGAAATACGTCACTCTTGTTTTTCATCAAATACAACCAAGTAACACGAGAAAAATAATCAATAAATTTTACAAAATATTGATAATCATTCATTGAACCCGTAGAATAAAGTCTCTGAACACCATAATGTATCAAATCAAACCCACAAAAACTCCTATTCTCATAACTAATTCAAGAGCTAATAAACTTGTCAAAGTCACAAGCATCTCATACAAGTTTTTGTTTATCTATCTTTTATATAAAGACGAATACAAACGACTCGGTAAACTAAAACAATAGTCTCATGCGTGTATGATGTAGCAATAACACATCCTCCACATCTCTCACATATCCTCGTACTCCAACACTGTCTGCCATGGATGTCAAAGTTGAGTTTTTCCCCTCTCTATTTAAGTATCAAAGCCACTATGTCACGTTCCAGTCCTAAGTGTCCGGCCTGTCCCTTTCTCCTAAAAGATAACCTTAGAAATATTAAATGAAACAATACATTTTAGTTGGAGAATAATAGTACTAATAAGTGAAAAGTTCATTAAAAGGAATGAGCATACAAAAGATTGGAAAAACTCATAGAGGCGCTACACCTCACTGTACCGTTACCAACTAGAGGTTGTGTTGTACCATCAGCAATTCGATGCTTTCTGAAATTATTAGGTGAACATAGGAAGAAAACTCTATAACAATACTTGTCACATGTCGAGATGCACCAGAATATTTGTGATAGAAAGAGCAACAAGAGCATTTGTATCATGAGTATCTCTGTCAGAGTGACTATAAGTAGCAATGCTATCCCTTGATGATGATGAGGTGAACACATTCTCAGCCCATCACCTGTTGCTTTCTATTTTCTCTTCAACATCTCCAGACAATTATGATCCTCATCGGTAAAGACCACAACAATCTCTCTCTCGACTTCTGCTACCATCAAATTTGTCCGATAACTCCCTCTTCTGCCTCGTCAACCACGACCACGACCACTTGTCTCTCTCTCCTTATATGGCCTAGGACAGACCTTGCTCAAATGGCCAACTTCAACGCAGTTGTAGCACTTGCGAGGCCCCCTAGATACTTGTCTCAAGGCAGTCAAAGTTGATCGCGTACCTGGAAGTCCACTCTACTCAAAGTGTAGGTTTATGTGACTCTCCTTCTGTATCATCGTAGCGATGGCCTCATCCAGTGAAGGGATCGTCAAAGATCTCTCTCTTCTTGCTCCATAGTACACCACAACTCAACATAGGTGAGAAGTGATCAAGATCGACCCACAGCCGCTCAAGATCTATAGAGAGCTCCTGAATTGATCGATTATGTTGTACCACTACCTCTATCTCACACTGAATCTGGAACACCCTCATGTGATTCTCATCCCTGGCATGGATCCTTTTCAGCTTTGCCCAATTGTCTATCACCTTTTAAATGCCATCTACTGAGGCAATTAATAGAACCAAAAATTCATGGTATGATTGCTCATGTTTCAAGTAAACAAAAAAATCATATTTTAATATTAGGTTTCATGCAAAAAATCATGATATTTCAAATGTAAGTTGTGGCATGATGTCTTTGGTAGAAAGCATGTTTATGATATGTAGTTCGCAAACATGTTACTTGCATGCATTATTCTCACAAGTATTGTTAGGGTTTGTAAAGTTTACATAATTATGATATGTTAATATATAAATCTGAACAATCAAAATCAACTATTTTTATAAAAATTTATAGAAATTTAAATACTCTCTAAATTAACCATTTTTATAAAATATATATAAATTTAAAAGTGCTCAAACTTTACTATTTCTATAAAAAAATTGTAAAAACTTAAATGTGTTTTAAAATAAACTATTCTTAAATATTTATATAAATTTAAGTGTGCGCTAAAAAAAATTATCTTCATATAATTTTAAGTGAGTTCTAAAAATAAGCGAAAAATAAATATATGTGTTCTAACTTTCAATTATCATTGAAAGCTTATTTTCTTAAAGTTTAAATTGATTTAATTTAAGTTTTTAATGGTAGAATAAATCTATGAATAAATAAAGATAATCTTTTAAACCTAAACAAAATATTTCAAAACCTAAACAAAAATATTCGAGATAAAATTTAAATAAAATTTTTTCAAGAAAAAACTTCAATAATTTTTTTTCAAGAGAAAGCGCAAAAATTTTTTTTAAACAAAACTTAAATAAAATTTTTCAAGACAAAACCTAAATAAGAATATTTTCAAAACAAAACAAAAATAATTTTCTTTCAAGGAGAAAATCTAAATAAAACTTTTTTTCAAAACTAAACTTATATAAAAATTTTTAAAAATAAAACTTAAATAAAACCTTCTCAAAATAAATCTTTTTCCAAAACAAAACTCAAATAAAAGCTTTTAAAAATAAAACTTTTTCTAAAACAAAATTTAAATAAAATATTTTCAAAACAAAATTTAATATAAAATTTTCTAAATAGAACTTTTTCAAAAACAAAAACTTAAATAAAAAATTTTCAAAATAAAAGCTTTTCAAAACAAACATAAATACCCAACAAAACCTAAATAAATTTTTTTCTAAAACAAAACTTAAAATAAAACCTTTTCGAAATAATATATTTTCCAATAGGGCTGTAAACGAGCCGAGCTTGAGCGAGCTCAGGCTTGGCTCGTGTTCGGCTCGTTCGAAATTAGCTCGGCTCGAAATCGGCTCGTGTTCGAAATGGCTCGTGAAAGGTGTGTTCGTGTTCTGCTCGAATTAAATAGTGTTGTTCGTGTTCGCTCGAATTAAATAGTTTTGTTCGTGTTCGACTCGAAATCGCTTCGTTAAAATTAATCGAAAAAATATATGTCCAAGATCGGATTCGAACCCAGACCAAATGAATTGAAACAAAAAGCATAACCACGCTACTACACAAGCAATAATGATTTAAACTTAAATATAAATATATATAATATATTAATATATATATAATATATATAATAAATTATTATATAAATAATTATATGATTATTTTTTTATTTCGAGTCGAACACGAGCGAACAAACGATTGTTCGTGTTCGGCTCGTTTACATTTCGAGCTTAAAAATTTATTCGTGTTCGGCTCGTTAGGCTTAACGAACGAGCCGAACACGAGCTACTTAACGAGCCGAACACGAGCTGTTCGCGAACAACGAGCCAAATTGCCAGCCCTATTTTCCAAAGCAAAACTTAAATAAAAATTTTTAAAATAGAACTTAAATGCAAAACAAAATGTAAGTAATTTTTTTATCAAAAAAAAAAGTTTAAGTAAACAAATTTCTAAGCAATACTTAAGTAAAACCTTTTTTTAAACTAAAACGAAAATATTTTAAAAAAATAAGAATAAAGAAACCTCAACAAAACTATTTCAAAATGGAACCTAAGTAATTCTTTTCTCTAAGTAATTCTTTTTTCTAAATGATTTTTTAAAAAATAAAAGTAGTACATTTTTTTCAAACTGAATAAATATGAATAAAACTTTTCTAGAATTAAAATAAAAATATTTTTTCAAAACTACATAAATCATTTTCAAACTAAAGCAAACACTTTCCTCTTCAAAGCCTCCATGAGCTCACCAAATACATAGGTTTCTATACAAACTATACAAATTTGCAAATCAACCTCATAAATAGTTAACTTATAAGATTTATACATGTTTATATGTTTAGCTTACAAATGAATATGTTTTCATCCAAGAATATGTGATTTACAAGTTTAACACAAAAATATATAAGTTTTGAGCAATTTCATACTTGCAGTTTTTTTACTTAATTAATTTACATGCATAATAGCATCTTCGTGTAATAAAAATATTTATACACACACATATATTTATATATGTATATACAAAGCTGCTTATGCAAAGAATATTCAGTGTGTAAAAAGGCGTCGTCTCCTCCCCTCGCCTCTGCTAGGGTTTCGCCTCATGGCGAACCCTAGCGACCGTTACCGTGATATATTGCATCTCATTCATTCCTCTGTCTTCTCTGGCATCGTCTTCTTCCGTGGGAGGTGTCGTCTTCTTCCGTGCATAGCGTTGTCGCCCTCGAGAGTGTGTCGCCTCTGCGGTTCTTCGCTGCAGATCGAACGCGCCTCCGACCTTGATGGCTCGCATCACCTCCGTTGTGTGTCGAGATGTCTTCCTCTTCTGATTGGACTGGAGCTTCGTCTGGCGCTCGCATTTTTGCGGTGCTTTGCTGCAGATCGCGATCCTGTAGGTTTATGCGATCCTACAGTCTGGCTTCACCCAGCTCGAAAGCCACTGCCGCCTGCTGCAATAGTTTCCCTCGGTCGCTCTCCGCACTCTTCACAGTATGGCTTCAGACAAAACGTATGCTGCTGCCCTTGCAGGTGTACACGCCTCAAGTACCCTAAGTCGTGTTTTTTCCCACCTTCCTTTGTGCTGGCAGAAGGTGGCGATATCTGCTACATCAAGAAACCTGGTAGGAAGAATGGGAAGCCAGCCATCTTCCTTACGGAAGCAGAATCTAATCAGCTTGCTCACGCCTATCGTCTGAACCTGATCGGGAAATTCCTTTATGGCAATCCCAAAATGGAGCTTATTTGAAAAGAATTTGAGTTTATGCACCTTGTTGGGGAATGAAAAGTCGGTCTTTTAGATGAAAGACACATCCTTATTCAGCTTAAAGATGAAGAGGATTACACACGCTTATTTGTTGGAAGATTAATCTGGATTGATAACAGAGCCATGAAGATTTTGAAATGGTCGGCAGATTTTGACCCCCAGACGGAACCACCAATCATTCTGGTCTGGATTCACCTCGCTGGCCTGAAAGCTCAGCATTTTATTAAAGAAATGTTGTACTTTATTGCCTCAGTTTATGGTAATCCACTCAAAACAGACACTCCTACTCTTAATTTTTCTCGTCCCTTTGAAGCCAGGGTACTTGTTGAAAGAGACATTACCCCAATCACTCCCGACGAAATTTAGGCTTTTCCATATATATATATATATATATATATATATATATATATATATATATATATATATATATATTAGAAAAAAGAAGCTCTAGGGCCTATTTTATTGAAATAAAATGTTATAAAACAAATAGTATGAGAGGACCCAAAAGATGGGCTCTACTCATAAGAAAAAAAGAGCAAAAAAGCTCAAACAAAAAGTACAAAAGATAGGACAAAAGAAAAACTTGCAAATAAAACATTTTCTATAGACGAGATCGTCAAGGTCTTCCTCTTCCACGGGTTCGTGTAGCGCATTCAATAATCAAACTCTGAAGTGATTCTCCATTACCAGGAGAGACCAAGGTATCATCCATTAGATTTTCAAGTGGCAAAGTACCCCCAGCCTTCTTCTCCCGCCAGGAGGAATACACTTGCCATTCTTCTTGGGAAGACTGGTCGATCTGGACCTTAGAAGAAAATTCAGGTGCAGCGGTAGGTTCCAGTGTCTGTGTAGTAGCAGTAATAAGGCTACTATTTGAATCCTCGGTAGTAGTATGCACATTTCCGTCAGTATTCGCTTCTTACCTTTGTTCAATCACGTCAGGGAGGGAAGCCTGAGCACCCTCCACAGTAATTGATACTCCAATGGAAGAAGGCAAAGAAGAAAGGGTAACGGCCGCATCCTGACACTACAACAATTGGTCCTTATCGACATGCTCTGAATCAGTATCAGTAGACTTTTGCACCATGTCCGGCGTGGGTGTGGCAGTGGATATCACAAGTAGTGAGGAAGAGGATATATCCGTCGCAGGAATGTGTGGCCCAGTAGTGTTTGTACGTGGAGGTCTGAGATTCAAATGCAGGTGGTAACACTGTTGGTGAGAGTGACCAAACATACGGCAGTGGGTGCAGTAAAGAGGTACATGTTCAAGTTCTGCTGGTTGTCAAAATCTCTGGTGTTGTGTACCAATCCATAGCTCTTTCGGGAAGGGTAACGTAATGTCTCATTTTATCAATATTCTAGCCTCAGAAGGTCTACTTAGATGTTCTGTAGGCGGATCAGTTTGAGGTGGTGTGTCATAGATCTTTGCAAAAGTAAATAAATGCTCTTAATCATAAAAATGAACCTGCAAATCTGTGAAGTGTAGCCACACTAGAATGATGGGAGGCTCAGTACGATGGTCAAACTCCACCGTCCATTTCAACATCTTCATCACCCGACTGTCTATACGAAATATTCTTCTAACAAACACTTAAGCGCAATCTCTATCATCCATTAATTAGATGAGAACGTGCTGACCATCCAGTCTGCCAATCTTCCAACTTCCATTCAACTTCATTTGCTCAAATTCCTTTCAGATCAGTTTAAGTTTAACATTACCGTAGAGGAACTTACCCACTAGAAACAATGGCGAGGTGCGAATGAAGTGGAGATCTTTTCCTCTGTAAGAAAGATTGCAGGTTTGTCGTCTTTACGGAATGTTTTTTTGAGAAACCCTGTTTCAACGCGTTGCGCGAATGCATCATGGAATCTCTGCGGGAACATGTTAGAACGTGAAGGGGCGCGGGGGAGGTTATCGCCGGCGAGGGCGAGGGCGTCGGCGTAAGATCGACCCGAGGTCATTTCTGCGGCTGCACAAAAATTGCTGACAAGATGGAATCCCGTCGAGCTTGCAGCAGTCGCTGACGAAAGTTGTGGACCTGTAGGATCGCAGGGGTATAACCCGCAGCCACAGCAGCGAACGAAGCAGAAGAATAAAGGAGACGCAGGGAATCGAATCGAGCGTAGCAGAGAGCAGCTCGACCCGATCATGTAGCAGACGAACGGCTCGACACCGATGCGAGCTTCCACCTAAGTCGAAAAAGGCGCCTAGTCTCGATGGCAAAGGTGAAGATGCGACGTGAGTAGTACCGTGGCAGACGCTAGGATTCGCCATGAGGTGAAACCCTAGCAAAGCGGAGAAGACGGTGCATTTTTATACTCCTTTAATATATCCAGAGCTTAATTATTAAATGCGCTACAAGAACCCATGGAAGAGGAAGGCCTTGGCGACCTCGTCCACTGAAAAAGTTTTAGTTGTTTGTTCTACTTTCGTCCTATCTTTCGTACTTTTTGCTTTGAGCCTTCGCTTCTTTGTTTCTTATGAGTAGAGCTCCATCATTGGGCCCTCTCATACTACCTGTGTTGTAACCTCTTTTATCTTAATGAAAATGGCCCTAGGGCTTCTTCTATATATATATATATATATATATATATATATATATATGGCGGCAACATCTGCTAACTCTGCTAGTGTTTCGCCCGATGGCGAAACCCGGCAGTGACCTCCGGCCTCTCCATCGTCTTCGTTTGGCTCCTTTTCATCGGCTGTTGGCCCAGTCGTCTCGCTACTCGGCGTCGCAGTCTGCGTGCGCCCTCGTCGACGTCTGCGTCTCTTTGGCTGGCACGACCCTTTCCTGCAGGACTCGGCTCATCGCCTGTGTTCGTCGATGTCCTCGGCACAGCTCGACGCCAACTTCCTACAGCTGCAAGCTCGACTCGACAAAGGTGTCATAGTTCGTTTTCTTGGATTAGTTTGTTGTCGCTGCCGCCTCGCGTTACCTGCGTCTCTCTTCTTTGTTTCGACCGGATGTATTTTGTGGGTTAGGTCCCGCTAACCGCAGGTCGGCCTGCGATCCTGCAGCGAGCCTGTCTGCTGCACGCCATCCTGCTGTCAACAATAGCCTCGGGTCGTTCTTACGCCGCCGCCCTCGCCGGCTACAACCCCGCCCCCGTCCCTTCACGTTCTAAAATGTTCACGCAGAGGTTCCACGATGCATTCGAGCAAGGTGTCGAAAATGGGTTTCTCAAAAAAGCATCTCGTAAAGACGGCAAACCTGCAATCTTTCTCACCGAGGAAGAGATCTCTATCCTGCTCGCACCTCGCAGGCTGTTTCTACAGTGAGTAGTTCTTCTACGACAATCCTAAACTTGAACTGATCCGAAAGGAATTTGAGCAAATGAAGCTCAATGGAAGTTAGAAGATAGGAAGACTGGATGGTCGACACGTTCTCATCCAATTAACGGATGATGCAGATTACGCCCAAGTGTTTGCTAGAAGAATATTTCGGATAGAAAATCGAGTGATGAAGGTGCTGAAATGGACGGTGGATTTTGATATCGCACTGAACCTCTCATCATTCCGGTGTGGCTACGCTTCCCAGATTTGTAGGTACATCTTTACGATCAAGAGCTTCTCTTTACTTTCGCAAAGATATATGGAACGTCACTCCACACTGATCCGCCTACAAAGCATCTATCTAAACCTTCTGAGGCTAGAATATTGAATGAACGGGATATTACGTTACCCTTCCTGAAAAAACTTTGGATTGGTACACAGCATCAGGGATTTTGGCAACCAGCAGAACTTGAACAGGTACCTCTGTACTGCACCAATTGTCGTATGTTTGGTCAGTCTCACCAACAATGTTACCACCTGCATCCGAATCTTAAATCTCCCCGTACAAACGCTACTAGCCCACACATTCCTGCGACGGATATACCGCCTTCCTCAGTTTCAGAATAGGGTGAGAAGGATCGAGCCATTGCTAGGCAAGACATGGTCACCTCTCAGCCTTCTTCTACTGGAGCAGCTATTCTACCACCTCAGGCACCCACTACTCTGGAGGGAGTTCATACTCCCCACCTTGACAGGTCTGAAGACAAGTACCAAACACTCATAATCTGACAACTAAAAAGGTGCCTACTCCTACTGTGGAAGAATAACTGCGTACCTTGGTTGTTCTACCCGCTCATGGAGTAAGAGATTCCCAAGCATCAGTACCAATCACCTGCAAGCGACTCTTCCCGCTCGGATCGGACCGTCAAGCTCTACCGAAGAAGAATGGCAGTGTATACCTCCCGGAGGAAGAAGAAAGATGGGGTTACTTTCCCCTGGAAGCCCAATGGATGATATTTTGGTCTCCCCAGTAATGGAGAAGCCTTGCAGAGTATTATTTATGGATGTGCTACAAGAACCAGGGGTAAAGGGAAGCCTTGGAGACCTCGCCCACTTTAGTTGCTTGTTTCTTTTTGTCAAACTTTTGTATCGCTCTGTTTAAGCATTAGTTGTTTTTGTTTCTTATGAGTCGAGCTCAATTTTTTGAGGCCCTCTCATAATATTTGCTTTGTATCCCTTCTTATTTCAATGAATAGGTCATATGGCTCTTTCCTTTAATATATATATATATATATATATATATATATATATATATATATATTTCCCGTGTCGCAAGTCCGGGGGCTACTTCAGCTGTTCGTTCTAACAGATACATTCAAACTTTCAGCAGAAAAAGAAGAATTCCCCTACCAATCGTCGAACCCACCGCAAGAATCGACAGGACTCTACGGAAGAGGAAGAAGTAGAAGAAGAAGCGGAAGAAGAAGATGATGGAGAAGACTGGCAGGTATATCATTCTCGAGGGAAGAAGAAGTCTGGGGTTACACTCCTATTTGATGATACCTCGGTGACTCAGGGCAATGGAGTAGCATTAAAGAGATTACTTCATGGATCTCCAAGGAACAGAGCGAGAGTATCACGTTCTCGCTCTTGACTTTTGTTTTTGTAATTGTTCAATATTTTGAATCTTTTGATCACATTGTATCGAAGAGGAAGGGCTCCGGTGGGCCTTCTCCTCAAGCCTTTATAACCGTTTTTAAATTAATATAAGTCTTAGGGCTTTTTTGCAAAAAAAAATATATATATATATATTGAACAACCTTTTTCATGTTTAGAAGTAAAATTTTAAAATTTAAGCATGTATATGAAACTTAATTTTGAAAAATGTAAGCATTGAATGGCTTATATATGAGATTTTTTGAACATGTGAGCTTCAAATTAGTAAACTAATAGTAGAAGTCGAACTTATGAGGATAACTAACGGAGAACACCATCTAAGAATAAAGAATTGAATGCAAAACTCTAAACATAGAATGTTCTGATTTTTATGTTGACGGGCAAAATATAAGTTGAACAAAATCATGAATTAAATATCAAACCCTAAAATAAATCTAAAATTCACAAACTTAAATAATACATATTACCACTAGGTAGATCAACTGTGAATCCTAGATTAGTCAACATAGAAACAAAATCCAGGATTGCACATTTACTAGAATAGTCCGGTCTAGAAGCCTAAATTAGTTTATTAGGTACCCCTAGTTAGCCTTAAGAACTAGGACATATAAAATAAACAATATTTACCCCCCTTAGATTATATAGGTACTTCAAGATGAAATAGCTCATGGTTATTAATAAATGCACCTCAAATGACCTAATCGTAAGAGGGTCTATACTCATCATCGCTATGATATTAAGTGAAGACCTCTAACTGTCTCATTAGTTGATAATCTAAGGATGTCAAAGAACTCGGGATGATGGAAAGTCATTGGCCTCTTGATTAAGGGTTTTATACTCATAAATTCGGTTAGACCACATACTTAATCTGCATATAGAGTCTAAATTTATTATAGGATTATGACTCCGCTTCCATCTAGAAATCTTTCAATTCGATCTTGTCCCTTAGTCGACGCTTTAAATTCAATCAAGCATTCAAATTCAATCAAACATTCAAATCAAATCAAGTTTTTCAAACAAAATCTAACCTTCAAATCAAAATCTAACATTTTCAACTATCTTACAATTTTTATCCACAGGGTATAACTTCTTCTAGAGTTCGTTAACCATTTTTTTTGGTTCTTGTCATATCGCCATCCAACTATAAGTCTCAACAATTGAGTTCGAAGAACAAATCTTTTCAAACTTTGAATATATCCATTTGAAGTCCTTAAACATCAATCATGAAGACATCAATCTTGTAATCCTACATAATATGATGCAGTACTTTAATCGAGAGTATTATATGGAGTCGATATTTCTTGTATGCAATTAACTATGAGGATTTACTCTTATAGGGATGGCAAACCACAAAATAAAATAAACTCTATCTTATAGCAGTAAGGTAAAAGAAATATCTTTCGTTATGCAAACACATAAATTTTAAAATTTTTTCTCATCTGAATGATTAGATCCATTTTAAGAAGATATTTATACCTCTCGGAATAGTGTATTATTCTTTAAATGAAATACTTGATCTTTTAGATAGAAATCTTTCAAATTTTCTAATGGTCCCGTCAACATTATGACGCATAAATAAAGAGATAATTTTATTACACTACATATGCATATATCATATTTTATTTCTTTCTTATATTTAATTTTTGAAAAACAAGAAACTTTCACTTTAAACAAAAAAAATTAAAACAGTAAAATCAATTAAAATTGATTTCCATAAGTAAAATAATTTATTGTAAAATAAAAAACATTTAATCAAGTGTTCAGTATAGTATATTTTCATACTCCTCTATCGAACTATTCATTTGATGTACCTATAATAATATATCGGATTTAATTAGTTTTTTTTATCTTTTCTAATTTGAATCATTTAAAATTTTTTGACTCATTTTCTTGCCTATTAATTTCAAAATCAATATTATATATTTACTACGATATATATATATATATATATATATATATATATATATATATATATATATATATTCGAAAAGATTGATCGACGAGTCGGAGACCGTCGATCAACTCCTATAAGATGAACCGACCGAGAGTCGGGCATCTTTTCCGATCTCGTGTACTTATTCGAATCCTCCCAAAAAGGTTGGGATTCAAACCCCCGACCAGAGGGTCTTACGCCAAAGGCCCCTACCAATGAGTCATGGCTCGCGCGCGCGCGCGCGCGCACACACACACACACACACAGATATATATATATATATATACATATATTTTTTTTAAGAAAAGATCAAAGGCGAATATATCAATAAGAGAAAAGGTACAGATAGGTTGGAATAAATGGCCCAAAAAGGGCCCTAACAATCCAGCATACAACGCACACTTAGAAAATATATGTATACCCAATAACCAAGATTAAAAATTAGACATAAAAATTGCACACCAACAGTCTGCCAACACTCGCAGATTCAGTTAGCTTGCGAAAATTTAGCCCTGCCTCTGCCTCTGGTTCTAGGTCGGGAGCCAACTAACAAATTTTAAGTTTGTTGTCATTACCTGAATCAATCAATGTATCATCCCTTAAGTGTGGTAGTAGGCCTCCATTTTTCTTTCTCTTCTTAGATGTATAAACATGTCATTCATCATCCGAAGATTGACTCATCTGCTCTGTGGATTGGTCCAAAGATTGACGAACAGTTGTAGGCCGTTGCACATCATAAACTTTGTGTCTGAGTCACAGTAAGAACTTGCTCTATCTAATGAGGCGGTAGAAACTCAGTAGAAGTATTGTCACTCGTTACTAGAGCAGGTGAAGTGTGAATCTCTCTGCCCCCACGAGAAGAGGTTTCAAAGTAGGACCTACATCATTAGGGTTGTGTGGCATATTACCCGCGAGGATAGTGGCGTCTTCAGGAATATCCTTCTGATGATCAAAAGTGTCAATAACTTAGAACGGATAAGGAGGAGGGGGAATCAATGCCTCTCACTGAGCACTTTGCTTCTTTGGTCTTATATGGGGGTGTAGATAGTGACGTAGAGAATTGAATGGCCGAACATGCGACAATCCGAGCAATACGAAGGGAAAGGCTCAATAACAACCTTTTGCCAATATCCTTGATATTATGAGCCTAGTGATTCAAGTGAAGTCAAAGTACTCTGACTTCAGAGGGATGGGAGATATTAACAGTAGGAATGTTCGTTTTGAGTGGGTTACCATAGGCTAAGGCAATAGAGTACAACACTTCTTGACTAAAATGATGAATTTTCAGGCAAGGAGATGACTCCAGACCGGAATTGTTGGTGGTTCCATCTGGGGGTTAAAATCCACCTACCATTTCAAAATCTTCATGGCTCTGTTATCAATCCAGATTATTCTTCTAGCAAATAAACATTTGTAATCCTATTCATTATTACGTTGAATAAGGATGTGTCTTCCATCTAAAAGGCTTACTTTCCACTCCCCAACAAGGTGCATAAGCTCAAATTCCTTACGAATAAGCTTCATTTTGGGATTGTCATAAGGGAATTTCCTGACAATATTCAAACGACAGGAGTGAGCAAGCTGATTACATTCTGCTTCCGTAAAAAAGATGGTTGGCTTCCCATTCTTCCTAACAGGTTTCTTGATGCAGCAGAATTCGCCACCCTCTGTCAGCGCAAAGGAAGGTGGAAAGAAACACGATTTAGGAGTACCTGAGGCGTGAACACCTGCAAAGGCAGCAGCTTTTTACGTTCTGTCTGAAGCCATACAGTGAAGAGTGCAAAGAGTGACCGAGGAAGCCAACAAAGGCCAGCAAGGATCGGTGAACAGGTAAAGGCGAGCAGAGCAGAGAGAAGCCAACACACTGCAGTAGCAGACGCAGACGAAGCTGAGGAAATTGTCGGGGTCAGCCTGCAGTCGAGATCGCGGAAGACTGATGTCATTCGGTCTGCAGCATAAAGACAACACGAGCTTTAGAACAGACAACTCTATGCACGAAGCCGACGCGAGTGTTCGAGATCGGTGACGCCATTCAGCCTGCAGCGGAGCACCGCAGAAGGCGACGCAGGCTCTAGACGGAACAGACGAGGAAAACGACGCTTCGCACTGCGAAGATGAAGAGCAGCGAGGAGAAGACGACGCAGGAGAAGACACGAGAAGAAGAAAGGATTAGATGCGACAAATCGTTGTAACAGTCGCTAGTGTTCGCCATGAGAAGAAAACCTAGCAAAGCCGAGCGTTGGAGAAGACGACGCCATCAAATATATATATATATATATATATATATATATATATATATATATATATATATATATATATATATATATATATATCACACACACAAACGGACACACATATATATATAGCCATGATCTCGTCAGCTGCGCTCTGCTAGGGTTTCGCCTCTTGGCGAACCCTGACATCTGCTCCGTCGATACTCGCTTCGTCGTGTTTTCCTCAGTCGTACTTCGTCCGTTGCGTCGTGAGGCATCGGCTGTGTTGTCTCCTCGACTTCGTCTGGTTCCTTGAGCTTCATCGTCGCACGTCATCTGCTTCATCGCACGTCGTCTTCTTCGGTGTGTGTCGTCTGCTTTGTCGCTCGTCATCGGTTTTCTCCTTCGTGTGTTCTCTGCTCCGTCGGCTGAGCGGCTTTGCTTCGTGCGTCGTCGACTGTGCAGAGTGACGCAGAAGAAGGGTTTCTCTACTCCGTTCCTTGAAAGTGTTGATGGCTTCGAGACTTTTCTATGTTGCCGCTCTTGCTAGCGACTCCTCCACTCGAGCTTCCATTTCAGGTATGTTCCCGCAGCTATACCATGAAACTCTGGCTCAGAACGTTGAAAGGGGATTTTCTCAAAAAAACATCCCGTAAGAATAGTAACCCTGCAATCTTTCTCTTTGAGGCCGAGATCTCCGCCATAAGTTCATCCTGTCATTTGGTCTTAGTTGGTAAGTTCCTCTATGAAAACTATAACCTCGATATCATTCCTAGAGATTTTGAGCAAATGCGTCTGAAGGGAGACTGGAAGATAGGCAAACTGGATGGTAGGCACATTCTTATTCAATTATCAGATGATAAGACTATGCTCATTTATTTGAGAGAAGACTCATCCGAATAGATAACCGTGTGATCAAATTTTTAAAATGAACGGTTGATTTTGATCACCTCCTACCATTCCAGTATCGTTGCGCTCCCTGGGTCTGAAGTTCAATCTTTTCAATCACGAGCTCCTCTACTCCTTAACTATGGTCTACAGTAAACCCCTCAAAACTGATATTCCTACAGTTAGTCTGAGTATGCCTTTAGAAGTCAAAGTTTTGATTGAACGAGACATTACTTTACCTTTTCCGAGGGATCTGGATTGGCTCACAGTACCAGAGTTTTTGGCAGCGAGTGGAACTTGAACAGTTTCCTCTTTACTGCACCCACTGACGTATGTTTGGACACTCTCAATGTCATCATTTGCACCCTCATTTAAAACCACAGAGTAAAAATGTTACAGGGTCCCTTGCCCCCCAACTCATACTTTTTTGCCCCTCTTTTACCCCTGAGCGCAATCCACTGCCTATTGGAACATTGGTGGAAACGCCATCTGCTCTTCCTCCCACTCTCCCTCCTCTAAATACCATTGCTCCCGACACTGCCGCTATTGGTGACCCTCCCCCTGATAATGTTGATGTTATTGCGATTGAAGAGTTGTCGGATGGTTCAGCTGGGCAACCTACTGTTTCAAACCTTTTCAAAATCACTACTGACGAACCCTTACTTACACAGGCCAATGTTCGGTCAGATCATCAGGAGGATGTTGCAGCTCATCTTCGGGAAGCCTCAGGTGCAGAGGAGACATTTCATACTTTACATACCGTAGAGTCTATCCCTGTTGCAACGGTTGGCAACCTTTCTACTGCGCTCTACCACCTCTTCAGACCGAGCATGTTGTTACTTTCAGTCAGGCGCGGAGGCTCAAGATGTGCAACAGTCTTTACATGCCCAGCCATTTGTTGACCAACAAGCTGATCAGTTGAGTCAGTCTTCTAATGAGGAATGATAGGTTTACACATCCAGTAGGAAGAAGAAGAATGGCGGCACACTCGAGCTCAAGAACTTAATGGATGATACTTTGGTTACATCGGGTAATGGCACAAAACTCAACAATTTGTTAGTAGGCTCCCTTCCTAGAACTAAAGACAGAGGCAGGACTAAATTGGGTTGTCCCTAGTTACTTGTTTCTGTGTTTTGGTAGTTTTGGTTTTTTGGATTCACATGAATTATTTCTCTTTTGGGACCTTTGTGTATGTTGTACCGTGTGGGTAGGATACATTTTTTGGGCCCTCTCATACAACCTATCTGTACCTTTTTTATTTTAATATATTAGCCCTTGGGCTTCTTCAATATATATATATTTCAAAGCCCTAGGGCCTATTTTATTAATAGAAAATGGTTACAGAGGATTTGATGGGGCCCAATAGATGAAGTCCTATCCCTACGATACAAATCAAACATAAGGATACAAAGGACTGAAAAGAAAATTAGAAATAACAGTGGCTACGAACGAAATCTCCAAGGCAGTGCTCTCGCTCTGGTTCTTGGCGATCCAGAAAGTAATCTCTTAAGTGTTAATCCATTGTCAGGGGTAACCAAGATATCATCAATTAAGTCTCCAAGCATACCCCCAGGCTTCTTCTTCTGTCGAGAATAAACTTGTCAATCTTCTTCTTCTTCTCCTTCTTCATCTTCTGAGGACGGATCCTTCTATATATATACAAATGAACATCCAAATTTTAACTTTCAAAATTGTATTAAAGGTTCTCAAAATTTTATTAAAGCCTTCACCTAATCTAATTAACACTTATAAAATAAAAATTTACCGTTGTAATGATTTATATTGGAAATTTTATCTTTCCCTTTTTCGGCCTTAGCCTTCTCGCTATTTTTTCCAACACAAATTTTAACAAAATTAATTCGTTTTAATTGTTAGGATTTCTGAAAATTCATCTTAATTAACTAGAAATCAATATAATGAAAAAGAAAAAATTAAAATGAGTTTCCAATTTCTCACCTAAGCCACAAAACCTTTACTTTCCGTTGCCTTGCCCGATTTTTGCGCCTGAAGCATAAAGAGCTTGGACAAGCTCTCTCGGATGCAGAAATTGCCACGCGATAGGGAAAAAATTGCACATACGGTTCCTCTTCTCCTCTTTGGTTGGTTAGGGCACGAGTTATCTTCTATTTGTGCTTGCAAGCGCTCAATTGCGCTTGATTGAGCACTTCTCAAGTGCGTAAATAGTTTCTACGAGTTATTCCCTACTTCTAGAGCTCACAGACACTCAGTTTGAGCGTCTATACATGGGGTAATGGCTCTTGCGAGCTGCTAACTCTGTTGGGAGCTAATTTCCTCCTTTCTCTTCTTATGCTTGGGTTTGTTGATGACGCACAAGGAAGTTCTTGAACCGCTTAAGCTTTCCAGGCATGTGGAACATGCCCGGGGCTCAGTCTTGTCTCGTGCTCGCATAGAATGGAGAAAATGAGAGAGCTAACTCTAGGTTAAGGCTCTCAAGGGCGTTGAGGGTGTCTCCTGAACAACCACTGTGACGATAGTGTCATATATAGGTAATATCAATTTTTTTTAATAATTAACATAATTAAAAAGTATTACTACCCCATAGAAGAAAAACCTATCAGAACCCAAGGACTTTGTAATGCCTAACAAGGGAATGCTAAAAAGACCCATCTTCTCCACATTATAATTACTATGCCCTTGCTGCCTTTTCTTCTCTCCACTATATTTGTCCCCACTTCTCCTTCACGATTCACATAATTACAAGTAACCACACTAGTCTAAGTTTATATAGCCATTGAAAATCTCAACTCAGCTCAGCAGTAAGTTCCCAGAAAACATTCCGAAGAGATCAGGAACAATGTATATAGAATGTGTTAACTCAAGATCAATAAGTGAGCATGCTATGCGCTACAACTAGATATATAAATGTTTAATTCTATCCCCAAGTAGGATGTGATATTGTTGAGCAATGCAAGAATAATTCAACAGCTAAGAACTTTGAAACATAACTGAATCAATGCTTTCCATTGCACAAGCAAACAGAACTTTATGGATGAAATAGGACAGTCCAAGCATAAATCTTAAAAACTGTCAAAAAAAACCAGTCAAACATAATAGGTGGTACAAGAGTAGGATCTGCTAATATAGAACATGACATAGGATTCATGCAATGGATATCACAAAGAGCCAAAACTACACAAAAATAACCATAATAAATTAGCCTTTAAAATTTTCAATAAAAAAAGTGTATCTATTGAGAAAAGACCAGATTTTAATAAAGCTTAGTAAATACTTTCCCTTTATAGGAAGAGCCCAGCAAGGAATCTAAACTAAGATGTAAGAGATTTCCTCTAACCTGTATAACAAATGTTTATAACCTTCATTTCTAAAAATATGCACAAAATAAAAGAGAGAAATTTCAGTTCTTCATAATAATAAATGGTTCCTGAATTTTAGCTGCTTAAATATCAAAATATATACAAATAACTAATTTCTTAAGCTTAACACACCTCAAATATCGGTTGCACTTTTCCATGGAAAACTTTGCTAGAACGGCCATGACCAGAACGTGGATTAAGAATCACAAATATTCTGGGTGGGCTTTTACATTTTATATATGGTTCATCAAACAAAGGATCGCTTGCAACCAAATCCTTGGCTGACTTCTTTCTAGAGGAACTCATAGGATGAGGTGAGCATTTCACAAAAATCTGCAGGTCTGCAAACCCAGAAACCCATTGAATGGCTTCTTCTGAACTAGATGCCAAGAAACAGAAGTCTTTTCGACTTCTCTTTGGCTTAAAAATACATGAAAGCCCACCAGAACTTTTTTTCAGAGGATATGCATGCACATTAAAATATCGCAAACCAGTATTGTACGATACCTGCAAGAATTACTAAATCAACGTTTGTTAGAGCCTGCTTAATTAAATAAAGGTGCAACTTCAATATTACCTACTGAAAAACAATAAATGTCATAGAATGATCCACACTATCAATGAAATATCATCAGATTATTAATAAATCTTCACGAGACGAAGATAACTAATCTAGTTGTAGCTATCAAAAGTATTAGTATACTCAATTCTCATTGGGATGAGAACAAGCAGTAATGCAAAGGCTCTTTTTAGATGTATGAAAATTTATTGCTTCAGAAGCACAATAGGGCTTCAAGCAACACATTCTAATGCAGTGCAAGATGTTTATTTTCAATTATCAACATTCAGTCATATTTGTGTCGAAATAATCATATTTACCAAATTATTTTATGCCGCTAGTTCATATTTGCCAATTTGGATATTTTTTTCATTATTTAATTTTTAGTAGGGTTAGAAACTGCGTGAATTTATGGCTGCAATTAACAATAATGATCATGCTGTAATCATATGGTTGATAATGCAACAAAAATAAATCTTTCTTTCGGAAACCCCTCAATGATTTGATTCCTCCCTTCCTGGTTTCTCTCTCAGCATCATGTTTCTGTTCCTTTAAAGCATTCCTTATTTGCATCTTCTCAATCCACTCCTCTTCATATACCTTATTCTCTACACCTAATTATTCCCTTCTTAATAATCAATATATAAAAGTCCACCGCAATATCTGCTTTCTCTATTACATTTCATCATAATGCACTAAAGAACAAAAATATTAAAACTGGAATAGAAGCAGATCAAAATTGCAAGCATGCAACTTAGAAATGTCTACAAGAAAACACATAAATGTCATTAAGCAAAGAGGATTACACAAACTACTCATTAAAGTAAAAGTCTCAAGAGCATTTAATAGATCACAATGTGACATACTTGGTAAACTAAACTGATGAATATTTATGCTGAGGATATCAATTTATGGGTGGATGGTCTTATAATATTTGGAGCACACTATTTCTCATTAAAGATCAGAAATTTATATAGCACTTACAGATACTACATCCTCAAGAAGTAGAGTATGAGATCCCCAGGTCAATGCTTTGCTTGTGAGTTTTGCATCAGTGCTAGATGGATTTGTATATTCGGAACCCGATTGCTCATTAGCACCTGTGCTTTTAGATTTCCTAACAAGAGCAAGCTTACCTGAGAAAATATCATATCCCAACAAATCTGACAGTTCGTCGATATCTACACAATGTTCTTGAGCCTTTGTTTTGAGAGGATCATCAGTAACAGTAGAAACCTGATGTCCCCGCTTCTCTGGAAAGACAATTGGAGAAGTTGGGTGACCTGTAGCTGCATGAGACTGTTTGCTTCCTGCAGAACGCAAAGATTTTTGCTCCAATAATCTCAATGAAACAAGATTCTGAAGACGGATGGCAGATTTATGCATCTTGTTCGTCTTTCTGAGATTTAAACAAACTAGTATAAGCAAAACAGCTGATTTTATGCAGTGACGCACAGTATTATACCAGAAAAATCAAGAGAAAACTTCAACATAATAAGAAAAACTGCTAAATATCATGAAACTATTAAAGGGCGTCCACAACGAATTCTAAGAAAATAAGTCAAGACTTCAGGGAACCTATGCTATGTGCAGTTATAATACAGCTCAGGGTAGCAAGGAAAGTTGCAAGACTCTTGAGTTCGGCTTGCATTTTATCAGCTTAAGTCTAGTTTGAAAAGATTGATTAAGTTTTCCGATAGGCCTTGCGTGCTTGAACGCAATGGATACATGTATTATGGATGCACGAATGTATCTATAACTACCTACATGTAACATACGTGTGGGCTCCAAAAATTTGAGGCCTCGGACTCTCGATTTTGTTGCTAAGAGCTCTTTATTTGATAATTTGGGTCAAATTTTCATAAAATAGATTGGACTGTAGATATGCACTACCAAAAAATTTCACCCTCATTTTGCGATGACTTTCTTATATTGGATTTGAGGTTTCTCATAGGTGCAAGAACCTATAGTTAATTAACCCTTTTGATAACATAAAATCACTTTTGATTAAGGCCGGTCATTAAACACTGAAAATCTAACATATAGCAACCGTAAACATTTGATTTAAGTTGAAAACTTTACCTTGATCTTAAAGTAAATGGTGGGGGAAATTGTGATGTACCCAATCAAGATCCCAAAATTCCTCCCCGGTCTACTTAGTCGGAGGAGGTACTCCACCCAATATTGACTAAAGGATCCTTGTCAATAACTACGAGTTACGTCTTCCAAGAGAATCTTGTAGATCTGAGATGAATATTTGTCTAGAGAAATAAATTTAACATTAGCTGACATAAGGCTTCAATCAAAAATATATTTATTATTCACAACTCAAAAAGTTGAAAGTAGTTGGGGAGCATAAGAACTGCATACATAATTTTAATATAACCATCTGATTAGGGGACTCCGATAGTAATCGCTATTTTGGTATAATTTGACGGCAAAATCACGCATACAAATGACTCGCGCTGCATCCTTACTGACGTGAGATTGCTTTGAGTGCCAATATAGTAACACACTCGATATGACATTCACTTTTTGTGAGCTGAAATCAATCAAAAACTTGACACCTCGGACAAAATATTACGGAGGGTGTATGGAGTTTGTTTTAATCTTTTGAGTGACTGAATTTTAACTTGAATATTTTGATTAGTTTGTTTTAAATGTTTATAAGATTGATTTTAACTTGATTTTCTTGATTTGTTATTTTGAGAACTTAATTTCAAAATTGATTTAAACGGTTGAAATATTCTATCAACTCATTCATCGATGGAGGTTTGATTGCTTAATTTGAATTATGTTGACCTTGCATCTTCTTTATAAATGATTGGATTTAACATTGACATAAGATTAAAAATGAACTTTGTCAACTATATCCAGCGTACAGAGGATCGGATATATATTTTTTTTAGAAAAAGCCCAAGGGCTAATATATTAATCAAGAAAAGATATAGATAGGTAGTATGAGAGGGTCCATAGATAGGTTGTATGAGAGGGTCCAAAAAAGGCACCCTACCCACACGGAATACACCACACACAATAGATCCCAAAAAAAGAAAAATACATATATACCCAAAAACTGAAACTGTCAATACGCGTAGTATCAGGTAGCTAGTGAGCGACCTAATTTAGTATGACCTCTGTATCTAATCCTAGAAAGGGAGCCGGCTAGCAAATTGTTAAGTTTGGTGTCATTAACCGTAACAACCAGCGTATCATCCATTAAGTTGCTGAGCTCGAGTAGGACTCCATTCTTCTTCCTCCTGGATGTGTAAACCTGTCATTCCTCATAGGAGATATATATATATATATATGTATATATATATATATATATGTAGATATGTATATATATGTAGTTATGTATATATGTATATATGTATATATATATATGCGCGCGCGCGCGGACACACATATATATAAACTTATTCAAATTTACTTTGAAATTTAATTTTGAAAAAATACCATTGGGTTTAAAATCTTCTATAATTCGGTCATCATCGGAGATTTAAACTTCTAAAATATTTATGTTTGAAGTAAAATTGAAATTTGTTAGTTTAATAAATTTAGCATGTTAGGCATGTCAAACTCCATTCCAGATGAGCAGGATCAAACTAAGTGATTTGTACTTGTAAATTCTTATAGTTATGATTTGAACAATATTGAATTTATTAGACTCATCAAATCCAGGATTTAAGAGAAAGATGGGACTAATTGAGTGAGACTTATAACCTCGCCCTATAGACAACACGGTCTGATTGATTGATGTTCAAAATGAGATTAATCATAGTGAAAACTTTAATAAGCCCGCATAGTATACTAGGACCCTTTACATTTAAACATTTATTTAATTTAGTGGAGCACATGCGAGTGATCAATTTTGAGAATGTGCACACATCTTATTACATTTATACTACAGATTTTACATGAATTTTAGCACACATATGATCATAATGTTTTACGTCCTTCAAAGTATAGCATGATATTTTATTCAGCTGCACATAACTTGACAGCACTTGCATAATTACTTGAAATATCGTTGTTTTTTTCACATATATCAAGACAAATTTTGAGTTGAACACAGACTTGCCTTTTGTGAGAATTTGAAATCATTTGAAACCATAAAATTTTACTTGGATATTATATTATTGAGTGCATGTAAAATTATATTTTTAGGCTTTAAATGAAACAGTCTTCTATGTGCCTGTAAATTAGAATTGCAAATCCGATGGCGAATTCATTAAGTTATGAAATCATACAAATATTTTGAAAGTTTATGCAAATATTATAACTTTGAATTACATGCATAATTTTATTTTTAAGCACTTGCAGCCTTTTGACTGTTGGCATAATCAAGTGCAGAATCGGGGTTGAGTTTGTCTTTTAGTTCACATTTTATATTTTTCACATTTTCTTTTCTTATGTCATTTTAAAGTAATGTCCAAATAATCTAAATATTTGAAACTTTTATGTTATTTGTTGCAAATCCAAGATCATCGGCAATTTCGACAGCGTCCCAGGGTTCGTTCCCATTTAGGCGACTACATCGGGGATGCCTGTATCCCAACTATTTATAAGACTACTTGGCCAGTATCAGCAGAAGAGAACCTTCATATCTAACAGTCCATAACACAAGTAGATCTTCAATTTTCCTACATAAAAATAATGTAAGCATAATTTTCCTGCATTTATATCTTTGCTTGTGAGATAGTGATGATGACGGGGAATTTCGCACAAAATTGATATGGAGAGGTTAATGCCTTGGGTAGGATGTTACGGGATTACTAGGTGTTGAGTTGTGGCAATGAGGGACTGGGGCTATAAGCTTTTGTTCGAACCGGAAGTGGTGAAGGGCTCAAATCAAAATGACGAGGCAGTTGAAGGGCTAGGGTGCTCCCATATTCAATTAAACTCTTAGGCTGCAGGTCCAAAATGGGAAGGGAGAGTTTTGAAAGTCTTTATACACAGTGATTCCATTGTTACCTTCACAGCTAGACCTAGCCACTTCTATATAGTGAAAATTTTAGTCACGAGAGACAAAACAGGCAAAAAGAAGAGGCTTCAGCTTCGACATTGACCAAGAAAAAGGTAAGATGGGCGGATGAGGAGAATGACGATATTTTATGAGGCCTTTGTATATTGTGATCCCGTTGTTCTTTCCTTGCTCTAGTTGTGAGCTTATCGGAAGTGTTGTGGGTGAACAAGAAGAGGTTAAACTTCTATTAAAGATCCCGGCATTGACTTCGACTCAGATTGTACAAACACATGGATTCGTGCGTACAAAATTGGGCAGTCTCAAAGGTTTCTATGTCAAGTGATCTCGTGGTTGACTTTCCTGGGCGTACGAGAGAAAGGCAGGAGTTTCGAAGGTCTGGTTGTTGTTGTTGTTTTCATGTCACGCGAACATCGGCCAGGAGACGAAATCGAGCGAGGGGCTTCACTTTTACGACTGTGGGGTCGTTTGGGTTACATGAACAAAGGGGATGAAGAAGTGAAACTAGTCCAGCTCTAAGTTCGTAAGACAAAGGATGGGATTTTTTTGTATCCATTATTTCTCTAACATGTGGTTTTTAATTTGAATAGAACATGACAAGCGAAAGCAGTTATGCATCCTGGGGCAAGAGTAGGTGGAGTTTTAATTTTACTGTATTTTCTATTCTTTCTTTTCTTTTTTTTCTTTTTTTTTGTTTTTAGAGCTCAACAATAAATAATGAAATTTTTCACCCATACAAGCATGTGAAATTACTTGCCATAGATGAAAGCATATTTATATGCTCTACAAAAACAAAATTATTCTACAATCAAATTTATATACTTTACATAAAAACATGCATGTCTGCACAAAGTTACCAAATATGCCAAAGAATCCCATCAGCCCTTCCATATTGCTTATTTAAATCAAGAAAGAAAAGTTATTGAATTTATTGATGGCATACTATGAACAGCATATATTGCAAGTCAGAAGTGCATATTATAGGTATTTTTATATAGCAGTGACTGTCAAATAATATGGAAGCTTTTTGTCATATATACCTCCTAAATTTCCTGCTATTTTTTTATATAAAGCCTATACCTTTATCTAGCGTTGTGTAGACTCCTTAAATACATACATCAGCTTCCCAGCTTTGCAACCTAAATGTGCAACACAGTGCATGAGGGTCCCACCAATTAGGGTTTTCGGGAGGGTTGATGTACAGCACCCTGCCCCTGCAAATTCTTTTGTGAATCAAAACCTGAACTCCCAAGTTAGGTAGCCTTACTCCATGCAAACTCCTAAGAAAGAAGTTGTCAGGCAATGCTGAAAAATAAAATGGCGCATGAAATTACTAAGTTTTATTCCATCCTTAGAACCAAATTTCTACACCTCTAGAAAGATTATATAGTAAGAAGAATACACAAATAAAAGTAAAAATTTGACTATACAATTAATTATAATAAATTCTTGCACATTAATTGATGAAGTGGGAATCATGAGCAGATGAATTGATCAAGTGACATGCAAAGAGGAGATCTAGCCCGCATTCATGAAGGTTAATCACATAATCATATGACTTGATGAATTAGCCTACATAGAACCAATCTAGCCATGATTCACGTAAATTAGTTTCCAACCAACTAGTTATATACATCAAGATCTCCACTCAAATTAATATTGATTGATCAAGAAGCATTAATTTGCCTATAAGAAACCGATGTCTCTTGTCTAGTCAATGCCTTCATGAATATATCTGCAATTTGAAAGTTTGTGGAAAAGGGAGGAAGATAATGATATATGAGTATAGATAGCTTCCCAAATTGAATAACTATTAACTTTAATATGCTTGATCATCTAATGATATACCAAATTGATAGAAATTTTGATGACATTTGTGCTGTCAGCATGGAGAGAAGTGGAACTTTCTCGAGAAAACTCAAGTTTGAATAATAGTATGATACTCAATTTTTGACAATGTACAAGCGTTCAACAAGAACAACAAATCTTTATCCCAGCAAGTAGGGTCGGCTACACAAATTCATTTTCTAGCATTGTATCCTATTGAGTGTCATATTTCATTTAATTCTATAAATGAAGATCATTTTATATATAAAATGCTCAAGTCTTTTTAGGACTCCCACTACACTTCTTAGCATTAATTCATATCAAAAATATTTTTTTTTCCTAACTGACTGGTTCATCAGATGGTCAATGTGACCAAACCATCTAACGCGAATCTCTCTAATCTTATCTATCACTGAAGCTGCTCCAAACCTTCCACGGATACATTCATTTCGCATTTTGTCTATAACTGTAAAGTCATTCATTCACCTAGCATTCTCATCTCAGTGTCACTTAAATTTATGCTCCTCTTTTATAGGCAAACATTCTGCTCAATAAAGCATTACAGTTCTCACCACCATTTTATAAAATTTTCCTTCAAGTCGAAGTGGTACTTTTCTATCACACAATAACTTCCATGATAGGCTAACTCGACACGAATCCAAATTAATTTTGAAAAACTTTATCATGTTGTAATCTATGTTCAATAAATCTCTCTCATAACTTCAATTTATGACACATTCACTTAATTCCTATATAATTTGCACTCGGTGTGCATCCCCTTTATTCTTAAAAATAAGAACCAATAGATTCATTCTCCACTCATCAGGCATTATTTAAATTTAAAAAAAATATATTAAAAACTTTAGTAAGCTAAATATTCTCAAATCTCCTAAATATTTTAACATATTTATTAGAATACTATCAGTTCTACTTCATTTTCTTTAAAGTCTATTAAACTTTCATTTTACTAATTTTATGTTAGAAATAAAAAATTTTATTATATTTATAATAGTAAGATCACTAAATTCGGTCATATTTTCGTAATCTTTATTGAAAGGTTTATCAAAATATCTCTCTCCTAAGTAGAACATCCTCATTTGAGAAAAGAGCTTTTTAATTTTTATCTTTGAAACACTTTATTTTTCTTATATCTTTACTTAGCTAGTTTATACATATATCATTTAAACTCTTTAGTATCTTATCTCTTTGCTTGACTATGTATATGTGTAAATATTCCAAATGAATAATAACCAATACATAAATCATTCGATCACATTCTAAACTTCAAAAAGATTCTTTCGATATAAAGAACTATATGTTACTTCTCATAGATGAGAAAATTATAGAATAAGTTTTGTTTTAATTAAATTTCAAATAATTTTAATTTAATTTAATGTTCATCCACCATTAATTGGCCTGAGCAATGGAGTTATGGTTTTCCCCTCACAGAAACATGCAACTGCTGATTATCTAATGGATGGTTGTGATGATTTCAAATGAATTTAGGTATAAAAATAATATGATTATATATAAGTATATTGAACCCATGCCACTTAGCAGCAAAGCAACCTTTATTTCTAGTAAAAATGGTTGAAACAGTGGTTGGAATGAAGAAACAGAGAGGAAACTAGAATGACATGGGGGAACGAAGAACAAGTAGAAGAAGAAGCAGAGAAGAGGAAGAAGGGAAGGATATGTATGAAAGTATTTAAAATTTATATATTGGCATTTCTCTAACGAATCGATTACAATTTGAAATAATGGGCTTCAATGAATTTATGAGATATAGTTATTTTGAGGATAACTTGATTTGAGAGAACTATAAATTGGGAAATGCTATTGATTGAACATTTGTAATTTATATATTGTTTAAAAAAGAAAGAAATTTTGGAGTATTCGATTTGAATGAATAAATCATCAATTGGGTCATATATACAAAATTTTAATATATAAAGCAATTTTTTTAGTAGCCTTTTGCGCTTGTATTTATATGTAAATCAGGTTGATAAGTACATTGTAATGAATATTCTTCATATTGAAGAATTCATTTTTTACAGCTTATAAATCCTACATAAATGACCATATAAAAAGTTTGTTGATACAAGATTGCAATTAAATATACATTCATTATAAAAATCTTTCTTTAATTAGAGATAATTTTATAGACATCTCGTATTTATAAACTACAAATTTATGTATAATTTTATTCAATATATTTTAAAAAGAAACACATGTTTATTTAAATCTTCAATAATAAAGATCTAGTAAGCTTACAAAGTGTCGTTTCATGGGAGATATATTGGCAATGATATGTTTATCCCTGTATATGTGGGGCAACAAAGTCCATAATATAGTTAATAAAGATACTGGTGGGTTTCACATAAATTTTATTAAACTTGATGATGTAGCGGTCAGAATGTATTTATACCCTATATTATGAGGTGTGATTTCGCAACTCACTGCCTTATGATGACCGGTGAATGTACACAAACGTTCATGACCATTCTGAAGCTAAATTAAAAAAAACAATACAGAAAATAATATATAAGCAAATAAAGGATTAAAGTAATTAAATTAATATGTAAGTAGATAATTTACTGACATAATATACCAAAAACAGTTATCAATAAAACTATATTGTTATCTCCATCTATAAATATTTTAATGTAAAATTTTATATAATCAAAATTTAATTTTCACTATTATAGTAATGTACAAATTAAATTTATTCAGTTTTATGGTTATGACTATTCATGATTATCACTTATGTCGTTTACTATTACTGGGTATTTATTTATCATGTATATAATTTGTTTATCTCGTTGAGTTTTGTAACTCATTAGATGATTGTAAATTTTTTTACAGGTTAAAAAGAAGTTGAGGATGAGTAAAACATTTTCATCTTATTATCATATTTAGTTATATAACTATTATTAAACAGAGAAATATTGAGGTAAGATATAAAATGAATTTTATGCTTTGTTAAGATTTTGTGTTTTAGATGTTTTATAAATATATTTAAATGAAATCCTTTGGAATTTTTTTGTTTAATTTAAATGATTTGATTTTATTAGAGATGTGAGAAATATTGTAATATATTGTTTCAGGTATACTTAAGTGACTGAGTTTATCACTCATTCTACTCTAACAAATAGGATAATAGAATGGATGATAGGAATTTATTCAATCAGCTAAATCATATACACCTCTGTTATATCTCGTGTCGATTTGTGGAAACGTCATTGTTGGGTGTGACAACAAATTTATATAGTAAATAATTTTTGAACATGCTGCAAAAATATATATTTATATTACGGGATGATTTAGGCACACAAGGTTACTTCTTACTCTTCATGAAAGCAAACAATGAGTAAAAAACCTCACTATTCTATGAATAATCAACGAATATAAGACCCCCTGCCCAATCCACATCAAAATATTCCCCCAACTACAGAAGAGAATCATGTGAAGAAAAAAAAACGATGACTTGGTGTCCCAATAAGATGGCAAATAATTTGATAAACAACAGAGAAATGTAAATGACAAGACTTTTGCATAAAGTGACTTGTTGAACAATGAAGCAAATATCCAATCATGTAATAGTCAAATAGCTTAGATTTTCTATCAGTTGTCTATTTGTAGTGGGATCAAAGAGAAGATAACATTTCTCACTGCAATGCTTTGCGTTTCTTTCTACTGGAATATTTGTAAGGAAAGTATTTTGATCGACTACTAAAATAATCAGATCTTGTATATGTGAATGTCGATTTAACAATGCACGAAAAAAATTAGTGAGCATATCAAAACCTAAGAACTAAGAGATGATCCCAAGTTTATTCAAAGAAACATAACAATTCCATTGAATATCTTATAGAGAGGGGTTTTTATATACACGATACTTGAAACATTGGAATTTACATATATCACACCCAATTTGTATTGTTTACAAATATAACATTTAAATCACTTTTAAAACCCCAAAAATAACACTTAGTTGTCTCCCGTTTCTTTCTTGTCATCTCCTTCACTAAAAAGGAAACTTGAAGGTATGCATGTGTTTGATGTTGTACTTTAGGAAAGAGGGGATGCAATTGAGGAGAGCTTCGCTTTGAAAGAGGTAATGTTTTCACAGACTAGAACACTCCGCAATTTTTTCAGTAAAGGAGATAATAGGGGAAGTAATGAGGACAAAACAGAGTGCTATTTTTGGGTTTTAAGAGATATTTTGGTCTTATATTTGTAAATAGAATAAATTTGGTGTGATATATGTAAATTTTAATGTTTCAAGTGCCATTGATGTAAAAATCCCTATAGAAAAATAATGACGAATAAAATTTGCTATATGTAAAAGAGATAGAATAGAGTTAACCAAATTTAGCAAACCATTCATGGGATTCTATTTAAAACTATATAGAGAATGCTTTAGCTTGAATACTTTCATTGGAGAAGAGACAGATACCCTAGAGACAATTTCATATAGATTTATTCCTCATGATTTTCATGGAAAAAGACATTTTTCATATCATTTGGTGAAGTGGCTATTCTTACGAAGTAGCAATTGATATAATCATTAGCACGATGATCATTTTCGCTACAAGAGCAAACATTTCTTCATAAACAATTCCATTTGATTGATTGTTATCAAGGACAGCTGATTGTGCTTTGTAATGATCTAGAATACTGTCAAAGTAAAGTTTGATTGAGTATATTCATTGCATGATGTGGCTTTAAAATTTTGGATGGACAATCTCTAATGTATGATTATCCTAAAAACATGGACTTCTTCAGCCATAGCTTCCTTCCAACATTCATAGTTACTAATTTCTTAAAAACTTGAAACAATAAGAATAGAGGTCAATGTGGTGTGAAACTTATATCAATTTAGAAGATGAGAACTTAGGAAGTTCATCTGGAGTCACTGAGAATCTCATGAGTGGATTCGGTTCGTGGATTAATTTGCATAAGTTCATATGACAGATCAATTAGCGCAGGCTGGAAAAAAATTGATGTTTAAAGAATACAACAAGATTAGAGATTTGAAATCTTTTGGAACCTACATCATAACAGTTATAGACTTTGTGAGAAATATTGTAGTCCATAAATACGCATTTAGCGAACTATGCTGAAAATTTATGATATTCTTGTGTTGATAGATGAATAAATAAACATAATCAAATATGTGCAAATCATTATAGTTTGGATGCTTATAAAAGAGATAATATTTAAGTTTTATGGTATAAGAGGGTAATCTATCGATTAGATGGTTGTCGTGCTTATTTCTTAAGACCACAAATTTAAGCAAAACTGACAATTCCAATAGTAAGGCTTGAACGCCTAAGAGGTGACATTTTTTTTTTGTCCCACAATACAATTTTATTGAGGTGCATATAGCATAAGCTCTAAGAAATAATTCCCTTATTTTAAAAAAACTCATGAAATTTAATATATAAATTCACCCCTAAATCAAATCTCAATAGCTTCATATGATATGAAAATTAAGTCTCAACATAAACAACAAATTTTTAAATGACAAAATACTTCAAACTTTTGATAAAAAAGTAATCCACAAGTACTTGTTGAAATCATTGATAAAAATTATAAAACATTTGTAAGTTGTACATAATATAACTAGAGAGATAGCTCATAAATCAATAAGGATCAAACCAACATAATTTTTATCATGATTACCATGTGATGGAAAGAAAGTCTCTTTTCCTAAATTGCATGTTGAACAGACAAGTGAAGTATGAGAAGCAAAGTGATATTTCATTCTTAATAAACCAAAATTTATTAAGTGCTATAAAATTAAAGAGTTTAGATTACTAAACTTCTATGCAAGAGACCATTATTTTGTGTTTATCAAATTCAGGATAATGAAATCACCTTTGAAATGAATTGATACAAAAAATAATTGTCCACCTTTAAGTCCCTTCATGAGTATTTTTCTTCTATCTTGATCCTGCATAGTGCAACCATCATAAGAAAATCAAACATAATATTTATTATCTTTGTTTTCCTATATCCTTTTTTTTTTTTTTTTTAATTGCTGAGTTGAGATTACTTGAGAACAGAAGAGATATGAGAACATTTTCAACTCTAAGGTTGATATCTCTAGTTATTTTGAGAGACAAAAGACTATTATTAGATAGAATATGATATTAGGAATAAAACTTCAAGTACTAATCGTATGATTTAAAGCATTAGAATCTACAAAATATGATGAAGAGAGTATGTAGTGCGTCCTTACTTGGATGCGCTAAAGTAGATAGGGCTTTAATTTTCAGCTCTTTCACCATCTCAAGAGTAAACCTCCAATTCATTTGTGTACGTAAAAGCAAACTGATTATTAACCCATTGCTTCTATAGAACTTGATTATCAATTCTAAGGACATTTTTAATTATCCTTAATCAGATATAATGACTTCTTACAATAATTAAAAACTTTGCCTACATAATTTGCAGCACTTTGCCAGTAACCCTTGCATGTGCAGGATTGTATCTATTTGCATATCTTTTCCTTTATGGTTCTTGTGAGTTGCATATACAACAAGTTTCTAATGTAATTGCAATTTCTAAAGCACACCACCACTATTGGAGAATGGTCATGAGTTATCTCTCAAATTCAAGACATTTTCAATAAGAAACGATCTCTTTTAGTCTGTTAATGAACCTCTAGAATGGCTAAAAGAGAATTAGAAGATACCTTGCATAGATTTATTAACTAATTCTATCAACTGGTTTTGAGGCTTAAAAGGTAATCATGAATTGAGAGGTCTGCTTGAGCATAATTCACAATCTCATATTCTGATTGAAAATGTATAGTTGCATTATCCGAAGTGTAGATTTATTGTAAATCTTCTGATATATCATTAGGCATTTTATAAGGACTCGTACTGCAAAGAATCACTTTAATAGATTCTATAATCCTTTCCATAACTTTTATTTCTTTTAATATGGAGCTGAAGTTGGTTTTTCAAATGAAGCAAGATCGCATCCATCACTATGCCCCAAAAATTATTTTCTCATAACAAAAAATCAAACTTAAAATCGAAAAGTGGATTAATTCTTAATTATGATGTCTCACCAAAAACACACAAATTATTGATTGATGTACTCATCATAGTCAACTTCTATTTGACTTCTCAAACTCCCGAGAAAAATAATCAATAAGAAATCAAATGAGTCCAAGCTAATTCAAGAGAGACTAATGACTCTCCAAGTTGAGTTCACGCATGGGTATGACATAAGCACAATTTCACGCATAAGTCAAGTGCACATGCAGATTACTCCACGGAAATGAGAGTGATTGACAAAGAGATTGTGGCAATAATAGTGCTAGATGAACTTCAATTGGATAGCTTTTCTCCAATTCCCATGGTGGCAAAGTGTGTGGATTATATTGAGCTACAGAGATCGTTAGAAAATAAACCCTCATAATAGAGGGGTGGTAGTTGAATAGAGCGGATTTTTAACCAAAAAATAGAGAACAAACCCGCATGCATGCGAGGAAACAAAGAGCCAAGTGAATCCTCGTGGAATTTCTACAAAAGTCTCATTGGATTTTCATCTAAACAGACTAATACTAATTTGTTGAATCCTCGCAAGATCTTTGTCCCGACCCGCGGGCTTGAAATTTAACCAAGATGAGAACAGACAGTCGAGAAATGTAAATTAATTTTTTCTATACACATGTATAATTTAACAAATGAAAAAAAGTAACCAATCAAATTAAATTAAAATAATCTATTTGAAATTACCTCATTATTAGTTGTTTGTGTCTTATATAAACATTTCATCTTGTATCGTTCTATTTTAAATTAATTAATTAAACTTGAAATATTATTTTAAAATGATTGTGAGTTAACAGACCAGTGAATACTGATAATGATAAACCACAGTAATACAAGAAAACAGAAAATTATATGCATATCAAACAAGCTTTAAATAAATCAAGAAAAATATTTGATGTTATTCAAAGAACTTTAATATATCAATAGCATATCAATATCATCGTATATTTGTGCGACCGTCACAGAAGCACCGTCAAAAAATTATGTCAATTAAGACATATCAATATCAATATCTTTTTCCATATACGTGTACGAATACCTTAGTGTTCCCCCACTAGTACCATTAAAGGATGACTCCAACATAGTCAACCAAGAATATACAAGCAGTCAACATGAATATATCATTCATGCTCACGTCTCGTTCAATTTAATATACTATAGATAACATACACCAGTGTATGATATTAAGTAGCTACAAACATTCCTGATAAAGTAACCGATAAAAAATATATATTTAAATTAAATAAAATTTGTGCAAATATCATTATCTACTAATGCATAAAAATCGATAAGAACAAAAGTATTATCATATATTAAAAGTATGAGTAATTATCTCGATGATAGACGATCTATTTGCTTTAACATCGATTTATAATATTAAATTATCAATCTATCATGACCTATAAAGTATAAAATATTAAATTATCAATTTTAATTATAATTTAATTAATTATCAATTATTATTGTCTTGTACTATTTAGTTAAAATTTCAATATTTAAACTGTAAGATTAAGTATGGCAATCAACATCGATATTAAATATTATTAATTAGAATTAAGACCAAACTTTTCTTTAGTATCTGAATCAATTGCACTCAACTTAATTATTAAACAACTTACCTTTAATTTAAGTTGAAAACCCATCTCATGCACGCGTTCTCCTTGTTTTATTTGACTCGGTCGCTTGGGATCGAGCGGCCACGGCACGCAAGGATCCTCTCCCGCACAAGCTCTCGAGGTCGGCTCGTCTTCTTCCTAGCTCAGCTTCGACTCCCTCCCACAAGAAAGCACGGTCTCAACTCGTCCTCCTCCTTCTCTACGATACTCCTTCCTTTCCTCTTCTTCTTCACTGGTAGGCTAGGGCATGGGCTCTCCTCCGCCGCTCCTTCCTCCTTCGTTGCTTGACAAAGACGTTGTTTGTTGCCTCCGACTACGAGGAAACTCTAACTTGCAATATTCGGATCTCCTGTACATTTTTGCCTCCCTCAAGACAAATTTATAGGCAAACTCACTTGTTCGGTTTCCCAACCTTCTTGATTCGTCTCGTTTTTGTTTGCTTTCCGACTCCTCACTTCAACTCCCCCATGTTCGACTCTTCACTTCCTCTTCCAGCTCGTCATTTTTTCTTCCCCCATGTAACACAACCGTTACAATATTTGAAGTAAAAACAAAAGAAAATGGAAGACTATTTAAGTGAATTTTAACAAATAAAATAAAGCATGAAATTGCTCAACTTCTATTCCATTCTTTGACCCAAATTTATATAATCCTAAGAATTACATAATAGGAAGTATACACAATCAAGAGCAAAAATTTAGCTATATAATCAATTATCATAATTACATGCATAGGGATTGGTGAGGTGGCATTTATGAGCGCATAGATCGCTGAAGTGGCATATAGGGAGATGCTTTAGCCATAATTCGTGAAAACTAATTTCATGAGCACACGGATTGATAAGCTGGCATGCAAATATCCAATTTAGCTATAATTTGTAGAGATTAATTTCCAATTAATTATGAATGTTGATACACATATCTGATTGGACAAATTAAGCCATACTCAATCTGATAATCATCTTGCTCCGGCATGCTAAAATAACACACCAAAACAAACTAACCAAAGCGCTCAGTTACAATCCTCAACTCAAAAAATGTGTCAACATTGCATATTAGTTTGCTATGAGGAACAAAACTTTACCGAACACCAGCCTGAAAAGTTATCGAAATAATAACAATAAACAATAATTACGAGAACAAGATCAGAATTGTGAAATGAACGGATTGAAGCAGCTATATTCAGACCAGATTTTAATTTTATTTACATTGGCGAGCTCAGATCTCCTAGACCTGCAAAAAGATATCGAATAGATATAAATAATAACTCAGTTAGAAGCAAGAGGCGCACATGATAGCGACAAACCCCAATCAGTTTGTTGATCCCAGCATGAACGCGAAGGAAACAAGGTGGATGACGGACCAGCTACAAAATATCTTCCTTAAAAGGAGGAGCAGAACACCTACTTCAAGAGAAGCTCTAATCCCAACTCGATAAAGAAGAAGATCAAGATTCACCAAAGCACTTTTTCTCCAATTCGTTCCGTGTTCAAGAGAGTAAATGCGCGTTCTGACAGTCTCTCTCCTCTATTCCCTTCGCCCAGATTTTTTAGTCCCTCCGTCTCTCCGTCTCTCCGTCTCTCCGTCTCTCCGCCTTTTATTCTATCTTTTTTTTATTATTTGTTCACGAAGGCAAAGAAAGGCAGCAGCTGCCTACCCACAACCATCCCATCCTACTATTTCAACAATTAAAATACAGTATTTTTTAATATTTTTTATGCCATCAACTATTAAATTAAAAACTAGAATCAATACTTCTAATACATCATATGACAATTTTGATTTTATATATCATAATACACATTTCTATTTGGTATGTATTTATATATTTCTACCCATTTATATATCATGTTCTCAAATACATTACAATGTCCACAACTCCTATACACAGCTTTACAGTGTGATCATTGCTGATTGTTTAGTTATGTAGTTGTGATATTTCTTTTTAAACAATTAAGAGTATTGAGATGATAAAGTGGAACAAGTAAAATATTGTTATCACCTATTGATGTCTATGGGAAGTATTTCTAATGTGTAGATGATGTTGTGGCATATAATTGAAGTAATTTATTTGATGTTTTGTAATAAATGTATTTGTTACTAAGAAGAGTATATAAGAGAAAATGAAAGTTGATATTATTTTATTTTTAAGATGAATGTAGAGTTAAATGAACGGTCAACGAGTTAGGTTCAAATTATGTGTTATCAACTCCCGAAATAGGTTTGAATTCTATGTTTAAATGATGCTCAAATTTGATTTGACCTTTGTCATTCATATTTACTTTGAATCTTTTTCAAACTAATGAGTTATCTTTCTTTTGGTTTTTTTACTTGGAGCACTTCCCTAAGGCCTATTTTTGTAGGTGAATCATTTATCAATTTTGTTGTGCTAATAGAGGATTACTGCAAAGAATATAGCAAATTTGATTGGATATTTATTGATACACAAGCCAAAGGACTGGTTTAAATAAATTGTTCAAAACTTATAAATAATATAACATGCATTTATTTAAGAGTAGGTAATAGTGTTGTCGGAGATAAACGTGATAAATATTGACATGGCTCCAATGATGTTTTAGCAGCAAAATATCCATTAGAGATGTCACACGAGTTTGTGATGCATGCACATGAATATGGTAAACAAATATAATATTTTACTTGGAAAGAAAATAAATTTCATCAACATTGAGAACACACAAACGAAACACTAGAATGATCCCTTCCAAAACATATCTCTGACTTGATGTTTGTTGAATTATGATCTCATATTTTAGATTTTATTCAATGTAGATAAAAGTTGAGACAAATTTTTAGACCAACAATCATTGGAAGAAATAGCTACAGACACATATCACACTTCAAATATTAGATCTAAAGGCAATTAATATGCATGACCATGGATTATTTGACATGGAATTAGGAGAACTTTTATTTGATCTTATTAACCAAAAGCTACAATCTATAATACTAAGAGGGATTGTGAAATTGATTTATCTCATGAGAATATTTATTATTATCATAATCAATATATGTTTGATGTAAAATGTCCTCCAAAACATCATTTTCAAATTCATTGTTATGTAGCTTGACACTTCAAACAGTTGAAGTATGTTTATTTTTTTGTAGGGTTTATATTTGAGGCTTCATAAGTGCATTTCATCTAATGTTAGGTATTTATGATATATTTCTGATACAAGATGTAGTAGTATTTTATTCGTCATTATAACACAAAATACAAATACTTTGAACTCTTTCTCTAGCCTTTTAAGGATTGGCTTTAAGCCTATATACTTTTGCTTTAGTTATGGTTGCCCTTTATAGGAAGATGTACCTTGTTGTATGCTTTTGGCTAATGATATCCTTCTTGTGGATATGACTGGAGAAAGAGTTCAAGAAAAACATTAATTATGGAGGTCTACATTAGATTCTAAAGTCCTTTGTTTGAGTAGATCTAAAACTAAATACATGGTATGTAATTTTAGTAGTAGTAGCCCTAGTGGTAGAGTTGTAACTATGGGTGATCAAATTATTAAAAGATGCAAACTTATTAGAATTCAAGTGAGTTGGTTAAAGTGGAAGAATGCATCGGGCCTAGCTATTGTGTGATCCACTTAGACCTAAAGTAAAAAATTTATAATTCTAGTGATATTGCAATGCTCTACGGAGCATAATGTAGGTATTTAAAAGACAAGCATAAAATAAAGTAAAGTGTTGTTGAGATGAGAATGCTTAAGCGGATGGGTAGCTGGACACTTAGAGACAAAATGTGAAATGAATTTATCCTTGATATGGTTGGTGTAGCTCTAGTGGCTGACAAGATTTGAGAGAGTCGTCTTTGATGGTTTGGTAAGATTAAATATTGAGCATCTCATGATCCAGCTAGGAAAGTAGATGTTTTAAAATAGAGTTATGTTAAGAATGGCAGAGGTAGACCTCAAAAGACTTGAGCTAATTGAATAAATAATGATATTAATATATTAGAATTAAATGATCATATGACATTCAATAGGACACAATGTTGAAAAGGGATTCATGTGGTCGACCCCAGTTAGTTGTATAAAGGCTTTCTTTTCTCGGTTATATTTGAAGAATTTAAGTTTCTAGCTTTTTTATTTATATTTCATCATATAATTCCATTATTCAAACAAATCTCCCTCCCGAATCATATCAATGATTCAAAGAGGAGAGAAACTAAAAAGAAAGATATACAACAATAAATAGACAAAAAAATAAATCATCAGAATTACATCATCGGAATACCCAAGAATACTCTCGATAAAAGGAGCTTTGCTTATATTATCACGAACTTTGAGAATAGGTCATCAAAGGATGGTTATTTCATATGGGAACGCCCCGATGTTTCAAAACTCTTGCTAAGCTACAAGGCACAAAGTGACTCACTTACATTCAAAATGAATAGTGCCTCGTTGGCATCAAAACTTACGAAATAACCAAAATCATCTTGATGAGGATATCCATATATGTCAGAGCTCACCTGGCCATAAGGGTAGAGGGTGAATCTCCGCATCACAAATGGACTACAGCTTATCAGTAATCGGGCTGTCAAGATTGATATCAATAAATTTAAAGGAGCGATAAAGTTCAAAGGGGCTTAGAAAGAGAAAGGGTAGAGTGATCCTAAATGGTAGAGGTAGTCAGGTAAGGGTACCATGGACTCATTATCCCAATCTACTAAACCCTTAAGTCCACCTTGTCATGAAAGTAGTCAACCCAACACATCCAGAGATCCTTAGTTAGCAATCCGTGAATTGCATCGTCCACAGGACCTCAGTAGCACTAAAGTCAAAGAGACAAAACTTATCATATAACTATCAGGTGGAACTCCAAGCGGCTAGACTTATAACTGACGAAATGACGATGATGCCGCAGGAAAGAAAGGATGGATGAGGTCCAACTACAAAGTTGTAAAAACTCCACACTAAAGAAGTTATTCCCCATCCGGTTTGGGGAAGCCTCTAACATCCAACATGCGCTAGACAAACATCTAAGTATAAAAACCTTATGCTTGGCCAATCGGGTTGAAGAAGCATGAGGACTTCTCCTCGGGGCGTGCAACATGATACAATTATTTAGTCCTAATCGTGGAGGGCCAATTAGGGTTAACTTGGTATAGTCATGCTATGCAATTCATTTTAAAACCGGTCTGAAGCCATGTAAGAAAGTAAAGTACGTGTTTTAAATAATTAAATATTTTAATCCTAATTTTTTTATTAACTTGAATCTTTTATTAAGATTTTGAAGCAAATTTAGAATTTTTACTCCTAAAGAGCGTATATTGTATTCGTGATTCTAGAAAAACCAAAGAATGAAATATAGAAATTCATTCCAAGCATGCAAACATGCAATAGAAAACAGAAGAACAAGCCAAATCAAAATAGTACGAAAAGATTGATGTCGTTGGGTCGACAACATATTTCAAAAAAGAAAAAGAGCAGCTGGACTCCACACGTATATGCCTGGTCCTAAATCTAGGCATCAATGTCAAATGTACAATTAGGATACGGCACACGAGTTGCTGCTCTGGTCCCTCACCACGTGGTTCCTGAGCCAAAATGCCTCAGAATTCATGCCCGTATCTTATTTCTGCTACACGACTTTCCTAAAGACTCTAAAATTATATCAATAAAGTGAAAGAAATATTTGACATGCAGAAAAATATTTGCATGGGTTATAACATGCAACGTGTCTGAGCCAAGCCTGATGGCGGAGCTAAGCAGCACCAGCAAGTAAGTTAGCATGTAAATCATTACATGCCCCCACCCCTTTTATTGTAAATGTGTGTGCATATATATGGTATGACCCCCTATAGAGGAGAGTGACCTAATATACTATTATGCATATCAAAAGCAAAGAACATGTAGGAACACCAAATGCATGAACCTAGCCCTAACCTAGCACATCATTTAACAGAAAGTGTCCTAACCAGCATCTAAGTGTTTGGGATAAAGTCTCTAGTTATAGTATGACTTTGACTAGGTCGTCATACCTCCCCCCTCCTAAAGATTTAAGAAATCTAAGGAATGTCACAAGAAAGGGGGTGACATTTTAAAAAAAGTGGTTTCACATATGGTATAATGACACGCCTAAAATATATATATTTTTGCTATATCATTTTACTTATTATTTGATAATATTACACTTTAAAGGAATGTATTTTGTATGTTTTTTGGTTTCAGGTACACGAAATAGCGATTGGAGCAAAAAGAAACAAAAACGGTGCAATTTGGAGCAAAAACGAGCAAGAAATGAAATTCTGCCCTGACACCTTTCGATAAGTCTTTCGATGCTTAATCTCTTTTATACTTTTTGCATATTTTTGAATCAGATTACACTTTAAAGAAAGGTTATTTTTATGCTTATTTTGTAGGGCTATCTGTTACGAACGCAACGCAACTGAAATGGGGCGAAACGGAGTTGAAACGGAGCCAAACGGAGCGAAATCGTGGAGCCGCCCCGCAGCCTGCTCGCCGACGGTGAGATTTTCCCGAGACCACCGAAAAGTGGCTGAAAAGCTCGCCGACAGCGAGCTTGAACTCGCCGACAGCGGCCCGGACTACCACGAAACGACTTTTGGCGGTTTTGGGCCAATATTCGACGTATTTGGAAGCTTTTTCGAAGGGGTGCGTAAGGAAACTCTTGGGAATTCGTCCAAACTCTTTAAAAATGGCGAATATAGGTTAGAAAAAGGAGAGATTAAGAGAAGATTAGAGAGAAAAAATAGGAGAAAAACTTAGAGGAATGTTTAGGTTCTTAGATTAAGAGTAGAAATGTAGATTTCTACCCTTTTGAAGAGATTGTAGAGGAGATTTTTGAGAGAATTTGTAAGGGTTGCATAGATCGACGGGAGACTTTGTGGGAGAGATCTTCCTCTTTCTTTCAAAGGAAAAAAACTAAGTATTATTTTTCATTATCTTATGATTTTGTTAACATTTATGTAGTGGATTTGCTTTGTTTAAATGAAGTTTCATTTGTGTTTTCTTCGTGCTTTGTGACGTATCTCTCTTACTCTTTCTTTTTCTTTGGAAATAGTGGCATGAGCTGATTATGCCATTGTTTTCAATTTACTTTTCTTTTCTAATGAGTAGAATTCATGCTTAGGATTTTGTGATGCATGTTAGAAGTTAATTTAGATATAAATGTGATGGTTTTTACTTGCACTTGCACTTCATTTACATTGCAATTAAGGTCTGTTGTAATGTTAAAATTTGTTGTGAAAACATACGATCCGAGAGGGTTATGCTTTCTACAACTAAGTAAGAACCACATTTAAATTCCATGAATGGTGAAGTTCATAGAAGTTGAATGCAAATAAATAGGGAAATAATATTCATCGGGCGCAGAATTGGAGATTTTAGAGTGACAGGCTAAAATCCTTAATTCGGTCCTATCGTTTGGGTGCTAAAGTGTAGATGTTAGCCCTCAGGTGAGGGGAACGTGGGAGCTCCGAGTGGCAATGCAGTATCCTCCCAACTCTAGCTGCAGATTCAGTAACTAAGCATAGGATTAATCAATGTTCTTTATGCCTGGACCAAAGGGTAAATAATAGGATTGCTCCTATTTGACACATACAATATTAAATGCATCTCAATCCTATACATTATCTATTTCATTACATAAGAATAGTAGTTTTAATATCTAAAAAATTCTCCAAACCAACTCATCCAAAAAGGGTTATCTTTAGAATTATTATTTGCATTTAGTTATAGTTACTTTTACATTTAACACTTGCATTTAGGAGTAGTTGCTAAATAAAACACAATTTTAATCGACATTCTAACTTAAGGAGTAATTGTAGTAGACTAGAATTTGACTAAAGACCTCTTACTTCACTTCCTCGTAGGATCGATACTGGGATTTTTAAAGAAAACTCTATATTACTTCAAACGATATGTATACTCGCGTAGTACCCCTAGTGTGTAAAATATTTTCTAATTTTTATATCATTTAAGACTTTGCACACTAGCCGCTATTTATAAATCGGGTCAAGTTTTTGGTCATCTTTTGGAAGTTAATTTACTGCGTAATTGCGGGTCGGGTCAAGTTTTTTGGCGCCGTTGCCGGGAGGCTCCGGTAAGAACTTTAGGAGAATTTTAGTTGAAGCAATTAGGCTTAAATTTGGAAAACTGTAGTGTAATAAAAACTATTTTTGTGTGAAAAATTTTTTGTTTTATGAAACATTGTTGTGAAAAAATTGTTTGTGTGAAAAATATGGTGTTCGTAAAAATATTTTGTTGTGTTGAATATATTTCGTCGTTTATTTGTTTAATTGTTAATATATTATTTATTGTGTTACGTATGCGAAACAAAGGATCTGTAGGACTTGTGCCTTATGATCCCGAGTTTGAAGAAAATAAAAAAATAAAAATTCAGAAAGGACTCAAAAAACTAGAAGTGGAAATGGAAAACTTTCAAGATAATAAATTGGAAAATCATCATAAATTATTGAGGGATTGCATAAATCCTACGACAGATGAAATTCACTTAAGTATACAATACCTCGTCGTAGAAGCTGACTCATTTGAAATAAATTCTGAGATTATCCAACCAGTGCGTAACAATCAGCTTAGAGGAACTCCTTTGGAGGAACCCTATTTACACTTATCAAATTTTCTAGAACTTTCGTGCTACATTTCATTATAACGGTATGTCGGACGATGTCGTTAGACTAAGGCATTTTCCTTTCTCACTAAGGGATAAGGCTAAAATATGGTTATATTCATTAAGCACTCGACTCTATTAAAAATCGGGAGGAGTTAAGTCAGAAATTCCTAGCTAAGTATTTTCCACCTTCAAGGACTACTAAACTTAGAAACGATATTATCTCATTTTGTCAATATGAAGGGGAATCAATATACGAAGCCTGGGAAAGATTTAAGGAACTCCTAAGAAAGTGTCCTCACCATGATCTGTCCGATTGGTTAATCATTCAAACTTTTTATAATGGGTTAGTAAGATCCCTTAGGTCTATAATTGATGCTGTCGCTAGTGGATCATTAATTTCAAAATCATTTGATGAAGTGTATGCATTAATTGAAGAAATGACTACAAATGAATTTCAATGGCCCTCTACAAGGGTAAATCATAAAAATGTGGCTAGTGTTCATGATACGGATATAATTACAATTCTTGTATCTCGACATTACGCAATATCAAGGAAGTTGGACCAATTTGGAATGAACCAACCTCAATTTACTCCTGTAAGTGAGGAAAGTTCATTAGGGTGTATAATTGATTCTAAATTATCATATGAGACTTTAAATACCATAAATAACTCGTACTCTAACTTTTACAACCCAGGTTGGGAGAACCATCCTAAATTTAACTGGAATCCTACTACTGATGATGGAAACCAACAATGGGAAAATAATCATGCAAATCCTAATGGAAGTTGGAATAATTACGGGAACATAAACTATAGACTTTCATATCCACCGTACTCTAACAATGAACAACAATTTGAGGGTAAGAAGATGTCCGTGGAAGAAGTGGTATTGCAAATGGGAAACCAGCAGCAAAGTCAAAATGTTGCGATTAGAAACATAGAGAATCAACTGGGACAAATTGCTAATTCACTTAGCAATAGACCTCAAGGAACACTTCCTAGCAACATTGAGATCAACCCTAAAGAGAACACTAATGAACAAATAGAAGCTGTCAAATTAAAAAGTGGAAAAGAAATAGATGATGTGGTTAGAAAAGAGAAAGATGTTGTGAGAGAAACAACAGAAACTAAAAGGCCTGAAGAACATGTTTCTAAGGATCTGGAAAAATTAATATCTCCAACTAAAATCAATTTGGAAAAACCACCACCTCCATTTCCTCAAAGACTTAGACAGCATGAGTTAGATAAAAAATTTTTAAAGTTTATGAAAGTACTTAAGAAGTTAACGATAAATATTCCTATCACTGAAGCTTTGGAACAGATGCCAAGTTATGCAAAGTTTATAAAGGATATATTAAACAAGAAAAGGAAATTTGGGGATTATGAGGCAGTTGCACTAAGTGAGGAGTGCAGCGCTATACTTCAGAAAACTTTTCCTTGGAAACTTAAAGATCCTTGTAGCTTTACAATTCCTTGTGCAATTGGAGAAAAATTATGTGCAAAAGCTTTATGTGATTTATGAGTGAGCATTAATGTGATGCCTCTATCTATATTTAGAAGGTTAGGTTTAATCGATATTTCTCCCACTACTGTAACCCTTATGTTAGCCGATCGATCTATCATGTATCCAAAAGGAGTTATAGAAGACGTGCTTGTTAAAGTGGATAAATTTATCTTTCCTTTGGACTTTATTGTATTAGATATGGAGGAAGATAAAGAAGTTCCAATTATTTTAGGAAGACCTTTCCTTGTTACTTGGACAAGCTATGATAGATGCGCAAAAAGGAGAGTCGACTATGAATATTAATGACCATGAAGTCACTTTTGATGTATTAAAGACTATGAAATTTCCAGCTGAGAGAAAAGATGATGATTGTTTTTTGATGGATAAAATTGATTATCTAAGTAAAGAACATTTCCGAGAAAGTTTTGAGAGTAAGTTAACAAATGAGATTGAAATAGACTTTCATAATGAGTCAAAAATGTTATGTAAAGAAGACTGTATGTATGTTCAGGAGAGGTGTGAAATGATGGATGCTACCAAAAATAGTAAACTTTTAGTTCCATCTCTTGAAAAATCTCATGAACTTAAGATGAATGTACCCCATACAATTTTAAAGCCTATCCATTTAGGGAATTCATCTACACAACCAGTCTTAATATCTTTAGATGTGACTCAATCACAAGAAAAACCTGAATTGAATGATGAACAAGATAAAATTATGGAACTAAGACTTGGAAGAGAATTTGAGGATATATGTCTAAAGAACTTTGAGTTGAGAAAAGAGGATAAGAATATTGAAAGACCACTGGAAGAAATTCCTAAGGAATTAAAAAAATCTATTTTCTCAACTAAGATAGATCCTCCATCATTTAATAATTATAAAGGGGAAGAATTGGAAGATAACTTGAATCATAAGAGTGACATAGAAGAATTTGATCTTGAATCCGAATTATTTAAAGAGAATCGATCCAAAATTTGGAAGATATTGAAGTATCTTATAAAGATCCATTTCTTATCAATTTCAAGGATGATATTAATATGCAATTTCGTAAAATCAATAGAAGAATATTGGATCTAGAAGGAAATATGAGGAACAACGATATAAATCCAACGAAATTGAAAAGCTAAATGAAAAATTAAAATTTGAGGATTTTATAGGAATCCCTGGATCTGGAAATGATTGGGCGATTGATCGAGGATTACTTAAATTGAATTTTGATCCAGGTGGAATCATTTGTCAGGCTAATGACATTAAACCAAGCGCTTTATGGGAGGCAACTCATAGTTATCAGTGTGTTTTGATTTAGTATGTTTTGAGAGACATGATTGTTAGTGTTGTAAGATGTTTGCTTTTTAATGTATTGATAAGTTTGATTGATGATTGGTAGATGTTTAGATTGTTAGTAGTTTGATCTTTGTGTGTCTTGAGGGAGGTGATTCCTTAACTTCTTATTATAGTTTCATCTTAATTTGTTACTTCCTTTCTACAACTTTATTTTCATTAGGTAGGAGTCGCGAACCTATTTGATGAATACCATATGGATGATCTCACACTATCTTTATAACTGTTAGATGTGCTTAATTATAAAGATTAGGTGATGCCTGAGATTGGTGTCCAGAAACAAATTTATCAGGGGTAATCTTATCTTTGAGATTATAATCTATAATATCATTTGAAAGTACCTAATTTACAAGTGTAGTGATTCCTTTAGAAATTGAAGGTAACATAGTGAGATTGGATGAGTTAAAGGATGAAATATCCTCATTAATCATTTGTGTTTGTATTTATTATATGTGTGTTTATATTTGTGTTACAACTTTATTTAGGTCTTGAAGAACATTTTATATTCCCTTGCTGATACCTGCTATGCTAGTTAGACTTTGGTTTAGTTAATTTCATTCTGGCATGATTAGTTTAGATTTACTTTCTGCTGCATATTGTTCTGTCCTAATGAATAATTGTAAATAATTTTGATAGACATTTGTGGTAGATAAATTTCTAAATTGTTTTCTTCATGCTCATATTTTCTGTACTGAATGCTATATATGTTAAAAATTAAGTTTGGGGGCAGGAAGAGAAATAAAATTTTAATGTGAAAATACTTCCTTTTAGTGTAATTTTATTACAAGCATGTTTTAGATTAGATTTACTTTCTCCTACAGTCATTTTATCCTGATTATGCATGAATATGAATTTGATAGAATGTTGTAGTAGTAAGTATATTCAATCTTTACCTTTTCTTCCTGCTATATTTTATGAAATTAATTGCAAAATATTTTACAATTTAAGTTTGGGGGGAAGAAAAATATTAACTCTTATTTGTTCTCAATTGTTATATTTTCAAAAAAATTATTAACATAACTTATGGCAATTGTACCTCGCTTGAGATAACTAAAACTTTTTATTTTAGTTGAATATTATGGAAGGATTGGATGAAAGTTTTTAGTAATAAAGGTTAATTTTATAAGAGTAAGATATTTGGTATGAAAGATTTTGATTATAGTTAACTATTTAAAATAAAGAAAACTGTATTTTTTGAAATGTTAAGAGACTTAAAGTATTGTATGTTAAAAAGAGATTGTGACTTTATGATGAATAATAAGGCTCATACCTAATTATAAAGTAAGGATGTGTTTCAAGTTTGAACTTTAGAAAGAATAGAGTGAAGTTCAAAATCATTACATGCTCTCCAGATATAGTAATCCTCATCTTAAAAAAAAAAGAGAGAGAAAAAGAAAAGAGAGTAAAAAAAAATGGGGATTGAAAATGATCCCGAAAGAAAAGAGAAAAAAAGAAAAGAAAAAGATTTATGAGGAGAAGCTTGAGGAGATGCCTAATAAAAAATTGGCTTCACTCAAATCACCATAAAGGGAGAACTTGATTTCATTTCTGAATTTATAATTAAAATATTAGCCTACATTCTGATGAAGTTTACATGAACTTTTTTTTCACATAATCTTTCAAGGCATTCTTAATGTAATAAATTATGGTTTATCTTGAAATAAATAGAAGACTAGAACCCTTAGACTTGATTGCTGAATATTCTTATACTTGTAGTGTTAACCTCGAGTTACTCGAATTTATTTCTAAAAGTCTAACCAATATATTCTTTTGAATGAAAAATTTTAGTGTATTACAAGTGAAAAGTACATTGCCTTGAGTTATATTTTTATGTAGTAAAAGTGTTACTTGAGGACAAGTAACGCTTAAGTTTGGGGGATTTTGACACGCCTAAAATATATATGTTTTTTGCTATATCATTTTACTTATTTTTTGATGATATTACACTTTAAAGGAAGATATTTTGTATGTTTTTTGGTTTTAGGTACAAGAAATGGCGATTGGAGCAAAAGGAAACAAAAAAGGTGCAATTTGGAGCAAAAACGAGCAAGAAATGAAATTTTGCCCTGACACCTTTCGATAAGTCTTTCGATGCTTAATCTCTTTTATACTTTTTGCATATTTTTGAATGAGATTACACTTTAAAGAAATGTTATTTTTATGCTTATTTTGTAGGGCTATCTGTTACGAACGCAACGCAACTGAAATGGGGCGAAACAGAGTTGAAACGGAGCCAAACGGAGCGAAACCGTGGAGCCACGCAGCAGTCTGCTCGCCGATGGCGAGATCGATCTCGCCGACGGCGAGATTTTCCCGAGACCACCAAAAAGGGGCCGAAAAGCTCGCCGACAGCGAGCTCGAACTCGCCTACAGCGGTCCGGGCGACCACGAACCGACTTTTGGCAGTTTTGGGCCAATATTCGACGTATTTGGACGCTTTTTCGAAGGGGTGCGTAAGGAAACTCTTGGGAATTCGTCCAAACTCTTTAAAAATGATGAATATATGTTAGAAAAAGGAGAGATTAAGAGAAGATTAGAGAGAAAAAATTGGAGAAAAACTTAGAGGAATGTTTAGGATTCTTAGATTAAGAGTAGAAATGTAGATTTCTACCCTTTTGGAGAGATTGGAGAGGAAATTTTGAGAGAATTTGTAAGAGATTGTACGAGCATTGCATGGATCGACGGGAGACTTTGTGGGAGAGATTTTCCTCTTTCTTTCAAAGGAAAAAAGCTAAGTGTTGTTTTTCATTATCTTATGATTTTGTAAAAATTTATGTAGTGGATTTGCTTTGTTTAAATGAAGTTTCATTTGCGTTTTCTTCGTGCTTTGTGACGTATCTCTCTTACTCTTTCTTTTTCTTTGGAAATAGTGGCATGAGATGATTATGCCATTGTTTTCAATTTACTTTTCTTTTCTAATGAGTAGAATTCATGCTTAGGATTTTGTGATGCATGTTAGAAGTTAATTTAGATATAAATGTGATGGTTTTTACTTGCACTTCATTTACATTGCAATTAAGGCCTGTTGTAATGTTAAAATTTGTTGTCAAAACATACGATCCAAGAGGGCTATGTTTTCTACAACTAAGTACGAACCACATTTAAATTTCATGAATGGTGAAGTTCATAGAAGTTGAATGCAAATAAATAGGGAAATAATATTCATCGGGCGCAGAATTGGAGATTTTAGAGTGACAGACTAAAATCCTTAATTCGGTCCTATCGTTTGGGTGCTAAAGTGTAGATGTTAGCCCTCAGACGAGGGGAACGTGGGAGCTTCGAAGTGGCAGCCGGTATCCTCTCAGCCTAGCCGCAGATTCAGTAACCAAGCATAGGATTAGTCAATGTTCTTTATGCCTGGACCAAAGGGTAAAGAATAGAATTGCTCCTATTTGGCACATACAATATTAAATGCATCTCAATACTATACATTATCTATTTCATTACATAAGAATAGTAGTTTTAATATCTCAAAAATTCTCCAAACCAATTCATCCAAAAAGGGTTATCTTTAGAATTATTATTTGCATTTAGTTATAGTTACTTTTACATTTAACACTTGCATTTAGGAGTAGTTGCTAGATAAAACACAATTTTAATCGACATTCCAACTTAAGGAGTAATTGTAGTAGACTAGAATTTGACTAAAGACCTCTTACTTCACTTCCTTGTGGGATCGATACTGGGGTTTTTAAAGAAAACTCTATATTACTTGAAACGATACGTATACTTGCGTAGTACCCCTAGTGTGTAAAATATTTTTTAATTTTTATATCATTTAAGACTTTGCACACTAGCTGTTATTTATAAATTGGGTCAAGTTTTTGGCCATCTTTTGGAAGTTAATTTACTGCGTAATTGCGGGTCGGGTCATATAACATATATGCAGCCGGTCGAACTGAAAAGGCAGGTCGATCAATTTGAGACGATCGATCCAACTCATAAGAGTGGGTGATCAAACTGAAACAGTTAATCAAACTTAAAGTGATCAATTGATCATGCCAGGGCAGTCGATCAAACAAAAGTGATTGGAAGATCAAAGCGGAGGGGACGATCGAACCTAAATGACAGGGTGAACTGACTGGAGCGGCCGATCAAACCCAAAGTGATTAACTAATCATGTTGAGGTGACTGATCAAACCGAAGTGATCAGTGATCAGACTGGATTGGTTGAGCAAACCCAAATAACTGGGTGATTGACCTGGGTTAGCCAATAAAACCCAAAGTGATAAGTAGATTGAGTCAAGGAGTTCGATCAAACTTAAGTGGGTAATCGAACCAGTGCGATCGATTGAACCCAAAAGAGTGGATGATCAACTCAGGATGGCCATTCAAATTGAAAGTGATCGGTTGATCGTGTCAGGGTGGCCAGTCAAACTAAAGTGATCAGGTGATCGTTTCAAAGTGGTCGATCGAATCCAAAAGAGTAGATGATCAGCTTGGGACAACTGATAAGATCAAAGTGATCAGTTGATCATGTCGAGACAACCGACCAAACTAAAGTGGGTGATCGAACAAGTGTGGTCAGTCAAACCCAAAAGAATGAGTGATTTCCCAATACACTAATCAAACTAAAAGTGATCGACCCGATTGTACCGAGGAGGCCGATTGAATTGAAGTGATCAGGTTATCAAACTAGATTTGCTGATCAAACCCAAAAGAGTGGGTGATCAACCTAAGACGGCTAATCAAACAACAGCTAATCAAACTGAAGTGGATGATCAAACCAGTGTGGTCGATCGAACCCAAAAGAATGGGTGATCAGCCCTGATTGGTCGATCAAACCCATAGCTAGGGATCAAACCATTGCAGTCGATTGAACCCAAAATATCATGCAGTCGGTCTAAGACAACTAGTCGAACCCAAAGTGGTCATGTGATCAACATGCAATATGCAAAATGTCACAAATAATCATACACTTGTAGTATAGCCCAAAGGCGCTCGGCAGAGCATCAAACTTTCTCTAACAACCTCATGTAGTTTATAGGGTTGAATTAATGGAAAGTTATGTCAACATTGTATCATGTGAAGCAACATAACATTGCCATCCATTTGCCAAGCATGGAGCAAAGATTTTACTCTCAAATAGAGCTCTTCACGATCAGGCAAATGACGACCAAAGGGACGTCATCGTCATCTCTTCCTTAGATTTCTCTTGTCCACCCAAGGGAAACCATTGGAGCAAATGACATGATCTTACCAAACCTCATCATTTGTAGCATTTTGGTGCAAGGCACTAGGGAATACTCAGATTCGTTGGGGGGATGTCCTCGAACGGCTTCCCATCCTAAAAGCCTTCTCCAAGCAAAAAAAAAAAAAACCTCAGTTCTTAATCCTCTACACAACTAGACCTAGGGGCTCCAAAAAGAAAAATGAGAGAGTTTAAGGAGTTATACTTCCACGGTGATTGTCTGACATCTGACAGTTTTTGAGAATAGGCTCTTGTAATCGTAGGAGAGACTGGTGAAGTTCCAAGCTTCGATATAGTCTCTTCTCCAAAAGACGGTGAAGCTCTCCCTGTAATGAGGTTCTGGAAATGTCACGAACTCCGAATAAGGTCATTGTTCCAAGAATGACAAAGCTCTCCTCAAGAAGGAGAATCTGGTAAGGCTTCGAGCAGGAAACCTTCTCTTCTCTCTATTTTCTTTGACGAAATGGCGGCCAGAAAAGAGGAAGTTGTAAGAGAAGCGGAGAAAATGATGAAGATTAAGAAGAAGAAGAAAAAATGGAAGAACTTCCCAATTCCTCAAACTCTTCTCCAAGACCTCTCCTCCATTAGCACACCAGCTTCCTCAAGCTCCCCCTTTCTCCAAGCAAACCTCCAAATGATCTCCTTTTCCCAAATGGCTGGCTCCCCAGTTATGCACAACAAAAGGCGCTTATCTCATTGTTAATGGGAAAGAAATGATCCTTACCACATATAGGAACATCCTAGGTGAGAACTAGGACCGGTTTGTGACCAATTTCCACCAATTAAATAGCTTCCCGTCGGAAAACAAGAACCATATGGTGAAATGCATTCCAGCGGCATGGATACACCATGGTTACAGCATGGTCATGATGCTCTATAGACGTCACGAATGGGCTTCTGGCATGGCCACGCCCGAAGGGTGGCGTAAATATATCACCCACTCTATCTGGTAGGCGTGGCTGTCCCGACCTCGAGTGTGGTCATACCGCAAGGCCCAGATCGAAGTGATAAGGGAAGACTTGGCGTGTCCATGCTCAAAATTGATGTTGTCACGCTACAAGACAGGCTTGGCCACGCCTAATTTAGGGGTGGTCACGTCGAGCCCATCTAGACTGAATCCTTTTTTTGAGAGATCTTACGCCGCTTTTGAACATGAAAAAGCCTACCCTAAGCAAAAATGACATTCCAAACTCATATGCAATATCCGCTTCACAATATGGGGTCATCTAAATGATGTTTTGCTGACGAGCAGCCTAATCACGACCCAATTTACTTGTATAGTGTCAACCAAAATTTGTTGGTCCAGTTCCGACGAATGTAATATTGATCGACCTTCACCTTAATGAAAACCAGACCCCAGCAAAGCACCCTTGACTACCTATCGGTGGATCAAAATCAATCGTTCAAGTGGACGCTCTACGCTCCTTACATAAAAAGATAATGCCAACATGCTTGTTGTTGTTATTGAATTAGATTTGTCATTTATTAGGAAATCTTCAAATTAAGACTACAATGCTAGGTATTTATGTGTTTAGCTAATTTGAGCTATACGTCCTCAGTGTTTCTTTTGGTTGTAAGGTTAACTTATATAGAAAAGCATGCACTTATGTAAACATGTACTAGTTGGACCACACGATAGGGGGTCAACTAATATAGTCAATGGTCACACCCCATAAAAATTGATTTAAGTCCTATTCTAAAAATATATATCCAATAAAAAATAAGGATAATAACAAGGTTCTAAGGAAAATTAATATTGTTATTATATTACCTCTCCAAAAAAACTATAGAAGAACTTAAATAAAATAAAAAAATGATGGTGTAATATAAATTTTACAATGTGGTTTGAAAGGTTATAATTTAGTTACTTTTAAAAGTAAATGCCCATAATTATCTTCAAATAAAAAAATATTGTCTAATTGTTTATATGCTTTGTTGTTGCCATATGTGACACTCACATGTATAGTTTTTAAAAAAATTTACTTACAATAAATGTTAATTTTATGATCAATTCTAATTGTTCCCATTTACTTCGATGAGGAGTAGTTTTTTAAATGTTAATATATTAGTTAACTTGTGATAATATAAATATGTTAAAATTTTTAACTTTTCATATTAGTAAGTACTATAATGCATGCATTGAGTGTAAAGTGGTTTCCTTTGCAAGTAAATTTAAAAATAAGTAATGATAATAAAATGTAAAATTGATGTAAATTAGATATTAGGGATAGCCTATCAATGACAACTCAAATAATACATGAATAAAGAGCATAATGAAAATTATTCGTTAGAACAATTCATAAAATTACAAAGAATTTTTTTAATGGAAGATTAAAAAAAGTCTCATAAAGATAAGAACTATCATGTTTTATGTTTTAGATTACATACAAGAAACACTCTCACATAATTCGAAACATCCTATTCTTTTTACTATAAAACTAGTATATATTTAGTAGCACTTCATTATAATTTAAAGAAAACGTGCATAACTTTCATGTAAAGAATGGCAACCTAATTGTTCTATGGTATTTTATTAATTGTGTTGCTTGCTAGAATGTAGCATACCATCTTTCCATTCTTATATTATGCCACTTTTAAAAGTGATTGATCTCATATTGTTGTATTCATGATGATTAAAATCTTCAATTAATGCTCCAAATTTAAGGATTGAAAACTATCAAAACCATTCCTGCCTTATTTTGTATAACAATAATGAAATTATTACTTTCAATATTAGAATATTGGTTAAGTAAACTAAATTCCCTTATTTTTTAATAATAAGGATAATTGTACTTAAATTTCTTCATAATATTGGTGATGATAATGAAAATAATATAAATCCTTCCAAGTTTTGATGTCAAGGATAAGTTGATTTAATTCCATAATGAAATAACATTATTGATTTGTATTATTTTCTCATTGTTTAAACATACTAGTTTTTAGAGTTAAAATATATTTGGTATTTATTGATGAATGATAATAAAAGAAATAAAAAAAAAAAGAAATAAACAACATCCAATAATTAAGAATGCCAAAATATTTGAAAGTAAACACTAATTAAAAAAGCTAACTGCCCTAAAACTTAATAATATAAATATAAGTCATTTATCCAAATCATGATTCCAACTAGGATATCAAGCCAAAGATTTAATAATAGCTAGCCACCAAGCCATAACTCCAAAATTAGAAAGTTTAAGATAATAAAATTAGAAAGTTTAAGATAATAAAAAAGCCATGAGACATAATTATTTATATAAATAATATTGTAATAAAAAAGAGAAGTGACCAAATTTTCTCTAACATACAATTGATATTTAGATTTTAGCACCAACACTAAATGATGTAAATGGGGGAAAGTGGGACTACCTATGTAACATGAAGATGTAAATAGTATAAATAATGGATATTATTCACAAAAAAAATATAAAAGATTATATTAGTAATTTTTTTAGAAGACTTAACAAAGTCGTACTGACCCACTTTTTAATGTTTACAAAAATAGCAACGACACCAAAAACTTGATCCCGCTTAATATATATATTTAATTTAATGATGAATGTATTAATGTGGATTCTACGCAAGTATACATATCGTATCAAGTAATACAGGGCTCTAGTGGAGTCCCGGTTATCGATCCCACAGGGAAGTTTCTATCGGATTTGTAACAACTAAATTTAAAGGATTTACTTACTAATATAGTATACGTAATTTAGAATACTTAACTAAAGCGATCTAAAGTAAACTAATGCTTTAAATAAAGTTGATTAAAAGATTTCGAAAAAGTGTCTTTCCCTTGTTTTTAGAAACTTAAGTGAATGATGAATTCAAATAGATTTTTTTTATTGTATTGTGACAAATAGGAGCATTCCTATTCTTTACCCTTTGGTCCAGGTGCAATGAACATTGACTAGTCCTATGCTTGATTACTGAATCTGCAGCTAGACTAGGATGATACTGGCTGCCACTTCAGAGCTCCAACGTTCCCCTCACCTGAGGGCTAACATCTACACTTCAGCTCTCAAACAATAGGACCAAATTGAATATTTTAGTCTGTCATACTAAAATGTCCAATTCTACGTCCGATAAATAATACTTCCCTATTTATTTGCACCCTACTTCCAAGGCTTTTGCCTTCCCGAATATTGGATGTAATCTTTACTATAGTTGATAATTCAACATATTTTAACAATTCAATTGGTCGGATTGAAAGTAAATTAAGTTTTAAGTAAAAGATTATCACAATTTATTTTAATATATTAGGCACTTCTATTTAATTTCATCAATTCACATAATTTCATAAACAAGGAGAAAGACTAAGAAAACTACTCAGAATGCATGGGAATTAAACAAAGCATTGATTTCATTTAAAGTTAACAACAATAAATAAAGATACTTATCTCAATTTCCTCCCCAAGCAAATTCCTTGAAGTTCCTTTGACTCTTCCTTCTAGTACATCACACTAACACTTACTCACACTAAACTTCAACTTAGACTCAAAAGTACACTAATAGAATACTCTAAGACTCCTAAAATAGACACACCACATAACTAAAATTCGTCCTCTATTTATAGAGGTAGACAAGGGTCCAAGGGGTACTTAAACACCTCTTCAAAAAGTGTCCAGGTTCAATGTATCGGGCATTTTGAACAGTCTCGCAGTCGGCGAGAAACGACCTCGCCGTCAGCGGGGCTTTTAGAAGGTCTTCAAATCGCGCGATCTCGCCGTCAGCGGGCTCGGGATCGCCGTCGGCGAGGTAGTTATAAATCCTTCAGAAATTTTTTTTATAATCTCGCCGTCGATGGGTTCGATCACTTATTGAGTGAAGTATTCTGCCCTTCGATCCTTCATCCTTACATGATAGCCATAAAGGAAAAAAGAAAGAGAAGTTAGGCCAAAATTGTCATGGTCTATTTCAAGATTTTATCCATGCCAGCTTAAAAAGTGACTAATCTCCTATTGATGCATTCATGAAGATTGAAATCTTTGTTAATTACTCCAAGATTGATGAATATAAAAAATATCAAAATAATTCATCTTTTATTTTTCATATTATTAAAAATATTCTTATCACATTGATGGTGATAATGATAATGAATACAATACCATACAATTATGAATTTTGATGATAGCTTGATTTATTTTATAATGAAATATTATTTTTATTTTTCATTAAAAATATGGTAACTCAATGTATAAAATTTTTCTAAATAGAAAAAACATATATATAATAAGAGAGATATAAAAAAACTAAGAAATTTATAGATCTTTCCCAACCAAGATAATAGTAAAGTTTCTCTATTTGCTTCTCCTTTTTTATTTGTGCATTCAAGATTTAAATTAATTTTTTGTAATATATTGTGTAGGTTGAAGTGTTTTTGCATCTTTTATTATTATTATTTTTATCTAGTTAATGTTATTTCTCGTACTATTTGATAGACTTTCTTTTATTAATCTATCATACTACTTATATATATATTCTCACTATAAATCTATTCTCAATAAAGTATCCCCTTAATCCCCTTATAACCTAAAAGTAGTTTATTTTCACTAATTATTATACTGGTCTTGTGAATTGCGAATAATCTTAAGAACTACATCTGAATATTGTGTAGTCCAACTAAATTGTAATTGATCTCCACAAATTATATTTAAATTTCATATTTGTTAGTTCTCTTTCATTTTGAAGAGATTTCATTAAGAGAAGCTTTTATTTATGAAAATTAAATTATAACTATAATAATATAAAAGAATATTTGTAAAATAACTTAAGAGAAGCTTTTATTTATGGAAAAGATAGTCGCACTATAACAATAAATGGTATTTTTATAGATAAGTAAACCTTATTCTATGAAGCTTCTTAAGAACTACATCTGATTATAGATACAAAACCTTATTCTATGAAAAATTAACTTCATCTTTTATAAAAAAGCTAACTACCCTAAAACTTAATCTAATAAGCTTTGTTCTAACCCATTAGATAATCTATGATATGCATCGACCTGAAATTTTAAGTTTTTCTCTCTATCTTGAAAAATGTGCTTCATCACATATGCAAGCAACATGAAGCTCTTTATCTTATTCTTCATCATCATGTATTCAAAGATGTCAAATCTACAATTTTAATTAAAAAGCCAACCCAAAAGAACAATTAATAATGCATAGGTTCTTGGGTAGCATTATGCATTCTTCAATATTATATAAAGCAAGATAAAAATTTGTTAAAAAAATGAACAATACAACACATTGCATTTATATGGCTCTTTTTTTTTGAAATTCTAAGAACTAAATATAAACCAATAGAATTTTATTTTGCTATACAACTAGTTATGTCATTGGTGTATTTAATTGATGAAATCACTACCTACACCAATTTTGCCTCATTTGAAGTTACATATAATCTAAGATTTAAAGTAGGACTATTATTCTTCATTGAATGGATAGAGATGATCAATGACATAAAACTTTATTGGCTTGTGCCTTTTATTCGATTGACTTAAGAAATATTTGATTACATACTACTTATTAACCTTCTTTTTAAATAACATAAATTTAATGTCAACTTTATTTCTAAACTATTTAGATTTTTCAGTAGCTTGAGTCTCTTCCATTTAGAATTTATCTCAGTTTACTAGTAGATTTAACATAAAGGTCCTCCACACTAACGTGTGTATCACAATCAATATTTTTATTTTCTCTATGCATAAACTCAATTGAAGCAACTAATTTATGCTCTAATTGGAGTCTATTATTCTTCATCATTCTAATTATATAAAAAATATTAAAATGAACTAAAAGTAGATATGGACTTATCCTCATTTCTTTCTCTATGCATATTATCCTCTTATTCATTCTTATTGTGACATCCACACTCTTGTATAATGTGTTTTTTTTTTTTTTTTTTTTTTTTTTTTTTTTTAACCCAATTAGGAGAAAGGCTAAAGAAAAGTACATATAATAGATTTATGAAAAAAAAATTAGATTAAGTTTGAGTACTTATATATCAAATAAAATAATATAATATTTAGGTTACTTTCTATCATTAATTAATATAAACTAATAGTTAAATACTTAAAATGTAATAACATGCAAGTAACTTTCATTCCTTTTAGTAAGAAGTGGTAAAAAATAATTGCTTATGAGCTTTTCTTCAAAAATTTCAATATTTATCTCTCTATCTTTAGGAATGACTCCAAATGCAGTGTTATATAATGATATGACAAATCCATTATAGTGTGAGAGGTTGAGGCTTTATTTTGAGTCTTCTATTCCACTTTTGGATATTCCTCTCAATGTAAATCATATCCTTATTCGAAAAAAATTCTTCTTCAATTATTACCATTGTTTCACAAGAATTATGCTATTCTTTTGTATGGCTCAACACAATCAATGACAAAATAAAACATGAACTTTTGGATATTTCCTCATGATACACTCCATAATGCATTCTTAAGCTCTATATTCATAAGTTTATTTTTACATTAAAGTAGTTATGAATGAGTCTCTTATTGATGATCTTCCACTTCAATTTCTTCTTTGAAAAGAATCATCAAACGCCAAACCAAGAATAAAAAAAAATCAAATAATTTTAAACCTTATTTTCTTATATCTAATATTAAACATAATGGAGAACCTATTATGTTCTACATCATTAACCTTCTTTTATAGAAGTTAGTGAGTTAAGGACTTGAACAATTAAAGGTTAAAGGAGAAATTTGGTAGCCCTCTCGAAAAGTAAAAATTTTTAAATTGTATGATTAGTTTTTTGTCACGCCTCTTCCAAGAATAATCAAATTGGATGTTTGTATCTATAGCAAAGCAAATCAATTAAAATCAATTACATATAAGATAAAGGTGAAAAAAAAGGTTCAATGCCTATGCTTTAACCTCATTTGAATTTTGTTTCAAACTTAATTTTTGTAGCAAATGTTCAAACCCTCTAAAGGTTGAATGACGTTTGAATAGATTTTTTGCTTAATTTAATTTAGATTTGAACATTGCTTGAACTTAGGGGCTACTAATTACTTGCATGTTTTTTATTTTTTTGGTTTGGTTAAGTACATGTAAAGTAAAGTATAAAAATAATGTATTCTTAATACTTGTGTAAATGGAATGCATAAATATTATTTTTCTCGTTACTATATCATACATGTTTTATAAAATTGTGCGTAATCATTTTTATTTGTATAATATTTCATCATAAAAATAAATTAAAATATATACATTATAAAATATATTTAATAATTTATAAAATTTTTATAAGCTTATATAGCATTCAATTCTTATGTATTTACATATTTAACACACTGACTTCAATCTTTACATGCATACCACCTTACATATGCATACCACCTTATATGTGTATGAAATGGTGTATGAATTAGGTCAGGGAGAATTTTGGCAGTGTTTGGGCAAGATTTTGGTTGAGCACTTTTTTTGGTTGTGGAGGAGGTGAGCTTAAATAACCATGGCTGGGGTGGCTGCCAGGGCTCTAATTGAGGTGCAATGCATTGCCTAGGTGGAGTGCTGAAGAGCTCCCATGGTAATTCAGGGCTGAGCTGGCCATGAGGTGGAGTTTGGGTTTGGCCAATAAGGTGGCTCTCGGTTTGGACTCCTCCAGCGAGCGACTAGGTCGGCCGGCCAGGCCTGGGGAGGTGGCCAGTGGGTCAGGTGAGCCAGTGGGCAGGCCATGAGTGCAATGGGTTTTAATGGTTAAGGCATTATGGCAAACATCCCTTAGATTTAACCATTTAAAGGAAGAAATCCCCTAATTTAGGGGGCCTTTAGTTCATGGATCCACTAGGGTGGGCTAGGTGGGTCCAGCTAAGTCCCTAAAGTCAATTAAGTGGTTGTAGAGGGGTTGGTTTGGTCACATTTGGTTCAATTTGGTTAAGTTTGGTTATAGGTTCCATTTTGGGTCACATGGGTCAATGTTGGGATAAGTTGGGTTTGGGCTTGGGTTAAGCCCAAATTATAGAGCAATAAGGTGTATATGATTGCCATGAATGGTTTAGAGAAAGATTGAAGTGGTTTTGGATTGGTTTGGGGGATCAATTTGGCATGATTTGAGATTTTGATTAATTTCGGGCATGTTGGGTTAGCTTGGGATTAGGTGAGGCTAAGGTTGGGTCCAAGGACAATTGAAGGTTCCAAATGGTCTAGGGGGATGTTATAAAGAGTTCCTAACATCAATTAGATGGAAATTTTGGGAGTAGGGCAATCAATTTGGGGAATTTTGGAGATGTGTTCAATTTTGGCCAAAATTGGGTATTTTTGGTTTAAGTGGGTTTGAGTGAGTCTTGGATCCAAATTGGGGGTAATTTATGGTTCAATTTAGTTTATGGGAGTATTATGAAGAGTTTGGGATTGAAATTTGGGAAAATTGGTTGACATTGGGTCAAATTTAGGGTGAATTGGGCATGAGGTCAAAATTGGGGATTTTGGATTTATGTTGAAATTAAACTTAAATGTTGATCAATTTGAGCTTTTATTTGGTTTATATTGGCATTGGAGATGTTGGATTAAAGTTTGAAATTTAAATTGGGCAAGATTGGGGTCAATTGGGTGGACATTGGGTTCAATTTGAGCACTTTTGGGTTAAATGAGTCAAATTGGGGCTTTTGGTTAATTTGGGCTAAATTGGCCAAATTGGGTCATGTTGTAGTTGAGAGAAATGAAATTGGGAATATTTTGAAGGTTTTCGAAATTTATGGGAATTTTTGGAATTTTGGGCTAAGAGGGGCATTTTGGTCATTTTGGGTTTTTTTTGGGAAATTTGGCAATTTTGGGTAACTTTGGTTAATTTGAGTCTAGGAAGTATTTTGGAATAATTTTTTGAGAAAAATGGGTAATATGGGTGATTTGGAAAATTTTGGGCGATTTTAGGGTTTTTGGGTATTTTGGATAGATTTTGGGGGAATGGGTCAAAAATTGAAATTTTGGAAAAAATTGAAATTTTGGAAAAAATTTAGATTGGTTGAAAGTGAGTAATATGAAATTGTTTAGGTTGAACTATGGACAAAGGTCACCCTCATTTGGTCATCTATGTGTTGGTACTAGCCAAACCCTAGCCTGAGGCTAAGAGCTTGGGAAAACCACTTACATTTCCAAAGAGTTAAGGGATCAAAGGAGATGTGCTTTGTTTAGGGTTGTGAGTGTGTAGTGTAAGTGTGGTATAAGCTCCAGACCTCCCATGGTAGATCCTAAGGTCTGACCACCTATAGGAGACTTCCGTTGGGCTTCCTTATGCTTGGTCTCTTTTTCCCAAAAGTTGGAGTTTAGGCCTTAAGCATATAAAAACTCCCAGTGAAGTGAGAAAAGTTTGAATTTCTAAGGGAAAGGATTTCATGGCTAGTCTTCTAATAAAGTCACCAGAAGAACTATATGGCTAGACCCTAGGCTATTCTAAAGAAAGACTACATCTCAACAAAAAGTGAGGTCAATAATCTTACACTCCACAACTTATAAGCTTTGTCATTACCCATGGTTGAAGTCCATCGATGAAGTTAAAGAGAGCATCCTTGTATGACATGTGAGAGATTTCAAGGACCAAACTACTGAAGTCATTAATGTACTCTCGAATTGATCCTACTTGTTTAAGCCTCCACAACCGGGCTCTAGCCCCATCCCTCGCATTCTTAGGATAAAATAGTCTCTTGGGCTCTTTCTTAAAGTCAATAAAGGTAGATATGGTGCACAGTCCTTTCTTTATGTCTCCTTGTTTTCTTCTCCACCATAATATAATGGTGTCAAAGAGATAAAGAGTAGCAAATTTAATCTTTGTCTTCATCGGTAATGCTCATGACTCCAAAATATTGTTCCAATCCCTACAAAGAATTTGTCTACTTCTTTGGCATTGTGAGCTCCATCAAAACTCTCATGCTTTAGTACTTCGATGCATTTGGCTTCGAACGTATGGTGGTTAATGTCGTTAGTGCTCACTTGCATAACGATACATCTCCACACATATGTTTTAAGCTGGCATGTAGGTTGGTCATTATTTCTTCTTGAGATTATTATACATCATAGAGCATTTCAATTAGGTCTTCTCGCATCTTTGTTAATTAGTCTTTCAAGGATTTCTCCAATTTAAGCATCATAACTTTAATTAGGGAATTGATGGTGATGCCCTCCTCCTCAAGTTCATCCAACTTTTGTCCTAGATCCTCTATTTGGGCTTTTTGGGCATATTTGACCAAAAACAATTTATAACGCCTAACTTTCCAAATATGCGCATAGAGTATGTAGTATGTAAAGTCAAATTTCTAAGCTATATGATATCATGTGAGAACATAACAATATGACAGAAGTAAAATATTTAAAAAAGAATTGTCTTTCATATTGGTAAATAAAAAAAAGGCAGGGTTGGATTCGTAATTGAACATAATGTAATGATTTCATTAAATTTTCTGCATAGAATGAAAAAAATCATAGAAAAAATTAATTTCAGATGGGGTGATATGAATAGGGCTGTCAAAAAAGCCCGTTGTTCCCGAACTGTTCCTGTTCGGTTCGCCAGTAAGTTCGTATTTGATTCGTTCGATAAGCAAACGAGACGAACACGAACAATTTTTTTATGGTTGTTAAACTAACCAAACACGCACAGTGATGCGTTTATTCGTGTTTGGTTCGTTATTGTTTGAAATATAAAATAATTTAAAATAATTATATATAAAAACTTTATGATATTTTAAAAATTATTATATATTATAAAAATTTATCATATTTTAAATAATTAAACTTCTATAAATTATAAAATATGATAAATTATTAATAACAATAATAATATTATAGTATTAATTATATTAATATAAATATTATAATATTATAATTAATATATTGTATTATATATTAAAATAAAATCCTAAATAAAACCCTAAAAGTCTTATTCAGTTTGTTTCATTTTGAGGAAGTATGGATTACCTGATGTGTACAGGAAACCTGATCAATTTGTTTCATTTTGAGGAAGTATGTTATCAAAGTTAGGGCTGTCAAAAAAGTCGTTGTTCACAAACAATTTTTTTTTCATTCAGTTTGTTAAACGAACCAAACACTAACAGTGATGTGTTCGAACATTTCAAACACAAACACTAGCTCTGTTCGTTCATGTTTGATTCGTTTACACCTCTATATATAAACGTGTTAGTGATGCATTTTTTTCCCAATAATTCATGATTTGAATTTTTAAATTTTCAGATATTATAATTCTTTACAAATAATTAAAGTAAATTTAACAGGTGGGACCATTTCTGGTTAGAAAGCCAGCATTTTCGCTCATTAATCCTTCTAAATACTGTAACTCAATGAGATGCCAGCCTGTCCCAGCTCATTTGGTGGGCAGTGTGCTGACTCATATTCTGTGTTTCAATAATTGCATGCGCCTCTCCCTCATAAATTATATTTACTGTCAATATATTTTTAGATATTATTGTAAATAAGCATAAAGTAACAATTGGAGGAAAAATAAAAGCCACAGCCACTTAAGCAGTAATTTGCGGTTATCTAAATGCTTGCTGGGAGGAAAATAACATTATTATTATTATTATTATCATTTTTTGTGTGATCGGCCGCACTTTTATAAATTTTTATTTTATTTTTTGTGTTTTAATGTATTTGTAAATAATATATTTGTGATTGGTATAAATTAAATTCGATTTGTTCGTATTCAGTCGTGTTCAACTAAAAATGAGCTCGAACAAATAAAAGTAATAATAAATTTAATGTTTATTAAAAAAATACAAAAAAAAAACATCCATCTTAAAAAAATGGACCTAGGGATTACTTGCATGAGCATGGGTTGTGCAAGCTTTTCCAATGTCATGGCTTGGGTAAAGTAGAGGTTATTGATAGGGTTGGCAATTTGGCTCGTTGTTCGCGAACAGCTCGTGTTCAGCTCGTTAAGTAGCTCGTGTTCGGCTCGTTCGAACGAGCCGAACACGAACAAATTTTTAAGCTCGAAATGTTAACGAGTCGAACACGAACAACTGTTTGTTCGCTCGTGTTCGGCTCGAATTGGCTCGAAATAAAAAAATAATCATATAATTATTTATATAATAATTTATTATATATTAATATATTATATATATTTATATTTAAGTTTAAATCATAATCGTTTCACGTAGTAGCGCGATTATGCTTCTTGTTTCCATTCATTTGTTTCAGGTTCGAATCCGGCGTTAGACACATATTTTTCCAATTAATTTTAACGAGTCAATTTCGAGTCAAACATGAGCTGAACACGAACAAGAATATTTAATTCGAGCCGAACACGAACTCCGAACACACCTTTCACGAGTCATTTCGAACACGAGCCGATTTCAAACCGAGCTAATTTCGAACGAGCTGAACACGAGCCAAGCCTGAGCTCGCTCAAGCTCAGCTCGTTTACAGCCCTAGTTATTGAAGCACACGCACCATAGGGATCAACAAGAGAATCTTCAACAAAACAAATATTTTTCACAAAAAGACAAACAAAAGAACCAAATTAGTACAAATAGTCAAAAAAAAAACAACACCATAAATCAAAATTGTGATTTCCAACTGTTGCTGGTACATTGAAGTATCAAACCATAACCAGAGATTAAGGGTCAGTTTGGGGCAACTGCAGCTTGTCCAACTTATCCAGATAAGTTGCTTATCAGGATAAATGAATCGATTTAGATAAGCTGTCTAACAGTTTAGTTTGTGCATTTGGAAAACAGTTGATTCTGGGTAAATGACAAGCATGCCTCTGTTTTGAATTTAATATGATTATTGACTATCTAAATATAAATATTAAATAAAAAAATGAATGAATATATAAATTTAAATTTAAAATATGTTTTATTTGTTAATTAACTATTTGATAATTATAAATAAATTTATATAATCAGATAATATATAAATTATTTATTAATTATTAATCATTTAAAATAATTACATTAAATAAAAATAAATTAATCTGGCACCATTCTCACCCTCCCACACTGGTTTCGCTTAAAACCATCGCCTTCATGGGTGGCTAGCTGGGAAGACAACGAGGGGATCTCGGCATAGAGACCACTGAAACTCTCATCTTTTTCAACCCTCCGCTCCGCTCCGCTCTGCTCTTACCAGGAAGGCAGGAACGATAGAGGAAGGTAAGCTTGTTCGCGCCATTCTCCGGTCCGCTCCTACCGCGAACCATAGAGGAAGGAAAGTTGGGAAGACGATGAGGGGATCGCGGCTTACAGGGTGACCGGGGTAATTAGAAGAAAAACGCGAACCAAAAAGCAGACCACAGGGCTCCCCCTACGTTCCGCGTCCAATACAAAATAAAAATTGAGTTTTCAAATAAGCTCTCAATAAGTGCAATCAAAACAGTGCGAGCATTTTTGAAAATACCGCCACACTTTTAAGCTGCCTCGAACGGGCCCTACAAAAATCATATTCACATTTCAGCCCCAAGTGAAAGTGAAGACCTAACCCAAAAATAAACATGGATTATACAAGGTGGCTAAATGAGTGGAGTAACCTAATTTTTGGAAATAACGCCTTCGATCAAGATGCCCACAACTTTCCATTATTACAGGTGCATTAGTATCCTTAGATTATTAACCAATCAGATGGTAAGAGGTCTCAACTATTACCATAACGACGAGGAATGTTATCCCTTACTATTTGGTGGGTTGAGGTGTCTTTGTCAGTAACTACGGGTTAATTCATCCTAGGTCATTTATATAATCAAAGAGGATAAGTCTATTTGTTTTATATTTCATACTCTTTACTACTAACTAGGGCTCCTAGTAATCTAAATTATGCTTCTAGACTGAACTATTCAAGGGTATGTGCGATCCTGAGTTTTATTTCTTAGTTGGCTAACCTAAGGTTCACGATTGATCTACCTAGCAGTGGTTTCCATGATTAAAGTTGTTGGACTTTAGAGTTGTTTTGGGTTTTATATTTAATTCAAGATTTGTTTCAGCTACAAGTTTGATGATCATTATGAAAATAAGGTTCTTATTAGTTCAAGTTTTGACAATTGATTTTCTATCCTAAGTTTTTTTCATTGATTATTCCTCCTTAGTTTGACTTCTAATGTTTAGTTTATTGTTTAATGTTGAAGTTATATGCCAACAAAGATACTTTCAAGTTTTTCATATTTACATTTTTCATTCTTAAGTTTCATTAATCACTCTTATTTTTCAAAATTTTTGCACAAAAGAAAAAATTAATTTTTAAAGCTCTTTTATTTCACAAAGTTATTATTACGCTGTGAATGAATCTCTATGAGGGAAACATGTAAAAATGAGATTGTCCAAGACTTATATGCTTAAATTATAAGCTTATAAATCATATGTTCTTAGAAGAGAACATATTTGTTTGTGGGCAATACCTATAAACATGCATAGACCATGCATATGCTAGCTATTCATGAGGATTTACAAAGTTACATAGTTTTAGTATGTGAATATATATAATCAGTGAGCGCATAAGGAAAATTTCTTTTTGAAAAAAAAAATTATTTAAGTTTGAAAATGGTATTTTATGCTTAATTTATTTGAAAAGGTTCACTCAGGGTTTTTATTTTTGCTTTTTGTTTTGAAAATAATTTTGTTTAGGTTTTTTTTTAAACAAAGATTTACTTTAGGTTTTGAAAAACTTTTATTTGAGATCCATCTTAAAACTCATTTTTGTTTAAGTTTTATTAGTTTGAAATATTGTTTTATTTTATTTAAAACTTCTTTTTAAATTATTAGTTCTTGTTTTATTTAGAGAGTTTTAGGGGTTCTCTTTTGAAAATGTTTGATTTTACTTTGAAAAAAGTTTAACTTGATTTTTGAAAAAAGGTTTATTTTTGCAAGGGTTTTATTTAAGTTTCTTTTTGAAAAGTTAGCTTTAAGTTATCTTATGAAAAGAATTTTGTTTAAATTTTTTTTTTTAAATGTTTTTGTTTAAATTAATTTTTGAAAAAGATTTGTCTTTAAGTTGTATTTTGAAAAAGTTTTAACTTTCTTTTAAAAAAATGCTCGTCTTATGTTGTATTTTGAGAGAGTTTTTCATAAGTTTCTTTTGAAACGGTTTTGTCTTAAGCTGTATTTTGATATAATTTTTTTTAGAAAATAATTTTAGAGCACATTAAATTTATAAATTTTTTTATAAAAATAATTACATTAACAAACATTTATGCAATTTTTTGTTAAGAGAATAATTTAAGAGCCCATTTAATTCATACAAACTTTTATAAAAATAATTATTTTTAATGGATTATCATAACATAATTATATGAGCTTTTCAAATATCTCTCCTAAATGCCCGTGTCATGAGAATAATCAGTCAAAGTGCTATAACTTGATATTAGTAGATGCAATAAATAATAAAATAAATAAAATAAAAAACACAGATTTTTTGTAGTAAACTAAGATGGGAAAAACCATAAGTTGAGAAGGTAAATTCAATATATCAAATTAGGGATTACGACTGAAGAGTATTTTGCACAAAACATAAGAGGGGTATTTATAATTTTAGCAAGACCCCATTAGAAAGAGAGTTAAAGAAGCAATAACACTTTGCAATCTAAAGGCCATGATAAGTTTAATCTAATTGTTGAAACCTTCAATTTGTGTGCTCACAGTTTCCTTTAAAAGCCTCAATTTGCGTGAACATAATTTCCTTATGAGACGATAACTAGGACCAATAAAATTTTGGTCACAAATTTAATAATCTCCACCTTAACACGAATTTGAAAGAATATAGAATACAACTTTCTTCACCTCTTCCACAAATCTATAATGGTTAAGAAAATAATACAAATCAAGTCTAAGCAATGCTCAAACTTGGCTATTGGAAGTGCTTTAGACAACATATCTACAAGATTATCATGGGTATTGATCGTGCTCACAACAATATCATCATGAGCGATAACTTCACAAATGAAGTGATATCGAAATAAAACATTTGATCTTTACTGAGATAAATCACACAATGACAATTACACATTAGTGTAGTGATCTTCAAATCTTCACTAAGCTCTTAAAATAGAGCTTTTAATCAGATACTTCTTTAAAAACTTCAGTAAGTACCATTTACTCAGCTTCATTTGTGGATAGTGTCACTATTGTCTGTAAAATTGCCTTCTAGCTAATCACACAACCAATAATTGTAACACATATCCTGTAATAGACCTCCTATTAAAATCTCTTGCAAAATCAAAATCAAAATCAAAATATCCAATAACTCTATCTGTAGTCCTTTCAAATTGAAAATAACCATCTTTTGTTCGGCATAGATATATAAGGGTCCACTGAACTACTTTCCATTGTTCTTTACCTAGATTACTTATATATCTAATAACTGCACTAATTGCATATGATAAATCTGGGTGAGAACATATCATAACATACATGTGAGATCCCACAATACAGGAATATAAAGCTCAAGACATATATTCAATCTCATCATCATATTGTTAAAAAAACCAATGAATGTCTAAAATTCACAGCTAATGGAGTACTAACAAGCTTGACATTCTGCATATTAAATATATATTAAACTTCTTCAATGTACCTTTTCTGACTTAGAAATAATTTACATATATTTCTATCTCTTTGAATCTCCGAGCCAAGTATTTTCTTTGACTGCTAAGTTGTTCTTTAAACGACTTTATATTTTCTTTATCAGTAGGTCTTTCAACATATCATCGACACATAAGTGCAAATAGATAAATGATCCATTATTATTTTTCTTGTTATCATAACTACTTCTCTTAAACTCATAAATAATCAAGGATGAGTCAAATTTCTTATATCATTGCTTAGGAGACGGTTCCAAACTATAAAGAGATTTCTTCAATAAACAAACATGGTCTTTTTTTCTATAACATGAATCCTTCAGGCTACTGCATATAGATATCCTCTTCAAGCTCTCCATTAAAAAATATAGTCTTTGCATCTAGCTGCTCAATCACAAGATTAAGATCATCCTTAGCCACAATACCAAATAATGCTTGAATTAAGCTATTTTTTATTGCTAGAGAGAATACATTTGTTAAGTCTACACCTAGAATTTAACTAAATCCCTTTGCAACAAGCCTAGCCTTATATTGGGCATCTTTAACTCTTTTTGTACATTTCTACTTCTTAAACACCCATTTGCAGCGAACAATTTTCACGCATTGAGGTAATTTTACCAAATCTCAAGTTTTATTTATGTATAGGGATTCAATCTCCTCTTGCATAACGATTATCCACTTATTTAGAGTAGAAAATATTAATAGCTTTTAGCTAGAAGGTTATTCACCACAAATACCTTCAGCTACGTTTAAAGCATAAGCAACAAAACTAACATCATCTTATCTCTGAGGTAGCTCAATTTCCCTTCTTGTTCTATTCTTGGTAATAGAATCTTGTGATGAATGATATCATAATGGTGGAATAACAACAATATCATGATTATCTCAATTTGAATCAGAAGTTCTGTTTGAGGATGTACTGTATCAATTTGAAGCTCCACTTGTTTACTTGACATTTCATTCTGATCATCATTTCAAGATCTTGTAGTAAATGTTGTATGTAACATCATAAGATGTTGTATGTAACATCATAATTCATTAAATACAATATCTCTACTAATGATCACTTTTTTGGTTTCTTGGCACCATAACTTGTAACCCTTAAGCTTTATAACTAAGAAATACACGCTTTATAAATCTAGATTACTATTATTAAAATAAGCATATGCAGGGCAATAAAAAACTCTTAATTAGAGTAATCTACAAGTTTAATTGATTGAACATCTTGGAAAGTTTCCTTGTCAATAGTAATGAAAGGAGAATAATTCACCAAGTAACAATTTGTAGAAGAAATTTCAGCTGAAATGACTTAGTTAGCTTGACATTGGAGAGTGTACAATGAACCTTCTCTATTATAGACATGTTCATTCTCACTGTCACACCATTGTGTCAATGTGTGTGTCTATCAAGTCTCTCATAATTCCTTCTTATTTGTAGAAGACATTAAATTCTCTTGAACAGAACTCCAACTTATTAGTAGTGCAAAGTCATTTCATCTACTTTCCAGCCTGCTTCTCAATCATGATTATTCATTCCTTAACAATATTAAAAATGTTACTCTTCTGCTTTAAGAAGCACACCCAAAATTTTGGAGAAATCATTGATGAATGTCAGCATTTGTTGGGTACCTATGCTTGATGCAACTGTAGATGGTTCTAAGAGGTAAAAATTTATGCAGTATAATATTCCATTAGTATTTTGAATCTCAGTATTGAACATAAAACCTTTTACATTTTTCAAATACAAGGTGTTCACAAAACTTCAATTTAGTAATGCTTTAACCATTTATAAGACCTCTACTCAGTCTAGCCATCTCAATCCCACTCACATGCCCAAAGCACTTATGTCAAGGTGTGGTTGCTTCAACTTCTAACACGGAAGAAGTAGTAAATGCTACATCACCTATCATAGCAGAACTATGCAAGATATATAGTCCAAAAGCCTTTTCTGTCCTTTCATCATAATAAAAGATCTACTACCGTCCTTCAAAAATCCACCTTCACCAAAGTACATGTACCCATAAGCATCAAGAGTACTTAATGAAATTAGATTTCGCTACAGATCTAGTGACATGTTTCACATCTTCAAGTAAATCTTTTCAAATAAGTTAAAACTTTGATACATGACCCCGTGAGCTATGGTCCAAATGCTTCAGAATCACCATGATGTCTTTGCTTGGTCCATTATGGAGATGTCAGAAATACCAACCAACGCGGCCTACCATCAACTGAACATGATTTCAACTACTTGACCGATCAAGCAGAAGATGTGGAACTCAATGATTGCACTTGCTATTTTCTGTCGTTAAAGTGTATTGGTTTAGTTTAATATAAAACTTTATATATGTAATTTTGAAAAGTAACATTTTAATTTGAAAATATGAAATTAAACCAATCTCATATATGCAATCGCTTAGATAAAAGAGCACAACATTACAAGTTATACATCTATTCCGAAGAATAAACACATTACTTGATGATGATGCTCATATAAATAAACTAAGGAATCTATAACATTCATTTAGTATGCGACCATTTATGTTGACCGACAAGTTCCCCTATTTAATATGAAAAATTAAATAGGGTTTATATTACCTGGGTTCTTAAAGTTCACTATAAGGGCAAGCCCCTATATTTAATTACATCTTAAATGACCGAAGTCACTTAAGAAAACTCCCGATATAGATCAGGAAATAATGCCTCCATGAATAAAAGAAGGTACGAGTTTTCAAGGTTGGACAATAGGAAAGTCAAAAGGGAAAGGTGCAAATTTGGAACACATATTTTCATAATCCAAAGGAAGAAAACTAGGAGATGTCACGGATTCTGAGGAGAACCTCAGTGGCTTACCGAACTACCCTATGGTTTGGTTTTAATTTAGAAAAAATATTATTTAATGTTTCATCTTACCAATTTTATGATTTAGGGCTTACATATGCATGGTGTCAATCGTGAAGATAGCCTGAAAGATAGGAGGATTTATGTCGTACCGAACGACAATCTCAGAGTCCTAAGACGAGCTAGGGCTTATATTGCATGGTGTGCAAAAGCCTAGAATATAAGATGGGGTTTTTTATCGTGCTAGACGAACTACCTTGAAATTCTATGGATTATTATTCATTTTTAAGAAGGTTTGTAGTTGTAGACCTGTTTTGCTCTCTCAAAGGTGTTCTTATGCATACCTCATCGTGTTGCCCACGGTGTTTGCTCCAAGTTCATCATTGCAGTAGGCTTAAGTTTAGAAGTGTCAAGTTGAGTAAGTTGAGAGAAGTATCAAGTTTAGAGTTCAAATATTGGTGTAGTTGTCAAGTTTAATTTTATAGCCATAATTATTTAACTGTCTTTTTAAAGGGGGGATTTAAGTTGATTAGAGTGACACATGCTAAGATCCCACAGTTTCCTCATCCCCGACACCACTATTTTCTTCGGATTCTCTCAGTCTAAATGAATTTTCCAAACTCAGATAAATGAATTTAATAAGTTCGTCCAGGTCAGGGGAAATCTTGTTAGCAGTCATAGATCGCCTCGTCCGAGGGATTCTTGATCATCTAAAGAGACGTATTAATTTAGTTGCAATTGTCTTTTTTTTGTTTTGTTTGTGATTAATTTTTAGAGTTGTCTTATCTTGTTGTTGTTATGAATTTTATTTTGTCTTGATTTTAGTTTAACATCAAAGGTGCATAATTTACAGAAAATGAAAAGTACTGGAAAGTAAGGTGCGGTAAAGAAAAGCACTGTAAATAAACTATTAAAGCATACCAGTCCTTTTCTTGCACTCCAGCTGAAATGTCAGTATTTATAGAGTATATATAATCTTGTAGGGAATTAAAATATGTTGCATGGAAAGAAGACAAAAAAATGGTTTAAATTGTCCATAATTTGTTGGACTTCTATTCATATGATGATCTTCTTGAGCAAAGTATAATAGGTTCAGTTGTCTTGCATGATATCCAAAAGACCATATAAGTGTTTGGGGTATGACCCTAAACAACTTCTAAAATTCTTTGGAAGGTTCTGAGTTCTTCTCAACTTATTATGTTGCTAAATATTTTATCCATTATGGTTTAAAGTTTAATGGCTATGTCTTAATCCTGTACTCAATGAACATTAATGTTTTAATTATCCCATGAGCGGGATAACTATCACTTGATATTTCATTTTATAAATTATGTGAGTGTAGATCCTTTAAGGATAAATTGATTTGTTAAGGAATTTAGGCAATTAATTTAAAGTTGGGCTAGTAGTATTTTCAAAATATTCTTAATCAATTATGTTTTCTTTTCTAAACCTCATTAATAGAAATTTTGGATTAAGCCTAGTTCACTGTCAAGCCCTTAAGGATTATAAATAAATTTGTAATTATAGGAATGTTAAATTAAATGTCATTTAATCTTTATCCATGATTGTATTATCATTAAACCATTAGCTAGGGGTCTCAAATTAGTGAATTATTATATTCCAAAATCAACCCCTCACCTAACAGTCATTTAATTTAATTAGCTTTCATAGTCATGATAATTAGGGGAAATTACAATTATGTCATTGTCATGGAAAGAAGTGAGATTGGTTTCTACCTTTTAAACTCATATTTTAATTATCTAACAAAGCTGATTAAAATCATTTATTACCTATTTACCCTTGATTAAACCTAAATATTAATTTAAAGCTTAAATTTCGTAATTATCATCTAGCTCTTTTAAGATCCATCACTTCATAATTCATTAAATTCAACTCAAATGACTTTCAAATTTTTATATTACTCCACTCACAGGTCAATCAAAATATCATAGAAGAAAAATATGGTTTTTCTAATTTTTATTTTATTTTTATAATTATTTTAATGCAAAAAAAGCATTTTTAATATTAATTCATTAACTTAGCCAAAAAAAATTATATGTCATTAGGAAAATTATTGGAGGTTCACCTAGTTTAGAGGACCACCTAAGGCAATTTTTATGATTTTTTGAGTTTTAGTTTAATTATTATATTTATTTGTTATTTATGTGTATTAATTAAATATAAAATATTATTTAAGTGGATAATTAGGGTTTATATTTTTCATAAATCTCTCTAAGTTCAGAGAACCCACAAAAGTAAATTTTGCATTGTGATTATTTTTTATTTATTATAATTATTTTATTACAAAATTAAGAAAAATTCATTTTTAGTGTTTAAAAAAAATTCATAACTTCATTTATAAAATTAGGAAAAATATTTTAATTATTTTCAAGTGAAATTTTGGTGTTTTCTTATTTTTTGTCATTTTTATGATTTTTTTTATTTTTAAACATTTAAATATTGAAAAAATAGCTTATAAATTAAATATTTATTCTAACTCCAATTTTATTTTTCTTAAGTCCCACTACTTACTAGGACTCCTGATCACAGAAAAATTCATTAAGAAATTCATATCTATTTTTGATGAAATTGCACTTTAAAGAAAGATATTTTTCTTTATTTTATTGCAGGAATGAAGATTTATAAGTGATGTAAGCAAAAGCATGAAATGGAGCAAATTTGGATCAAAAAGGAGGAAATTCATGCAAATATAACTACTTCGCCGACGGCTAGATCTAGGCCGCCGACGGCGAGATCGTGAGGAGAAATTTCTGAAGGAATTATAACTATCTCGCAGACAGCGAGCCCGAGCCCGCCGACAGCGAGATTGCGCGGTTTGAAGACCTCTAGAAACCCCGCTGACGGCGAGGTCGTTTCCCGCCGACGGCGAGCTAGTTCAAAATGCATATACATTGAACCTGGACACTTTTTGAAGAGGTGTTTAAGCACCCCTTGGACCTTTGCCTACCTATATAAATAGAGGCCGAATTCTAGAGTGTGTGTGTCTTTTGAGTCTTCTGTGTGTTCATTTCTAGTGTCTTGAGTGTAAGTTTAAGTGAGTTTAGTGAGTTCATTAGTTTAATTGAGTGCTATTTAGTTGTTGTACTAGAAGGAAAAGTCAAAGGAACTTCAAGAGTCCGCTTGGGAGGAAATTAAGATAAGTATCTTTGTTTATTGTTGTTAACTTTAAATGAAATCCATGCTTTGTTTTATTTCCATGCATTTTGAGTAGTTTTCTTAGTCTTTCTCATTGTTTATGAAAATTATGAGGATCGATGAAATTAAATAAAAGCACCTAATATAGTATAAATAAATTGTGATAATTTTTACTTAAAACTTAATTTACTTTCAATCTGGCCAATCGAGTAGTTAAAATATGTTGAATTATCAACTATAGTAAAAATTACATCCAATATTCAGGAAGTCAAATGCCTTGGAAGGCGGGTGCAAATAAATAGGGAAATATTAATTATCGGACGTAGAATTGGATATTTTAGTGTGAAAAACTAAAATACTCAATTTGATCCTACTGTTTGAGAGCTGAAGTGTAGATGTTAGCCCTCAGGTGAGGGGAACGTAGGAGCTCGAAGTGGCAGCCGGTATCCTCCCGACTCTACCGCGGATTCGCAATCAAACATAGGATTAGTCAATGTTCTTTGCACTCGAACCAAAGGGTAAAGAATAGGAATGCTCCTATTTGTCACAATACAATTTAAAAATTCTATTTAAATTCATCAGTTCACTTAATTTTCTAAAAATAAGGAGAAGGATACTTTTTCTGAATTAATTAAATCAACTTTATTTTAAGCATTAGTTTACTTTAAGTTTCGCTTTTAATTTCGACTACTAGATTAGTAAGTAATTCCTTTAAATTTAGCTCGATAACAAATCGTTAAAAACTTCCCCGTGGGATCGATAACCGAGACTCCACTAGAGCCTTGTATTACTTGATACGATACGTATACTTTCGTAGAATCCACATTATACATTAAATCAAATAACTATATATAAAGTGGGATCAAGTTTTTGGTGTCGATACTATTAACTTAAATTGCATACATATAAAAAGTGGGTCAAGTTTTTGGCGCCGTTGCTAGGGAGGTAAAGAAATTATTTACTAAAATAACGGACTAATCTAAAATCTATTTTAAAATTGTATGCGAAAATTTGGAAACGAAAATTTAATATCTTACGATTCAGAATTAGAGCGTACAATTAAAAGAATTAGAAAACAAAAAAGAGAAATTATAAATTTAACACAAATGGCAAATATACCTGATAATGAAAATATCAATCAACCAAGACCATTACGAGATTATGCCAACCCTACATTAGATGAAATTCATTTAACTATTCAAAACCCCGATGTAGCCGCTAATTCATTCGAACTTAAACTCGCAATTATCCAAATGGTACAAAACAATCAATTTAGTGATTCACCTACCGAAGATCCTAATTTACATCTTGCTAGTTTTTTAGAACTATGTGCTACTTTCAAATATGAAGGAGTATCTAACGATGCTATTAGACTTAAACTTTTTCCTTTTTCTTTAAGGGATAAGGCTAAAATGTGGTTAAATTCATTAAGAATCTGGATCTATTAAAACTTGGGGAGAATTATCACAAAAATTTCTATCCAAATATTTTCCATCATCTAAAACTCGCTAAGCTTAGAAATGATATAACTTCTTTTAGTCGGCTTGATGGAGAGTCAATATATGAATCTTGGGAGAGATTTAAAGAACTTCTTAGGAAATGCCCACATCATGCGTTACCAGATTGGTTAATTATCCAAACTTTTTATAATGGATTAGTAGGATCTTTAAGATCAATCATCGATGCTGCTGTTGGAGGATCATTAATGTCAAAACCACTTGATGAAGCCTATGCACTAATCGAAGAAATGGCAACAAATAATTTTCAATGGCCTACTGATAGAATGAATCCAAAAAAAAATAACTAGTATTCATGAAAATGATGCAATATCTATGTTAGCTTCACAAATTGCTGCTATATCTAAAAAATTAGATCAGTTTGGAATAAATTACTCTCCAACTATAACAGAAGAAAATTCATCTTGACAACTTATAGAATCCCAATCTCAATATGAAACAATTAATGCAATTAACAACAAACCTAATAATCCTTATGCAAATTATTATAATCCTGGATGGAAAAATCATCCTAATTTTAATTGGAATAATAATACAACTAATCAACCATGGATGAATAATATGACACAACAATTAGGAAATCCATCTAATCAAGAAAATCCTAATTATAAACCTAATTATCTACCTGGATTTAATAATAATAACCCACAATTTAAAGAAAAGAAATTATCTATAGAAGAATTAATATTAAATATAGGTCAACATTTACAAAATCAAGAAAATCAACTACAAATACAAGGAAATCAATTACAAAATCAAGGAACAACTATCAAAAATATTGAAACTCAACTTGGACATATCGCTACTGCACTTAATAATAGAATACCTGAAACATTTTCTAGTAATGTAGAAATAAATCCTAAAGACAAGGGAAATGAACAAATTAAAGCGATACAATTACGAAGTGGAAAAGAATTAGAACATCGAATTCAGAAAGAACTTGAAAGTCAAAAAGAGGAAGTGGAAATTGAAAAAGAAAAGAATCAACAAGATCCAAACTTAGAAAATCCTTTAATACCTATGAAAATTTCTGTTGAAAAACCTCCACCACCATTTCCTCAACGACTAATTCAACATAAAAAAGACAAACAATTTGCTAAATTCCTCGAAACTTTGAAGAAATTAACGATAAATATTCCTTTCGTATAAGCTTTAGAACAGATGCCAAACTATGTAAAATTCATGAAAGATATTCTAAATAAAAAAAGAAAATTTACCGATAATGAAATGGTTACACTTAGTGAAGAGTGTAGTGCTATTATTCGAAAAAACTTCCTGAAAAATTAAAAGATCCCGGTAGTTTCACTATACCCCGAGCTATCGGAGAAAAATTCTATGGAAAAGCTTTGTGTGACTTAGGAGCAAGCATCAATCTAATGCCTCTATCAATTTTCAAGAGATTAGGATCGGGAGAAATTTCACCTACTTCAGTAACTCTTCAGTTAGCTGATCTTTCTGTTACATATCTTAAAGGAGTTATTGAAGATGTATTAGTAAAAGTGGATAAATTTATCTTCCCTATAGATTTTATTGTTCTAGATATGGAAGAAGATAAAGAAATTCCTATCATTTTAGGAAGACCATTTTTAGCCACCGGAAAAGCTATGATTGATGTTCGAAAGGAGAATTAACTATGAGAGTAAATGACCAAAAAGTAACTTTTAATATTGCTAAATCAATGAAATATCCTGCGCTAGAAAAAGATGATGAGTGTTTTCGAATGGAAGTATTTGATCATCTACAAAAAGAACATTTTAAGGAATATTATAAAGAAAAATTAGAAAAAGAAAATATTGAATTAATTGAAAAATCGGAGATAAATGAAGAACTAGATTATGTTCAAGAGAAATTTGAATTTTTGGATAACACAGAAAATACTAAAAAAAATATAGTTCCAGCGATTATTAAACCTCCTGAATTTGAGTTAAAAATGTTACCTAATCATTTAAAGTATGCTTACTTAGGTAATTCTTCAACTCTACCAGTTATTATTTCATCTGAATTAAATGAATCTCAAGAACAAAAACTTTTAGATACATTAAAAAAATATAAGAAAATTTTTGGTTGGACTTTAGCAGATATTAAAGGAATTAGTCCTTCAATCTGTATGCACATAATTATTTTAGATAATGAACATAAACCTAAAGCCGATCCACAAAGGAGATTAAACCCGATAATGAAAGAAGTAGTTAAAAAAAAATTTTAAAATGGTTAGATAATGGTATTATATATCCTATTTCTGACAGTGCTTGGGTAAGCCCAATTCACTGTGTACCTAAAAAAGGAGGGGTGACTGTCAAAACTAATGAAAATATTGAACTTATTCCCATAAGACAAGTTATTGGATAGCGAATATGTATTGATTATAGAAAATTAAATACAGCCACTAGAAAAGATCACTTCCCTTTACCATTTCTAGTACTCGTATGTTAGATAGATTAATTGGACATACGTATTTTTGTTTCTTAGATGGATATACCGGTTATCATCAAATACAAATTGCTCCCGAGGATCAAGATAAAACTACATTTACAAGTCCTTATGGAACTTTCACTTTTCAAAGAATGCCTTTGGATTATGTAATGCACCCGCAACATTCCAAAGATGTATGATGTCTATATTTAGTAAATTAATTGATAATGGAATGAAGTATTTATGGACGATTTCTCCGCATTTGGAACAACATTTGACACATGCTTAAATCATCTTGAAAAAGTATTTGAAGTATGTGAGAAAACTAATTTAGTTCTTAATCGGGAGAAATGTCAATTTATGGTTACAGAGCGCATTGTATTAGGGCATAAAATTTCGAAAAAGGCATAGAAGTAGACCCTGCAAAAATTCAAGTAATAGCTAAATTACCTCCTCCAACTACGGTAAAAGGGGTAAGAAGTTTTCTTGAACATGCTGGATTTTACAGGCGTTACATTAAATATTTTTCAAAAATAACTAAACCTCTATGCCAACTTCTTGAAAAAGACAAGAAATTTGAATTTACAACTGAATGCCTGAATGCTTTCGAATTATTAAAAGATAAATTAATTACAGCACCTATAATAGTTTCGCCTAACTGGGAGAAACCATTTGAGCTTATGTGTGATGCTAGTGATTATGCTATAGGAGCAATTCTTGGGCAGAGATATGATAAGATTTTTAAAGTTATATACTATGCTAGTAAAACTCTAAATGATGCTGAAATAAATTATACGATTATCGAAAGAGAATTATTAGCAGCTGTATATGCTTTTAATAAATTTCGGCATTATCTAATCGGAACTAAATGCATTGCGCATACCGATCATTCTCGCTATAAAATATTTAATGCAAAAGAAAGATTCTAAACCAAGATTAATCGGATGGATATTATTAATGCAAGAATTTGATTTTGAGATAGTTAACAAAAAGGAGCCGATAATCAAATTGTCGATCATTTATCAAGATTAGAAAATCATGAATTATCTAATATTGATAATGAAATTTTAGACAGCTTTTCCCGATGAACAACTTTATAATATTAATGAGTTGAAAATACCTCGGTATGTCGATATAGTAAATTATATTGTAAGTGAGATTTTACCACCTATGTTAACTTTGCAACAACGAAAAAATTCATTCACGATACTAAATCATATTTTTGGGATGAACCATATTTATATAAGCAATGCAAGGATCTAATTATTGAAGATGTGTGCCTTATGAGGAAATTGAACCAATTATTCAAAAATGTCATGATTCCGAATTTGGAGGACATTTTGGGACGTATAAAACTCGCATATAAAATTCTACAATCCGGATTTCTCCGCCTACTCTATTTAGAGATGTATATAGATATATAAAAACCCGCGATAAATGCCAAAGAGTAGGAAACATATCAAGGAAAAATGAAATGCCTTCGAATTTTATATTAGAGTTGAAATTTTGATGTTCGGGGATTAGATTTCATGGGACCTTTTATTCCGTCATTCGGAAACTCATATATATTAAGTATATGTCGATTATGTTTCCAAATGGATCAAGCACAAGCTTTACCTAGGTGTGATGCTAAAAGCGTTTCAAAATTCTTAATGAAAAATATTTTTACTAGATTTGGATTGCCGAGAGTGATTATCACTGACGGAGGAACTCATTTTAGAAACAAATATATTCATAAACTAGTAGAAAAATATAATATTATGCATAAGATATCAATCGCTTATCATCCACAAACTAATGGATTAGCGAGGTTTCTAATCGAGAGATTAAGCGTATATTAAAAAAGTCCGTAAATCTTAATAGATTAGACCGGTCTATAAGACTAGACAATCGCATTATGCGGCATACAGGATCGCTTATAAAACTCCGATTGGAATGATTCCTTACAGGCTTATATATGGAAAAACTCGCCACTTACCGATTGAATTAGTAACATAAAGCATATCGGGCGATTAAAGAATTTAATTATAATATGAAAGAAGCTGGTGAGAAGAGATTGTTGCAATTAAATGAATTGGAAGAATTAAGAAATGAATCATATGATAATGATAGGATTTATAAGGAAAGAATGAAATTATGGCATGATAGGAAGATTAATCAGAGAAATTTTGAACCAGGATAAGAAATTTTTCTTTATAATACTAGATTAAAGTTATTTCCTGGGAAATTGAAATATCGATGGTTAGGACCTTTCACCATAACTCAAATATTTTCATATTGAACTATAGAAATTGAAGATCCAAAAACAGGACATAGATTTAAAGTAAATGGACATAGATTAAAATCATATTTCGAAAACAGACGACCAAATTTTAAAGAGGTTTTAATGCTTAGTCAACCTGAACACTAACTGAATTAGGTCGGGCTGACGATGTTAAACCAAGCGCTTTATAGGAGACAACCCATAGTAGTCTTTTATTTTTAATATTTACATATTAGTGAGTCTATATTATTAAAACAAATCTTACTACTCAAAATTTTTATTAGAATCATCACAAAAATTGAACCTATTAGATGAGATCAGAAAATATTCGGACCAGAGCGAAAACGGGCGATTTTTATGAATCTCACCGATAGCGAGCCTGAGCCCGCTGACGGCGAGATCGTGGACCATTACTCAGTTAGTTTTATAACTAAGTTGCCGACGGCGAGAAACTTCCCGCCGACGGCGAGACAGTTAAAAATTTAGTTTCTTAAAGATTTTTCGTGCGGTTTTGGACGGATCTAAGTCATTCCTTCGTAAGAAATTGTTCCAAATCCGATTTTACACCATTTTCTTCCTTAGGAACAATTAGAGACCAATCAATTCCATCCAAAATGGCTTCCAAATTCCTAGAAACCACAAAATCGAAGTTTTCAACCGCGAAAATTCGTTAGTTCTGAGAGGCACAGCCGAATCTTCAACAAAGGCTTGATGAAGAAAAGACTTATCAAAGAAAGACGATTCGTCAATAGAGGAGTAGAGAATGCTACTACAAAAATCAAAGAAATGATCGCACAACTAAGCATCGTGAGGTATTTTGTTATACAACTTCCGCTGTAGTTATACCAGTACTTAAAGAGTTTTACTCTAATTTACATGCGATCAACAATGGAAATGTGTACGTTAGAGGAAGATGGGTAACATTTACTCCTGCAAGAGTAAATGAATTGTTTTCTATAGAGAATACATCTGTATGTCATTATTCCAACTTTGTGCCTTCAAGATACAATATGAACGAGATCTACAGATACCTGACCGATGAACCGTATGATTGGGAGTTACGAGAAGACGGGTATGTCAGTTTTTCCGCATCACTTCTAAACCCTGTTTCGAAGCATTGGCATTTCTTTATATCATCAAAATTATTACCTACTATGAGGGTAAATAAAGTTTCAAAGGAATGCGCTATTTTAAACTACTGTATTCAAATTGGATTACCTATCGATGTTGGATCAATAATAGTAAAGTCCGCATTGGGATTAATCGTGCATGGGTCGGTGCATGGACTTGGACACCCATCAACTATATTTGCTTTATGCGACCGGTACCAAGTTTCTTATGAGGCTTGGGAAAAGTACTTCTACCATGGAAACTACCTGGATCCTACCGATATGTTTCCAACTTTGGATAACAATGATGAGATTACCATTATTTCGAAAGAGCATCACGTAACAATCCTTTAGCAAGGCCCATTACCGATAAGACTAATTTCATTCGAAGAAGATTAAAGGATCGGAGAAAGAATCGCAAAATGTGATGAGTTCTATTAACAATATCTCCGATATATTCGATCATATCGATTGGAGAATGAAGGAGCACTTTGATCATACTCTGGATATCTGGAGGCCAGTTTTATTCATCTACTAAGACAAAAAGGATGGATTAATGAAGAATCTACTGCAGAATTCTCTTTCAGGCCTTTCTACAATTTATTTATGCACCTGCGTCGCATCGAAAATATCAGAGAAGATATTAGTTCAGACACTGAAGAGTAGGGAAAATTTCTATGTTTATGTTATATTTTTATATATATGTGTGTGTTTGATTAGGAGTTAAGTTTTATTATGAGTCGAACTTTGATTTGATCATCTCAGATTTGATGAGATTATTTGTAAATTGTTATGTCTCAGCATTTAGAGTGTTGTGGTTTGGATTGTGATGCTGAGTATTATGGATTTGAACAATTAAGTTAAGTGTGTGTGAAGTTGTTAGTGTGAAATTTGTAAGTTTCAGGGATTTCGTTTATGAAGTTATGTTATTTGTTTTGTGTGACTTTTTGTGAGTTTAAGTATCTAATCTTCGTATTATTATTAAATTAAGTCATAAGAAGATTGATTAAGGGCAATTCGAGGTTGAAAATGATTGACGAATTTCAAAAATTGAAAATTTTTGGAACCTCGCTGACGGCGAGAATTAGCTCGCCGACAGCGAGAAAACCCGCTGACAGCGAGACCGAGCTTGCCTGCGGCAGATTTTTCCCGAAACTTTTACCTTATGAAATTAATTAGCTCACCGACGGCGAGAAAAACCTCGCTGACTGCAAGAACGCGAAAAAACCTATATTTGACCAGTCAACCGACACTATTCATCATCCCTTTCCTCAAATTTTCGAAAAAACCGACCTAGGGCTTGAGAGATCTCATATTTGAAGCGTTTTCAAGACTTTTTGACACCGGATTTCATCTTCCCTTGGTAAGAGCTTCAATCCTATGCAAAATTTTTTGATTTTCACCATGAATTTCTTCTACATTGGGATATTTTGAAAAATTTTGAAATGTGAAGAAAATACTTGGAAGAATTTCATAGAAATTGAATTAAATGGATTTTAGTTGTTGTAGGAAGCCTTCTTAATAATATTTTGGAGTTTAGTTAAAATTTTTGTGAATTTCACAGATCGAGAAATGGCTCTACGACAAAAACGACGAGTAGATTATGACGAAACGCGATTCATTAATGCGAGAGCACAAACTCAATATTTTCAAAATATACAAGCAAGAAAGTGCATACAAGGTCGAGTTTTCAAGAATCCTGGAGGAGAAGTAGAGCGAGTTATAAAGGAGCGAGGATGGGAAAACTTTTTCTACGTTACCAACAGAGCAGCTGTAGAAGTTGTGAAGGAATTCTATACAAATTTAACACAAAGCGAAGATGCCCCGGTTAAGGTTAGAGGATTTTTTGTAGATTTCAACGCTGCTAGAATAAACGCTTACTATGAAGTTCGAGACACCTACATGAGCGAATATAAAACTTTTGGAACTATGTAAGGACCATTGGAAGAGGTGATCGACTTTCTCACTGATGGGAAAGGAGTCTGGAAGTTAAAGCAGCGGGAACGATTAAACTTCCCTCTTTCTATGATAAATGCAACATCTAAAGCCTGGCATTATTTTATTTGTTCTACTTTGTTACCTACCTACCATCATAGTGAGGTAACAAGAGATAGAGCAGTTCTGAATTTCTGTATTCATAACCAAAAGAGTATTAATGTGGGAAATGTTATATACAAGAACATATTAGCCACTGCTAGAAATGAAAGTGGAGGAGGACTAGGACATCCTGGTCTTATCTATGCACTTTGCCAATTATCTGGGATAGAGGCAAGAGATGATGAGGAATGAATAGAGCCTATGAAACCCCTTACTCAGGCTAATATAAAGAAATATGAATCCCACAAAGGATGGAGATCTGGGACAAGGGATTATGTACCTTCTTCAAGTAGAGATATACCCTCTACTAGTTATGAACCACCCCCTCAGTACACCACTCCTACCTTTAAGATCTGATGAATGAGTTAACCCTGAGTAGAAAGAGTTTTGAGTTATTTGGAGAGACTATGGAGAGAAGATTTGAGCATATAGATCAAAGGATTGGAGGCTTGGAGAGAAGACACGATTATGATAGCGAATATCTCCAGCGACATTCAGAGTATGAGATTGCATACTATGAAGCTGAGCGTCGTTATAGGAGTGGTGATTTAGATGTTGTCTTTCCCGAGTGCCCCCGTTATTCACAGCATCTGACTCGCTCGACCTTCTCGACTCTAGAGATCGGTGGTGACGACATAGTTTGGGATTTCGATGCGTAAGATTAGAATCTTTGTTTAGTTTGTTTGATTTGTTTAGATTTGTTGTTTTGCAAACTTTATTATTTCTGTGTGTAATATTTTAGTACTTTCTGTGGACTTTGGACTTAGTATGTTTGTTTGTTTGCTTGAGCTGTGATATTAGATTTTTTTATGTGTGTTAAATTAGTTGCAAATTTTTATAAATATAGGATGTTAGTCTTTCTTTAAATGTATTGTTTAAGTAGTAATAGATTAAGTTTTCTTTGTTATGTTTGATACGTATTTTAAAAATTTCCATCCCTGCACTTTCTTTTTAAATATTATATATGTAAGAATACTAACAAGACGAGTTCCGTAAGTAATGAAAAGCCTCGCAAAATTTCAAAGAAAAGAAATACCTAAAGCTCAAAGGTATGATGAATTTTATTTATGTACTTTCCCTTTTTCACTATGTAGAATAGATAGAAAAATTTAAGTTTTGGGGAAGGTAAAAATACAAATTTAATTATTAAAATTGTTCTCAATATCTATTTTCAAAAATTATTATTAAATGATTTTCTATAGTAATTTTCAAATTCAATAAATATGAGTTGCTTTATTTAATTGTTATATAAAGTTAAAGAAAATAATTCTAGTAATTCAATTAATTAATAGAATGAGATATTTGGTTAAAAGGAATAAGAATATAGTAAACTATTTAAAGTAAGGGAAACTATATTCTAAAATTGGAAATTCTTAAGTATATAGATGAAAAAGAAAGGATATAAACTCAATGAAGTAAAAGTTATGAAATATATATAAGCAAAGAAATATTTTAAGTTTCAAATTTAGGAAGAGAAGTTGAAGTTCAAAATTATTAACAGGCTATCCAGATACAGTAATCCTCACTTGAAAAGAAAAGAAAAGAAAAGGAAAGAAAAATAAAAGAAAAAGAAAAGAAAAAGAAAAGAAAAAGAAAAGAAAAGAAAAGAAAGGAAAAATATAAGTGAGGAGAAACTTGAGGAGATACCTTATCAAAAATTGGCTTCAATGGATTCAACCTAAAGGGTAAAACTTAATTATATTTCTAAACTTATATTTATGGATTAATATTTTACTAAATAGTGTTTTCTTGAATTTCTATCATCTAAATATCTTAAGTAATTTACTATTTTAAATATAGTCATTCCCGAAATAAATAGAAAGCTAAAAATCTTAGACCTGATAACTAAGTAATCTTTTCTCTATAAAATTAATATAAATTACTTAGAAATATTTCTATTTAACTTTATTATAATGTTATTTAAAATTAATTCATATATTATTTGAATTGAAAAATTCTATTATAGAAATCATTATCTTTATTTAGTATTAAAATTACTTCGAGGACAAGTAATAATTAAGTTTGGGGATTTTGATCACAGAAAAATTCATTAAGAAATTCATATCTATTTTTGATGAAATTGCACTTTAAAGAAAGATATTTTTCTTTATTTTATTGCAGGAATGAAGATTTATAAGTGATGGAAGCAAAAAACATGAAATTGAGCAAATTTGGATCAAAAAGGAGGAAATTCATGCAAATATAACTACTTCACCGACGGCGAGATCGAGGCCGCCGACGGCGAGATCGTGAGGAGAAATTTCTGAAGGAATTATAACTATCTCGCCAACAGCGAGCCCGAGCCCGCCGACAGCTAGATCGCGCGGTTTGAAGACCTTCTAGAAGCCCCGCTGAAAGCGAGGTCGTTTCCCGCCGACGGCGAGCTAGTTCAAAATGCATATACATTGAATCTGGACACTTTTTGAAGAGGTGTTTAAGCACCCCTTGGACCTTTGCCTACCTCTATAAATAGAGGCCAAATTCTAGAGTGTGTGTGTCTTTTGAGTCTTCGTGTGTTCATTTCTAGTGTCTTGAGTGTAAGTTTAAGTGAGTTTAGTGAGTTCATTAGTTTAATTGAGTCGTCGTTTAGTTGCTGTACTAGAAGGAAAAGTCAAAGGAACTTCAAGGAGTCTGCTTGGGGAGAAAATTAAGATAAGTATCTTTGTTTATTGTTGTTAACTTTAAATGAAATCCATGCTTTATTTTATTCCCATGCATTTTGAGTAGTTTTCTTTGTCTTTCTCCTTGTTTATGAAAATTATGCGGATCGATGAAATTAAATAAAAGCACCTAATATAGTATAAATAAATTGTTATAATTTGTACTTAAAACATAATTTACTTTCAATCCGGCCAATCGAGTAGTTAAAATATGTTGAATTATCAATTATAGTAAAAATTACATCCAATATTCAGGGAAGTCAAAAGCCTTGGAAGGCGGGTGCAAATAAATAGGGAAATATTAATTATCGGATGTAGAATTGAATATTTTAGTGTGACAAACTAAACTACTCAACTCGATCCTACTGTTTGAGAGCTGAAGTGTAGATGTTAGCCCTTAGGTGAGGGGAACGTGGGAGCTCTGAAGTGGCAGCCGGTATCCTCCCAACTCACCAGCGATTCGCAATCAAACATAGGATTAGCCAATGTTCTTCGCACCTTGACTAAAGGGTAAAGAATAGGAATGCTCCTATTTGTCACAATACAATTTAAAAATTCTATTTAAATTCATCAGCTCACTTAATTTTCTAAAAACAAGAAGAAGGATATTTTTTCCGAATTAATTAAATCAACTTTATTTTAAGCATTAGTTTACTTTAAGTTTGCTTTTAATTTCAGTCTACTAGATTAGTAAGTAATTTCTTTAAATTTAGCTGATAACAAATCTGTTAGAAACTTCCCTGTGGGATCGATAACCAGGACTTCACTAGAGCCCTGTATTACTTGATACGATACGTATACTTGCGTAGAATCCACATTATACTGTTGGCATATTTTTAGGTTGTGTTTTTTATTTTGAAAAGGGGGGTCGCCTAACAGAAGCTGTCGGCGAATTTTTAATTTAATTAAAATAAATAATTTAAAAAGTAGTATTTAATTTTGAAAATAATTTCAAATTCGAAGGTTTTAAGATATGAGACTAAACCGATCTCACATCCCGAATAGTTTATATAAACGAGCACCGGACCACAAACCGTGTATCTATCCCTAAGGATGGACACACCGCTCGACTGTGGGGCTCGATTAAATAAACTAGAAGATTTGTGACATCCGTTTGGTCCGCGAACCAATTTTATAAGCCGACAAAATTCCCCGCTTAATATGAAAACATTAAACAGTGGTTTATATTACTCCGGTTCTTCAAAATTCCCTATAAGGGCAAGCCCCTATAGTTAATTACATCTTAAGTGACGGGAATCACCTAAGAAAACTCTCGATAATAATCAATAATTCTGCTCTCAGGAATTTCAAAGTTTAAGTTTTCAAGGGATTGAATTTTGGAATTTCAATAGGGAATGGATCAAGTTTGGAACATTTTGTTTTGTGAATCCAAAGGAAGAAAAGTAAGAGAAATCACAGATTCGAAGTGAACTTCGGTAATTTCCCGACTACCTTATTGTGTGGCTTAAATTTAAGAAAATCCTAATGTTTATTTAAATGTTTTGATTTTGTCAATTTTAATTAATTAGGACTTATATTTATATGATAGAATCATACAAATAGCCTCGAAGATGTGAGGGTTTATGTCGTATAAGACGACTCCCTCGGAATCCTAAGTCCGGTTAAGGCTTAATTTACATGACAAATGCCTAACGAAAGGTTGAGGATTTATGTTGCACTAGGCAAACTACCTCGAAATCCTATGGCTTGGTTATTTAATTCTAGGAAAGTTTTGTTGAAGTAGGTTCAAGTTTTGCCGACGACGATGGCCGTGCCGCCCACCATGCTCCGAGCTCCTTGTTGTCGCAGAGGTTTAGTTTTAGAAATCATAAATCGGAGATGAGAAAAGTGTTTTGGTTTAGAGAAGTCTTAATTTTCCAAGTGTTTTTTGTGTTTTGATTAAAACAAATCTTAAAGTTGATTATAACGACACCGGTTAAGATCCCACGGTTCCATCCTTCCGGCATCATTATTTTTATCGAATTCACTTAGTCCGTATGAATTTGCTAAACTCAACCGAATGAGTTCCACACTTTTATTTAGACCGTGGGAAATCCCGTTAGCAACACGTAGGTTACATCATCCGAGGTATTCCCGATCATCCAACAGGACGTTTTAATTTAGTTGTAATTATAGTTTTGTGTTCGTTTGTGATTAAATTTTGAGTTGTTTTATATTTTGAAATGTCGTGGCGGTGAATTTTATCTTGCAATGACTTTTAACTTAGTTCGGTTTCAGCTTTTAGGGACTATCCTAAAGGTGTGGGTTTTCATGCAACAGTTGTTTTATCATGCAAGAAAAGTAAAGTACATTTCGCAAGAAAGTAAATTGCAGGAAAGTAAATTGCAAGAAAGTAAATCGCAATAAAATAAAAGCGTACCTGGAGGGTCTTCCCGTCATCCCAAGCCGCACTTAAAACACAATTAGAATATTTAAGCAAGTTCCTAGTAAAGCTAAGGTAAGGGTTATGGTTTTCTACCAAATTCCTAATCCTATAGCTTAGTCATTTCCTATGACGTCTAGTGTCTTTGTATTTTTGTTTGAAGACGATTTTTTTCATCAAAGAGCATTTAAGTTCAATTGTTCTTATAAACATCCTATCATATCGAGGAAGTGCTTAAGACAAATCTTAAACATCTTTTCAATATTTCTGTGATTGTTTTAAGTCCAAATGAATTTAATTATATAAATGAATTAATCGTCCGGGGATTCAAGTTTTGTTAACTTGCTCAGTGAACTAGGACATTTGAATATCCTATGAGTGAAGTAACATTTCATTTAATGTTCTATTTAGGAGTTATGATAACTAAAGCTTTTGAGGGTAAATTAGTATTCAAATGATTTGGTTTAAGTTAAAGAGTTTAAATTTGGAATAGTGTTCAAGTTATTTTAGATTTATTTTGAATTCTTTATGTCTTTGGTGATGTTCTATTTAATTCAATTTAATTTAATTTAATTGAGTTTTAATTTAATTTAATTCAATTGAGTTTGATTTGATGTTAAATTAATTTAATTTGATTTGATTTAATTTTAATTTAATTTGATTTAATTTAATTTAATTTGATTTAATTTAATTTAATTTATTTAATTTAATTTAATTTAATTTATTTAATTTAATTTAATTAATTTAATTTAATTTAATTTTAATTTAATTTAATTTAATTTAATTTAATTTATTTAATTTAATTTAATTTTAATTTAATTTTATTTTTAATTTTAATTGAAATTTTTAAAAGAGTTTAATAATTAAGTCTTTTAATATTTTAAATTTGAGTTATCATTTTAATTAAGAATTGAATATTAATGAGATAATTAATTTAGAGATTTTTTAAATTAAAGAATAAATCTCTTCCTAATAATATCCCTATTTTAATAATTCCAATTTTATTATTCTTCCAAATTTAATCCATTTTTTAATTAAAGTTTAATCATTTTAAAATTGTTTAATGGGTTTCTACCCTTTAATTATTTAAATTTCAATCATCCAAATCAGATTAGGATCAAATATTTTACTTGTTAATTTTTTATTAAACCTAAGGTTTTAATTAAGGATTAAAATTTTAATTACTATTTTACCCTTTAAGCTTAATAATTTCATAACTCACTAAATTGAACTCAAATGAACTTGAAATTTTTATGTGACTTCACTCATGTGTCAATAAAGACATGAGAGGAGAAAATGTGATTTTTTGTATTTAATTTATTTATATAATTATTTTTGGTGGAAAATAGAGATTTCCAAGAAAAATTTAATAACATGACCAAGGAAAAGTTTCTGTCCTTAAGAAAATTAAGGGACATTCCTAATGACCAGAGAAGCACTTGGACCAATTTTGGTGATTTTTTGAATTATATTATTTTTATTATAATTATTTTAAGTTTTGGAGTGTTAATTAATTTAAAAATAAAATAAATGTTAAAAAATGGATTTTATATTTTTCAAAAATTTCTCTGATATCAAGAAAACCAGAGAAGCAAATTTTGCAATTTTCTGATTTTTCTATAATTTATTATAATTATTTTAGTGAAAATGCTAGAAAATACATTTTTTTATTTTAAAATTACCTTAAAGCTTTAAAATTTATTATCTCACCAAATAGACCTAAGAAAAATGTGGGATTTGTTCCTATGTGATTAAAATTCAAAATGTGACATTTTGGTGAATTTTATTATTTTTGTGAATTTTATTATTTTTTAATTATTAAAAATATTAAAATATGATTAAAAATCAACTTTTTTAGAAAATTGAAATTTTAATTTTCTTAGGTTCCCCTGATATCAGAGAGGCTCCAAAACCAATTTGGTGAATTTTTGAAAGGTATTTTGAAAATTATGAATTTTTTAAGTTTAAAATGACTAAGTGGCTTAATCAACCCAATTAATGGGGCTAACCAAGTCCAATCGACCTCAAATTTTTATGGTGGGTTCCTCTGATCCTAAAGGTCAGTGGAGAATTGATTTCAAGTCAAGTTGATGCATGGTTAACTTTAATTAATTAAAGACCTATTTTGGGTTTTAAGCCAATTATGGTTGTTTTAAATGAACTAAGTCAAAACCTATTTTTCCTAAGGTTCTCTGCCATAAGAAACATCACCAAATTTTTCTAGAATTTATTTCACAACATGCTATTTATTGGAATTAAAATACTCAAAACAAGAATCTGAATTTGAAAAATCAATAACTTTTCATAGGGATGGCCTCTCGACTTTGGAAAATTCAGGGAATGTTCCCAAATTCGGAGGCTTCAAAAGCCCTATGGTCTCATGCCATGGTGAATTGTATGCAAGCATGGAGAATTAAAATAATGCAGAGAGTAAATAAATTATAAAAAATAAAATACTGATGAAATTAAATGATTTCTTTTCCACATTATTCTCCTCTCGTTCACCGAGCAAGAGGGTATTTTTATTTTATTTTTCCGATTTTTCTACACGTAGATATGAATTTTTGAAGTTTAGGGAATTAAATAAATAGAAAAATATCCTAATTTTCTATTTATCCACGCGGCGCCGTGTCAACCTCGGCAGCTCCGAACGCACACGCGTCGAGCTCCCATTCGACGCAGCCACCTGAGTCAGCAGCCCGGGCCCCGCGGTTCTCGTACCGTTTCCTGGTCCGACGCCATCTGAGTCATTCGTCCGCGTGTGTATTGAATGGACGGCATCCGTTCATCGTCCCCGAGCGTCCTCACCCGAGAGCCGTCCACACTAAATCTCTAAGATCTCACTCGATACTCAATGGATTTTTATGTTCTTATGCTCTATGGATTCGTCTCGAAGAGAGGAACACATCTATACGGTTAACATGCATTGAAACTAAGGCATTTGAAATGGAGAATCTCCGAAGCTCTGGATGAAGAATTAGCTCATACCTTTGCTCAGAGAAGTGTGGCTTCAATCTGAGAGTTGTTGCACCTTCGATTGGATCCCAGCAAGCTCCAGATGAAGTCTCCTGGTCTGGTGAATTGTCTGGATGTGATTTCGACCAAGCCCGATCACAAAGCTTGGAGGCCGGAGCAACCGGGTGGCCCGGAGATGGGGCTTTTGCTGGTGGACACCTTCCCTCGGTCTGGTGAAGGTGTAGAACCAATCAATTTGGGAATTGGCTCACTGTGGAGAAGTGTCCCGGTTTTGGGTGGAATTTCAACTCTGAAATTGAGCTCACAGAGGAGAAATGGCAGGGGGATCTCACCTGGGATCGGGTGCTCGTGTATGGGGAGGAGTCCGGAACAATTTTGGCGTAGTTTTGGCAAGGTTTTTGCTTAGCTCCTCTCATGGCCGAGAGGGGTGGAGTTTAAATAGGAGAGGGTGGAGGGCCTCCCGGGGAGAGTTAGGGGCTTGGGATCACCTGCTCTCGGCAAGAGAAGAACAGCCTACAATGGCCACCGGGGATGGGGCAGCTCAGCAGGTGAGAATTTCAAAGTTGGCTCACATGTGAGCTCTCGGTCATGGTGTTTTCCGGCGGCCTGCGCCAGGCATGGGTCACCCTCAAGGTCAGGTGGGTCAGGGCTGGGGCTTGGTGCAAGCAATTGGCCATTGCCATGTGTAAAGGCTTTGATTCAAAGTAGAATGGGGCATGGCTAGTTTTGAGTCTAAATGGGTCAATCCACCCATTTGGGCTTGGTGCACCCTTCAAGGTGGCTTTGGATGCCGTGGGGGATCAAAGGGATCAGCTTGGTTTGGCATGGAGAAGTCTCCATCCAAATATATTTGGATTAAATTTAAGTTTAGGTGAAACATGATTAAGGCTAATGAGCTTTAGGGATTAAGGAAAGCCCCCGCTTCTTACCCAATATGGCATGGTGGAGTGTCCAAAGCTCTCATGGCTCACATGTGGCTCATGCATGGCTTCATGGCTCACCTTTGGCTTGGCAAAAAGTTTGGTCAATTTCATAAAAAAGGATTTTAAGGATTTTGGATAATTTGGTGGAAATTTGGATGAAGATTGATTTGGAATAATTTGATGGTGAATTTAGGACTGTGCGGCTTATTTTAGGTTTGTGTATTGTATTTTAAAAAAGGGTCGCCTAACAGAAGTTGTCGGTGAATCTAAATTTTAAATTTAATTTAAATATATATATAATTTAGAAAGTAGTATTTGATTTTGAAAATAATTTTAAATTTGAGATTGAACCAATCTCACATCCCAAATAGTTTATATAAACGAGCACCGCACCATAAACCATGTATCTATCCCTAAGGATAGACACACCGCTCGACGGTGGGGCTCGATCAAATAAACTAGAAGTTTTGTGACATCCGTTTGGTCCGCGAACCAATTTTATAAGCCGACAAATTCCCCGCTTAATATGAAAGTATCAAACAGGGTTTATATTACTCGGGTTCTTTAAAATTCCCTATAAGGGCAAGCCCCTATAGTTAATTACATCTTAAGTGACGGGAATCACTTAAGAAAACTCTCGATAATAATCAATAACTCGCTTTCAAGAATTTCAAAGTTTAAGGTTTTCAAAGATTGAATTTTGGAATTTCAATAGGGAATGGATCAAATTTTGGAACATTTTGTTTTGTGAATCCAAAGGAAGAAAGGTAGGAGAAATCACTGATTCGAAATGAACTTCGGTAATTTCCCGACTATCCTATCGTTTGGCTTGAGTTTAGGCTAGTCCTAATACTTATTTAGTATTTCAATCTTGCCAATTTTAATTAATTAGGACTTATATTTGTATGATAAAATCAAACAAATAAACTTAGAAGATGTGAGGGTTTATTGTCGTATCGGACGACTACCTCGGAATCCTAAGACCGGTTAAGGCTTAATTTGCAATGCAAATGCCTAACGAAAAGGTCGAGGATTTATGTTGCACTAGACAAACTACCTCGAAGTCCTATGGCTTGGTTATTTAATTCTAGGAAAGTTTTGCTGAAATAGGTTCAAGTTTTGCTGACGACGATGGCCGTGCTGCCCACCATGCTCCAAGCTCCTTGTTGTTGCAGAGGTTTAGTTTTAGAAATCATAAATCAGGGGATGAGAAAAGTGTTTTGGTCTAGAGAAGTCTTAATTTCCCAAGTGTTCTTGTATTTTGATTAAAACAAATCTTAAAGTTGATTATAACGACACCTGGTTAAGATCCCACTGGTTCCATCCTTCCGCATCATTATTTTTATCGGATTCACTTAGTCCGGATGAATTTGCTAAACTCAACTCGAATGAGTTCCACACTTTCATTTAGACCGTGGGAAATCCCGTTAGCAACACGTAGGTTACATCATCCGAGGTATTCCCGATCATCCAACGAGACGTTTTAATTTAGTTGCAATCGTAGTTTTGTGTTCCGTTTGTGATTAAATTTTGAGTTGTTTTATATTTTGAAATGTCGTGGCGGTGAATTTTATCTTGCAATGACTTTTAACTTAATTTTGTTTCAGCTTTAGGGACTATCCTAAAGGTGTGGGTTTTCATGCAACCGTTGTTTTATCATGCAAGAAAAGTAAAGTGCATTTGCAAGAAAGTAAATCGTAGGAAAGTAAATTGCAAGAAAGTAAATTGCAATAAAATATAAAAGCGTACCTGGAGGGTCTTCCCGTCATCCCAAGCTCGCACTTAAAACACAATTAGAATATTTAAGCAAGTCCCTAGTAAAGCTAAGGGAAGGGTTATGGTTTTCTACCAAATTCCTAATCCTATAGCTAGTCAACTCCTATGACATCTAGGTTCTTTGTGTTTTTGGTTTAAAGACGATTTTCTTCATCAAAGAACAATTAAGTCCAATTGTTCTTATAAATATCCTATCATATTGAGGAAGTGCTTAAGAAGAATCTTAAACATCTTTTCAATATTTCTAGGATTGTTTTAAGTACAAATGAATTTAATTATATAAATGAATCAATCGTCCGAGGTTTTCAAGTCTTGTTAACTTGCTCAGTGAACTGGGACATTTGAATATCCTATGAATGAAGTAAGCACTTCATTTAATGTTTCATTTAGAGTTATAATAATCAAAGCTTTCAAGGGTAAATTAAGTATTCAAATGATTTGATTTAAGTTAAAGGGTTTAAATTTGGAATAGTGTTCAAGTTGCTTTACATTTATTTTGAATTCTTTATGTCTTAGGTGATGTTATATTTAATTTAATTTAATTTAATTGAGTTTTAATTTAACTTAATTTAATTGAATTTTAATTTAGTTTAACATAGTTCAATTTAATTTGATTTGGTGTTTAATTAATTTGATTTGATTTAATTTAATTTAATTATTCAATTTAATTTAATTTAATTTAATTTAATTGTTTAATTTAATTTAATTTAATTTTAATTATTTAATTTAATTTAATTTAATTGTTTAATTTAATTTAATTTTAATTTTAATTTAATTTAATTTAATTTAATTTGTCTTAATTTAATTTAATTATTAAATTTAATTTAATTTTAATTTAATTTATCTTTAATTTACTTTATTTTTAATTTTAATTGAAATTTTTGAAAGAGTTTAATTTTAGTTTAATGATTAAGTCTTTTAATATTTTGAATTTGAATTATCATTTTAATTAAGAGTTGAATATTAATGAGATGATTAATTTAGGGATTTTTAAATTAAAGAATAAATCTCTTCCTAATAAATATCCCTTATTTTAATAATTCCAATTTTATTATTCTTCCAAATTTAATCTATTATTTAATTAAAGTTTAATTATTTTAAAATTATTTAATGGGTTTCTACACTTTAATTATTTAAATTTCAATCATCCAAATCAGATTAAGATCAAATGTTTTACTTGTTGATTTTTTATTAAACCTAAAGTTTTAATTAAGGGTTGAAAGTTTAATTACCATTTTACCCTTTAAGCTTAATAATTTCATAACTCACTAAATTGAACCCAAATGAACTTGAAATTTTTATGTGACTTCACTCATATGTCAATAAAGACATGAGAGGAGAAAATGTGATTTTTCTGTATTTAATTTATTTATATAATTATTTTGATGGAAAATAGAGATTTTCAAGGAAAATTTGATAACATGACCAAAAGAAAGTTTCTGTCCTTAAGAAAATTAGGGGACATTCCTAATGACCAGAGAAGCACTTAGACCAATTTTGGTGATTTTTTGAATTATATTATTTTTATTATAATTATTTTGAGTTTTGGAGTGTTAATTAATTTAAAAATAAAATAAATGTTGAAAAATGGATTTTATATTTTTCAAAAATCTCTCTAATATCAAGAAAACCAGAGAATCAAATTTTGCAATTTTCTGATTTTTCTATGATTTATAATAATTATTTTAGTGAAAATGCTAGAAAATACATTTTTTTAATTTTAAAATTACCCTAGGGCTTTAAAATTCAATATCTCACTAAATAGACCTAGAAAAAATGTGGGATTTGTTCCTAAGTGATTAAAATTCAAAATGTGACATTTTGGTGAATTTTATTATTTTTGTGATTTTTATTATTTTTTAATTATTAAAAATATTAAAATATTATTAAAAATCAACTTTTTTAGAAAATTGAAATTTTAATTTTCTTAGATTCCCCTGATATCGGAGAGGCTCCAAAACCAATTTGGTGAATTTTTTAAAAGTATTTTTAAAAGTTATGAATTTTTAAAGTTTAAAATGACTAAGTCGACTTAATCAACCCAATTAATGGGGCTAACCAAGTCCAATCGACCTCAAATTTTTATGGTAGATTCCTCTGATCCTAAAGGTCAGTGGAGAATTGATTTCAAGTCAATTTGATACCTGGTTAACTCTAATTAATTAAAGACCTATTTTGGGTGTTTAAGTCAATTAGGGTTGTTTTGAATGAACTAAGCCAAAATCTATTTTTCCTAGTGGTTCTCTCGGTCATAAGGAACATCACCAAATTTTCCTAGAATTTATTTCACAACATGCTATTTACTGGAATTAAAATACTCAAAACAGTGACTCGAACTCGAAAAATCAAGAACTCCTCATAGGGATGGCCTCTGACTTTGGAAAATTCAGGGAATGTTCCCAAATTCAGAGGCTTCAAAAGCCCTATGGTCTCATGCCATGGTGAATTGTATGCATGCATGGAGAATTAAAACAATGAAGAGAGTAAATAAATTATAAAAAATAAAATACTTGATGAAATTAAATGATTTCTTTTCCACATTATTCTCCTCCGTTCACTGAGCAAGAGGGTATTTTTATTTTATTTTTGTGATTTTTCTACACAAAGATATGGATTTTTGAAGTTTAGGGAATTAAATAAATCAGAAAATACCCTATTTATCTACTTATCCACGCGGCGCCAGCGAAACATCGGCAGCTCCGAAGGGGTACGTGTCGCGCTGCGATCGGGCGCCGCCATCCGAGTCGGCAGCCCGGCCCCGCGGTTCTCGCACCGTTTCCCGGTCCGACGCCATCTGAGCCGTTCGTCCGCGCGTGTATTGAATGGACGGCATCCGTTCATCGTCCCCAAGTGTTCTCACCCGAGAGCCGTCCACACTAAATCCCTAAGATCTCACTCGATTCTCAATGGATTTTTACGTTCTTATACTCTATGGATTCATCTTGAAGAGACGAACACATCTATACGGCTAACATGCATTGAAACTAAGGCATTTGAAATAGAGAATCTTCGAAGCTCGGGATGAAGAGTTAGCTCATACCTTGGCTCGTAGAAGTGTGGCTTCAATCCGAGAGTTGTTGCACCTTCGATCGGGTCCCAGCAAGCTCCGGATGAAGTCTCCCGGTCCCGTGGAATCGTCCGGATATGATTTCGACCAAGCCCGATCACAAAGCTTGGAGGCCGGAGCAACCGGGTGGCCCGGAGATGGGGCTTTTGATGGTGGACACCTTCCCTTGGTCCGGTGAAGGTGTAGAGCCAATCAATTTGAGAATTGGCTCACCGTGGAGAAGTGTCCCGGTTTTGGGTGGAATTTCAACTCGAAATCGAGCTTTCGCAGGAGAAATGGCAGGGAATTTCACCTGGGATCAAGTGCTCTAAGGATGGAGAAGGGTCCGGAACAATTTTGGCGCAGTTTTGGCAAGGTTTGTGCTTCGCTCCTCTCATGGCCGAGAGGGGTGGAGTTTAAATCAGGAGAGGGCGGAGGGCCTCCCGGGGGAGTTAGTGGCTTGGGATCGAGCCTGCTCGGTGAGGAGAAGATCAGCCATGGTGACCACTAGGGATGGGGCGACTCGGCAAGTGAGAATTTCAATGTTGGCTCACATGCGAGCTCTCGGCCATGGTGTTTTCCGGCGGTCCGGTGGCCGGCCGGCCGTGCAATGGTCACCATCTTGGTCGGGTGGGTCGTGGCTGAGGTTTAGTGCAATCAATCGGCAATTGCCATGTGTAAAGGAGTTGGATCGAAGTGGAATGGGGGATGAGCCTATTTTGGGTCCAAATGGGTCAACTCACCTTTTGGGCTTGGTTCACCTCCCCATGGCCTCGATTTTGGGCCGAGAGGATCAGTTGGCCGCCCAAGAGAGAGTGGTGTGGTCTCTATCCATGATGAGGTGGCTAAACATGGTTTAGTGTGCGACATGCTTAAGGTAAAAAAGGCTTAATGAAAGATTAGGAAAGGAGCCCCTCCTTTTACCATTAATGGCATGGTCACATGTCAAGCCTCCCATGGCTTCATGTGGCTTGTCAATGGCTTGCATGGCTTGTCTTTGGCTTGGGGAAAGTCGAGTCAATTTCATAAAAATGGGTTTTAAGAAATTTTTGGTAATTTGATGGGAATTTGGATGAAGCTTCATTTGGAATAATTTAATGATGATTTTAGGACTTAGGTAATGGATTTAATTAAATGGATGACAAATGGAGATGTCATGTGGGCTTTAGGGTAGATTTGGGCTTTTGAATTTTCAAGGAAATGGGCTTTTAGAAGGGTTTAAGGGAAGTGGGCTTTTAAGTTTATGAATGTGTTCATGGATGAAAATTTTTGTAAAAGGTTGGGCCAAATAATTGTTGGGTTTAGCTCATGGATGTGTCATGAGTAACTTGAAGCAAATTTGGGGTAGTTTGGGCACTGAATTGGGTTGGATTTGGATTCTTTTGGTGAATGGGCTAATATAGGTCCAAATGGGCCAAGTTGGGCCAATGTTGGGCTAGGGTTGAAATTGATGTAGAATTATTGTTGAGAAGTGTTTATGGGAATGTTTCAAAGAGGTTTTGACTTTGGTTGGGCTTTGATTTTTGGGGTTTGGGTTCATTTGGGTTAGGTTTCGGCTTAGGTCAAAAATGGGCCTTAAGGTCAAAAGTGGAATTGGATCCAAATGTCAATCAAATTGGACTTGGATTTGGTCTAAATTGGTATTAGGAATGTTTAATTGAAGTTTAGAATTGAATTGAACCAAAATTGGGGTCAATTGGGTAGGTTTGGTTTAACATTGGGTTCACTTAGGGTTAAAATGGGTCAATTTGGGGGTTTTGACAAAAGTAGGGTAAATTGACAAAATTGGCCCATGGTGTAGTTGGACAAAATGAAATTGGGAATATTTAGGATTTTCTGGAATTTTCTGGGAATTTTCTAAATTTTTGGATTTTTAGGCCAAGAAGGGTATTTTGGGTATTTGGAGGGTATTGGGGGGTATTTTTGGAATCTTTGGTATTTTTGGGTATGGATGATCAATTTGAGTAATGTGGAGATGTTTGGGAATAATTTTGAAGAATTTTAGGTAATTTGGAAATTTTGCAAAAATTTGGGTAATTTCGATGGTTTTGGTAGGTTTAAGTAGGTGTAGGGTCTCGGGGGTCAAAAATTGAAAATTTGGGAAATTGAAGATTGGGTGAGTCTAGGTGAAATGAAATCATTTTGGTTGAGCCATGAAACCATTTCAAGCCCATATGAGCCATGAAAGGACTCATTTGAGGCATTCACTATGTTGTTCCTAACCCTCTTAGCCAAGGGCTTAGGGGTTAAGGACCATCCATGTGAATCACCTACATGAGTCAGGAGATCAAGTTGGGTATGGGTGTGGTTTTAGGAGGTGTGTGGAAATGTAGTGTGTAAGTGTAGTGTATAAGTGTAATGTGTGTGTAGGTCGCCCCTTCACTGCACCAGTGCCACCTGTGGGGCATCCTGAGTGCCAAAGAGTCCTATAGGAACTCATCCTTTAAACTTCCATATTTGATTTCAACCCTCTAGGTGATTAGGGGTCTATAGTCAAGTTTGTGGAGTTTGCAGGGAGTTTAGAAGTGGTTTAAATTTCTAAAAGGCGGGTCCCAATTCTGGTCCTCTAAGATAGTCAAAGGAAAAGCCTAAGGCTAGATCCTAAGCACTAAAAAGAAGAAGGGAAGACCTCACCAAAAATGAGGTCAACAAGGACTTAGGTAATGGATTTAATTAAGTGGATGACAAATGGAGATGTCATGTGGGCTTTAGGGTAGATTTTGGGCCTTTGGATGTGGTGAAGTGGGCTTTTAGGAAAGTTTAAGGGAAATGGGCTTTTGATTTTAGGATGGGCATTTGGATAAAAATTTTGTGAAGAACTTTGTCAAATAAATGTCATAATTGGTTTAGGGATGTTCTATGAAGGGCTTGGAATCAATTTGGTGTGATTTGGAGTTGAATTGGTTTGAATTTGGATTTATTTCGGTAAGTGGGCCTATGTAGGTCCAAGTGGGCTAAGTTGGGCTAATGTTGGGCTAGGGTTGAAATTGATATAAAATCAATGTTGAGAAATGTTTATGGGAGTATTTCAAAGAGGTTTTGACTTTGGTTGGGCTTTGATTTTGGGGTTTGGGCTCATTTGGGTTAGGTTTGGGTTTAGGTCAAAAAATGGGCCTTTTAACCTTGGGTTGAGTTTGAGTGGGGTTTGGGTCTAAATTTGGGCAAATCATGTTAGTGTTTTGTTTGTGGGAATGTTAAGGAAGATTTAGAAAAGGTTTGGGGTTAATTGGAGTTGAATTGGATGAGTTTGGGTTAGGTTCGGGTCATGGGTCCAAATTGGGCTTTAAGGCCAAAAGTGAGATTGGATCCAAATGTCAATCAAATTGGGCTTGGATTTGGTCTAGATTGGTATTTAGGATATTGAATTGAAGTTTAGAATTGAATTGGACCAAAATTGGGGTCAATTGGGTAGGTTTGGCTTGACATTGGGTGCACTTTGGGTTAAAATGGGTCAAATCGGGGGTTTTGACAAAAGTAGGGTAAATTGACAAAATTGGCCCATGGTGTAGTTGGACAAAATGAAATTGGGAATATTTGGGATTTTCTGGAATTTTATGGGAATTTTCTGAATTTTTGGATTTTTTGGCCAAGAGGGGTATTTTGGGTATTTGGAGGGTAATGGGAGGTTTTCTTGGAATTTTTGGTATTTTTGGGTATGGATGATCAGTTTAAGTGATGTGGAAATGTTTGGGATTGATTTTGGAGAATTTTGGGTAATTTGGAAATTTTTGAGAAATTTGGGTAATTTTAAGGGTTTTGGGTAGGTTTAGTAGGTGTAGGGTCCCGGGGTCAAAAATCGAAAATTTGGGAAATTGAAGATTGGGTGAATTTGGGTGGAAAGAAGTCATTTTGGTTGAGCCATGAAGTCACATCAAGCCCACATGAGCCATGAAGGGACTCACTTGAGGCATTCACTATGTTGTTCCTAACCCTCTTACCAAGGGCTTAGGGGTTAAGCGACCATCCATGCGGATCACCTACATGAGTCAGGAGGTCAAGTTAGGTATGGGTGTGGTTTTAGGAGGTATGTGGAAGTGTAGTGTGTAGGTGTAGTGTATAAGTGTGGTGTGTGTAAGTCGGCGCCTTCACTGCACTAGAGCCACCTGTAGGCGATCCAAGGCCAAAGAGTCCTATAGGAACTCATCCTTTAAACTTCCACATTTGATTTCAACCCTCTAGGTGATTAGGGGTCTACGATCAAGTTTGTGGAGTTTGCGGGAGTTAAGAAGTGGTTTGAATTTCTAAAAGGTGGGTCCCAATTCTAGTCCTCTAAGATAGTCAAAGGAAAAGCCTAAGGCTAGATCCTAAGTACTAAAGAGAAGAAGAGAAGACCTCATCAAAAATGAGGTCAACATATAAATTAAATCATATAACTATATTTAAAGCGGGATCAAGTTTTTGGTGCCGATACTATTAACATAAATTGCATAAATATAAAAAGTGGGTCAACTCCCAAAACTAATTTTATAATTTTTTTAATTATATTTTAATTATTATAATTACTTTAGTGCCAAAAATGCTATTTTACTTCGAAAATCTATTTTAGTAATTAAATCATTTCTAATTGACTTCATATTTTTATGAGGAGTTAACATGATTATTATTTACAGTGTGGAATGATTTTTGTGATTTTTCTATTTATATTTTATTTATTTAATGTTTTAAGAGTTTTAATGAGTTAATTACAATTAGTGTCATTATTAATTAGTTAAATCTATTTTATATTTTTCTAGGGTCTTCTGACCACAGTTAACCTATCAAAATAAGTTTTGTATTTTTTTTGGTTTAGATTGTAATTATTATAATTTTAAATTTAAAATATAGGGATTTAACTTAGAAATTAGGGATCTTTGGCCAAAGATGTCCTCTAACCATGGAAAAATCAGAGAAGACCCCTAACCACAGAGGGAACAAACCCTCCAAATCCCATGTCATGGTGAATTATATATAACTAGTTACAATTTAATGAAGTTTCAAGGTATTTAATTAATTTAAAAATAAATATAAGTTAAATATTTTTTATTTTATTTCCACATTATTCTCCTCTGTTCACTGAGCAACAAAGTATTTTTCTTTTATTTTTATGAATTTTCTACACCAAGTTATGCATTTTTGAAAATTTTGGAATTAAATAAATCATTTAAATCCCTAATTTCCTACTTATTGAACTGACCTTTACGAATGCAAGAATTTATGAATTTATATTTAAATATTTATAATATTTTTTTGTAAAATTCATAATTTCAAATGCAAGTATACATATCGTTTCAAGTAATACAGGGCTCTATTGGAGTCTTAGTTATCGATCCCACATGGAAGATTAAATGAAAATTAACTTAAGAAATATATTAGATTTTCAAATTAAAAGCAATTATTATTTTTATTTCTTTTCAAAATTCAGATTTTTAAGTTTAATTAAATTTCTACTAAATGCAAAAAAGCACCAATAAAGTAAAATGTTAATGCAAGTATAAATAAAACAACTTTCTCTTTTTTCAACTAATCTAATATTTTCCAGAATAATTATCATTCGTTGAGAACTTGAAATTATGGTATTGTGCCAAATAGATGCATTCTTATTCTTTACCTTTGCTCGATAGTATAAAGAACATTGGCTAATCTATATATCGGTTCAAAATGTATTATTAGTAGAATGGGTTAATCTAGGCTTACACTTCTAGATGTCCAAGGGTGGCTATGTTTGGCCCTACTAGTGACCCGTTCCCTTTCTATAAACCAAATTATTATAATTTAGTTTGTCACTCTAAAAACTAATCAAGTCTACGCCCAATAAACAATATCTCTCTATTTATTTGCACTTCACCTTAAATAACCCGCTTAAGGCCTTCGATTACCCAAGGATTCATGTGATATCTACTAGTTAAGAACTCATCTCTAGATAGGTCTCATAATTCTTCGATAGATTTTAATAATTCAAATGACCAGTTTAAAAAGTAAATTAAGATCAGTTATTAATATCATCGAAATAATTAAAAATTTTAAGTTAAGTTCTCTAACGAAATTAAAGTATCTTATTATCTATTCATAGTTGAAAGGAGAAAGAAAACTAATTACTCAGAACATATTGAATTCACACAACAAAACATATTTATAAAACTTTGAACCAAGTTACAAATACTTATCTGGAATGTTCCTTCAAGTGATCCGTTGACTCCTACTGATTCCAATGCAAGGTACAAGACTTCAACAACAACAACACTTGCAAACTCACACTTAATACTCAAGAAATTGAATAGTAACACTCAAAATAACTAAAATAAACTCACTAAATACTTAAGAAGAAAATATGGTGGCTCTCTAAATTTATCTCCGGATGTTAGAGATCTAGGGGGCACTTTTCTCTGTAGAATTGACTCCTATTTATAGAGCTTCAAAAATGATTAGTGCTGCTTAAGGCATCTCTTCAAAAATCGTTCAAATACAATATATCTTCTAGAAAGTAACTATGGCGCCTAGGTGTCGGACTCCGTCACTAATTCTTCGCACCCCTTCACTTTGGATCACACCTCTTCGCGATTAAAACGGTTTTCCTCTGTCCAGATGCATTGTATCACTTGTCCTATGTATTAGGAGTAACTTCCAGTCTTCTAGAAGGTCTGATAACCGCTTAACAACGTTAAAATAACTGTCCAAATTTATCAAAAATTCTTCACTGCTTCAGTATCGAACTGGCACTTAGGCGCCGGATTCTGGCGCCTAGGCAGCAGACCTAAAATTTCGACAATTTTGCTTTCTAGCTCTATTTTTGCTCCTTTTTCCTTCTTAAACTCTTTTTTTATCACCTACATCCAAAAACATAAAAATACCTTTCATTAATGCATAATATCCTTATAAATTGAATCATAAATAAGACATAAAAATAGGTACTTTTTAAGTGGATCAAATTCCCTCAAACTTAAACGTTATTTGTCCTCAAGTAACCCTTTTAATTACATAAAATGTATAATATTTGGAATGAAGTTTAAATATTTAAGATTCTTTGTAATTTTTGGTTTTATAAATACTTTAGCAAATCTTTAACCAAATTTCACTAATTAAGTTTAATTTTAAGAATTTAAAGAATATTTAACTACCAAATCATAAGACTTTCAATTTTTTCATTTATTTCAAGAATAATTGTAATTTATCATATTAAGGTCAGATGGAATATTTACAAGATAAATACTTTCATGAAAACTTTTCTAGAAAAGATGCATGTACATAAAAATTAAGTTAAAAATGTAATTATTTTTCTTCCTATAAGATAATTCAAATGAAGCCAATTTTTTATTAGGCATCTCCTCAAGCTTCTCCTCGCATTTCTTTTTTTTTAAGGATATTTTTCAATCCTCCATTTTTTTAATTTGTGAGGATTACTATATCTGGATAGCTTATTAATGATTTTGAACTTCACTATCCTTAACTTATAATTAAAAACTTATACATTTTTATTTAATAAATATGACATAAGTATTTTTCAAAAATTATTTCAATATTTTCTTTTTCAAGTAATAATCTTGATTCCTTAGTATTTTAAAAATACAATTTTCTTTACTATAAATAGAAAAAATTTTAATCTTATTATTCTTTAAGTTAAATAATTATATTCTTAAAATTAATCAAAATTATTGAAATTTTAGTTAAGTCTACTAAATTATTTATAAATTAAAAAATTTAAGTAATCTTAAATAATTTTTTTTATTCCTTATGTTATGTTAATATATTTTTTTAAAGAAAATATTAGTACATTGAGAACAAGTAATATTTAATATTGAAAATGTTTTCCCTTCCCCAAAACTTCAGCTTTAGTATAAAATGAATCATAAAATTTTCTAAAGCATGAGAGAAAGAATAAAACATGAATTTATCTAGGTACAATGATGATGTAGTAAGGAAAAACTCATTTCTACTTCTACACATGCTTTAATATGTTTGTAACAGAAATGATTAAGCATATATAGAAAAGTTTGCAGAGTAGGAGTTAATTTCTACAATTTTTCTCAAATATATATATATATATATATATATATATATATATATTATTCTCTTTTTTTTATTTAAAACATGCAAAATTACTAACTATTCAGGAATACTAAACAGTAGGCTGAAACAGAAAAGAGCATTTATCATAGAAAATAAAAATTCATCAATATTTCAGTCTTTGATACATAACACAATAGATGATCTAAAATAGTCTAAACATTAAAAGTCCACACAAAGTTAATTAAACAAATAAATACTAATAAATAACAATAAAATCATAATCATCAGTACTAACATACTAGAAATAAAATACTAAAAACAGAATCAATGTATCTGAAGAGGTAAATCAAACTACTAATCACTAGCTATAGCCTCGTCGTCGTCGTCACCAAAAGAAAATTCTACATCCTTCAAATCTACAAAAGGTGAGAATCTAGGATAGGTAGGGAAATGAACATCATGATCACCATTCATGAATCTTACAAGAGACTCAGAATACTCAGCATCATAATCACTCTTTCTTTGGGTGTACTCATTAAGATGATCGATCTTCTTATCGATCGTATCTACTCTACAATGAGTTAAAAATAACTCATTCTGCTGCTCCATAAACTTATCATGCATAGATTCCTAGAAACTAGATGGTGGCTCAGACACCATCTTTCCAGATGATGGTACAAAAGGTTCCATAAAGTTTAAACCCTATACATTAAAAATTTCAATTTCTAATATATAGTTTAGAGGCTTTTCATCTTTTATGGATATATTTCTCATTCTTTGACATCAATCACAAGTTTTCACATAATGTTCAATATCTTCGAATAATGTAGGCCAATAAAATCTAGAATATAAAATTTTAAAAGCAGTTGTATCCAATCCAAAGTGTCCTCCAAATTCAGAATTGTGACATTTTTGAATAATTGCAAAAGTTTCTTCATAAAGTACACATCTTTGAATCACAGAATCTCTTCCTATTTTAAATAAATGAGGATCTTCCCAAATATATGATTTAGAATCATTCTTGAATTTCTTAATATATTTGTTATTCAATTCATATGGTTAAATATTGCTAACCAAATAGTTAACTATATCTGCATACCAAGGCTTTTGTAATCCTTGAATAACATATAATTGTTCATCAGGGAATTTCTCATTTATGTTTTCTCCAGGAATCTTTTCAATATTATTTTTAATTCTTGATAAATGAACAACAATTTGGTTATCAGCTCCTTTTTTGTGCACTATTTGAAAATCAAATTCTTGTAAAAATAAAACCCATCTGATCAATCTAGGTTTATCATCATTTTTAGACATTAAATACTTAATAGCAGAATGATTAGTGTGTATGATACATTTTGTCCCAAGAAGATAAGGTCTAAATTTATTAAAGACATATACTATTGCTAAATTCTCTTTCTCAGTAGTAGTGTAATTTATTTGAGTTTCATTTAGAGTTTTGCTAGCATAATATATAACTTTGAAAATTTTCTCATATTTTTGTCCCAATACAGCATCAATTGCATAATCACTTGCATCACACATTAATTCATAAGGTTTACTCCAATCAGGTGCAACAATGACAGTTGCAGTGATGAATTTCTCTTTTAGAATATTGAACGCATTAAGACAATCTTTATTAAATTCAAACTTAGCTTCTTTTTCTAATAAATGACAAAGAGGTTTAGCAATCTTAGAAAAATCCTTTATATATCTTCTGTAAAATCCAGAATGACCCAAAAAACTTCTCACATCAGTAACAGTAATAGGTGGTTGAAATTCAGCAATAATTTTCACTTTTGCCTGATCAACTTTCATACCTATTTGTGAAATTTTATGTCCAATTACAATTCCTTCTGTGACCATAAATTGACATTTTTCCTAGTTTAGAACCAAATTTGTTTCTTCACATCTTTTCAAAACTTTCGTTATATTTTCCAAGCAAGACTCAAAAGAAGTTTCAAATACTGAAAAAAGTCCATAAATACTTCAATTTCTCTATCAATTAAATCACATAATATTGACATCATACATCTCTGAAAAGTTGCAGGTGCATTATATAAACCGAAAGGTATTCTTCTAAAAGCAAATATTCCATAAGGACTTGTAAATGTTGTTTTCTCTTGGTCCTCAGGAGCAACGGGTAATTGATGATAACCAGAATTTCCATCCAAAAAAACAGAAATATAAGTGTCCAGCTAATTTATCCAGCATCTGATTCAAGAAAGGTAAAGGAAAGTGATCATTTCTAGTGGCGTTGTTTAATTTTTGATAATCAATGCAAATTCATCATCCTATAACTTGTCTTGTAGGGGTTAATTCATTTTTATCATTAACAATGACAGTTACTCCTTTCTTCGGAACACAATGAATAGGACGTACCAATTGACTATCCGAAATAGGATAAATAATTCCAACATCTAACCATTTTAAAATCTCTTTTTAACAACCTCTTTCATAATTGGGTTCATTCTTCTTTGAGGTTCAATAGTGGGTTTAATATTTTCTTTCATTAAAATCCTATGCATACAGATTGAATGACTTATTCCTTTTATATCTACAATAGTCCAACCAAAATGTTTCTTATAATTCTTCAGAACTCCTATTAATTTTTCTTCTTGATCTTTGCTTAGTTCTAAAGATATAATCACATGTAAAGTTAATGAATTTCTAGGAAATGCATATTTTAAATGTGCAGATAACATTTTTAATTCCAGTTCAGGGGCTTTTTCAACTGAGGGTAAAAGTATATCATTTTTAGTTGTGTCTAAAATTTCTCAATTATCATGAATTTAATGAGTTTCTTCAGATAAATTTTCTTCATTCACTTCTTCAATTTCTTCAGTTAATGATTCATTATATATTATGGATTCATCATTTTTTTCTTCAGAAATGACCTTACATTTTTCTTGAAAATGCTTTTCAATTATATAATAAAAAATATCCATTTGATAGCATTTTTCTTTGTCAAAATACCTCATTAATTTTAGAACATTTAATGTTATCTCTTGATCATTAACTCTCATTGTTAATTCTCCTTTTTGCACATCAATCATAGCACGTCTGGTAGCTAGAAAAAGTCTCCCTAAAATAATAGGTATTTCTTTATCTTCTTCCATATCCAGTACAATGATATCCACGGGGAAGATAAATTTATCCACCTTAACAAGAACATCCTCTGTAACTCCTTTAGGATAAGTAATCGATCGATCAGCTAACTGAAGGGTTACAGTGGTGGGAGAAATCTCTCTTAAATCTTACATTCGAAAGATAGAAAATGACATGAGATTAATACTTGCTCCTAAATCACATAAGGCTTTTCCACAAAAGTTTTCTCCAATAGCACATGGTATAGTGAAACTTCCAGAATTTTTAAGTTTCTGAGGTAATTTATTTTGAATTATTGTACTACATTCTTCACTTAATGCAACAGTTTCATAAGCTTTAAATTTTCGTTTCTTGCTTAAAATATCATTCATAAATTTTGCATTGCTCGACATTTGTTCCAAAGCTTCAGCAAAAGGAATGTTGATGGTAAGTTTCTTAAAAAATTCAAAGAACTTAGAAAATTGATGGTCAAGCTTCTGTTATTTTAGTCTTTGAGGAAAGGTGGTGGTGGTCTTTTAACTTCAACTTCAATAAAAATTACAGTTTGATCTTTACTTGGAGAAAGAGTTTCTTTAGGCTTTTCAATCTCTTCAACTTCTCTCTCTTTTTCAATTTCATTCTGAATTTTCTCTTTTAATTCCTTTCCACTTCTTAGTTGTACAGCTTTTGCTTGTTCATGGTCTTTTCTAGTTTTTTTTGGATTAATTTTAACATTGCTAGGCAGTGTTCCTTGAGGTCTGTAATTAATAAAATAAGCAATTTGACCCATCTGATTCTCAATATTTCGAATAGCAGCATTTTGACTTTGTAGCTGATTACCTAGTTGCAAGATCAATTCTTCTACAAATAACTTTTTCTGCTGATTATTAAAACATGGAGGATAAGTTGGTTTAAGGTTTAAATTTCCTTGATTGTTCCAATTTCCGATTGGATTAACTTAATTATTACTCCATTGTTGATGTCCATTATTCCAATTAAAATTAGGGTAATTTTTCCAACCTGAATTATAATAATTTGAATAAGGGTTATTAATTTTACTAGCAATAGCTTGTAATGTTTCTTTTGTTTGAGAATCATCAATATTTGCAGAATTATCATTACTTACATGTGACATGTTAATAGTAAAAGTATCCAATTTCTTAGATATCGTAGTCGCTTGCGAAGCTAAAATAGAAAATGCTTCATTATATTGAGTACTTGCCATTCTTTTAGGATTAACCCTTTTAGAAGGTCATTGAAAATTTTTGTTAGCCATTTCTTCAATTAAAGCATAAGCTTCATCAAATGTCTTAGCCATTAAAGAACCACCAGAACATCTATAATAGATCTAAGTGATCCAATAAGTTCGTAATAAAATGTTTGAATAATTAACCAATCTGGTAAAGCATGATGAGGACATTTTCTTAATAGTTCTTTAAATCTTTCTCATGCTTCATAAATTATTTTTTCATAAAATTACATAAATGAAGTAATATCATTTCTTAATTTAGCAGTTTTAGAAGGAGGAAAATATTTAGCAATGAATTTTTGTGTCATATCTACCCAAGTTTTAATAGAACAAGTTGCTAATGAGTTAAGCCACATCTTTGCTTTATCTTTTAAAGAAAAAGGAAAGAGTCTAAGCCTAATAGCATCATCAGAAACATTATTATATTTAAAGGTAGCAAAAAGTTCTAAGAAATTAGCAAAGTGTAAATTTGGATCCTCATTTGGTAATCCTCCAAATTGATTATTTTGAACCATTTGAATAATAGAAGGTTTAAGCTCAAAAGAATTAGCATTTACAGTAGACATTTGAATACTAATATGAAGTTCATCAACTGTAGGATTTGCATAATCCCTTAATGGTTTATAAATATTTTGTTCATTAATTTATATTGGATTTTGATTATTGTTATGTAAGTTAGCCATTTCCTAATATTTTTGAATTTGTTTTCCTTTTCTAATTCTTTTAACAGTTCTTTCTAATTCAGAATCAAAAGGTAATAATCCTTCAGATCCAGAACTACGCAGAAAAATAAAATAAATTTTTTTTGGTATTTTTGTTTTTGTAAATGTTTTTGTATTTTTTATATTATTATATTTTTTTAATATCAATTTTAAAAGAAATAAAAGTGTATAAAATATTTTTAATTTGAGAAATCTAAAAACTTTCTTTCTTTCTTTCTTAATATTCTTTCTTTCACTTCTTTTCTATCTTTCCAAGCAACAGCGCCGAAAACTTGAACCGACCTTTACGAATGCAAGAATTTATGAATTTATATTTAAATATTTATAATAATTTTTGTAAAATTCACAATTTCAAACTCAAGTATACGTATCATTTCAAGTAATACAGGGCTCTATTGGAGTCTTGGTTATCGATCCCACAGAGAAGATTAAGTGAAAATTAACTTATGAAATATATTAGATTTTCAAAATAAAAGTAATTATTATTTTTATTTCTTTTCAAAATTCTGATTTTTAAGTTTAATTAAATTTCTACTAAATGCAAATAATTAATAATAAAGTAAAATGTTAATGCAAGTATAAATAAAACAACTTTCTCCTTTTTCAATTAATCCAAGATTTTTCAGAATAATTATCATTCGTTGAGAACTTGAAATTATGGTATTGCGCTAAATAGAAGCATGCATATTCTTTACCTTCTCTCGACAGTATAAAGAACATTGGCTAATCTATAGATCGGTTCAGGATATATTATTAGTAGAATGAGTTAATCTAGGCTCACACTTCTAGATGTCCAAGGGTGGCTATGTTCGGCCCTACTAGTGACCGGTTCCCTTTATATAAACCAAATTATTAGAATTTAGTTTGTCACTCTAAAAACTAATCAATTCTACGCCCAATAAACAATATCTCCCTATTTATTTGCACTTCACCTTAAACAACCCGCTCAAGGCCTTCGATTACCCAAGGATTCATTTGATATCTTCTAGTTAAGAACTCATCTTCGGATAGGTCTCAGAATTTTTCAACAGATTTTATTAATTCAAATGGCCAGTTTAAAAAGTAAATTAAGATCAGGTATTAATATCATTGCAATAATTAAAAATTTTAAGTTAATTTCGCTAACGAAATTAAATTATCTTATTATCTCTTCATAGTTGAGAGGGGAAAGAAAACTAACTACTCATAACACATTGAATTCACACAACAAAACATATTTATAAAACTTTAAACCAAGTTGCAAATACTTATCTGGAATGTTCCTTTAAGTGATCCGCTGACTCCTACTGATTCCAATGCAAGGTACAAGACTTCAACAACAACAACACTTGCAAACTCACACTTACTAATCAAGGAATTGAATAGTAAAACTCAAAATAACTAAAATAAACTCACTAAATACTTAAGAAGAAAATATGGTGGCTCTCTAAATCTATCTCCGGATGTTAGAGATCTAGGGGGACACTTTTCTCTGTAGAATTGACTCCTATTTATAAAGCTTCGAAAATGACCAGGGGTTGCTTAAGGAACCTCTTCAAAATTCGTCCAAATACAATGTATCTTCTAGAAATTAACTGTGGTGCCTAGGCGCAGAATCTAGCATTTAGGCGCCAGACTCCGTGACCAAGTCTTCGCATCCCTTCACTTTGGATCGTACCTCGTCGCGATTAAAACTATTTTTCTGTGTCCAGATGCATTGTATCACATGTCCTATGTATTAGGAGTAACTTCCAGTCTTCTAAAAGGTTTTATAACCACTTAACACAGTCAAAACAACTTCCCAAAGTTGTCAAAAATTCTTCACTGCTTTAGTATCGAACTGGCGCTTAGGCGCCGGATTCTGGCGCCTAGGCGCCAGACCTAAAATTTCGGTAACTTTGCTTTTTAGCTCTATTTTTGCTCATTTTTGCTCCTTTGTCCTTCTTGAACTCTTTTTTTATCTTTTACATCCAAAAACATAAAAATAACTTTCATTAAAGCATAATATCCTTATAAATTGAATCATAAATAAGGCATAAAAATAAGTACTTTTTAAATGGATCACTTATCCAGCGTGACACCACTTCAACCTAGGCAGCTCTGAAGCTCCGCGTTGCGCTTCTCTATTTGACGCCGCTATCTGACTCAGCGGCACGCATCCCGCTGTTCATGTATCTTCTACTCATCCGGCGCGATCTTGGCCTTCCAAGTGATACACGTGTGATCCAACGACTCTCCGTCTTCGTCCCCAACCGGTGTGAACTCTGGACCGCACGTATACAAACCCTAAGATCTCTTCCTAGACTCAACCAAATCACTTTGAGTTTGTTCCTACACATTCATCTAGTCCAAACAAACACATTCATACGACTTCTGAACTATGAAATTACACTTTTCTTCACAATGTCTCAAATTGAGCTTGAAATGTGGGAAAATGGCGTATACATTTGTCTGAGACGTGTGGCCTCAATCATGTGCTTGTAGAAGCTTCCTTGTGGTATGGAGAACCTCCTTTAAGTGTTACTTTGGTTTAACAAAATGTTTGGTTTAGAACTCCTTCAACATATGGAGAGGATAAGGAGGAAGTCTGGTGTAGAGGTGCAGGGAGACGGGCTTTCAGTGGAAAGCTCCCTCTTTAGCTCTGGGGAAGCTCAGGGAATGGTCAATTTTAGTTTGGTGGATTTTGATGGATGTCCTAATTTTGGCTTGATTTTGAACTCTGAAATTAAGCTCAGTGGGAATTAGGGTTGAAGAATGGTGGGGATGAGCTTCTCTTAGTTGTTGGAGGGCTTAGGAATAATTTGGCAGAGTTTTGTTTAGGTTCAGTGCACACTCTCCATTTGTCCTTGAGAGGGTGGTGCTTAAATAGAGGGGTAAAGAGTGGATGTCATGGCTGGCCAGTGGGTATGCTCAAGTGCTTAGGTGGAGGGCAGAAAGGTACCAATGACAAATGGGGGTGAAACAGCTCAGGGGGTGCTATTGGGTTTGGTTTAAGATGGTGTGGCTCTCAATTTTGTGGTTCTCCAGTGACTAGACCGGGAGCCAGGCCTAAGCTGGTAGCTAGAGTGTTCAGGTGAGCCAAAGGAAGATTAATGATGAACAAGATGGCTTGGGGCTGGCTGGTGGCAAAGATATCTTTGGTTTAGCCTGAAATGGGAGGAAATCCCCTAAATCAAGGGACCCTTGGTCCATGGCTCAATTAGGTTGGGCTAGGTGGATATAGGTTGGTTCGTAGGGTTTAAATCTTGGCTTTGATGGACTTGGTTTGGTCAATTTCATGGCTTGGATTCAAAATTGGGGTTTTGGGTTCAACTTGGGTCTAGGTTGGGTTTGATCTAGGATATGGTTCAAGTTATTAATCAATATGGTGTGGGTGATTATCGTGAAGAGTTTGGAAAAGGAATTAGGTGATATTTAATTGATTTGGAAGATCAATTTGGTGGACTTTTGAATTTGGATCAATTTGAGGCATTTGGGCTAAACTTAGATTTAGATTGGGCTAGGGCTTGAATAAATTTCAATTGGTGGTTCAATTTGATCCAAGAGATTGTGGTGAAGAGTTTTGAATATCAAATGGGTGGAGATTTTGGGGTGAGGAGGTTTAATTTGGTGAGTTTTAGGATTTTGGTCAAAATTAGGGGCTTTGACTTAGTTGGGATTTGGGTGAGGTTTGAGCTTAGTTTAGGAGCAATTGAAGGCTCAAATTGATCTAGGGGAATGTTATTAAGAGTTTAGAATTCAAAATTGGGGGAATTCAGTTGATTATGTGATTCAGTTTAATGGGTTTAACGATATGGTCAAATTGTGGATTTTGGGGTCAGGCATAGAATTGATCAATTGGGTTTGAAATTGGTTTCAATTAAGATTGGACACGATTAATTTTGATTTGGAATTTAAATTGGTGAGATTGAAGTCAATTTGTTGGAAGTTGGGGGTAATTTGGGGATTTTAGACCTTTAAGGTTAATTGGTGAATTTTGGTCAAAATGGGTCATTTTTGTCATATTGGACTCAATAGAGTGGTTCAAATTAGTTTTAAGGACATTTTGAGTGATTTTGGAAATTTTGGGAATTTTTGGAGCATGAAGGGCATTTTGGTAATTTTGGGGTTTTAGAGGTATTTTAAGGATTTTAGGTATTTTGTGGGGGGGGGTATATTGGTCAATTTAAGTGGTTTGAAATGTTTTCAAATAATTTTTAAATGGAATTTGAGAATTTGGACAATTTTTGGGAATTTTAGGAAGAATTAGAGTTGTTAGGGCAATTTGGTAATTTTAGTGAAGATTGGGTTAAAAGGGTCAAAATTACGGATTTGATGAAATTGGGATTAATTAAGGATGTCAATCATGATATTAATCTATTTAAGCCATGAATCAAAGAAAATTCTCACTTTGGATCCTCCATGTGTTGGTCCTAGCCAAACCCTGACCTAGGGCTAAGAGTTTGGGGGACCGCTCACATGAGTTTCCAAAAGAATAGGGAACCAAGTTTGGGCATGTTTGGTTTAGATTTTTTGGTTAAGAGTGAAAGTGTGATATTCAAGTGTGTGTGTGTGTGCAATCCTGACCCAGAACAAACAACCTAGGGTTAATCTAAAGGCTTGAACATCCTATAGGGGACTCCTCTTGAGTTTCCCTATGCTTGGCTCCGTCCTACTAAGTGTTAGAGGTTGGTAGGAAGCATATGAAACTCCAAGTGAAGCTAAGATGCATTTTGAATTTCTAGTGGGGAGGGTTCCAACACTAGTCCTCTAAGATAGTCACCAGGAAATCCTATGGCTTGATCATAAGCTCCTAAAGAAAGACTAGGGGGCGTTTGTTTCGGGCTTTTGTGTGCGGCGCGGGGCGTTCGCAGCAGGTACGCCCGAATTTCTTCCGTTTGGTTGCAGCGGCGCGGCGGAAGCGGAGACGACGCGGGCAGCGGCAATATACCTACGGCGCAGCTTCCTCACGTAGTTATTTCTCATCCCTACCCCCGCGGTTGCCTTCTGTCTCCCTTCTGCCCGTTGATTATCTCTGGTATCTCTGGCCTTTTCTTCTTCCCTATCCACTCGAATCGGCCGAGCTTAGGTAAAAATCAAGCCATTTTTGCCGATCTACTTGCAGATCTGAGGTATTTTACGTATCTCCGGTATTTCTGAAATTCATTTCTATGTTTACGCCCTATGACATTCGTTTGAATCTGTGAGATGGCATGAGATTTTAGGTAGTTTATGCCTTTACTCTTCTTTGTGGTTTTCTGGAATGAAGTTCCAGCTATCTCCTTGTTCTCCATCAAGCATATGCTTCTTACACTGACTATGGATTCAGTTCTTGTTTGCGGTTTTATGGTATTTTCGTAGGCTTGATCTGTTCAAAATAGCTGATGTGGAATGGCTAGAATGGTTTTTTGAGTTATTTTCCACTCTCATTTATATGCAGTAATGACAAAATGGAGTTTCATGGCATGCTTTGTATTGAATATTACCATTGAATTAGCTCATTTGGCATGTCGTTGGGGTGTTATGGCATTCAGAAATGTTACGGGGCAGTTGGTCTTTCTTCTGCATTGTTGTTTGGGGTTATATGGCTATATACGATTTTTTGAATCTTTCAGAATTTCATTTGGGTACATTCTGTTTGGGTTCATTTAGCATTAAAAATCTCTGAGAAGGATTTTTGGCTTCGAGAAATGGGTTTACAGGTGTTGATTATGAGAGGACCTTTTATTTGGTCTGTTGGTGGTGTTCATTTGTGTACATTCTGTTTGGGTTCATAACTGCTCCAAGTTGGTTTATTACCTCTAATGACTTATAATTCTAATGGGGGATCGAACATACTATTATGCTTGAATGGGGGATGCCTTTGTGCCCATCAATATCAATTCCATAAACCTATCCTTGTTGTCATCTGATTTTGGTAACCATCGCAGCTGTTGATGGTGTATGCACAGCTGTTGATGGTGTATGGCATTCAGAAATGTTCTGGGTGCACAGCTGTTGATGGTGTATGCGGACTTCTCTGATTTTAGTTATTGATGTATATTGCTATTAGTTCTACCATTTAAAACAAAAAAAAATGGTTTAGGCATGCCTCATTCTCGGTGAGACAACAGTGCATGGCTCATATCAAGATCAAAGCTTAAGAATATATTACATGCTTGATTTATTTTTTTATTTTTTTTGTGTGTGTTTGTGTGTGTGTGTGTGTTCTACTTTTGATTAGTGAATGCCACTGCTTTATTTATTAATCATACCTCTTGATAGAAGAATTGCTGGGATTATACTCTTGATGGAAGAATTGCTCGGGTTTGAGCTTTGTTTAATCTACTCGGGCCCTGTTTGTAGTTGTATTTGAAGTCTTATGCTGGATGTGAATTCCTATGTTTCACCTGATTCTGTTGGGGTGAAGCTGTCTCGGTTTGGCTATTTGTAATTGTATTTGAAGTCTTATCCTGGATGTGAATTCCTATGTTTCACCTGCTTCTGTTGGGGTGAAGCTGTCTCGGTTTGGCTGTTTGTAGTTGTATTTGAAGTCTTATGTTGGAGGTGAATTTCTATGTTTGAGCTGCTTCTGTTGGGGTGAAGCTGTCTCGGTTTGGCTGTTTGTAGTTGTATTTGAAGTCTTATGTTATCGGTGAATTCCTATGTTTGAGCTGCTTCTGTTGGGGTGAAGCTGTCTCGGTTTGGCTGTTTGTAGTTGTATTTGAAGTCTTATGTTGGAGGTGAATTCCTATGTTTGAGCTGCTTCTGTTGGGGTGAAGTTGTCTCGGTTTGGCCCTTGTAGTGGTGTTCCATATGTGAAGTCCTATGATTGAAGTGAATTCATATGTTTGAGCTGCTTCTGTTGGGGTGAAGTTGTCTCGGTTTGGCCCTTGTAGTGGTGTTCTGAATGTGAAGTCCTATGTTGGAGGTGAAGTAATGTATGAAGGAAAGTCTTGTACCTACCCTTTCATCCTGTAATAAAATTTTCATTTTTCTTTCCCGTGGATGTAGGTCATATTGACCGAACCACGTAAAATAATACGTGTTCTTTTATATTTTTTGCAATTTTTGTTTTTAATTTTATGTTTAGTTTGGATGTGATGAAGGTTTAAAATTGAATGCATTTCGTTTCTATGTTGTTTCAAATGTTAGCCCAGTTATGAATTTTAATATATTTATTTTTTATATGTGCTCTAGCTTACTATAACATGGCCAGTAAGGGAAAGAAAATTGCTCAACCTGCGACATTGGAAAAGGACATAAAATATCTCTTTTGTGATCTATGCATAAAAGAGATAGAGTTGGGAAATAGACCATCCACACATCTCAATAAAGAATGTTGGGAAAATGTTGTTAAGGGTTTTAAGGAAGCAACTGGTAGGACGTATGATAGGTCACAATTTAAAAATAAATGGGATCAGATGAAAAAGGATTGGAAGACATGGAAAGATTTGAAAAATGGGTGTATAGGTCTCGGATGGAATCCAGCTACGCGCACCATAGATGCATCTGAAGAGTGGTGGGCACAACGACTTGCGGTAAGTAGATAGATGTTTTTTCCATAATTTCAAAAGTTATTACAATTATTGCTTAATTTTAATAGATCCACTTTTGTCTCAGGTTGTTCCCATTGCAAAGAAGTTTAAACTGGCTGGAATTGAACCTGATCTCGAGGAAAGGATGGATCGGATGTTCAAGGGAATCGTCGCCACTGGCAAGTTTGCATGTGCACCCAGCGAGGTCGGATTTGCTAAGACCCAGGAGACTGTGGCTGTTAGTCTATCCGATGATTCTCCAGTACTACCTAGCCTTGGACATACTGAGATGCAGTCAACGAATCGATCAAAGCGTCCTCGCTTCGAAGGTAGGAAGAAGAGTGGAGCTGCATCATACAGGGCTCAGCTCTCCTACTTGGTCGAATCTTCAAATGATGCACCGCATAAAGTGTAGAAAACCTCGGTGAATGATGTGGTTTCGATTTTGGAGGAGGATGAAGACATTGCAGGTGATGATGACCTATATTATTTCGCAGTTGAGCTGCTACAGGATTCGGTACACAGGGACTTCTTCATGGAAATATCTAAGAAACGTAGGGTGAAGTACATACGACATTTTTATTACAGGAGGAACATCTGACTTGGGTGCAAATTGTAGTTTAAATAGCACATTTGGACAACTACGCATTTGTCCTAAACTTATGATTGTCTTGTTGTTTCTTTGAACGATTTATTTTGTTAAAGCAGTTTTCTTTCGTCGTCGTTCCTTTCATATTGTTCTGATAAGTGTTTACATTATACATGTGACTTGGGATAAATAATGCATATGAATTGCTTATTTATTTGGTTTTCTTTTTAAATTCAGAGTAAAATCTAGTATGGATCCTGAGGAACGTCGTCGTAGGAGGAGAAACACAGCAATAAACCTGGCAATAGATTACTACAACACCTACATTAACCGTCCCCGATGTTACACATCAGCACAAATTGGGGAAAAATGGGTTGTAGAGATGTTAGACGGACATCCAACCAGATTCCACAACATATTTAGAATGAGTCAGGAGGTATTTAAAGATCTTTTATCGGAGCTTGTTGACTCTCATGGACTGCATGGGTCTACGAGGACAACAAATCGGGAGGTATTAGCAATCACTATTTACATACTTTCACAGAACGAGTCGATGCGTTCAGCGATGGAATGGTTTCAACATTCGTCAGAAACAATTAGTAGGTACTTCACGGTAGGTTTGAATGCTCTGCTTAGCCTCGGTAGAGATGTTATCAAGCCACTTGATCCAACATTTGCACAAATACCACGAGAGATTCGTAACGATCCTCGGTACATGCCATTCTTTAAGGTATTTCATTTACAATTCACTGTTCCTTTTTTGAATCAACATAAAAATAATGTCACTAAACATTTTTAGGATTGTATCGGAGCAATTGATGGAACACATGTCGATGCACGTGTTTCGAATAATGAGAAAGTTGCATTTATCGGACGAAGTGGAATACCAACACAAAACGTCATGGCAGTATGCGATTTTAACATGTGTTTTACATTTGACATGCCTGGCTGGGAGGGTAGTGCACATGACAACAGAATATTTAAAAGTGCAACGAGAAATGAACGCTACCGTTTTCCGCATCCACCAAACGGTATGTGCATTAAACAAAATTCAATTATGTGATCTTCATACATCAAAAATTACTTACAAGTTTTAAACAGGGAAATATTATCTGGTGGATGCCGGTTATCCGATGCAAAGAGGTTATATGAAACCATTCCCGGATACAAGGTATCATATACCGGACTTTGAAAGAGCAAGTAATATGACACGAACCCGGAAGGAGATCTTCAACAAACGACATTCTTCCTTAAGAGGCGTGATCGAGAGGACATTTGATGTTTGGAAGAAAAAATGGGTTATACTACGAGACTTGCCCTCGTATCCGTTTTCTAAACAGGTGCAGATCGTTATAGCAACAATGACGCTGTATAATTACATTAGGCGTCATCCATCGAGATTCGATGTTGATTTCTGCAGTGCAGAAGTAAATGAAGAAGTAGCTCCACAACCAGCAGAAAACCAAATAGGTTCTGATGATAGAGAACAGCCTAACATTTGCACCAAGGACGGCGAAGGTGCTGAAGAGATGGCATCTCTTCGAGAAGAAATAACAAATGCGTTGGTTAATATGACATAGAATTGTATCCCCTTAGCTAGATTTTTTTATCAGTACTATTTTGTCTTGTATCAGAGTTTTATTAAGTTTTTTCGTATGTAAAAGTAATGTATTTCTTTTATATTTTGTGGTTTGATGATTATGTTGGTGATGTTTGATGTTTAGTGTAGTTTTTGGTTTAGAAATTACGCGATTAAGCAATCAAAGTTATTAATTTACATATTCGCTTGCATTTCAGGAAGACATGAGTTCCACCATGTCGGCTACCTCTCACCGAGTGTTATGTCACTGTGGCCTCCAGACTTCGCTTTTAACATCACGAAAACCGCACAGTTTTCGCCGAAAGTTTTATTGCTGCCCTCGGAACATTTCACAACAATGCGGTTTCTTCCGATGGGCGGACAGTCTAGCGGATTCTCAGGAGACAGATGCTAGGGAGTGGATGGCTCCACCAGAAGAATGTGTGACACGGGAGTTACAGGACATGAAAACTAAATTGAACATTATTATCCTGTTAGTTGTTGTTGTAATTGTCCTACAGTTCTTTTTCACTGTACTGTTGCTAGCACGTCGTTGAGAGGACACAATGTACATCTGCAGCACTTTATGACTTTTTGGGATATGCAATTGTTATCTTCATGTTTTTTGTTTCAAAGCATTCTCAATTACATTATTTTAAATTCAAAATTTTAATACTTTTAAATGACAGATATATTAAATTATATACATATAAATCGATAAATATTTTTAAACACATCTTTTACTAATTTAAAAATATAAATATATAGATATCAAATAACTTTTAATATATGATCGTTTTAAGCTTTAAATATCTATTTAAATATATAGACATATGGTTGAGTGTTAAAATAAAGAAACAAAATTTTGGCGTTAAACTTTTAAAAATAAAATTTGTATTTATTACTTTCAATATTTAAAAAATAAAACTTTTAAAAAAACTTGTATTTGCAAAACTTGTATATCATATAAATAAATCAAAAATTTCGAGTAGTTCTAATAAACAGGGGCAGGCCGGTCATTTTTACAGAAAAAGTCATCCCGCATGCTGTTTCCCACACCGCAACTAAACACGAGCCAGCTTCCCGCAGTACTGCTTCCTGAGGCAGCACAGAATGCACGCAAAGCTGAACAACTGCAGCAGAACCAAACAGGCCCTAGATCTCAACAAAAGTGAGGTCAATAGTTGTGCCCATCAAAAAAGAGGTACTAAAGCTAAAGGAGACAATATATGTTCGGGAAGTGCAGTACCCCACTTGGTTCTCAAACAACATCATGGTCAAGAAGACCAACGGGAAGTGGTGGGTGTGTGTAGATTTCACAAACTTGAATGTCAGCTGTGCAAAGGACTGTTAACCCCTGCGATGGATTGAAGCCCTAGTAGATGCAGTGGTGGGCCATTTCGAAATTAGTATTCTGGATGCCTTCTCAGTATATCGTCAGATAAAAATGCACCCATCTAATGCTAAAATGATCGCCTTCATCACAATTGAAGATGGTTTTTGTTATAATGTAATACTCTTCGAGCTTAAGAATGCTGAAGCAACATACCAATGTTTGATGGATTTAATTTTTTATAATAAAAAAATAAAGAATATTGAAGACTACATGGATAATATTCCTGTGAAAATCTAGTCGAATAAACAAACATTTAAATGTTTTGAGAGAAATATTCCAAATTCTAAGAAAATATAAGTTGAAGCTAAACCCTCTTAAATGTACGTTTGAGCCTCAACTGGCAAGTTATCAGGTTACCCTCTGACCTCTGAAGGAATACAAGCAAATTTGAACAAAATTCTAGCACTAATTGACATGTTGGCTACCAAAAATACCCAAGAGGTTCAGAAGCTAACCGACGAGAGTGTATCTCTCAGCTGGTTTATCTTGAATTCAACTGAGAAAAGCACAACATTCTTTAAAAATCTTAGAAAATTCAAAAGCTTCAAGCAGATGACTGAGTATTAGAGGGTCTTCTATAGCCTGAGGAAGTCTCTAGCATTACTGCCACTCTTCTAAAGACGAGCAAAGAGCTCCCATTGTAATCTAGTGTAGGAGCTGAAGCAGTCAGCTTGGTGTTGGTCAAAAGCTGTTGGGAAAACAATTCTCGGTCTATTACATAAGTTTTGTTGTATATGGTGTGGAGATTAGTGCCCAATTATGAAGAAACTAATATTTTATTTGATTATTTTAACTCGTAGGTGCGACCCTACTTTCAGACACATTCCATGCGGGTAATTTCAAATCATCCAATGAAGTTAATGCTTATCCTACTAGAATTTTTCAATAGGCTACACAAATGGATGGTAGAGCCGAGTGAATTTGCATCAAATACTTCCCCTGAATGGCTATCAAGGTGCAAGAGGTTGCAAGCATCCTAGCATATTTCTCATAATAGAAAAGATCGAGTGAAGAAGGTCCAACTAACTGACATGAGTGGCTTCTATACGTGGACGACGCTTCAAACCAAACTGGAGTGGGATTAAGGCTTGCTTTAAGTAGTCCCTTGGGAGAACACTTGTATCACTCCATGCATGTGGAGTTCGAGGTAACAAGCTATCAAATATAGTATGAAGCCTTGATTTTCGTGTTACATCTAGCCTACGAGATGGGCGCCCAATTTCTAGTTGTGAAGTCAGAATCACAACCAGTAGAAAATAAAATAAATAGAGAATTTAAGGCTAGAGATGAACCGCTGATTAATTTCCTCAATAAAGACAAGAAGAAAATATTGGATTTCATCTAGTTCAAAATCGAGCTTTTCAGTAAAGAAGAAACCAAGTGGACGACCTAGTATTGAGATGCATTGCTTGGGGAACATATCACCACAAAGAGCCAGCGGGTCATCAAGGAGCTAGAGGTATTGGTGGTAAAGATTGAGGAAAACAAAAGCTGAAATGATCTCTAAGTTAGATACTTGGAAACGAGAGCAATTACATAAGAGAGCACAAATTTAGGAGATTCAAAGCTGCTCATAACTTGTTGATAGAAGGGACGATCTTCTAGAAGATGAAACACAATTATACTTGAGATGCATAAAGAAGAGCAAGACAAAAGACATTCTTTAGGAAATTCAATTCGAGGAGTGCAGGGGTCACGTGGGAGAAAAGACATTAGCGCACTAGGTCCAGTGGTAAGGATATTTTTGACCGACATTATTGAAAGACATCAAATCATTCTCTATGAGGCGTGAATAGAGTCAAAGGTACGCTCCACTGCAACACCAACTTGCCCATAAGCTTCAACTAATCACCATCCCGTGACCTTTTGCCATCTGAGGATCTTACATCCTTAGGTTATTTCCTCCCTTCAAATGGCAGCGTTGTTTCCACCTTGTGATGGTGAATTATTTTTTGGGGTGGCTCGAGAACAAAGTTCTTGCTCGGATCTCTTTAGAGGTTGTTCAGAACTTCATTTTGACTGACGCGATCTATATTTATATCTTACCATTGATTATCATCAGGGAAAACCAAACACAGTTTGTGGATAAGAAGGTTCAATATTTTTGGTAAAGCTAGGGGATAAGCCTTAAATTTGCCTAGTTCCATGACTCCCAAACTGACGGCTAGACTAAGGCAGGCAATAAGAGTTTCTCTTACTCTCGTAAGTTGCTGGTAACCCTAGTCTAAATGTCTGATTTGCAATACATGCATACATGCATACATGCATATATATATATATATATATATATATATATATATATATAATATATTTTTTCAATATGCCTTATATTTTTCTTGTCAAATGAATGCTTATATGATTTGGAAGTACAATAAATTAAGATTTTTGGAGTGTTACTTTTGGCAAGTACATGTGTCAGTCACATAGGCTAGGCTAAGGTTTACCCTCTCATGATATATTTGTTGATAGTCTCTTACCCTATGTTTGGTCTCATGTACATGATGTTGATGGTTGACTACGAATGACCCGCGAGAATTATTAAGGTTTCGATCCTGATTTGAAGCTCCCCCTTTACCGAAATTCTTACACCTAGCCTTGATCTTCTTTACTTGCCACCTAACTTGTTATGCATGCTTGTGTTTTCTCGTGATTTGTTTCAAATTTTGTACATTTGCATATTATGTTTATAATGCTAACCTTTTAGCAACAACGTCAGAAGCGATAAGTACGCACTATTACTTTTTTTTACTACACTTCCTTTTATTGTACTTTACGACATGCTTTATTTATGCATAATTTGACATACCTGTAAAGACTTCGAGAGTAGAGAATAATAGGCCATCTGTTTAGCAGAAATCCTACATTAAGCCCTGCGACCTGACGATAATTATAAGGTCAAATATAAAACCTAAACCCTAAACTACCACGAGTAAGGAGCATGAACCTAGCTGTTTGGGAAGCAGTATGAGGATGCAAACAGATTGAGGATGACTTCAGATGACGATTAACACTCAACAATGGAGTATATCTACTTCAAATGAAATTTATTTAGTCTTAAATAATATAAACCCTTAGGACTTTGACGTTTTTTTGTCTAGCATGACATAAATCCTCACTCTATCTGTTAGGCTTTTGCACAATCATGTTGTGCAATAAGTCCTAACCCTTTTAGGATTATGAGGTTGTTACGTTCGGTATGACGTAAATCCTTCATTCTTTCTAGGCTATTTGCACGGTTAAATATTGTGAAACTGTAAGATCTAAATTTTAAATAACTAACAAGGGTAAACATCAAATAACTTCACTCTCAAAATGTAAGGCCAAACAATATGATATTTTGTGAAATTATTGAGGTTCGTCTCAATATTTGTGACATCCCCTACCTCTCATTCCTCTGGTCTCCGATATAATTGTTGCTACTTGAGTCATTCCATCTTGACTCTTCTTATAAGCAATCGTGGAAACTCAAGTTTGAATTCTTGAAGATAAAGTCTCTCATATTGTATAGAGTATTCTTAAATGACTTTGGTTATTTGAGGTGTAATTAACTATATGAGCTTGCCTCTTTAGGGAGATAAGAGCATATGTAATATAAGCCATATTTAATCTTTATATTAAATAGGGGAACTTGTCGGCCACAAAAGCGGTTCACAAAACAAACATATGTCATAATTATTTAGTTTTGTAATCAAGCTCACCGCAAAGTAGTAAACCTATCTCCCGGGATGGTACATTACTTGTGGTGTTGTGCTCATTACTTAAACTATTAAATATGAGATATATATTTGGTCTCATTTTTCAAAATTAAAATACTATTTAAAAATAAAATATATAGGTCATAGTTGGTCACATAGGCCGTAGTTAGGGAGCTGCAATAGCGTTAGTTAGCCACAAAGGTCATAATGGAGGGTTGTAGTGATGACAATTGGCCATGTAGGTTATAATAGGTAGCTACAATAGCTTCAATTGGCCATAAAAGTCATAGTTGGAAACTACAACAATATTTAGCCATGTAGGTCATACTTGGTCACAAGTTGCAGTAGCATCAATCGACCGTGGAGGCAATAGTTAAAACTTCAATGGTAAGTTGTTGCAATAGAAACATGAGGAGTCTAGAGAAAGTTGTTGTATTATAAATACGATGGTTGTAAGAATTTGTTCCACGGACTTGTCTCCATATCTTTGATACATCATTATTTATTATTCCGTATAGGGTGTCATTTAATTGCATTCAGGGAGTGTCATTACACCATGTTCGTGGTGCGTCATTGTACCATATTCGAGGTGCGTCATTACACCGTCTTCGGGGGTGGCCATATCACTGTATTTAAGGTGCATCAGTACATTGTATTCAGGGTGAGTCATTATAACCTATTCACGGTGCATCATAATACCGTATTAAGGGTGCGTCCTTACACCATATGTGGGATGCGTAGTTGAACAGTATTTGGGGAGTTTCGCTGCACGACATGGTTCACCAATAGTGGCGAGTTGAGGGAGGCTGGTGGCTATTAACAATGATCGATGAGTGGTGGTCAACTGTGGTCGGTAACTATATATGACAGAATTCATCACTGAGTGTAATCCATAATGACTCTTGTAGTCCACTCATTCTCCTTCATGTTCATATCTATATCTAACCCTCCTTCTTGAAGGGAGTGAGACTCTATTTATAGATTTTGAGAGTTTCATTCTCCGTAAATATTGCAAGTATTCGGACCACTCCATCGGTAGACCTTGAGTGGTTCCCTTAATGAGTGGTTCCCTTAATGAGATGATATTGTATGGACATTTAAGTTCCTTAATCACATCGTAATTGAGTGTTCTTGGGCTCATTTGATCCAGATCATTGAGTTGCTGAATTAGACTATAAGCACATCTTGGAGTCCATTTGACATTTCGATTAATCACACAAGACCTCCCAAAATTAATTTAACAACTTGATATGGGATTGATTTGACTCGCATTAGATCAATTTTGATGCTTTTGGAATGTAGGTTTATTGAAATTAGATTTAATAATGCTTTTTAATTCAAAACAAAATATTTTCAACCACAAAACTTTTTTGAAATTTGTGTTAAATGCATCTGGATTCATAATTCATAATAAATTTACTGATGGTGCATCAATAATGATAAATTTATTATTTTAACCATTTTACTACAAAAATATAAACTAAAAACTAGTTAAAATTTTTATAATATTATTACTTTTTGAATTTGATTGAAGTGCACTTAGTGCACCTCAAATTATACTAATATATATACATATCTAATATCAAAATTTTCATATTTATATTTACAACAAATCAGTGCCATAAATCTACTCGTAAAAATGTGTTTGTCATATTTAAAATATACCAAAATATAACAAAATCTCTTCCGTCAAGTCATCTTACTGCCGATTGCACGCTCCTCATCCCCTCCAAGGAGCAAAACCTAAACCCCAGCCATGGTCTGCATCCGCCAAGCGACGATGGACGATCTCCTGGCGATGCAGGCCTGCAATCTGATGTGCCTTCCTGAGAACTATCAGATGAAGTACTACTTCTACCACATCCTTTCGTGGCCGCAGCTCCTCTTCGTCGCTGAGGACTATGGCGGGAAGATCGTCGGCTACGTCCTCGCCAAGATGGAGGAGGAATCTTCTGAGCCTTGCCATGGCCACATAACTTCACTGGCTGTTCTCCGCACCCATCGCAAACTCGGCCTCGCTACCAAGCTCATGAACGCCGCGCAGAACGCCATGGAGGGCGTCTTTGGTGCTGAGTACGTATCGCTCCACGTACGCCGCAGCAACCGCGCCGCGTTTAATCTTTATGCTTCCACCCTTGGCTACAAGATCCACGATTTGGAGGCCAAATACTACGCTGATGGGGAGGATGCTTATGATATGAGGAAGCAGCTTAAGATAAGGCAGCAGATGCAGGCTATCACGCGTGGCCATCACCATCATCACCATCACGGTGGAGGGTGCTGCTCGGGCGAGGTTAAACCTGCTGTTGATGGTCCTGGAGTCGCTACATCTTCCTCAGACGGGAAAGGTTCTTCATTGGAGAACAAAGGTGAATAAATAAAGTTTAGTTTTGCACTAATCTTCCCTGGGAAATTTGTGCATTTGTTCTGTTAAGGACTTTAGTATGGATAGAGTCATGGATGAATTATTTCCGTTTTTGGAGGTTGAATAATGTTGATTAAGGATGATTCCTTTACCCTTTCAACTTTTTTTTAGTTGATGTTTCTTAAACTGTTTTATTTTGTACCTTAAAAATCACACTCATACCAACTTGATTTTTACAACCTATGTTCCATTGTCCTATCCCACAGAGAAGTTATTACAGATGCTAATAGAACGTAGGTTATTAATGTAACACTGGTATCATAGACCTAATTTTGTCTTATGCCAAAGAAAGTTTCATGGTGGAGGCAATTTTTGTGCGATGATAATTATTAAGGAATTTCAATCAGCGAAGAAAAGATTTTCATATATGCCTTCATAATAATGGGAGGGTATATGATTGGGTATCTTGAGAACTCAATTGATTTGCATTAATATAAAAATATAATCTAACTTTGGAATGTGAGTTTTCCTAGTAGTTCACATTTGTATTGAACTGTGTAGAGCTACTTTTAAAATTAAAATCCCCTAACTACTGAATGGCTATCAGACCATTATTATGGAGAGTTTGTATAGGTGGCATTATAAAAGAAGTTGCAAAGATAAATTTGTTGATAATCTTTAATGCAAATAGCTAATTTGAATTTAGGCTATGATTTTAAAGTTATGACATAGAAGGACCAATTTTTCAATTTTGATTGGATATTGCTTAGGAATATACTAGTGTGTTTAAAGAATTTTGTGGCTATAATCCTTTGCAACCTACAATTTAGGCTTGAATTTATGAATTCCATTTTTCATTTATTCCTCTTAAATGTTTTATGTAGGATTAAATTCATTATTCATATATCATTTTAAGTAACTTTTAACTAGGTTTCCTTTCATCTAAGTATTTTTTAATTCTTCATTGTTAATTTTATTTGCTTGTCTAGTAGGTGCATTTTTACTATTCATTATTCTTGCTAGGGCACTTCCACCATATCTTCATTAGCTATCAGTTTTATTATTCTTCTAATATGATTATTCTTTAATTTATTCTACTTACTTTGTCGCAAATCAATATTCTTGTTTTTTTCCATGCACAACTTAGGTATCAATGATTTTTTATTGCCTAACACTTGGATCTATACAACATAGGTCCTCATATTGTAGTTCTATAGTCTCTATGTATTAATTTTGTCATGATACTCCTTACCAATTTTTATATATTTTAAAAACTAACTTTTAAGAGTGAAATGCTCATTTATATCCCTATATATATATTTTTTTGTAAGAGATCTGAGATGATTTAATCTCTCATCTTGATATTACTTTATCTATTGATATTGATTAATAATTATTGACATCATAACCATTAAGAAGTCATAATACCTATTTCTAAACCCTCTATTATCTAAATTTTTTTCTCAATTATTCCAACTTTTCACTTATTTTAGTAGATGTATTACAAATTAAAATTAGATTTGCGTTTAAAAGTATGGACCAAAATATTTCACTTTGATTTTTTTTGTTACTACTTTTCCAATAAAAAGAATATGGATTAACTTTTGATGGAATCTTCCTATAATTGGAAAACCTTTGGTCAATATTATTTAATGTTTGAACATTCATATCTTTGAAGAATTAACATATCCTTAAAAACACATTTTTAATTCTTGTGAAACTCAGTCACATGTTTTTTCAAGATCAATAGAAGTCACATGTTTTTTCAAGATCAATATAAATCATTCTAATATTTTTGCCTTACTATCTATTTTTTTCCGTTAATTATTAACACAAAATTCATTTTCACAGTAGATCTCTTTGGCTCAATGTTAAATTTATTTGATGAAATTGAAGTAATTTTCCAAGTCTATGTTCCAACAACTCTATATATGATTTAACTTTGATGTTTATTTGATCATTGCAATTTTGAACATTTTCTTTAGCCTTAAATATTGGTTCTAATTTACTTATTTTATCATTTGACATTTTTTTACACCTAAAAATTTTTATTAAAAAGATTTGATTACCAAATCACCACATTATACCTCCATAAATGTAAATCAAAATTGTATCTAATTTGGTCTTGAAGCTTTACTATCTTGTATCTTCATTAAATCTAACTAGAATCTCCATTTTGCTTTTCTAAATTAATTTATGATTCAACTTATTAGCTTTTTAATTTTGCTCTTTCAAAATAATTTGTTTAATGAAATGGCCATTTAATAACTTTTCAAAATAATATTTTTAAATTTTTTGTGATGTCTTTATATTTTAATTAAAATTTTATTTTTTCGCTCCAAATTCAACATTTTCATTGCATGGTCTCAAGTTCTGGATGCGAAAGGTTGAGCGTTATGTTAGGTATTAAAAAAACAACGTAAAAATTTTTGTTGAAAAACTATATTATAAGAATATCCTAATATATTGTGTCAATGCTAAGGCGTCTTTTGAAAACATCATATTGAATCAGCGCTCAGGTGTTTTGTTAAATAGTAATATTTCTCACATTATGGACATATACTAACAAAGTAGTTAGTCCATGAAGCTAATATTAAGATATGAACTTGAAATATAAGTATTTTTATAGGTAAATTGATAAAATTAATATTTATTATGGTTCATAAAAAGATAAATATTTTATCCTTTCAAGAAGCTAAATGAGTTATAAAGAAGGCTGAGGATATTTATAACTTAGGTTTTAAATTTTGATATTCAGATAAATATCATGCTAGAAATGATGTATGTATTATTATAAAATAAGAGCTTGAAAGATAATATTGTGAAAAATAATAAAATTGGAAATAGAATTATAGTTTTAAATATTCTTAATGTTATTAGTGCTTATGCCCTCAAGTAAGTTTAAATATATGTTTAAAAAGAAAAAATTTAGAATTACATACAGGAGTTAATAAAAGGATAATTCATAAATAAAATTTTATTGGAGTAGATTTAAATGAATATGTTGGTAGAGTAGTATAAGATTTTAGAAGTATTCATGATGACTATGATTTTAGAGTAGCTAATAAAAAATTTAGAATTATGTTAGATTTGTTTTAATTTTTGATTTATTATTGCTAATACATTATTTAAGAAAAGAAATAAACATATTATCATTTTATAAAATTATATCTAATAAATCACAAATTAAATTTTTTTTTTGAGAAAAATATATATTTTAGATTGTAAATAGTGTAAGGTCATTATTATTGAAAGTTTACTTACACAACTTATTATTGATTTTGACATGGTGCTCCGGTTATATCCTACTTTGAGGTAGTGTTGTATCTTTCTTTTTACCCTTACATAACCCTTCTCCCCCTCTTCTTCGCTGCTGGCCTGCCCTCACTTCATCCCAACACCCAACTGCCCTTCCCCAACAACATGACCTTGCTGTCCAGCTTCCCAAACTTCCTCCCAACACCCAACCTACCCTTCCATGCAGCACAACCTACTGGCCAGCTCACAATACTACATCCCAACACCTGTCATCCTCCCCCAACAACATAACCTTGTTGTTCAGTTTCCCAGACTTCATCCCCGCGCCAACCGTCACTTTCCCGTTAGCGAATCCTGCTGTTCAACCACTCCCCGTTTGACCCAACTCACATATTGTCCTCCCAAATCACCCCTTTGATCCCCCTTTACAACCTGTGGCCTCGACTTGCTCCCTTACCACTTCTCCGACACCACCATTGTTTCGGATCTCCGCTTTTGGTCTGAGCCTGAGATTGGTATATCATTATATTACCCTTTCCGTTTGTGTTGTGTTGTAACCCTATTTAAATATTGATAAAAGTTGCTTTTGTTTCAGCTGATTTTTAACTAGTTTCGGTGTCATTTGGTATCAGAGCTAGCCTAACCTTATTCCTATGTTAGAGCTTCCTAGCACCCGCCATACATCAAAAAACTTTATTTCCTACCACAAAATATCCTTTTCACAACCCAAACCCCAACCCCACCAAAATTTTTCTTTCCCATTCCTTAATCCCTAGCCATGCCATCCAAAAGATATATGCCTTAGCCTTCCTGGGAAGAGATATGACGACCTTCAATAGGAATTTTTATTGCGTCCGGACGGCGTACGCAACGCTGCGTCTGGACGCCAATAAAACGTAGCCATGTGGATTTCATGGTGAATTTGAAAAAAATGCATTTTAAATTCTTTTCTGCCGACCCGACCCTACCCGAGTTGAGGCCCGCGACGGAAAAAAAGTAAAATTTTCGCGTTTTCCGTTCCCACCAAAGTACAAAGTCTTCGCCATTTATTTTTAGGACGCGGAGACTTTTGTGGATTTTTGGAGGGACGACGCATTTATGAGGTGGATGCTTTATTCCTGGAGGGGCTGATATTCCTGGATTAGGGCAGAGCAAGTGAAGATGGATTTTGAAGATAGATTTGGAAGATGAATATATTAAGTATTGTTTATGTTCTGCATTTGTAAAATTTAGGTTTTATTTTCTTATTATTTATGTTTTATTTAAGAAATTTTGGTTTTGGTATTATTAGAGTATTATTTAGGTCGTAATTCAGTATTATTTGAGTAATACTGAAAGTGGCATTGTAATCGTTTTCTATAGTTTTAATTTAATACTTTGTTGATAAGCTTTTGGTTTGATTTTAATAACATTGAGGTTTTTATTGCGGTATTACATTCACGTTTTGCATTTGTAAAATTTAGGTTTTATTTTTTTATTATTTCTGTTTTATTACAGCATTATGGTTTTGGTATTATTAGAGTATTATTTAGGTTGTAATTCAGTATTATTTGAGTAATACTGAAAGTGACATTGTAAGCGTTTTCTATAATTTTAATTTAATACCCTGTTGGCAAGTTTTTAGTTTGATTTTAATAATATTGAGGTTTTTATTGCGGTATTACAGTTGTATTACTTCGGAATAACACGAGAATACAACCGTAAAATGATCGCAATATGATGAAAATACAGGCGCCGTATAAAACGTACTTAGATGGGAATGACGCGTCGTAGCGAGCGGTTTATTGGAATATTCTGCAATATATTCCAATTGAGCCCGCGGTTTCGGCTGCAAAAATACAGCTTTAAAACACTTGTAATATTTCTTAAATACAACGACGGTAGAAGAAAATCAGACGTTAAACTGGTTGTATTTGAATATTCCGCTGACAATGCTTTCCGCAGAATACAACCATAAAACTAGCGTAAAAAATATTTATTATAAAATGTCCGACCCTTTTCAAATTCCGCGCCAACGCCTAGAAAATATAACCGGAAACGAAACGTCTCGTCGATTACTTTGCCCGGAGGAAAACTATGCCACGCCTCACCGCTCCCAAATTTTTAGGGTTTTAGGGCATTGCATTTCCAATCGGGAACATAAATACATTTTCCATTTTCAGGAATTTACATAGATGGAAGCAGAGAACTCCCCGATGGAAGCACACGATATTCCAGTACAAATGGAAACAGAGGTTCTGCTCAATAAGTAGTAACAAACCGAACAGCCTACGCAGAAGGTCACCAATGAGAAAAAAAAGAAAAAGAGGACTAGCAGCAAAAATGTCACCATCGACAGTTCGTCGAGGTAATATTTTTATTTTGTATTCGTATTTTTATTAGGAGAAAACATTCTTACATGTAAACCCTGAATAATACTGAAGTACAACCCGAATATTACTCAAATAAAATCCGCACATTTCTAGTGTATAACCTAACCGCAAACAAAAACCTATAACAATAATAATACTCATATAAAACATAAAAACTACCACAATAAAACTAAGTCTATTAATAGTACAATAGTTATACACCTTACAAAAATAAAATGGAAATTTGATTTTACGCACTTTACAAATAATACTGAAATAAACCTACAATACTGCTTACATAAATCATAACAGAAAACAAAGAACATACAACCACAATAATACTCATATAAAAAATAAATATTACCAAAATAAAACTGAGTCTAATAATAGTACAATTGTTATGTAACTTACCAAAATAAAACATAATTTTTACCTTTTTACTTTACAAATAAAACCGAAATAAAACCAAAATACTACTAGAATAAAACTAAACCTACTGAAATAAACCTACAATACTGCTTACATATATCGTAATAGAAAACAGAAAACATGCAACCTCAATAATACTCATATAAAACATAAACATTACAAAAATAAAAGCAGTCTAATAATAGTACAATTGTTATGCAACTTACCAAAATAAAAAAATTTTTACCTTTTCACTTAAAACTGAAATAAAACCAAAATACTACTAGAATAAAACTCAACCAACACTTGTTCAAAACTTTAATAATACAACTATGATTTTTTTTTTTGCTACGAGTTTCTTAACTCGAGAAACATGAGTCGTAGATCTGCGGCCAGTCCGTTGTGAGAGATACTACGATGTGGTCGGACACTGCGATGTACGAAGATGTGATGAGTAATCTCAGACGAATGAATATCGATCAGTTTTTTGATCTACCTCCGTATCCCCAGGAGAACATTCTTACCCTTCAAATTCTACAATGTTGGCAACATGACAAAATACTGTTCAAATTGGGTGGGAAAGCATTAGTGGTGCATCAACCGACATCAACCGTGCTTGCCTCAGCGATACTTCTATAAATATTACATAATGCATTTATATATGCTCTTATTTAAACATCATACATTAACATTGATTCCACTTGTGTACAGCAGTCAATGTCGAAAGCGCTCGTAAATTATCTTGGGAGAGAGCTTATTAGCCTTGAGCAGCGCGGAGTAATTGAACAGTTTTTGTCAAGTTATCCTGCGCCGTACGTGTACCAACTTCTTCATGATGCTTTCCAAATCTCTTTTAGATATAATTGATATAAAATAGGTTTGCTTTTAATGCAGGTGTGATATTATCATCAACCAACGCTTCATGCTGTTAGATCGTAGAATGATGGATGACCTACTTTTTGATGAGTTCGTCGGGAATGATCATGTCGATGCCCTCGCCGCCATCCTGCACCAAATGAAGAGATAAAATCCCAACGCTTACCAAAAATACCTATACGTGTCCCCATTAATTTGGGTAATAACCTGAGTGTAATGTGTTTGACATATTAATGAATGACACAAAAATATTAACTAAATGTCGTTTCATGCAGAGTTATCATAAAATGGAGGGCGACCCTTTACAATTTCTGTCACACATCACTCCCAGAGTGGTGAAAGACTCCGATATGATATTTTTTTCTATTTTAGATAATTCTCATTGGGTGTTATTGGTCTGCGACCTAAGACAAAAGAAATGACGACTATACGATTCTCTTCCCAACGACATACACAAAGATCTTTGCACCCGAGTTGTGAGTATATTATGGACAATAATTTAATTTCTCTTAACTTTTGTTGATTTAATAAAAACTGTTATATTGCAATTTGTAGATCAACCTGTTTACAAACTTAACTAGAGAACACTTCAAGAATAAGAAACCCGCAAAATGGAATTTGACTCACGTCGATGGTATTCCAAAACAGACGAACAACATTGACTGTGGCATGTTTGTCTGCAAATACCTTGAAAGACTAGTTTGGGCCACCCCTCATGACTGAAGTCTAGAGCAGAATTGGCAAGTAGATATGCCCAAATTCCGCACTCAATTAGCATATGACCTCTGCTTGTGGTTTCCGTTTGTAATTAAATATAATCGAACATGTTCTGACAGTGAGTGAAATTGGTTGTACTACTGGAATAGTCTGTTGTATTTAAAATGAAACTATTTATGTTGGTTGTATTGCTGGAATATTCCAATGCTACATTTCTCTTGTCATTTTTTGAGTGTATTGGAATATTTTTTACGATGTTTATTTTGGCTTGATGGGGATTTGCAGTTTATTGCAGTATATTGAAGGATTTTTTACAATGTTTATTGCAGTTTATTCGAAATTACCCTGACAATTACATCAGGAAATGCTTCAAGGATGTTTTATTTGAAAATCACATATTTTCAATAATAGAGTAAAAAGACAGTAATACAACTCCAAAATAAAACGACAATAATACAAAAATATAACCAAAATAAAACTGAATTTTTGGGTTGACTTTATCGTAATAGTACGCGAAATACGACTCGAAAATACAGAAGTATATCCACGATAAAGCTGGAGATATCCGATACATCCATTTTTACGATTTAACTCTGTTGTATTTGAACAATATCACCATTGTGTTTTAAGGTCGTATTCGATGACTTATTCTGCTCGAGTTGTTGGAGTAAAACACGAAATATTCCAATACTGACCGGTGCAGTAGTATTAGAAATATTCCGCTTTCATATTCAATACAGAAGTTCGGCGGATCCGCGGTTTGACTTGAATACATCGAGGAATACTCAAATGCAACCGGCAACTGTAAGGGATTTTGCCGCACGTTGTTCAGGAATAAAATGAGGAATATTCTGATACAACTGCATTTGATTCCAATAAGGCCAATGCTCGGTTGTATTTAAGTGATTTTACAATGGTTTTACGGTTGTATGCTCCAGAAAGCTTTACATCTCTCTGTCAGGAGTCCGCTGGTGATTAATCCAATGCAACCAAGTGATGGGATAAAAAATTGACGACTAATAGAGTAAAACGACAATAATAAAAAAATATAACTAAAATAAGACTGAATTTTTAGGACTGCTTTATCGTAATAGTGTACGGAATACAACTCCAATAATAGTGCACGACATTTCAAATACACAGCCTCGCCCACATTCTGATTCATCTACTTTTATGATTTAACTCTGTTGTATTTGAACATTATCACCATTGTGTTAGGATCGTATTCAGTGTATTATTCCGCTGAGTTGTTGGAATAAAACGCGGAATATTCCAATACAACCAGTTCGGCGGATCCGTGGTATGACTTGAATAAATCGAGAAATACTCAAATACAACCGGCTACGGAAAAGTATTCCTCCGCACATTGTTCAGGAATAAAACGAGGAATATTCCGATACAACTGCATTGATTCCAATCAGGCCGATGCTCGGTTGTATTTAAGTGATATTACAATCGTTTTTAGGGTGTATTATCTAGTGATTAATCCAATGCAACCAAGTGAGGGGATTAAAAATACAACTTATAGAATAAAACGACAATGACACAAAAATATAACTAAAATAATACTGCATTTTTGGTATATATATCGTTATTAAATTCTTTTCGACGAGTAGTCATCTCAACGATAATAACTCAACGATAACGAATGTTTCTGTCATTCAAATAAATCAAAACACTATCTTCAAACAAATTATCCTTTATGTTCATTAGCATCAGTGGAACAAGTCTTTAACAATTTAGATATCATCTTCTATGTTCATTAGCATGCTTGTATATGTCTGTCTGTTGTGATGTAGGCAGTTCCTGAAGTAATTTGAATAAAAAGTTGTAAACATCACAAATTAAAAAATAAATGAATAGCCTCGTCCACATTATAATTTACCCGACTTAAGTGATCCGACGTTCCAAACCAGTTTGCCTCGTTTTGGAGAACTCTAGCATCACTTGGACCGACATCTTTCTCCAGATTCCTACAAAAAAAGTTGACATGTTATGGAGGAGACAGTATAAGTTTAAGAAATAAAAATTATTTCGGCAAACTAAACTTACTTTTTGTTCTCTTATTTTTTTCCCAATATTCTTTTAACCTTGAATTAGATATTTCTTTAGAACGCATCTTTCTTGGAGTCATTCGGGTTTTCTCTTTACACGGTGTCTTCTTCTTAGTTGGTTTTGCACTTTTGTTGAGGTTCTCTCACATAATATTTCATCGGCGTCGAGTGTTAGTTTCTTTAATGTATCTACGCACAAACTTCTCAACAACTTCATGACCTTGCGTTCTTGTACTTATACAGTATGCTTAATTTATGAACATGTGTACGATATATAAGTCCCTCGAGACGATTGACAACATTTGAGACCCCTTGAGATGTTGATATTCTAAACTGTTGTATATGTCCTTTTTTTGCATGTGTACACCACCGAAGTAATATATGTTTTTCAGAAATTTTGTACACGTTTTCATGTTGAAGAACACTTAGAGCGTGAGCACATAGTAAACCCATCATTTCAAATTTTTTGCAATTGCACGTGATATCCAAATTAGCTATGTTTAGTTCACAATCCAGTATTTGTCCGTGTCTCTATTATCGAAGGTTCTTATGTGAAACTCTGAATCATTGTTGGCAAAGCCCTCCAAAGCAAGTCCACCCGAACCATAAAGAAACTCTGACTCTAACTTCGAGTATAACTTCCGTGTGTAAAGTAAAGCAACTCGCCTCGAAAACAGTGCGCATTTCTCTGCAGGGGACAATAGCAGATGCTCGCATCTAAAATCTTCGTCCTTCTCATTTCTTCGCCAAGTTTTCGCGATATGTTCGAGGGCCCGAAAACATTCAGTTACCGTGCTTGTTGGCTTGGAGAAACTGACATATGTTATTAGTTGACTCACTCCTCTGCGTTAATAGGATCCCCATTCCAAAAATGTCTTTATTGAAGACTGTTGACCAACGATGTCTTGTATTATACAATTCATCCAACCATACATTCTCCTGAAGTTCTCCCATCTCAATCATTTTGCCCCAAGTTTCTCCGAATTCCACTTCTGAGTCACATCTACGCATGCATTTATAAAAGGGATCGTGTACTCTCTTGTTTTTTCCCGAACCACAATGCACTTTTGAAGATAATTTTTTGTATATATGCCATTGACATAATTTATGTCTAGTGTGAGGCAAACACTCTTGAATTACTCTAGTCATTGCTTGATCTTGGTCGGTGAATATTGTGATTGGGTGCTTGTTATCCATTATACAGATAAAGACTTTGAATAACGACTTGAAGGACTCAGTCGTTTCATCCGACAAAAAACCAATTGCAAAAAGCACATTCGCCAGTGGTGGTTCACACCGACGATCGGCGCACAGCATAGATTGTATTTATTCGAGTCATCACATGTATCAAATATTATAACATCATCAAAGCGATCGCAATCGAGTCTCGGACATCACATCGCTCCATAGAAATTCAACAAACCGCCTTACTTATCGATTTGGACGTCCACGTAAACATCGTATCCTCGAGCTGCCGTGCGAGTGAATAGTTGTAGTAAGGAATTAGCATCGCCAAGTTCACGTGTAACTTCTCTTCAGTAAGAGATTATATGCATCCCTCTTCGTACGGTCGGGATTCTCCACTCCACCAACATCCGTGTCTAGGAAGTTTAAACGCATCCGTGGTTCTAATCTCGATTTTGTCATCGATCCGAGGACATCCGCATTGATGTCACTCATCTTTCTGCTTGAACGCAACATGTGCTTGTCGCCAACATCCGCCAATGGATGGTTATGACTTTCTATGAATTTCTCTACCAACCAGTTCTCTTGGACATCAACGACATATCGGATCATGGCAGAACAACCAGTCCTTGTATCCGCTCTCTTGTACCTCACCGATACATCGTCCTTCGATTCTCTCTTCGCACCAGACCTTACCACGAAACAAAGTCCCTCATCTCGATCCTCTTTGAATTCGGCCAAAACCGATGTGGTCCTTTCGCACAGTAAATCCAACAATGTGTGCATAGGCACAATATTGTTTATGGGTCTCCTTCTCATTATTGATAACAGCTTGAAGCAATATGTTTACAAATGGATCATTGGAGACACTATCTCTCTTGGATATCTGCAATGGATCGGGATTTGTATGTCAGTAAAACTATCCTTAACAACGAATAATACAAAAATAATACCATAATAACACCACAGTCACACGAAGGTACCATAATTATAACTATAAAAACATTGGTGTTTTTTATGTATTATCACAAATAATACACATGTAACCCTAATAATACCTATAAAAGCACTACACCCGACAGTATTTCACAATAACACCCTAATATTAACGGCATAATAAAACGTCTCATCCCCCAAACTACCAGAATAATACCTTCAAATTATCTAAATAAAACCACGGCCAAATCTGAAGCAAAGTTAAGTTATTCTTAAGAAACTGTCTGAATATCACCACAAAATTACCAAAATAACACCACGTACCGCTGAAAGAATACTTACCAAATATACTTTTCTGAAACTACCTGAATACACCCATAAAATTACCCAAATAACACTACGTCCCACTATGAAAGAGAACTCGACGTTACTCTTTTGAAACTACGGCATACTACAGTAATAAAACGTCCTCTCCCCAAACTACAGAATACTAATTTCAAATTACCTAAATAAAACCACTGCCAAATCTGAAGCAAAGTTAAGTTACTCTTAAGAAACTGCCTGAATACCACCACAAAATTACCAAAATAACACCACGTACCGCTGAAAGAATACTTAACGAATATACTTTTCTGAAATTACCTGAATACACCCGTAATATTACCCAAATAACACCACGTCCCACTATGAAAGAAAACTTGATGTTACTCTTTTGAAACTACGGGCATACTACCGTAATAAAACCACAAAAACAAAGTAAACAAGAATAAAACAGTCATACAATAAATTTTACTAACTCAAGGAGATGTTATCGTCAGCAATAAACTAAGCTCGAAAATCTGCTCCTCGAATATATTTTGAGATTCCAACTCACTGTCGACTGATCGGACATATTATGTGCGAATCCAGAAGACGTCTTTAGCTTTAGGTTAGAATCAAAAGCAGACAAGTAATTCTTAGGTCCTCAGGTCTACGACAAGCTAGATCAGACAAAAAAAAAGTCTCCGCATCCTAAAGAATAATGGAGACAAAATAAGGCTTTCTACTTTGACGGGAATGAAAAGCGCGAAAATTTTGCTTTTTTCCGTCGTGGGCCTTAACTTGGGTCGGGTCGGGTCGACATAAAGGAATTTAAAATGCATTTTTTTCAAATTCGCCATGGTGGGACCCAAAAATCCACGTGGCGACGTTTTATTGGCGTCCGGACGCAGCGTTGCGTACGTCGTCCGGACGCAATAAAAATTCTTTCAATAGAGGCTTTCAGAGATTGATAAGTTGACTCAAGGGGAGGTTACCTTCGATCAATATCTAGAGAGTCGAAGAGGACAACAAGATGGGGATTTGATCCCCTTTCATAGCGATAATTTCAACGATGAAGAAGATAGGCCGCAACGTTTCAGAATCCGATATCAGTGGAGGTCGAGAGAGGGGTATCTTAGTCCCCTTCAGAGGGAGACTCGCAGAGAAAAGATATCATTTGGAGGGCACATAGACTTCAACATCGAAGTAGATCTGCCGGAGTTCGAAGGAGGTATGGATCCCGAGGAATTCATTGATTGGTTGCAAGCTATTGAGCGGATCTTCAAGTATAACGATGTGCCAGAGGACATGCAGGTCAAGCTAGCTGCTATTATGCTGAAGAAAAGTTTCTCTTTGTGATGGGAGAACTTACAACGATAGAGTAAAAGGGAAGATAACGATAAGATTATCTGGTGGGAGAAGATGAAAAAGGCGATGCAGAGGAAATACCTCCCATCTCATTATCGCTAGGATATGTTTCTGATACTCCACCACCTGCAACAAGAAATCTATTATTAAAGATATTTTCTTTATTAATTCATAAACAGGTCAAGCTAATATTTTTATGTAGGGGGCTGAAGCCAACTATCAATGATGTGGTATAATTGCAGTCTTATTCGTCATTCAGAGATGTCGAGACACTAACCTTGAAGTTGTAAAGACAACAGAAACAGAGCAGATAATAGTCATCGTTCAGGCAACAACCTTTAGGTAGATAGTTTCCTACAGTTACCATGACCGACAGGCATAGCATAGGAGACATTAGCAAGCTTGAACATGTGAATGACACTCCGGGTCAGAGCAGGAAGAAACAGGAGAAAGGTAGCTCCTTCATAGTTGTATCGACCAGAAAGTGTTACAGATGTTATGACTACAACCATATAGCCTCCAGTCGTTCCACAAGCAGGGTATTCACACTCACAGATCAGAATGCCGTGGAGGAGTTTAGCAACGAAGAGAAAGTTGAGGAACAGGGTGAGGTGTATCACCTTCCACCAGCGAAGGACAAGCGTTCGTGATTCGACTGTTTATGCAGACTGAGGACACGAGGGATCCGCAGTGGCGTTGGCACAACATATTCTACAACCGCTGCACATTATACAAAAATGTATGTAGCCTCATTATTGCTAGCAGGAGCAAGAAGGACATGGCATCGACACAAATGGTAGATAACTTGAGACTTGCGAGTCAGAGACATTCCCAGCTTTATTCACGGGCGTGGCTGAAGAAGGAGAATTGGCTTAACATTGACTGAAGATGCTTGGTAGAGTTTTCAATTGCAGGCTAGCTGCAGGACCAGGTGTTGTGTGGCGTGGTCCTTATGGATGTGTGCCACCTTATGTTGATAAGGCTGTGACAGTTTGACCGGATGACTAAGCACGATGGAGTCAAGAACATTAAGGAGGTGAAGCACATCATCTTACATTCCTTGGCGGAGCTTGAGATCATAGGAGCCCTCACCAGCAAAGTGGCGCCGGTGGGACCGACTTTAGTGATGACACCGAATGAGAGGATCGAGACACCCGCTCCAGATACCGGATAGATACAATCGAGGGTATGGCAGGTTGACGCCATAGCATCGGCGCTACCGCCGAGAGGGAAGGGTCAGATTACTCTTACTGCACGCTCGATTGAACCGATCATGGGTTACTTTGGGTAGATTCAACAGTATAGGCGTGGTTTATAGTCTCAGGAGAATAGATCGATATGAGCATTTTTTCGCAAGTCGGGGAAGATCTCCTCAGGTGCCTTAGAGGGCGATGCAGTGGTATTCCATTGTTGCTTAGATTACAAATGAAGAACTGAAAGCTTCGACCACTAAGGTCGAAGCTCCCCCAACCCGGAAGACTGACACAGAAGCTATGGAGGAAAGGCTTGCGGACCGGCCCGTCCTCAAATGGAGTGGCTGCCGACCCTACAGTTCTCCCTTTCCATTCTCTCCCTCTCACTCTTTCCTTCCTACTATTTTGCTATTATAAGTCCTTGCCATTTCTAAATTTTGATTTATTTTACTCATCATTGCCTAATCTAAAATTCTATTAGTTTATTCGTTCTCGCGTAATCAGAATTCTTATTATTTTTATTTTTCTTTCTTAGTTTAAACATTGCTTAACTAAGTCCTAGTCCTCATTATAAATAGGGGGTGTTATGCTTCGACCTTTTTTAGTTTTTTGTGTGTTCACTTTCATATTTTCTCCGTGGAGTCCTTTTCCCTTTTGTAGGGCTGTCTCTAAGGAGGCGATGGAGCTCCGACTGTATTTTACTTCGAGACGGTTTTGTATCTTCCTTTGTACCCTTACCCAACCCTCCCTCCTCCGCTCTCGCCTCCCCTTGCTTCATCCTAGCACCCAGCTGAGGCCTGTCCTTTCCCCAACAGCATAACCTTGCTGTTTAGCTTCCCAAACTTTTCCAGCACCCAGCCGACCCTTCCCTGTGACATAACCTGCTTTCCAACTTCTCATACTGCATCCCAACACCCAGTTGCCCTCCCCCAACAACATAACCTTGCTGTCCAGTTTCCCAGAATTCATCCCCGCGCCAACCGCCACTTTTCCGGTAGCAAATCCTGTGGTCCAACCACTCCCCATTTTTCCCAACTCTCCTAATGGCCTTCCAAATCACCCCTTCGATCCTCATTCACAACCTCCAACCTCGACCCGCTCCATTTCCATTTCGCCGATGCCACCACCATCACGTATTTCCTCTTCGGGTCCGAGCTAGAGATTGGTATTACCCTTTTTGTTTGTATCGTGTTGTAATCCTATTTCAATATTAATAAAAGTTGCTTTTGTTTCCGCCGATTTTCTAACTAGTTCTGGTATCACAGAATTTCTAAACTGTTGGATTGAGGTAAGGACAATAGGAAATGATGAATTTTAAATTTTAAACTAGCCTAAGGTAAGTTTGCAATTTGAAATTTTAAGTTTTATAGAAGAATTCCTTCTCCCGTGGACTAGCTAATAAAGCATATGGATTTTTTTTTATTTTATAAAGTCAGTTTAAGAATGTTGAGGGTAATTTAAATTGCGAAGTTATCTTGGGAGGAATGAAGGTTAAATTCTAATAATTTCTTGCTGTAATTTGAGTACAAAAAGCCTAATTTCTGCAATATGATTAAATTCCAATTCTCACATGTATCCTCTATCATCCGCTCCTCTTCTTCTTTCTAGTTGCTGGCCTCTAGCAGCCTTCCAAGGCACCAAATTCCCCTTTCTCTGTAAGCAGCCACCTGCTGTTTGCCCTCTTACAATTGCAGGACCATTCTCTAGCAGTCACCACAGCTCTCATGTTGCTGCTGTGACCTGTGGAAATAGGGAAAATTATTACATCCGGAGTCCAATGAAATCGCGCGCCTACGTCTGGAGTCCAATGAAATCGTGCCCCTACGTCCGGAGTCCAATGAAATCACGCCGCGTTGCCTGGTCGTGCAACCCACCGCAAAATCTCGGAATAACACGAGAGAATATTCTTTCTGTGTTATTCTGTGTTATTTTGTGTTATTCTGACATAATAACACGGGAGAATATTCTCACTTGTTATTCCATGATGTTCTGGATTCGCAGCGATGTTATAATAACACAATAACACCTGAATAATACAGAATAATAGGGAGGAATATTCTCTTGTGTTATTCCGCGGTTTGGCGGTGGGTTGCGCGACCGGGCAACGTGACGTAATATTTTTCCTGGAAATAGAGACCAACTATCCGTTGTTGTTGATTTCAACAATTCAAATCCGAGTGACAGCAACTTCTTTTAACTGTCCAGAACTGGGATTATGCTGCTGCCGTCTAAAATAAGGTAAAGATTCTATTTTGCTGTTTATGGAAAAACAGAGAAGATTACTGAAGTCTGCTGCTCTCCAGAAGTTCATAAATCAAAATAAGAGTACTGTTTAGTGCTAGATGCAGCTACAGGAAAGGGAAAGGCAGTACATCTCTAGGATTTTCATGAAGTACACCCCTAGGCTTTTTTTTTAGTTGTTAATGAACTCTGCCTATTTTCTACTATCAAAGACTCCAGGAAGATTAGTTCCGTGACAATGGCCATAGAATAAAAAAGCCAATGCATGAGGGGGAAGACCGAAGAACCAGCTAAAGCGGATTCTTCTTTCTCCAAAAATTGGAATACCCTGCTTCTTTCAAAATTAATCTCTTTGAAGTTTTGTGACTATTACTAAGTAGCCAGTCACATCAAATAAAATGGCATGAAATTGCATCTTGAATTTTTTTCTTTCGCGGGAAATAATGAAAAAAATACATGAAAAAAAAAACTGCTGTGGTGGTGGACAACACCAGTTTAGTGGACAAGATAGGTCTGTCTTTATTTTTTATGACATTTTTTAATGATATTGTTTTGAGGTTGTCCTTCAATAAGGATATACAACGGGAGTTGTTCATATTAAAATCATAAATCAAACAAGAGATTAAATGCAATTTTGTCAATTCTGATTAACGAGTTGGTTTTGAGTCTAACCCAAAATTGCTTGACCGAAACTTGCCCATTTCATAAAATGGGTTTGCAATTCTTAACCAAGATCGACTCGCTTTTTAACTTGATTGATTGGCACTCAACCCAATTAACCCATCTAACATAAAGCATGATAGCTATTCAGATGATTTTTGGGTTTTCTGGTCAGGTTTAGGTTTAGTATACAAGTTTTGGTTTGCGAATCAACTTGAACCTGATTAAAAATTAGATTGGGCAGGATTTTAGACGAACCCAAACCTAAAAATAATTGCATCAACTCAAACTTGGATTTTTAGAGTGAAGTGGATGGTTTGTTAGGTTGGGCCATTTTTTGTCACCTCTAATGATAAGCATCTTCATCAACTCAAACAACAATAAAAATCTTAATTCTACTAATTTGATTTAATAATTAGTCAGTGTTTGGCTGCAATTATGATTTAGTAAATCTGTAAATCCGTTTAATCCATTCTACCTGCTGATTTAGTAAATCTGGATTTAAGGCGAACCAAAGACAAAATTTGGGACCCTAAATCTGAAAAGTCATAAATCTATGAAACTCGTGAATTTTAATATTTGGCTAGATTTAGTAAATCTGGTGAGAAACTCTATTATAAATTCTATTAAAATATGCTACCAAACACCCCTTATAGTTGGAAATCATACCTTATTTCAATCCTTATCCTTTGGGTTGAATTTGGAAGGGACTTGGATAAAGATTGATCAGTAGTTTCAATTGAAGTTGAAGAAGACGCATCAATAAGACATCGTGTGAGGTAGTTACACTTGATAATTCTTAATTCATCTTCAACGGCTTATAACTTCTTGATATATGTGCTGTATTGCTTTGATGAAATCATCAATATCAGCTCACAAAGGAAGGAGAGGCCTTTATATAAATTTTGACTACAGGCAGATGGCTAACGTAATAACAATAGGGTAAGTATGAGTAGATTGATTCATGAATGCAAGCCATGAATTATTGTTGATGATGTTTTGCCTTGTTGAAGTGGAAAGGACAAGCTATGCTCTTGCCATGATGGATAAAGAATGTACGTGTAGATGTAAAAGCTAACTTCAGAGTATGTATTACCAAGTTACCATTTAAGTAGGCCAAGGACTGCCAGCCAGGAGATCCATTGAACGTGACTACAACCACTCTCTGACGCACAATTGGCGAACAAAAGAGTAATGTGAAGAGCTGTTACAAATGAAGCAGCCTCTCTCTTCCCAGTTCAATATCATAAAAAGATAAAAAAAAATAAGATGAAGCAAAAAGTAGTTAGTGCCTTAACAAGCTCAAAAGAGAAAATTACTATAGAAGAAGCCAAACCAGGCAGTACATCTAAGGAATGACCTTGGATAACTGCATGATTTAATGGATATGAGGGAGCCATAATTACTGAAGCTCTTGAAAATGCAATTTTATCTGTGATCTATGATAAGAGACTCTCAAAATTTAACTTTTTTAAAGATGCTTTGAAATGTCTCTTCGTAATTTTAAATGTCTCTTCGAAATTTTCTAAATGATCAATTACCAGACATTATAAAGTGGTTTGGATAGAATGTTGGAAAATTAGCCTTTCCTCCAACTAAAATCATAATTTACAAGAACAAAATCTTCTAAACAAGCATCCCATGCTATATGGGTTAGATATTATGGATGATCAGGTAGGTTATAATCACAAATTGGGCATAAATCTTATGGATTAAATTGTTTTTATTTTAGTTAAATTTGTTATAGTTATTTTAATCATACTCTTCACCCACTTAACCTTGAAGGAAATTTTTAATTTTAATCAGATGCAAATTTTAATACATAAAGCAAATTTTCTTTAGTCTTTTTGCATATGTAATTTTGTTTAAATTTGATTAATGGGTGATAGTGCTTGGTTTCATCTGGGCTCATCTTTATATCTTATGTTATGAGCAATTAACCTATACATGTTCCCGACCCCACATAGTGGGATTAAGACTTTGTTGTTGTTGTTGTTGTTGTACACTAACATGCAAGTAATTAGATTTCGGAATGAAATAATACACTGAGAAAATCTACTTGTACAATTTTGTTTATTATTTCCCTGTACAAATATTTGAATGCAAATATTTATGTAATATAGTTTAATTTTAAATGTTATTGTAATTTACTAGTTAATTATACGCTTTTTTATGACTAATACACATTGTTCACTACTCATGAGAATTTGTGTTCTGTATTAGACTTGTTTCTTGCTGAGTCTCTTAGCTCACCATATTATTATGACTGTTTTTATAGGATAAAGGAGGATAACGTTGGAGCTGAGTAAGAATTGGGTTTAATTTAGTGATTATATTTGCTGTACAACTGTGTAAGGTTGAGGAGTATTGAAGTTATGAATTTTGATGTGTAGTAGCTGCTATAAATGAAATATTTAGATTGCTTTTGCGTAATTTGAATGGTTCGATGCTTTTGGATTTGTATAAATTGTATTAATATATTATTTATTGTTCCGGGTCCATTTGGATAATAGAGTTTACTAATTACTCTGTTTTGGTAAGTAAGACATTATAATAGTTGTTGGAGATATATTTAATTAGTTAAATCATACTCGTCTTTGTTCTATCTTCGATCAATATGGGAAGGAGTCGTTGTAGGGCATGATAGCTTGTACCTCAATGTTGCTAAATTTAAGTTGAGCATTGTGTATGTGTGCGACTGTGCAAGGTTTGTGGAGCGAGTGTCATAAATAATTAAGTTGTAGTCGAGTGAGTGTGCAAGTGCGAGGTGGGTATGAGTGTATCGATCGGGAGTCTTGTTGTTTAGGGTAAGCTTTGTTAAAAAGTTGAAAGTATAGAGGGTAAGAAGAAAAGTACAGTGATTGAAGATAATTTAAAGATGTTGATGAGACTAAATCGGAAAATATAATTATTACAATTAATGACTTTTCTAAAAATGCTGAAGTGAGGGTGAGTTCTCTTTGGTTTCTGATTTTAGTGACATTTTTACATGTAAAGTGCTCGAATCCAATTTTAAAATTTTATTTTATATTAACGTTTAAATTTGAGATCTGCACTTTTTTTCTGTTATTTTGTGATTTTATGGTTTGTGTATTTATGATGATGAAATAAATAAATATGTTAATGGTGTATATTATCCTTATGAATTATTTTTAGTTTTATTAGTATTTTGGTTTTCTATTTTGAGGCTCATCCTTCGATTTGCCTCGGGTGTCGAGGGTTACTCTCAGCCTCAATAAAGCAAAATACCTCTGTTCTCAATTTCACATTGCTAAATTTTGATTTTTACTCATCTCTAAATGGCTTGGATGTGTCCGCATAAATCTTTTACGTGCTTACCTGAATCCCATTTTAAAATTTTATTTATATTAGTGTTTTAATTTGAGATCTATCTTTTTTATTGTTATTGTGATTTTATTGTTTGTGTATTTATGATGATAAAATAAATAAATATATTAATGGTTTATATTATCATATGAATTATTTTTAATTTTATTAGTTTTTCGTTTTTCTATTTTGAGGCTCATCCTTGTTTTTGCCTCGGGAGTTGAGGGTCACCCTCAGCCTCAATAAAGCAAAATACCTTTGTTCTCAATTTCAGCTTGTTAAATTTTGATTTGTACTCGTCTCTAAATGACTGAACGTGTCCACATAAATTTGCAACTACTGTTTATCTGTATACTACTGTGATTCTCAAACAAAAGTTATCTTTTCTGCAGTGCCAGTCATTCCAACATATTAATTAATGCTTGTAGTAAGTAACGTTACTATTGCTGAACAAGATGAGACATAAATAAAGTTTAAGTTGCAGTAGTTTTGTGCATTATATTTGCATTAGCTTCTCCCTTTTGGATTTAAGTGTGAGGACAGAGTAGTTCATCTGAGAGCCTTTTCTTCCCCTCCCACCAAAAGCAAGCGTTCTCACGCAATGACCGTGTTTATTAGCTTTCGAACAAGCACTTTTTTTTTTTTTTTTTTCTTTCTCCACAAGTTTCTTTGTCTCTGCCTCTCACATCCCCTTATTTAAAATAGACAAATGCGAAGCCTGGTTGTCATTTCAATTGTTTTTGCATTTACCACATTAGTTGTTATGATTCCTCTTCAATGAAGAAATCAGGGAGTGCATCTTGCCTTAACCAAAAGCTTATGGGAGGATTGCTGATGGGATTACTTTGTTGGGTCCATTCACTAATTACCTTTATTTATTTTTTTTTTTTTTGCATTATTTTTTTTCATATGCAAGCATGGTTTAAAGATGCTTGACAATAATTAGATTGATGCTTATGAGATCCCACACCATGATCATCATCATTAGTTTTGCCCATATTATTTGGGGTTGGCTTTATGCATTCTCTATTTTTTTATTCTTGCCATTTGTGGATGAGATGTTAAACCTGCTTTGCATACATTTGTTTAATCTCTATTTATGTTTTCTTGCATCTCCTATCGAATCTTTCAATACCAACTTTAGCTTTCTTTTTAGGGAAATTTACATAGCTAGCACACAATTCTTATGTATTTACATATCTCACCTTTTTTTTTAATAAGGATCGCGTAGGAAATTTTAATCCAATAATAAAAAGTTTACAGGGTCTGTGACCGACAGTTTCACTACACACCAACTACTCTATACTCACGCAAAGAAATAAAAATTTAAGAAACTGTCAGTCACTAAGGCCAATTCATGCAAAATAGTCTAAAAAATACTATCACATCGCATATAAGGTGTTTCTAAACGATCACCATGAATAAGAATAGAAAGCCCGTGAGGTACTCAAATCGAAAATATGAAGTCTTGTTTCTCCAACCCGCGCTTAGCAGCCCAATTTACGCACTTGTTTCCTTCTCAAGAAGTAAATAGCCAATTAATCTGCTGAATCCTAAGGAGAGCAAATTTTTTTTTAATTTGAATAATAAGAATCCAACGATACGTTTTCTTCTTAGTACAATAGTTCCAAAGTTTCAAAAAGTCCATCTCAATATCAATTAAATGCCAACCACAAATAAAAACTAAAGTTAATGTAACTATAAAGACTTCAGCTTCAGTACAAATAAGAGACATAGTTATAGCAGAAGCAAAAAATCAGAAAATGCATTTTCCTTCAAAATTTTTAAACACTCCAATTTCAACAAAAAGTTTATTTTAACTCCCATCAATATTAATTTTAAGAAAACCACGCAAAGTTTTTTTTCCTACGGATTAAATTAGTAACAAGCTTACAATAAGGAGTATCTATATTACATCTAACGAAGATGTTTCGTAATTTCAAACCTAAAGGTTTCTTAAAATTACCAAAACAAAGTACTTTATAAATAAAGTTAGTAATGAAGATAAAACATGAATGAGTTGTAATCAAACTGTCATTATATTTAGCTTTATTTCTAGCAAACCAAATGTACTAACAAATAATAATAGGAATAGAGGTAGAAAATTATTTTCACGATCATTTCTCCAAAAAGTTGAAGAAATCATTGATGGAAAAATTAAAGACATCATTCATCGATATATCACAAAAAGTGAACATTATTCCAAACTTCCTTAGCATAGGTACAAAAAATAAAAATATGCTCTAAATTATTTTCCTCATATTTACAAAGAAAACATCAAGAAAGAAACATAAACATTTTAATTTAAGAATATCATCTGTGTATAAGATATAATGGAAAAGCCTCCAAATGAAAAAGGACTGAGAAGGCTTAATAAAAGAATTTCAGGGCCAAGATAAATCAAAACCATTGGAATAAGATAAGGATCTAGCAAAAGTTTTAGAAATAGAAACTTTATAATTACCTTTAATATTGATATTGCCAATATCATTTGTAATGGGAATTTTTTCAATAAGAATTGCTTGATCCTTCCCAACTAAACTACTAAGTTTATGAAAATTCCAATGACCATTATTCCAATAGTTATGGATTGAAAATTAATATCGAAAGTACCCAAATTTGAATTAGCCAAAAGGAGTATCTCCTATCCATCAATTATACCAAAAATTACAATTACCTTCACCAACATCCTAAAAAAATGAAATCTTCAGTAATATGAGCGAATTTAAGCATTTCATTCCAAATAAAATGATAAGTAGAATTAGAAGTAATAGAAAGAGGATGAGAGTTATCACAGTATTTAGTCCTCAATAAGTTGGACCAAGTAGAATCACCTTTAAAAAAATGAAACCAAAGCTTCATGTGGCTGATGTTCATAGAATCTGTAATGCTTCTAAATCCTAAACCTCCATTATGAATTGGCTTGCACATTTTCTTCCAACTCATCCAATGAAGTTTAGAATCTTTATCGGCCCAAATAAATTTATTGAAACTGCTCACAATTTTCTTAATCAAACAATTATGAATTTTCATGAAAAGTAACGTATATAAAGGTAAAGAAGTAAGACTACTTTTAAGAAGAGTAATCTTACCACCAAAAGACTCGCGTTGAGTCATCTTTCTTTTCCCTGATTTGTTATCTTCTTCAAATAACATTGCACCGTAGGGAAATGATCACGACCGTATATTTTATTTAAAATGAAATGAGTGGCATCATTTCATCGTCCCAAAGAGATTTTGAACAAATAGTCGTCTCCACTAAAGCTGCCCGTTCTCACTTGATTCTCAACCAAATCATGTGATTTAAAAAACAAAACGATTAGTGCAAGAATATTTATCTTTCTAACTGCTAAGATCTCTGATCTGAAGGTTTATTTTACAATGTCCACAACCGACGCCAAACTTTGGTTTTAGAGATCATACCTTGATCTGGCCATTGACTTATTGACCAAACCCTCTAGATGGTTTCGTAGGGATCTAATCTAGCTCCCTGTAGTTCCAATTGCAAGCTCCAGTAACTCGTTACAGGAAATTAATTGAACCCAGCTACTCTTCAGTCGAAATCCAATAAATCGAGATTGGCCTAAAGGATAAATGATTCGGCAGTAAGATTTCTTGTTCGAAAAATGATTTGGGTTGTTTGGATTGTAATATTAAATGAAGAACAGTAAGGTTCCACAAATTCTTGTTTTCAGGTAGGCTAAATTCTATGGTGATAAGGTGTTTTAGGCTATGAGAATTGTAGGAAATGAGTTTGAATGATCTAAGGAAAATTTCAGAAAGTGATTAAGCAGGTTTATAATATGAATATTGGAATGTTCATACTTTGATCTAATAAATCCTCCTATTTATAGGCTTAGGTAGGGGTATGTCTAGCTCAACCATTGGCTCAATACATTTGCTATTGACTGCTGAGATGGAAAGGTAAAATCTAGATGGAAATTTAGGTGATGCCACTTGGAGAGTTAACTTTGGTGGGCTACCATTCATAGCATTACATGTGCTTTGAAAATTGTGTATCTTGCTTTGGAAGGAATATGGTTAGGCTAGTTTGGTTCTCATTTGGTTCTTAAGTGGTTGGAAAAGCAGTTGGAGGATGTTTGGAAATAAACTAGTAGGAAGGTGACAAGTTGGAAAGAGGTTGGGGCAAGTGTTAAGCTTCTTGGAAGATGCTTCTAAAATGCTCAAAGGTGACTTGAAAATTTTGAAAATGGCTTGGAGGGAATGTCAAAATGACTTAAAACAAATTAGCAAGGTGGGAAGTTTAAAATGAAGCCATGGTTTAAAAAGAAGGCTTTGAAAGTGGCTTGCAAATGGCTTCACAAGTTGGCTTTAAATGGTTTCAACTGGATGAATTGGCAACTGAGTGACAAAAGAAGTTTCGAGCCAAAATTTATGTGAGTTTGGTGTGCAATGATGGCCAATGGGAAGCTTCAAAAGACTAAACATTGGTATAGGAAGCTTCACGAAGTGAATGGGTGTGTGAATGGGTGAGATTTTTGGTATTTTTTAATTTAATTTTGAAATTATTATATTTTTAAAAGTGGAAAATTTTGGTAGTATTTTAGATGCTTTTATGAATACTTTAAATTATTTTGAATTACGATGAAGTAGAATCTCTTAGTCTTTGGAGGATTTACAGGTCTATTGTTGATTATTATTGGAGTATTCATATACAAGTAAAAAGGATTAAAAGTCTTTCCAAAAGCCTTAATGTTCTTTGTTCTCATACCAAAAGAGATGGGAATAGTGTTATTAATTAGGCTGCTCAGATGAGTACTCTTCTTAATGCTACCATTATTTCCAAGGTTTCACCTGCTGATCTTCTTCAATTGATCTTATTGGACTTGTTGTGTTCTGTTTTGTGTCTTTGGGTGTTGTGTGTGTTGTTTTTTATTTTATTTTTTATTTTATTTTACTTTTTTGGTAAGAAGACCCACCCTTTTCTTTTGCTGTGTGGGTTGTAGGGTGGGTGTGTGGGATCTCTTTCCCGATTTTATATTTCTTTGTTTGATAATTAAAATGCAGAAACAATGCTCTAAAAAATTTAAAAAAAAATGAATTTTTTAAAATGAAGCATGTTATTTTTTTTGAATTTTTATTTTAATATTATATTTTTATTTAGTTTTATTGAAGAAATCAATTATTGAATTATTTTTAGCTTTTATTTGAATTATTTGAAGTTCTGAAATTTTTATTTCATTTTCTTATTTTTTAAATTTTTATGATTTTATTTTAATTTTTATTTAATTTTTGAATTTTTATTTAATTTTTTATTACTTTTGAAAATTTTATTTATGGATTTTGAAAATTTCAACTATGTTCATTTTAACTCCATTTGATTTAATGATTTTTAATTTTGAAATATTTTGAAATTTAGTTTATTGCTTTATTATTTCAAATTGTTTTTTAAAAGATAAGTCTCCCTTTTAGCTTAAGGCAAACTTCATAATTAAATGAGTTCTCCAAAAGCTAAAGAGGATTTATCCAAAAGTGGTGAGAGAGAGTGAAGTGTCCCTAAAGAAAGACTCAAAAGAAATCCTAAGTCTCTAAGTTTACTTAGGGCTTTTCCGACCTATAGGATCTCAACTTGAGCTTCAATAATTTGACCTTAATCAATTTAACCAAAAGTTGATGATTTAAGATCAAACACATTAAACTATAATGAGTCAAGAAGTTGTTGCACTTCTAGTTAGCATAGGGTCTCAACACTGGTCCTCTATGTATAGCCAAATGGAAACCCTAAGGCTGAAATCCTAAGTTCTAGTGGGAGAAAGAGAAAATACCTCACAAAAAAATGAGTTCAACAAAGTTATTTTTTACTTTCATTTGTTTTTTATGTTTTATTTAATGATGTTCAATTTGAAAGTAAGTGTTAGTTTCTTATGCATTTCATGACCCTAATGTTATTATAATTAATGTACATAGTTTGTATTGTGGAATTCTATTCTTGAGACTTTAGATGGTATAATTTATTACCCGTTCAATGAGTATTAAAACTTTTTTGATATGTTTGACATCCCATATAGATTCTGTTAATCTCCAATTTTTATTATTGAGTTGCAATTATTAAATATAATCCTGAAATGAATCTTTTGTATGTCCGCCTAGAATAATAGTTAAATATGTCATTGTGGTTTAAAATGTTGTTGGAGTATAAATTATTAGAAAGAATCATTTTGAAAACATATTAAATGATGAGATTATTATAAAAATATAGTATGGTTATTATGTTTTGTGTAGAAACTGAGAACAAATTAATTAAGGTTTGAGTAGAATTTATAACTTTCTACATATAATGTATATCCTATGATGACTAATTTTGATCATATAAAAAAGAGTACAACACTTGTAAAAATTTTAGTAAGAAGAGTTAAGAAGTGGAAAATGACTCATTTTTGTTTAATAAAAACAACATTAATAAAAATAAAAATTTATTTAAGAGTATTCATCTTTATATTCCTTCTCACTAGGGATTTATTCAATTAATATATTATCCCAATCTTATTGTTATTGGGTTTTTTTTTAGCCATTTTGGGAGAGATAGGACCATTGCATGAATAAAGAATAGGTACTCATGATCAAGTCTATAAACAGATGCATCATAAATTATTTCCTTACTCAAGACATATCAATCTAGTATCAGTAGAAAAATAGAATATTGATTTATGATAAGCTATGGGAGAACATTATGTGGACTTCTTAAATCTACCACAAATATTAAGAAAATATGATGTAATGGATCACCTAGATGAACGTTACATACCTTTTTATAAAACTATTGATTCATCTCATATTTTTATATTGTATTTTAATAAAGTTAGTTAAATAATATGACTGACTTAAAAAGTATATTTATGAAGATGTAAATTTTATGAAATAATTATGAGGGTATTTTTAAGAAAAGAGAGCACGACTTACATTTTATATATTCATCACCCAAAAGCTAATAATCAAACTGAAGTGACTGATAGAAGCTTGGGAGAACGATGATATTTTCTTATAAAACATTATATTTTTGGGTTGAATTTACTATTGTATATGATTTGATTTGTACATAATTTTATATAATAATAAGTTTACTTGTATGATTCCATTTGATATTGTGATTAGATGTCTACCAAGATGCATAAAGATTATATTGGCTTATCTATTGAATCTAAATCTAATGCATTTGCTCAACCATTCACATAATATAAGCATGGTTTTGATATGAAGATTACAAAAGTAATGATTACTAGTACTGAAAAGTAGACACTTTCAATATTGTTGGCTTTCTTTTTCTCCCTAATATAGAAGCCTTCTCCAACCTCGATCCACCAATCCTCCATTTCTTAAACGCAACCGTTGACGGCCGAGCAGCCTCAAACAATTGGGATTCTTCCTTTGTGAGCTTGGAGGAGAATTTGGGTGTAGCTCCCTGTGATGCTGTGTGACTTGCACAGTATCTCCGTGTATCTGCTACTGAATGCATATTGAAGAAAAGGACCAATGCTCTTGTCTGTAACCAGTGGTAAAAGTTTGCAACCCAGGTCATAGAAGTAAGGAGAGCGGAATCTCAAATCCACGCATGCTGCATCAGCCTGGATTTCCTTTCTCGTCTTTTGACTAAAACAATGAGGAACATTGATTGATACTGCTTGTCTCAAGTACAACTCATGATCAAGCCAAAATGGCAAGTCAACTTTTGCACACTTTTCTATACTATTTGTTTCTGAACTAGGATCAAGTAGACCAACTCCATTTGCTCCTATTTGAAACAATAGCAGAAATAGGCTCTTCCTCCAGTAGAATATCATCTATGTCATACTACATACCCATCTTATGACCCTGACAGGTAAAAAATTGCAAACTGGCTCATGCAAGTAAGGGGAGGGGAATCTCAAATCCAAATATGCTGCATCAGGGTGAATTTGCTTTCACGTTCTGTATGAATCTCAGCACAAATGCACGATAGCCATCCTCGATGACTTTGAGTAGAGGCTAAGGCTTCCCGAGCGAAGAGAGGGGAAGAAGGCATTGGCTAGAGTCTCATGTGTTGAGTGAGTTGTTGGCTCTGAAGGGCTACCTCGTTAAGAAGAAAGTGGCGGAGAAGAAGAAACCCGCAGAAGCTTCGGGAGAGAGGATCCCAAACTCACGCCAAGGAAGAATCAAGAAAAATCGGGGGAGGGGAAAGGAGCCGAACTCACTGCCGTGAGGAGGAGGAGAAAGTCCGGGTGTTCGCCAGCGAGGACCGTCGGCCGGCGACTTCGAGCGAGGAGGCGAAGGTCGGTGATGCCTTAGATCGCGCGAATGGGGACTTTGACTCGGGATATTTCGCGAATCTGAGGGCTAGGTCGGCGGCGAGTATAGCAACGAGAAAAAGGAGACCGCGAGGAGACCGCGATCGAGCGCCGACGGGGTTTGCTCTAGGGCACTCGAAGAGAAGAATGGAGGAGAGGGCTGTGAGGCGCCTCTCGCAAAAATGAGAAGGCCGGCCCCTTATATATACATACATACATATACATACATACATACATACATACATACATACATACATATTCAAAAGATTGATCGACAGTTGGAGACCACCAATCAATCTCTATAGGTTGAATTGCCTGAGGAGCGGACCTCTCTTCCAGTCATGTGTACTATTCAAATCCTCCCGTAAGTAGGGCTGTGATTGTTCGCGAACAGTTCGTGTTTGGTTCGCCAAGAAGTTCGTGTTTTGTTCGCCAAGAAGTTCGTGTTCGATTCGTTCGATAAGCAAACGAGACGAATACAGACATTTTTTCGTTTGGTTTGTTAAACAAACCAAACACGAACAATGATGTGTTCGTTCGTGTTCGGTTTGTTATTGTTCGAAATATAAACTAATTTAAAATAATTATATATAAAAAATTTATGATATTTTAAAAATAATTATATATTATAAAAATTTATAATATTTCAAATAATTAAACTTCTATAAATTATAATATATGATAAATTATTAATAACAATAATAATATTATAGTATTAATTTTATTAATATAAATATTATAATATTATAATGAATATACTTATACTTATATATTAAAATAATATCCTAAACAAAATTCTAAACGCCTTATTCGGTTTGCTTCATTTTGAGGAAGTATGGATTACCTGATGTGTACGGAATACCTGATCAATTTGCTTCATTTTGAGGAAGTATCTTATCAAAACTAGGGCTATCAAAAAAGCTTGTTGTTCGTGAACAGTTCGTGTTCGGTTCACCGGGAAGTTCGTGTTGATTCGTTCTATAAACAAACGAGACGAACACGAACAATTTTTTTTCGTTCGGTTTGTTAAATGAACCAAACACGAACAGTGATGTGTTCGAATATTTCGAACACGAACACTAGCTTTGTTCGTTCGTGTTCGGTTAGTTTACACCCCTACCCGTAAGGGGTGGGATTCGAACTTATGACCTAAAGGAATTACACCAAAGGCCGCAACCAATGAGCGAAGGCTCGCGCGCGCACACACACACACACAATGTTACATGATATCTTTTTCACTTGCAAGATAAATCTCTTTGTGATAATTCAAGAGATTCTACATACTAATTTCTTAATTGGTATGGAATGCTATATTTTAAATTGATAGCCAAGTAAATTTTATATAGATATGCATATTTATTCTTTTGAAAAGCATGCCATCAAAATACTTATATGTGCCATTTTTATTAGTTATATATTATTTGTCTCTACTTTTTTTATAATTTAAAACAAACAGGTGATGATATCTGAGAGAGCTGAATTTTTGTTTCTTGAAATTTAGTTGGCTCATATCCTTTGACATGATTCTAAATTTAATTCATTTAAGGTTAAAAGCTCAATTAACCAAAGTTTAATCTTTCAAGTTAAATGATCTGATGCAATATTTTTCAGGTAATGTTGGTGTAAGTACATAATATATCTACTTGAGAAAATCTTAACCCATAAAATATTTCAAAACATTTCTTAATGCCAATTGACATAACTAATTGATTGAGTTGTGTTTGAGCTGAGTCAAGTCGACTATGTCTTAAGTTGGACTATGCTTAGTTATAATAAAGTTGTTCATGTTTGTGCTCGAACCAAGCTTTCATGTATATGTTCATATTTTATATGATTAAAATATTTAAAATTGTATTTGATTTGTATTTATTAATCAAATGAATATTTCAATGAATTAATAAACAAGAAAAATTTTAAATTACTAATTAAAATTTTATATAAAATTATTAACAAGTGATTTTACAAATCTACATAAATAAGCAATTAAAAAAAATCAAATTAGCAACTTAACTAATTGACACCGTTTAAAAAAAGATAAAAATAAATTGTAAATAAGGATTCTAGTAATCAAATAATATAAATAAGTACTAATAAATTATTTCATTGAAATAAGTAAATATGTAATTATAATATACTATAATACATTTTAAATTTAATTTATGTATAATACATTTTCTAAGATAAAATCATATATGATATAACTAATCATCGAACTTACTACAGAGTATTCAAGTTCGTCGTTAAACAATACACTAGTTTGTTCATGAACATAAATAAACATTTCAGACCAAATTTAAAATTAATCTATTTAACCTTATAACTTTTTAAAATATTTAAATTTATTTATTTGCTAATTTGAATAAATTTGATTATCAATCAAATTCAAGCTTGTCATTTAGTGAATTAGTTCATTTACAGCCCTACTAATTAATGAGCTATTCATTGAGTGGATTGGTTCATTTACAGCCCTACTAACTGATGCCCAAAATTTTGTGCCTAATAATTTAGGCATGAATTCAACTTGAAATTTTAGAAGGTTTGACATTCCATGTATTACGATCCTTCCCCTTTTATGACAAAAGAAGAATGTGCATAGTTAAATCATGCTAAATATTTAAACTTGTGTAATTAAAAATAACCTCGCACCCTTTATAAATTGACATATAAACAAGGTTTTATTCAAGAACATCTACTTTTAAACCGTTAAAAATGAAAAAAAAAAATGAAGATCTTATAAATCCCATTTTGTATTTGCAGGCATTCTCAGGAAACCATCAATTAACAGCCAGGTAAAGGAATGTTGAATTTAGCTGTCAATGCAAATTCATGTCATCATAAGATTGATGGATCCTTGTATCTTTTAAAGATAAGCTCTATATCATCTGCAACTTCCGGCGGCAATGGCCTAGGAGTCGATATAAATGCATCAATGTCTTCTTTGAGCTGATCAAGTGTGGTCGCACCGATGATTGAGCTAGTCACAAAGGGGCGGTCTCGAACGAAAGCTAGAGCTAGTTGGACCGGGGTGAGACCATGTTTCTTGCCCAGTTGAACATATAGTTCAGTAGCTTCCTGCAAGTCAATAAGAGATAAAGATGAACATCACAAAAAATACATGATAATTATTTGCAGTAGATTTGTGATAAAGGTTCAACCTTCGATAATGAATTCTTATATCTTGACATGTAACCTGGGAAGAGGTTAAGCCTGCCCTTTTTTGCAGCTTCAGAATTTTGGTCTAAATACTTTCCACTCAGATTTCCACCACCCAATGGAGAAAACGCAAGCAATCCTATGTTGTAGTTCTTAGGGTGGCATACTTCAACAAGATCAACTGTATAAACAGAAAAGAATTGAAAAAATTAAATATTAAATCTTTGTTGAGGAACTATTGCAGTTGGTGCTTGAGATGGCTTCTTCATATTAGATGAAGTAAAGCTTCCAACACTTTCTGTTCTTGAACGATATAAGAAAAAAAAAAATGCATTAAACATATATCTTGTGAACTTCCCTACACTTTGTTGAATTCCAATCATTTCATGCCACTCAAAAAAGAAAATTTAGTTGATGCAGAATAAGATGGCATAGTTTGTGTAAAGCCCTGCGAGTCTTAAAAAAAATGATTTGATCAAGTATATAAATAATAAGAGCAATAAGCTCATAGTATGGTTAGTGCAACTCTAGCATAAGATGTCAAAGAACTTGCCTTCGAATCGGCACCTAACAAGCAAGCTGTAGTTGTTCTGAATGCTAATGATTTTTGGGAGTCCTCCAATCTTTGCTGCATTAAGAAACTCCATGACGCCAAATGAAGTTTCATTTGATACTCCAATATAACGTACCTGTGTTAATGAAATAGAAAAATGAGGCCTAAGAAAAAATAAAATAATAAATGAGGCCGAATAATACATTTTGAATCAAACCAACACTAATCCTGTAATCAATTGTAAAATTTCTATATATTTATATTGTAATAATTGTATTGGGAGTATATTGAGTGTTATAAAAGTTAGGTAATAGCAATTAGTTACCAAAAAAATATTAGATAATATTGGAAGGTGTTCCCAGAATTTGTGAGGTGTTTGCTTAGTGGTGCTTCTTTTGTCAATATAAAGGTAAGGGTATACTCTTCCTTGAAGAAATAGTGCAAAGGGATGACTCTTGAAGGAGAGATTGAGATGAGTTTTTATCATTTGCCAGTTGTGGTGCAATGAACTTGAGGGAATCCTAAGTGAATGTTGTCCTTAGGCATGGACATAGGTTGGTTAGATTACCAGACCACAGAATCATGAATTGATTCATTCTGCTTTATAGTACAGATTTACATTACTGGCATTTATTTTATCCTTGCTATGCTTGATGTTAGATGTTGATTAAAGCAGAAAACTTGCTTCTTCTTTTGAGCAATGCTAAGATAGTTGCATGCATAAGCTCTTGACATAGATTTGCTTATATCAACATAATGAATTTTGAGTAAGATTTAAAATTACGTAATTAGGCATTGAGAATTTCTCCATCTATGAGACAAGGCATTTTTAAGTGCAAGTCCCGAGACCAAAAAATTGTGTAAAATCAAACTAAAGGTAAAAAATTAAAACATTAGCACCTTAACTAATAAACATATTCAAAGGTACATATTAACATCTTAATATAACAAGAAGTGATAAATTACACATATATCAAGTAAAAAATTATGCAAGCAGCAAAATATATTCAAAATTTTGATCAAATTTTTATTTTTTATGTCAAACCATCTATCATATATGGTTGTCACTCTAGTGTGACTCTGTCCTTTTAATCTCCTCTATGGCCTTGTATGTATTACTCAACTCTTCATGAACATGTGTAGTGAAAAACATAGATGGATGACAGTTTCGAATTTCAATCATAAGCAACTATGGAAAAGGTTATATTGAAGTAAGAAGAGGAGATTGACATATTGAAAGAAATGACATTCTCATACAAAAATCTCCCAATATTCATGCAAACATGTTGCTTGCTTTGCTAACATGTTCTAGAAACATCTTCAGAGATGCAAACTGTCACTCCATGACCTCACTCATCCTCCATATTTACTATATGATGATCCACGGTACCACTTGCACCTCCACTAGATATTAGTGGCAATGATGGCGAATCTTTGACATGGAGCTCACTCTCATAATAGGAGCTGACATCAACTACCATCAAATTATCACTATACGAGATCTCCTCTTTTACATCTTCTGAAACATTTGCATAGAGTGAAATATCCATGTGTGAGCTAGTTCCTTCATCATCATAATACCTCCTTTAATTACATTCTTGTGGTACTTGCACAACAAAAACAAATATATATCATCGTTTCATCTAACGTGCACTTACAAAATGTCTCCATGTAAAATTCTTTCTATAACCCAATAGTAGCAGCTATCAGCGACGATAGAAACAATAACAAGGGATGACCATGGTAGCATTAGTGATGGTGAAAACAATAGCAACAAGCAATGTCAATCAACAGCTAAAACTTGGTCAACGCATGCTGTAGAGGGTATATTGCTCCAACAACATATGTGGTAGTTTTGTTTGGGCATAGATTTCTGACTGTTGCAATATTTCATTCTCAAAGAGTCAGTACTACTTTAAGTTCTCAATTTCCACCCCTGCTCTGCCATTTGGCTCACTGATGCGGAGAAACATACAAACACGAGCATTTAGCTATCTATTTATCAGAAATTTATCAGAAATTACTCCCCAAGTATTTCTACTCAGCCTTCATGATGATGTTATAGACAGCAATTACTGAAGTATTTAGAAAGAGTTTAAAATAGACAAATCCCTACAACACTATGGATACAAATCTACAATGTGCGTAATTCCTTGTGAAATGAATGGATGTAACAGTTAAAACATTATTCAATACTAACATATAAACTAGAATGTTGAATTAGTTGCTTTGAATTCGTTTGTTGGATATAATGTGTATAAATAATTAACAGGTTAACATTTATTCAAAATTTCAATCAATAAAAGTCACCCCGTTTAGCCTTTGGGCTGCCAAAATTTCAGGACTGGATGGGCGAGCCATGACAATAGTATACAGCAAACCTCATCCATTACTAAGCTGTGCAATGTCCTTTTTTCCATTAATAAGATGTGCGATGGTATGATATTACTAATGAGTAAGTGTAACCAAATTCAGCTTCAAGATCTAAAAAACCAGATCTAAAGAATAACGCAACAAAGAAAATGAAAGGTTAAAAAAACATCAAATAAAAGATGAGTAGCACAGGCAACTTTGCAAATAATGTTCCAGGAAAAAAAGGTAGGGATTTTGATCAATCAGTGGTATCTGTTAAGAATCTTAAGGTTGAAACAGAAAAGCTCAAATTACAAGGCTATCTATACTTACAATAGTATATTGACCATACCTTTCCATCATTGATGAGCTCCTGAAAAGCCCCGAGTTGTTCAGCAAATGGCACACTGGGTCTCCACTTGTCATAATTGTACGCAAATTCACCAAATAATGGAGCATATCGGTCTGGCCTGATGAAGTATCATAAACTACTTAGACCATAATTAAGAAGATAATTTAAAAGCCACCCCAATAGAATTTTTTGTTATTGGTTGGCAAGTAAAGAAAATAATATGTAACAACTAAACATATAACCAAACAATATAATGTCGCTGTAGAATTTTCTCAAAAAAAAAAAAAAAAAAAACATAAAATTATTTTATTTTATTGTGTTAATATTTTTATTTTATTGAAAATAGAAACAGATCCAAACATTCTATTAATGAAAAGATAAACACTTAGCTATAGAATATTTTGGGCATGAGGCCAAAATACATATGTAAATCACTACAAGAAGCAAGAGAGATCCTTCATGATAGAATCGTCAGATCTTTAATTTGAGACTAATGCCCTCGAGGGTTATCAAATTGCCATCACTTAACCATGGGGGGCGATCAAAGGCTCCAACACTCAAATGTGGTACGCTGGCATGTACAATGTGCCCCAAAACTAAATAATCATAAACTGAGCGTAATCAAAATTTTTAAAACACATACATGCACATTGCATCACGTAATCTTTAATAACACATTAAAACTTTACGAGTTTCTTTACATCCAGGGTGGAAAAACCCGTCAATGTTGTTAGCTTAGACAACATATAAGAGTCCTACATACACATACACTACCTTATTGGGTTGCCATAATAATATAATTATCTCACCCATAAAGATCTCCTAATAGCGGTGTAATAGTTTTACCCTAATAATATAAATATGCATATAAAAGTAGTGTCATACGGTCCAATGCCCTTAACTATCCCTTCAAGCAATAGAGCCTTAAGTATCAATCCATCAGAGGCTTTCTCAAAAAATACATTTTTAAGACCCACTTTCATGGGAATATCCAACATCACTAGTACGATGGTAAATCCTATCCTCAAGCAAACCTCAAACTACGGTTTAAGCCTCGCTTTTGGGTTTTCAAATCAATATATGCCACAACCTAGTTAACCCCATCGATATATAGCCAACAAGTCCTTTGGATTATCAAACATAAACTATGATCATCAATAAAATTAAAATAGGTATTTTGTTGTATGCCTATGGTTATTTGAGAGGGCATGATAACAAATTGAGAGGGCTTAAATGTTTAATGCAATTTCTTTCTTCAGATCACACAGATCCTCATTTTATAGCTATCTCAGAATTAACTAGAGATTTATATGACTTCCTTTCTTACTTGCTTCTGTGTGACTTTATTTTCTTTATGGACAAAAAGCTTATGATCTCCAGCAAAACTTTAAAAGCTAAAACTAATTAAAATAGTTTCTTTATTCACACTCTAGCTGCTTTTCTACTAAAAAATGTAAAAGATATACATTACCATGCTTTGCCCTGAATGATATGTCAAAATTTGGCTATGCACCTTTCAGTCATATGCTTTGGATATAATTGATTGAACCCAATCAATGCACACATATTGCATCACCTATGTCATGTTTGTCACGATCCGGCCATGTGCTTGGAGTTAACCCAGACGAGAATGGGTGGTCAGATGGTAGAAATCAATTCTCTATTATCCTATTTTTATCACAAGCAATTTAACATTCAAATAATATGTGAAGAGCCACTAAAAAAAAGCAATAAAAAAAATTAACAAGTAGAAAATTATACTTTTCTGTTTGTTGTACTTGTCTTCTATACACATTTGGTCATCTTCTATTCATTTTATTTAAAAGCCTAAAACCTAAAAATAATATTAAAACAATAAATGAGTTATCTAAAGATAACTCGGGAACAATCACACTTCTAAAATACAGTAATCCAATGAAAAAAATACAATATGCATGTTGGTCTTCCATCTTTATAAGAAATCTTTTAATATGTTAAACTTTCATATATTTAGAAGAAATCTTATATATGCTAATGCATATATCAATTACCTTTTTCTAAATCAACATACACTAGTCTTTTATATGCACTTATCTTAATTTTACTTTTACTTTATACTCCTTACATACATTTCGGTCTCTGTGAGGATCACTGTCAACAAAACCTTACACACCCTTGACCAATATTGTCCCGTCGGCTCCCATTGGCACAACGATTAGCTATCTACACATCATAATTTTCTAGGGTGAAAAAACCCTTATCTGTTCCTCGTCAATATTATCCCGTCGGTACAGCGATTAGCAATATAAATATCACAATTGTCTGTAAATGTAAGCTCTAGTCTACTTGCCCTTGATCGATATTATTCCGTCGGCACAACGTTAGTGATCTAACCATTATAATTATCTGAGGTGGTAGAAAAACTCTACGTGCGCGGGTACACTGGCATCCTTTACCTTTACCATCAGGGGGTGAACTCCACCTCTGAACATGCACATACAAGCATTTATATATAAACTATTTCATCCATTATTCTGAGATATCTTTATGTATCTACTAATATGCATACTTCTTTGTTATGCAATTATTTATCATGCATATCTTTCATATCATGTATATCTTTTGTATCGTTCATATCACTTATCTAATGCATATATCTTAAATCATGCATATCCTTCCAATCTAAAAATATGAATGATCGGATTAAACTAGGGCATATATGGAGTCAAACATAAAATTTGAAATAAAGAAGATTATTAAAATTTAGAAACAGAATTACTCACACCGATTGCCAGGCTAGGTTCTCGATCTTTAGTAATTTACTGGACGTTGGATACCACCAGAAATCTTATACAACTTAGGAATTCAAGATACCATAGTTCATAAAGTGATTTAACTCAAAATATAATTAATTTGCTAAAACATACCTTAAACAACCTTCTCGACAATTTGCCCTTCTCCAAAGCTGCCAAATCTTCTCTCTTCTTCTTAGCTTTGCTTACTCCTTAACCTTTCTAAATTCGTGCCAAAATCCCTTTCAGACAATCACAAACCAAGTTCAACACTTTTGGCGCAACTTCGTCTCCGTTACAGCGATTTGAGATGAAAAAAATGTATGATTCGTTGCAAATCTCAAAATGGAAGCAAGAGAAAGGAAATGAAAGTCTTAAATGTCGCTAGAATCCATTTTGCATTTACTGATTTCATCCTGAAACCCGAAAACCAAGCCGATTGCTGCTTGCTATCGTGCGTTTGAATACGATCCCAACTTCAGCTACAATGCTGGAGGCGTGGGTTACCTAAGACCCAGTAGAACGATGTAGGGAACGAAGGGAAAGCCGAAATTAGCGTGAAAAAGGGGTTTACACTCACAGATTTCTCCCTTGAGCTACCTACCGTGAACTGCAGCTCCCAGACCGCCGCTCGCCCTCACTATTCTTGCAAAATTCATTTGCCTAATGTAACCAAGTCGTTGCTGTGAGGGAGAGGGGAATGGAAGGGAATCATAAGATGGGAGGAGAATTCTGAGGCTCTGGAAGCCCCAATCGAGTGAACCGGTGAATAAATGACAAAGGTTGGTGGAGAATAGTAAGGATACGGGAGTTTAGGAAATAATTAGGTTTAATTAAATTAATTAAACATATAACTTTTAATTTCTATATCTTCGAAACAGTTCATAATTTATATATAGTATTATATATTGAATTAACCATTTTGACACGTAGAATTTTATAAAATTAACTCGGTTGAAATCATAGGAATCCAAAATTTGGGGTACATAGATCGCCAAAAGTTTTACCCATTTTCTCAAAATGGATTATTACAATCTCCTCTCATAAAATTTTGTCATCAAAATTCATGAACTCCACATCAACTATGAATATATACATTATGAGGATGAAAAAAAATGTTTACAAAAAAGTTGTTTCTTGTCAAATGATAACTAAAACATATCAAACTCTATGCATCAACATCAGTAGCAACATGCTCATCCGGCTTCTAATTGGTTAAGGAATAAACTCTTGGATGAATGCTTTGACTTGATTGCTCCTTATGAGCCACAATATCAGCTTCTGCTATCCTCTGTTGATCACTTCTAGATATAGATCCTTCATGAAAATTCCTCTGAACTGCATTTCTTCCCGGGTGGTCATCTGATGTGGATCTCTAAACATCAATAAGGCAATTTCTCCTCTGATGTCCAAGTTGTCTGCATAAGTAACACACCTTCAACCCAAGTAAAAATTAACAACGATGTTGCTTCTCACACTTAACACAGGGTTGTATGTGCTACTGCCAGCCTGGCTAACAACTCCACCAGTGTAGGACTTTATCTTCTTCCCAAAACACTCTCTTTCTCATGAATGAATTGTTGGTGTCACTTCTTCCAAAGTCTTCCTCTCATATATGTCTCTACAACTCCGAGTCTATTGGAAATTAATATCCACTCACCTAGCCCTCTCCATTAGTATTGTTTAGTCTTCAATCCCAAGTGGCACTAGTGGCTGCTTGATCAAATTCTTCAATCCAGAAAGAAATATGTGGCATTTCTCCTCTGCATTAGGAATCAACTGAGGTGTACATCTTGACAACATAATAAATTGATCTTGTATTTGTCTCCTTGCACCAACCTAATGAATTTATCTTGTATCTGTCTTCTAGTTGACAATGATACAACATCTGATGTGGATCTCTAAACATCAATAAGGCAATTTCTCCTCTGATGTCCAAGTTGTCTGCATAAGTAACACACCTTCAACCCAAGTAAAAATTAACAACGATGTTGCTTCTCACACTTAACACGGGGTTGTATGTCAGCTACGCTGACTCGGCTAACAACTCCACCGAGTGTAGGACTTTATCTTCTTCCCAAAACACTCTCCTTCTCATGAATGAATTGTTGGTGTCACTTCTTCCAAAGTCTTCCTCTCATATATGTCTTTACAACTCCGAGTCTATTGGAAATTAATATCCATTCACCTAGCCCTCTCCATTAGTATTGTTTAGTCTTCAATCCCAAGTGGCACTAGTGGCTGCCTGATCAAATTCTTCAATCCAGAAAGAAATATGTGGCATTTCTCCTCTGCATTAGGAATCAACTGAGGTGTACATCTTGACAACATAATAAATTGATCTTGTATTTGTCTCCTTGCACCAACCTAATGAATTTATCTTGTATCTGTCTTCTAGTTGACAATGATACAAAGCAATCTCTGAAGGTTTTAGCTAACTCATCTCACTGCACCATGTAGTTGGTTCTACCTCCAAACTTCTCATGCATGCCCTTGCTACCATCTCTCAGCATCTCCCTCAAAAGTAAAAGTGGCAATGGTAACTCTTCTCTTCAGTGGACATGACAACCCATCTATAATCTTCTCCATTCTCAAAAACTAATTTTCAGCTTCCACAAGCCCTCTTGCTCTAGAAAATAATGGTGGTCTCGTATCTTGAAAGAAATTCAATCCATTGGTGCTTCTCCACGGGTACTAGGTTGAGATTGAGAATTCTTAATCAATTGAGTCACAACATTCATCATATCAGATAATGCACCAGCATTGACTGTGACATTATGGGATAAAAAAAATTTACATCCTCATCTCCAACCTCTTCTTTTAGATCATCCATAATTCTAAAAAAAAACAACCATAAAGCTTAATTAGACTCAATTAAAATTTTTAATTTATATAATTTATAACTTAATCCAACTATCCTATTGGCCATAATCTAAACCTCTGCTTTGATACCACTTTTGTCACGACCCGGCCTGGAGCCTGGAGCTAACCAAGACTGCAATGGGCAATCAAACGTTGGAATTCAATTCTCTGCTATTCTATTTCTAATACCAGCAGTTTAACATTCAAATAATATGTGAAAGAGCCATTATAGAATGAAATTAAAGTTAAGTAAAAATTTGTACATTTTCGTTTGTTGTTCTAGACTTATATACACATTTGATCATCTTCTATTCATCTTAATTAAGTGTCTAAAACCTAAAAAAATATTAAAGTAACATAATGAGTTATCTAAAAATAACCTAGGAGTAATCACACTTTTAAAATATAGTAATCTAAAAAAAAGAATACAATATATATGTTGGACTTTCATATCTCTGTATGAAATCTTTTAATATGCTAAACTTTCATTTTTTTATAAGAAATTTTATTTATGATAATGCATGTAAATGAACATATACTAATATTTTATATGCATTTATCTTAAATTTACTTTTACTTATACTCATTACATACATTTTTGTCTCCATGAGGATCACTGTCAACAAAACCTTACACACCCTTGGTCGATATTGTCTTGCTGGCTCCCGTCGGCACAATGGTTAGCGATCTATACATGACAATTGTTTAGGGTAGAAAGACTCTTATCTGCCCTTGACCGATATTATCTCGTCGGCACAGCGGTTAACAATATAAAATCACAAATGTTTGGGGATGTAAGCTCTGGTCAACTTGCCCCTGGTAGTTATTATCCCGTCGGCATAGCGGTCAATGATCTAACCATCATAATTGACTGGGATGGTAAAAGAAATCTACACACGCGAGTACGCAGGTGTCCCTGGCCTGTACCATTAGAGAATGAACTCCTCTAAACATGCACATACAAACATTTACATAAAAACTATTTCATTCATTATTCTGAGCCATCTTCATGCATCTACTAACATGCATACTTACTCTGTTGTGCAACTATTCATCATGTATATCTCTTGTATCGTTCATATATCTTATCTCATGTATACCTCTTACATCATGCATATAATTTATACATGTCTATCTTACATGTCTGTTATATATAAAGTTTATCTAAATATCATTCATCTCATGCATATCTTTCATGCATGCATATCATTTCCTACTATGCTTATCATGCACATCTTTCCTATCTAACAATATGAATGACCTGATTAAACTAGAGCAAACATGAAGACAACATAAAATCTGAAATAAAGAAGATTACTGAAAACCAAAAATGTAATTACTCAACCAGTTGTCAGGCTGGTTCTCGATCTTTAATAATTTGTTGGATGTTGGATATCGCCTGAAATCTTAAACGAATTCGGAATTCAAGATATCGCAGTTCATAAAATGATTGAACTCAAAATATAATTGATTTGCTAAAACACGCTTTAAACAACCTTCTCGTCTCGAAAGCTGTCAAATCTTCCTCTCTCTTCTTATTAACTTTCCTTACTCTCTCTTAACCTTCCTAAATTTGTTCTAGAATCCCTTTCGAAGACTCACGAACTAAGGCTCCGTTTGGCGCCGCGGTAGAGTTGCTTCGCGGCAGGTCGCCGCTATTTTCGATTGTTAGGGGCGGTGGTGGCCCTGCGGCGTGCCGCGATATTCCTCGAAAGCGGAAAGCTCCCACAGACCCGCGTCCCAGCTTTGCCTTCCTGCTTTTTACCCCCCTGCCTTCTTCGCGTTACACCCATCCGAAACCAATCCGACCCGCATTCTCGTCCTCGCAGGCGACGAACTTCTCCCCTCTCCTCCTCTTCTCCTCAGCACGTCGTCCTCCTCCTCGCACGCAGCCCAAATTCTCGTATCCATGGCTTCCTCCACTTGCAGACCACAAAGCCTTCACGACGTGCAAGACCTGCTTCGATTGCTCTTCTTCGTCTCGATCATCTGAGTTGTCCTCCTCTTCGGATGGTGGGCGATCTCCTGATGGAGCTCGTTCTGCCAACCGTCTTCGTCCTCATCATCTATTGGATGGCTTCGCTTCGGCCCGAGCTCGGAGCCTTCATGACGTGCTGGTACAACAGCATATGAATGTTTCTTTCCTTGCTTAACGCAAACTGTTACGACATTTCTAAATCGATTCCCCTTGAAACATTAGAGGTCCTTTCATGTCCAAACATCACATCTCTTCTTTCTCTTGGTGGACTGCAACAATTGGAGAGTGGCATTGAGAAATTCCAGCTTATTCTCTGTGAAGTTGTTATAGATGACCCATTGCAGTGCCTGAAGCAATTATAATAAGTATATTTGATATACTTGATAATACCATTTTAAATCCGAGGATTTGGATTTCTTCTGGATTATGGAATTGCTTCTTTGAGTTTGGAGATAATCTGAAAAATAAAAGGTTTTTGCTTCAGCTCTTGTAAAGTCTATCTGTTATAAGGATTGTTCTGCCTGTTCATTTGAACGCGTTGAATCTTGCTTGTTAGTTGTGGTGTTTCTATTGTTAAGAACAACCTTAATAAAACATCGATGCAATTCTAGAAAGGGCCATTTACATGTGTAGCTCTCAATTCCTATGTATTTACATATCTAATACCTAAACTTTACTTTTTACATTTTTACGACTCAAATATTTCATACCCATCAAGATACCACTATTTAACTTTTAAAAAGACAAACACCTTTTCATGCATTGGTTTCATGCCTAGGTCGGATGGCATATATGTAAAAGTTGAAGTTTAGGTGTTAGATATGTAAATAATTAAGAATTGAGTGATATAATTGTATGTAAATCGTTATTTTAGAAATTCATTAGCTGCAGTTCATAAACCATACAAAAATCTTAAACCATACAAAAATCTAAAGAGTTTGTCCATATTTTCATATAAGGGTGTAAGCTCTGCAAGATGGATGTACAATGCAGATTTGATCTCCATTCTGGAGTACATCAGTCTGAATGGGTGCTTGGAGTGGAGACTCGTCCACATTTTGGGCAGCTTTCCCACTTGAAGTCGCTGTACCTTTGTAACATGTCAAAATCAAAGCGCGTTGATTGTGAATGCCATGGGAATGACAAGGTTTATGTGTTTCCATAGTTGGAGGTGCTAAATATTAAGGGATTACATAGTTGATTAGTCAGACTATGAATGTTTTTGTTTTAAAAATTTCCTTAAAATTATCAAATTTATGGCTTCTGAGACTGGCTAAAAATTGTAGAAGACTATTTTTTAAATGTTTAGCTTGTACAGTGAATTTATGGTTCTGATGTATCACATATAAGGGTGTCATTGTTTTGTTCCAAACAGTTTAACTAAATAGGGGCAAAATGGTCATTTTTATAGAAACAGTTGCAACAAACAACAAATGAACACTTCATAGTAATGTCCTCACAGCGAGCTTCCAAAGCAGGCTTCCCAAAGCGACTTAGTTGCAGCTGTGCCAAACAGAGCCTAACTTTGTTGCTTTCGACGCAACTTTGTCTCAGCTAGGACGATTAGAGATGAAAAAATGTACGCTTCGTGGCAAATCTCAAAATGGAAGTGAAGGAAAATGAAAGTCTTAAATGTCTCTAAAACCTAATTTGCACTTACCGATTTCCTACTGGAACTCAAAAACCTTACCGATTGCACTTACGATCCCGACTCCGACTGCAATGTTGGAGGCGTGGATTCCCTATGGAGGAGAAGAACGATTTGGGGAAGGAAGGGAAAGCCGAAATTAGCATGAGAGGGGTTTACACTCATAGATTTCTTGTAAACTGCATCTCCCAGACCGCCACCATCCTCGAATTCCTCTGCTAAGCGTAACTGAGTCGCTGTCTTGAGGGAGAGGGGAAGGGAAGGGAAGTGGGAGATGGGAGGAGAATTCAGAGGCTCTAGAAGCCTCATTCGAGTGAACCAGCTAATAAATGACGCTAGAGGTCGGTGGGGAACACTAAGGTAATGAGAGTTTAGGAAATAATTAGGTTTAATTAAATTAATTAAACATACAACTTTTAATTTTTATATCTCATAAACCGTCAATAATTTATATATAATAATATACATAAAATTGATCGTTTTGATGCGTAATATTTTTTAAAATTAATTGGGTTGAAATCAGAGGAATCTGAAATTTGAGGTCCATTTTAGATCGTCAAAAATTTTATCCGAGTTTTCAAATTGAATTATTAGTGTCAGCATAAAGAATTATAATCATCGCATTTGCATTATTACATTATCTTTTACTCTGTAGCAGTAATGCCACTATTTTAAGGTCATGTATGAGTTAGAATGCATCCCTCATCTAGTGGGTATAAATTCTATTATGAGTCCTAAGTAACCCTTCTATGTTATAACACGATCCAACGGGGCTTCACATAAAACTAGGCAATTTCCTTTTGGTTGCTTGAAAAGATATAAACCTTATTTTTGTTGTTTAGTCTCTTCTTGGAGAAATTCCTTTACTTCTTGAAGATGATGTCGAATAGCTAGCAATATTCATACAAGGACTCTAAGCCCTACTTATTGATGTTATCAAGCTCTCTTTGTTTGCAAGTTCTTATAGTGTATATGATATTGAAATTGTTCTAGGTGGTTAGGATGAGTACCTAGATCCTATTTTATTGAATCCAAAAACTTGAATGAACATCCTTAATCAAGACTTTTTATGTACCACACTCAAGATGTAATTAAACATACGGCTCGTGCCCATGGGAAAATAGATCCTTCATAAGTAAAATAAATCATATTTTATATATTATGTCGGGCAGAGGAAAGCTCTAAATATCTAGTAACACATATTTTTGTCTTTCGAGTTCATGGAGCGAACCACGTCACCTTCTGCGATAGTGCAGTCCATTCTTAATGAAATGCAAGCCAAATGTGTGCTTGAATTAATCCACCTCTCATTAAATCTTAAGCAGAAGAAAAGCCTACGACCATTTTGATCTTTTGGGATGGTACAATCCAACTCTTCCATATGCAGACAAAACTCTTTCAAAGCCCACATCCATTCAGTCATTTCTCTAAATCATAAGCTTTCATTGCTTGATAAATTATTATCCTTCGAAAATATTACCCTTTATGTCAATGTCTGAATTTAGAAATTCATCAAAAACAAAATTACCAACTCAACATCAAAAAGATTAACAAGTTTTTTATTCAAGTATTCATTATGGTATGCAGCAATATCTTCATTTTTTGATTGTAATCCTCATCCATCAAATGCACTAATTATGGCCTTGCGCACAACATAATGTGCGTTATCACTATCATGCCCATCAAAATCTTGGTTATCATCAGTAAGCAATCCTTTTAGAAAAACCTAGGTCTACACACATCCTCCTACAGCACATATTCACCAAACTCCATACCCTTTGCTTCATCAACCACTTCACATTTAACGAAGATATTAATGACTTGCTAGCCCTGTAGACTATGAACATCAAGCATCTTCAACACATCGATATCATTGATTAGCATAGCAATTTGAACAAACATACATTACCAAACAACAAAATCATGCACATTCAAAACTTTACCAATGTGTTTCTTTGCAAACTCATCATCTTTAAAATCCAATATTGAGTACCTTTCAACCTCAATATTTTTATTTATCCCATAGCCCCTCAAATCATGTGTGGAATGAGAAAAGCTTCCACCAATGCTGAACACGAAAAACTGTTTATTTGAATCCTCAATTCTATGAAAGCAAATAACTGGCGCAAAGCATGAAATGCTCAAATGTTTCCAAATACTTCTAGGAATGTTGAAATGATAAATTGTCAAGAAAACCCTAAAAAATTTAAGAAAAACCTATACATCCAAAAATAGTAAATTCAAATGATATATACATAAGTTTAGAAAAAGCATCGAAATCAAGAAAACTTGGACAGATATGATCCAAGAAAATCCTTAATTTTGGTACAAGAATAACAGGAGTACCCGTAGAATTAATATCCTTCATTTATAGTAACGTCTATATTTGGATGTTGATTCAGTGGAGGTTGGAAGAATGGATCACAACAAGACAGTTTAGCTATTGAACTATTCATTTTTCTTTAACAAGATACCCTAATAAGTTCTCTGATAAAAAGAATACTCTAGGTATCAAACAATTCTTTAATGGAATAACTAAAATATAGAGCAATATGTTATGTTAGTCAATCTCAGGAATCTAATTATAGTCCCCCCCCCCTAATGTTTTCATTTATTGTTAAGTCTTGCATGTATTTTACCTTAAAAGTGATATAGAAGGGTTAAGAATGAAATAGGATTTACAAAAATGACATGACTAGAAGTTGTACCAAAAAGTTTATGCAACATAAAAATTACACAATGAGTAGATTATAAATAGAAGTCCTGAGTAAATCACGTACAAATAGTAACCTAATTTGCATGGGTTAATAAATTAAGTTGAGAAAAGTTAAGGTTGTTTGATCATATTATTCTTTCAATTCAAATTATATAGGGTTGAAGGGAGAAAAAAAATAGAAAACATACCAATGAATTTGAAGCAAATCAATGTAATCAGTGGACAGTCTCTTAAGACTCTTTTCTACACTCTCCTTCACATTCGTAGCATCAACTCGCAAGACTTGTGCATTATCACGAATGTAAGTAGCTTGCTCGGAGTAACCACAAACCTTGGTAGCTAATATTACCTATAGATTAAAGAAAATATAATATTAAAATTAAAATAAAAGAATCCTTATTTTCTTATTAACTAGATCCTTCATACAAATACTTGCCCTTAAGACATGCATTATTTGTTAATTTTGACTCACCTTCAGCAAATTGTAACTATTGATTATTTATCCCACTCCTTTACCATCATAGCTTCTTGACATTAATAATAAATATCAACCTATTATCTTCAGTGATTCATGCCAAAATACCTGTAACTTTCCTTTTCGTTTCTTGCTGCTTAATTTCTCAAATAAAGACACACAACATGTTATCACTAATTTTTCACATACTTCATATATGAATACTGTTTTCATGCTCCAAGTAAAAGGTTTCACCAGTAATAAGCCAAGTCATAAAATTCTAACATATATGAAACATGATTTTGCTATCTCAATCTTTATAAACATCACCACAATAATGAAAGTTTATGAGATATCATGTAGTCTCGACAATCGAATTTAAAATTTAGAAACTAATAGAAAAAATAGAATAAAAAAATATTATAGAGACAACCTAAATTTTTTTTGGATACTACATAATACTTTTGATTAAGAAAAAAGAAAAATAAAACTTCGGGCTAAACCCCAAATCAAATTGGTACAACATACCCAAGTCAAACCAGCCATGAGGCTATTTAAAAATTCCTCCCCTTGGTCTTCTCATTTTCATTCCGCTTGCTCCTCTCTTTTCTTCCCACTTTCCTTGTTCTCATGCTTCCACTAACAAGGACCTCAACAGTCCTACTTTCACACCCCAACTGGCCCAACCTTCAAGGGTCAACTGAGGTGCGACAGAGACGGACAATTCGGCTAGACTAAAATATCATAACAGTTACTCTGACCTGCAGGTGGTATCAAGCATAGCTATTGGATGAAAAGAACAATGGAAGAGTGTTGGATTTAGAAAAAAAAAAGAAAGAGATCAAATACGAATTGATTTATACATAACTATAGGATGAACCTTGGGTGGGTATCTCATACGAAAGGTATCATGCATGCATAACACAATATTACATGATAAATTACATTTAAATAATAAATTGTGCCAATACAGATTAACATGTCTAGAGACAAATCAGAAGGTACTGAGGGCTAGTCTCATAGGCCAAGTGCAAAGCAAGAAGTAAGATCTGAAAATGTTTCGAATAGAAATGAAATTAGAATAGAATGAATCAAGAGACCAAAACTATTGAGCTATAGGGCATCGTTCAATTGATATCACAATTGGCCAATAAAATAGCTGCTATCGAAAGATCATCCACCAATATGGGGCCCAAATTTAAAACTGGGGAAAAAGTAGATTGACACTTGAAGATATTTTTATCTTTCAAACCACCAGCATTCAAGGGTAAGTGACCCTACAGTTGCTGAAGATTGATATTTGAAGAACGGAAAAATTCTTGATGATACGATTTGTCCGAAAAATAGAAAAGTGGTAATAGCTATTTTTATGCTAGAAGGCGAGACAAAATGGTGATGGTAGGTGCAACATAGAGAAAAATTTCAGTTGACACCACCTCCACAAATTCAGTGGGAAGAATTTGTTAATGTCTCTAAGATTGGTTTATTCTGTCTTCAGTCAAATTAGCATTGCTTGTCAAGTTCTTCAATCTGATTCGGGTCTAAGAGTTAGGCAATATGAGGCAGAATTTACTTAACTTTCCATATATGCACCCCATTATGTCAGTACACATGAAGAAAAATACCAAAAATTTTTGCACGGTCATAAAGATTTGTTGAGGTTGGCTTTGGTGTCACCTGAAATCAGCGATTTCTCTGTGCTAGTTGAAAGAGCCAGAAGAATCGAAAGTAAGTTGAACTTTTCCCGTCAGCGGTAACAACCTCAAGCAAGCCAACAAAAGAATTTTGGCCAGGTAGACTACTTCCAGAGCAAGAAAATTAAATCAGAAGGTAAGCAGAAACAACCTAATATAGAGAAGTCAATTTGTAAAAAAATGTGGAAAAATAAATTTTGGGTAGTACTTGATTGATTTAGGAAAATGCTACAAATGTGGACAGTTTGGCATATTCAAATGAACTGTTCGCAAGAAAAAAGAGGGACACCAGATCGCAGATAATTCATGGATAGGGATAGCCCAAAAAATTATTGAAAGACAGCTAGCCTAGCAGAACTCAATTTTTAGGAAAGCCTTCCGGGAAGCTGCCAGCTAAATTGTTGGAAGGGCTGGAACGACGGCGAGCTGCAGAATTGCGGGTGGTAGTCGAAACGACAAAGATAAACATCACCTCGGACGAGGTTACAGCCGGAGAACCTTCCTCGTCATCAGATACAACTCAAGAGGTAGAGGAGGTGTCCAGTGGTTTAGTTGCGAGCCAATTGGTACAAGGTTCTTCCTGCAAAAAATGAGAATCCTATCGTTCGAAGACCCACTCTACAATAGAACTTGACTCCGAAGTTAGGATATTTGCTTGCTTTGTACTCGACCCAAGCTACCTCACTTAACCAAAGATATCCGATAAGAAGTTCTACCTGATCTACAGCACTTGCTCCGAGGTCCTGACTGATGTGTACCACAAACACCGAAGTGTGCTTCTTAGAAAGCCAGTTTGGAGAAAACACTCGGATAAAATTGAATTCATATTTCAAAATCAAAATCCCTAACTCTAGACAAATCAACTCATATTTATAAAAGACTTGGTCCAATTTAGGAAACATTTAAACTAAGGGTCTGTTTGGGGCAGTTGCGAACTATCCAACTTCGCCGATAAGCGGTTTATTACGATAATCCGCGATACGCGATTGATCTGGATAAGTTGTCTGACTGTTTGGTTTGTGCGTTTGTAAACCAACTGATCCAGGATAAATGACCATTTTGCCCCTGTTTGGAAATTTGAGTTATGAGAATCATAAAAAATATAACTGCATACATTTTAATTTAATTTAGTTTATTTATATGAAATTTAGTCATTTCTAATTAACCTATTCAATTATAGTTCAATAAATTAATTTATAATTAACATATGATACTTTATCAATTAAACATTAATTAACCATGGTTAATTTAGCATGAGCCATCGTCGCGGGAGTTCGCGGGAGTTTGCGGGAGTTCGCGAGCCATCGTCGCGGGAGTTCGCGAGCCATCGTCGCTCGTCGCGGGAGTTCGTGGGAGCAGGGAGTGGGGAGCGGGGAGCAGGGGTGCAGGGGAAGACGACGAGGGTTTCGTGGGAGTTCGCGGGAGTTCGTGGGAGTTCGCGGGCTATCGTCGCGGGAGTTCGCGAGCCATCGTCGCTCGTCGCAGGAGTTCGCGGGAGCAGGGGGCAGGGGCGCAGGGGAAGACGACGAGGGTTTCGCGGGAGTTCGCGGAAGCAGGAGCCTTCTTCGAGAGAGCAAGGAGCAGGGGAGACGGGGAAGACGACGAGGGTTTCACGGTAATTAGAAGGAAAAACGCGATCTGAGAAGCCGACCGCGGGTCTCCCCTTACGTTCGGCGTTTAGTAGAAAATAAAAACAGAGTTTTTAAATAAGCTATCAAGAAGTGCTAACCAAACAGTGCGGCGGCGTTTTTCAAAACACCGCCGCACTTATAAGCTCTCCCAAACGGAGCCTAAGAAAGAAGAATAAAAATCAAATCAATATCCCAGATTTAAGAAAAAAGTTTAAATTAAGAAGAATAAAATTAGGATTTAGGCAATTTATGAAAGGATTTAAATTAAGAAAAGGCCTAGGAAGGAACATATGAAGAGGAAGAAAGGATAGAAAAGAGGAAGGAGGAGGCGATGGGTCCCGCCTCCAAGAGAACTAGCTGGTCCCCCATGAGCCCCATGTCAGTTTTCCGAGGTTGGGGGAGATTCGATCTCAACTGTCAAAATTTTTGAATCCTCAAAGTACAAAGTAAGATCTGCAACGTTGAATGTGGTTGAAATTTTGTAGTCCTCTGATAAGTTAACCTTGTATGCGTGTCGTTAAGTTTTTGTAGAATTCTAAAAGTTTTGTCTGCTCTGGATTTCAGTTTTCTGAAAATTTTTACAGGGATTCATTCCTTTTTATATTGAATCCAGCTGAGGTCGCCTTTTTTGAATGTCATCATTTTCTTTAATTTGTTTTTCTATGCTTGATATTTTCTGTTTTATCTAGCAATCTTGTACCAACCTCTTCATGTACTTGTTGGATATCGTAAACCCGCTCTGTAGCAACTTGGCTGAGTTCAGACGTTGGCAGGAGTGGAATCAGGTCAGGTGGTGTTAGCGGATTGCAGACGTAGACAATCTCGAATGGGTTGTGTCCTATTGTCTGACTTGTGGATTTGTTGTAGGAAAATTCAGCTTGAGCTAGGACGAGATCTCATTGTTTGACCTTGTTGCCTATGAAACATGTGAGCAGGTTGCTTGGGCTCCTATTCATTGCTTCGGTTTGACTGTCTGTTTGTGGATGAGCTGTCGAACTAAATTAGAGCGTGGTGTCTAACTTCCCCCATAAGGTACGCCAAAAGTGGCTCAGAAATTTGACATCTCTGTTAGAGATAATGGTTCTTAGAATCCCGTTTAACCTGACAATCTCCATGACGTATAAGTCGGTGATATGAGAGGCATCTAGTGTGCAGTGACATGGCACAAAATATGCCATTTAGAAAATCGGTCCAGTTCAATCATGACAAAATCTCTATTCCTCTGTGTTCATGGGAGACCTAGTACGAAGTCCATATTGACATCCACCCAGGGTGCTTCTGGTACAGGCAATGGCGTATACAATCCTGTATTCTGCCCCTTTGTTTTTGCCAAACGGAAAATCCTGCATTTTATGACGTGTCACTCTACATCCCTTATTAGTTGAGGCCAAAAGAAGTGCTCTTTGACGACGGTGAGTTTTGTCTCTATAGAAATGGCCTGTGAGGCCTCCATTATGGTTCTCATGTACAATTGTTTCTCTCAAGGAGCATCTTGGAATCATAGTATATTACGCTAGAACGATAGCCATCCGCACGTGGTACTGCCCGATAGACTTTCTCCCGACATTATTCCTAGATATCTTTGAAGTCATCTGACGTGTATCGGTTTTTGATGATCTCGAACCCTATGACATTTGTTTGCATAGAAGTGATTAATAAATGACGTCTGCTTAGTGCATCTGTGACACAGTTCTAGCTCCCAGTTTTGTGTTTAAGTACGAAATTGAATGATGCCAAATATTCTACCCAAATTGCATGTCATCCTTTCAAATAAATCTTAAGTAATCAAAAACTTCAATGCTTCATGATCTGTGAATAATGTGAATTAACTTGTCAAAGATGGTGGCTCCAGTGCTCGAGGGCTTGGACGATTGCATAGAAATCTTTATCGTATGACGAGTATTTTCTCCTGAATTCGTTTAGTTTCTCACTGACGAAAGCGATGTGGTTACTTCCCAGGCTCAGTACAACCCCTATTACGACGCTTGATGCATATCAATCTACTTCGAATAGTTGGGTGAAATCTGTCAAGGATAGAATTGGAGCTTGTGTTACTTTTTCTTTTAGTGTGTCGAAGCTAATCTAAGTAGTGCTTCGCCAAGAGAACCCTTTGCTTTTAAAAGCTCGGGGGGGGGGGGGGGGGTGTCGAATAAAGCAACGGGAATAAAGCGACAGTAGAATGATGCTAGCTCCAAAAATTCTCTTAGTTCGGTGAACTGGGGGTAATAGTCCTGAAATGTCGAATAAAGCAACGGGACTAAAGCGACGGTAGAATGATGCTAGCTCCAAAAATTCTCTTAGTTCGGTGAACGATCAAGATGTGGTCCAGCTTATAATGGCTTTGATTTTTGTCAGGTCCATTTGAATGAAGGGGACATTCTAGGTGCACAATCTAGTTTGGGATGGATTCTATCCTCATAAATATCAATGCATACCCTAAAAAAATATTAACAAAGCTACAATATTTCTTAAGTCATCAAAGAAGCTCTAGTGTTCAATAGAAGGAATAAGATTGATGTTTTAGTTAAAAAAATGATCCTGAATAGCATAAATCTCCTAATCCACTGTTTTATCCTAGTATGGACAGGATGAGAATAGGACTTCGTTCAAAGCAATAGCCTTTGTCCCGGGCAGATCATTCAACTTTTGCTTAATCTATCAAAACTTTCAGCAATTCTGGCAAAAAAAAAAAAACTTACCATCTGAACGAAATTAAGTACGCATAGTTCATACCACATATTAGTATTGTTTTGAAAATCTTACTTTTGATGAGGCACCCGTTTTGTATAAAGTTGAGCATCCAGTCCCATTTGAATTCTTGTGTGGGATGCTTTTCAGAGGCCATGCTAGTAGGTCCTCTACATAGCAAGTTTCTAATTTTCTTCGTAAGCCGCCTTGCCACTCAGCCTTAAGCCTACTATCATACTTTCCGTACTTCTCTCACATATCAAGTTTTATGTAAATTCCCACTATTATCTTCTCATGCATCACTCGAAGTAATCAACCATCATTTTAACCTCTAATCCTCCTACACATCCGTATATGCATTATGATTCTCGTGTTTACAATATCCGCAATATTTATATGCATATCACCAGATCACCATTAATTTCTCTACCTGTATAAGATAATAATTGTCATTTTCTATTGAACATGTAATATAGGTGCTTTAAAATATCAAATAATCTTCTTCAAGGTGAAAAGTTTAATAACAATATGTCTTAGCGCATTACCCTTGTGGAACTTACGATTTAGGAAAATTGTTGGCCTTCAGAAATACTTCTGATAAAAGAAAAATTCTCTCTAATAGCATAATTATCAACCTCATCCGCTTGCGTTTTGCAACTGACTTTAATAAAAGGTGAAATATATCATTATTTCCAAGAATTAATTTAGTGCCCTGATATTCCTCCTAAAAAATACCAGTCAAAGTAAATGAGATAGGAGTACCATACTTGTAAATCACTATCAAAATAAAAAGAAATTAAAACCGTAAAAGGTCTAAAAGTGTCGCCATGACAAATTTCATGGTGCGATAGAAAAATAAATATGAATTTCTCTCCAATGAGTTAAAATTTAAAAGAAGAGGCAATGCTATCAACCTAAAATGAGCTTATTTTATTACCATTCTTTCCCTCCAAACAACCTAAGAGCATAACCTTATTGCCGAAACCAACTATAAGGCTTTTGTCAATGTCAACAAGGATTTAAGCTTGCGCTTTCGTGCACATACCTTCTCACGTGGCCTTGATTTCATCCAACTGCCTATATATAGATCTGTCCTCCCATTTGTCTCCTTCGACATTGGGACTGGATACTGCAAAGAAAAATATTATGATTAATTGTATTGCTCGCATTAAAAATATGGTAATAATTAGTGCATATCTACAGCAATTATACATATAAAATAATTTGTCATACTGTAAAGCCAAGGGAGATCTTATCATACATACGCCTTTCCAGCTATTAATGTTGGTATGGTAAATGTTCATAGTTCGTTTCTAGTTATCGACATGGAGTAGGTAATTGATTTGGCTCAATTTGTGCCCTCCAAGTTCAAGATATAAATGGTCTCAAACTTGGATTGGATCAATCAATGAAATAGCACATCAAAATTAGTTGGAGATAGTTTACAAAAAGTAAGATAATGCAGGTTTAAATAAAAATTCATAAAACCAAATACTCCATTGGTATCCTATCATTGCAACCACATTTCATTCACTGACCATCACAATCTGCATTCCTTCCTCTACTTAATTATTCTCTTATTTTCCCTCTCTCGTTCGAATCACTATCCCATAATAATAGATGATATCGGAGTTAACCCAAACCACAATGAATATAAAAATCTTATTGTTGAAATTCAAATACTACAACGACGATTCTTTAAAACCAGGAAATAAACGACAACAAATATAAAAATGACACACTAGAGTGATGGCGAAGGGGTGGGTGGCGGCTGGCCGGTAGGGGAAGGGTGCATGTGGGGGCTGGGCAACAGCGGGAAGGTAAGTCGAGGGTGGCGATAACAATAGGAGGGCTGGATATGGGTCTATGGCAGCAGGTTTGAGTTGGAATGGGGTTTCTGTAAGGGCTAGAGGGTTGGAGGAGGGTTATGGGTTGTAGTGTAACGCACAAATTTCAATGAAATAAGTAAAGTTCGGCAAAGTTGATAAATACCCAAAATTTTACATTCATCGAAATTCAATCGAAATAATTTTATTAAATTCTACACAGAAAATTAATCAATTTCATATAAAACACTATGCATGAATAATGAATAAATTGAGATATATAAAATTGAGAAGTTTTAAATTTTATTAACTTAATTAATCATTAATTATTATAATCCTCCCTTAATCTCCCGAGCTTCAATCTTCTCCTCCCAATTATGTATCACGGCAGCACTTGATAGTGGCTCGTTTGCCCTACTACAATGCATAGGGCGAGCAAGCACGAACCGAGCGACACATAGGTAAGCCGTGGACAGTGATTCGAAGCTCCGGGCCAATTTCTATAAGCACAAATTCCTCTCTCCTGTCATTTGAGACTTTTGTTTCTTTTCTCACTCTTTATTTTGATATTTACCTCAATTTTTATGTTTTTATTCATTTATGCTAAGCGTCGAAAGTGTTGATTTTGTGTCGAAAGTATCCTATTTGATTTTGAGAGCTTCTAAAAATACTTTAGCACACAATCAGTGAGAAGTAAGGTTTGAGATGATAGGAAAGATAAAAAGTGAAATTAGTGATTTCGGTATGGCAAATTTATGCTAACAAGCACTTTTGAGGTATGTTTTGACATGTAAAGTACATTTTTAGGTTAATGCAAATGTTGTCTAGAAGCCCCAAGTTAAGTATACGAGGAGGAGAGATCAAGACGAGCGTGTGGGCACTCGTCGCAGAGTTGCTCCGTCAAGTCAGATGAAATAATGGTGTGTTAATTTAAGAAAAATAATCTATTATAGGTTTTCATATGATTTCTCGTTCGACATAGATGCATGTAGGCTTCTTGCATATTGTAGATGATCAACTGCTTAAAATGTATGGATGTAAGTTGACTTCTTTTATTATATATATATGATATATTGCAGGTATTCATTTATGATTCATACGTGTATATGAAATGTCCATGAATGTATGCTATATGTATTATGCCTTGAGAAATGTCACGAGTAATGTTATAGATAGACTATTATATAAGTACTTTCAAGTACATTATGCAATGATGTAGTATTCCCGACACCTGATATTTATAAGGAGACGAAACTCTAGGAACAGTTGAGATTAGACGGTGACAAAAAGTTAAGGAACCGTGGGTATCAGACCGGGCTATCAATAACTGTTATACTGAGGGAAACTCAATATTTATCAATAGATTATATGACCTTTGAGACAATGTGACGACCCATAATAAAATGACAAAGAAATACTTGAGCCCAATACATTAAACATGTGACATTATTATGATATGACCTCTATAAAATGACATTGTTATGATAATATACTATGAACATACTTATGAACATGTTTTTTATTATACTTATGATTTTATGCTCATGACCTACAGGTTACATTGCAGACTTGATTTTTTTATATTACATGTATCTACTCTCTTTTTATGTTCTCTATTATGTCAGCATGTTTACTTGTGTTTATATGCATGTATAGTTTCACATGAGCATACATGTGTTTTTTTTATCTAAAATATTGTGAGTATGTACATGAAATGCGTATTCTTCATTGTTGACTTCCGCGTAGGGGCAATTAGCACCGAGGCGAGTAACGAGTAACCAGGTGTGTATATTTGTAACTTTTGCATGATAGTTTTGGGAGCTTATACATATGTTTTGGGTACATAATTTATTATATTGGACTTAGCACCTCTGTATAATTTTCATGTTTTGGATATGATTTTTATGCTTCCGAGTATGTACATGAAATGCAATATATCACATATGTTGCAGCGATCCAGCTAGACTAATTTATCACCCAACGGGTCCTGATTATACAAGTCAGGAGAAGTGTTAGTGAGAGTTGTTCTGGTTGAATTGCCAGTCTCTGTCGCACTACGATTGACCCTACTAGGGGGTTAGTTTGAGTGTGAAAAGTAGTATCAGAGCATGGTTATTGGATGAAAAGACTAATGAATGTTTCTTGGATGTAGAAGAAGAATGAGATCAACTATGGATTGATTTATATAGAACTATAGGTTGATGAATCTGGGGTAGGGATCCCTTGCAACTTTAGATGTTGTGTGTACACGATAAAATTATTATATGATAAACTACATGTGAATAATAAATTGAGACAATACAGAAAAACATGTCTGGAGAAGAATCAGAAAGTACGGAAGACCAGTCTCGTAGGCTAAAATGTTATGAACATAAATGAAAATCGAAACAAAACAAATGAGAGCACTAGAATTACTGAGTTACAGAGCATTGTGCAGTTGATATCACAAGTGGTTGACAAAATGACTGCCAAGTACAGAGCCCAAATCTAAAACTAGGGCATAAATTGCTCGACATTTAAACATATTTCAGTCTTTCAAGCCACCTGCATTCAACCAGTTGCTGAAGATTGGTTTTTTAAGATCGAAAAAATTCTAGATGGCATAATTTGTCCGGAAAACAGAAAAGTGATACTAGGTGCAATCATGCTACAAGGCGAAACATAGAGATGGTAGCCGGCGCAATATAGAGAAAATTTTTAGCTTACACCTTTACCATAAATTTAATGGGATGAATTTGTTAAATTCTTGAAAGATTGGTTTATTCCGCCTTCAGCCAGATTAGCACTGCAAGATAAGACAGCAATGCAATATGAGACAGAATTCACTTTTCTTTCTAGATAAGCACCCCACTATATCAGCACTCCGAAGGCAAATTGTCGCAAATTTATGCATGATCTCAAAGATCAGCTGAAGTCGGCTATAGCTTCATTTGAAATCAATGATTTCTCCGTGCTTGTTGGAACGGCTAGAAAAATTGAAAATGAGCTAAACTTTTCCAGTCGCCAGTGGAAACCTCGCACAGGCAAGCAAAAAAATTTTGGTAAAAGAGAATACTTTCAAAGCAAGAAATTTAAATCGGAAGATAAGCAAAAGTAGCCTCAAGGGGAAAAGCTAATTTGTGAAAAATGTAGAAAAAGACATTTTGGGCAGTGCTTAATTAGTTTTGAAAAAAGTTACAAATGTGGACAGTCGGGACACAATCAAATGAATTGTCCACAAAAGAAAAAAGACAGTAGATCACAAGTAATCCAAGGGCAGGGACAATCCAAAAAATTTTTGGAAGGCAGTCAGCCCAACAGAAGACAATTTTTTAGGAAAGTTTTCAGTGCAAAGGGTGAAACTTCGAAGCGCAGAACTATGCAACCAGTAAAAGCTTGAGTTTTTGCAATTACCCCTCAAGAAGCCAAAGAATACGAAGAGTGGTTACAGGTACGTTTCTAATTCAAGGTCAGCCTGGCACGGTTCTATTCGATTGAAGTGCATCAAATTTCTTTATTTCTAATGACTTTGCTGTCAGTTTAATATTGTGCATTTCGCTCCTACTATGTGTTGTTATGCTTTCAAAAATTAATTTTTAAGCTAATAGAAAATGTACATGCTCATATTCATGAAAGTTATCAATAGAGTTGATTATCATACCAATTCTAACCTTTGATGTTATTTTGGAGATGGATCGGTTGATAAATCATTTTGCTACAATTGAATGTTGAAAAAGGCAGGTGAAGCTAAATAGTCTGGTGAAAATTATTTTATATCCAGGTGATCGAAATGCACAATATTCCCTTATTAGTGCAGTGAAAGTTGAAAAGTATTTGCGAAGTGGTGAATTTGTATTTTTAGTAAAATTAGAAGTGTTAAATAAAATTGTACAAAAATTGAAAAACATCCCAATGGTTTCAGAATTTTCTGATGTATTTCCTGAAGAATTGTGAAGGCCACCGCCAGAACGAGAAGTTGAATTTGGTATTGATGTGCAACCAACAAAGTCCGCAATATTCAAATCTCCGTACAGGATGGCTTCGAAAGAATTGTAGGAATTAAAATATCAATTGCATGAACTGATAGATAAGTGTTTTATCAGGCTAAGTAATTCACCGTGGAGTGCTCTGGCATTACTCGTTAAGAAGGATGGATACATACGGTTATGTATTGATTATACAGAGTTAAACAAGGTGACAATCAAGAACAAATATCTTTTGCCCATGATTGATGATTTATTTAATCAATTATAGGGTGCAACTGTATTTTCCTGAATTGATATGAGATCGGAATATTATCAAGTCAGAGTCAATAAGGTAGATATAACTAATGCAGATTTTGGGACCACGTATGGTCACTATGAATTATTAGTTATGCTTTTTTGTTTAACTAATGCTCTTACAATTTTAGGGACCCGATGAATCGAATTTTCAAGCTGTATGTGGATCAATTTGTTATTATTTGTATTGATGATATTTTAATATATTCAAGAATTAATGATGATCATTTTAAGCATTTGAGGATTTTATTGGAATTACTGAGGCAGAATCAGTTATATGTAAAACTTTCAAAATGTAAATTTTGGTTGCGATCGCAATTGGATTTTTTGGAGACATTATTAGTAGTTAGGATATTTCAGTAGATCCACAGGAGATAAAAGTAATTTTGGAATGACCTGCTCCATAGAATGTTACAAAGACACGCAGTTTTTGGTTTGACAAGATATCACAGGAGATTCGTCAAAGGATTAAAAAGAAATAGCCATGACATTGTCCAAGCTAATGAGAAAAAATGTTCAGTTTGAGTGGGCTGCAGAATGCGAGGACAGTTTCAAGAGTTGAAGAAACATTTGATCACTGCACTAGTGTTTGCTCTTCCATCAAGCACAGAAGAATTCCAGATTTACAGTGACACATCATTAAGAGGCTTGTGTTGCGCTCTAATGCAAGTAAAAAAGGTGATAATATATGCATTCATACAGTAAAAGGCACATGAAAGGAACTATATGATGCATTATCTGGAGTTAGATGTTGTGGTATTTGCTTTCAAGATTTCATGATATTATTTATATGGCATGAAATGTGTTACTAATCAACAAAGTCTGAAATACATTTTCACATAAAAAAAACTGAATTAGAGGCGATATGGATATACAGTATTATCTGGGCCGAGCAAATGTAGTTGTCGATGCATTGAGTCGTAAATCCACAGGTAGTGCAAGGTGAATTTCTACTCAAAGGCCAAAGTTGATAAAATAAATTGATGCTTTATAGGTTAAAGTTAGAAGATCAGGTGATATGAGTTATTTACATTAACTGAAAATGCAACCAACTTTAATGAATAGAATCAATGCAACTCACAAAGTTAGCAACGAATGTTCGAAAATCCTAAAGCAATGTTAATCAGAAAAGATGATAAATGCACCTGTTGATGAAGATGGCGTTATAAAAAATAAACTGCAGTTTTGGGTATATGCTGATTCTAATTTGAGACGAGAAATTCTACATGAAGTTCATCGTCAGGATGCACAATTCATCTTGACAGCACAAAAATGTACAAATGTTTGAAGTTGGTATTCTAGTGGTCAGGTATGAAGGAGGATTTTGTTGAAAATTTATCTCAATGTCAAGCATGTCAGATTGTAAAGGCCAAGTATCAGGGACCAAACGGATTGCTACAATCATTGTTGATAACTGAATGGAAATGAGAATAAATTGCTATGAATTTTTTGATGGAATTTCCTCAATCCAGACAGGGATATGATAGTATATGGGTTATTATTGACATATTAACCAAGTCAACTCACTTTTTGCCTATTAAATGACAGATTTAGTGGAAATTTTGTTCAGATTACAAGTCAAGGAAATTATCAAATCGCATGAAATTCCACAAATTATTATTTCTGACATAGATAAATATTCACGTTCAGGTTGTGGAAAGACATACAACAAGGTTTGGGTACACAATACATTTCAACACTGTATTTCATTCACAAACTGACGGACAATCAAAAGGGACAATTCAAGTGCTGGAAGATTTGTTAAAGCTTTTGTGTTCTCGACTTTGGCAGTTGCTTGGCAGTTGAGAATATCACATTCAAATGATTGAGTTTGCTTACAACAATAGCTATCAATCCAACATCAAAATGACTCCTTATGAATCACTGTGTGGCATAAAGTGCAGAACTTCACTCAGTTGAATTGAAGTGGGTGAACGTCAAATGTTACGTCCCGAGCAAGTTGACGAAGCCACCAGAAAAATCAGATTAATCAGAGACATTGAAAGCTGCTTGGGATCGAAAGCGGAAATATTATGACCCAAAGCACAAAAAAGTCGAAATTGAAGTTGGAGAGTTTGTATTTTTGAAAGTCGGGCTAATGAAAGGTACCACCAGATTTGGTCAAGGAAGCAAGCTATATCCAAAGTACACTGGTCCTTTTGAAATTATAGAAAGAATCGGTCCAGTTGCCTACAAATTAGTGTTACTTGCGGGCATGTCAGATATACACGATCTATTTCATATTTCCATGTTAAGAAAATGGGTTTCAAATTCAGAGCAGAGAATTTCACATGAAGATATTGAAGTACAGAAAAATATAACATATATTAAAGAGCTTGAAAATATTTTAGCAACTAATGTTAAGAAGCTTTGAAATAGATAAATTTCTTTGTGAAGATAAAATTGAAGCACGGGTCTGTTGAACTCATTTTTGGTAAGGTCTAGTTTTCTCCTTAGAATTTAGGTTTTAGCCTTAGGGTCTTCCCTTTAATTATCTTAGAGCCTTAGCAATGGGACCCGCCTCATTTTAAAAATTTTGAAACCACCTCATTACTCATTTTGGAGTCTCGCATGTAATTCTGTACCTCTAGCACATAGAAGTTTGGAACTAACGTGAGGAACTCAAAGGGAGTCCCCATAGAACCATTGAGTCATAAGATTGACTCGCGTACATTTTGCGCCACCATAAGCACAGATTACACAATTCGCGGCCTCGACACCTTTAAATATTCTACAATTGATCAGAGCTGAAGTCAATTCTCCAGAATGATCGACAGTGAGCCAGAATTTCGAGAAGAATCGAGTACGACACATTTTTGACCGGATCATCGACGATGAGTCATAAGATTGACTCGCGTACATTTTGCGTCACCATGAGCACAGATTACACAATTCGCGGCCTCGACACCTTTAAATATTCTACAATTGATCGGAACTGAAGTCAATTCTCCAGAATGATCGACAGCGAGCCAGAATTTTGAGAAGAATCGAGTATGACGCATTTTTGACCGGATCATCGACATGGTTGTTCGAACGACCCCGGATGAAGAAACAGACAGCGCTGACACATTCAGAACGTCGAAATTACCTAAAAAGGACGTTCACTTCGATATGATTTCATGCAGGGTCGAATTGCGTTTAAATCGGTAAAATTTAAATAAAGTTTTAAAAATAAAAAGGGGGAGGGGAAAAGCATTTAATTAAACCCTTAAATTCCTAAATCTAAAAACTCACACACAAGCCCCCAACTCACTTGCCCGAGCCCTTGCCTCGCTTCTTTCTCTCGGTCGTGAGCTTAGCCGAGTTCCATTTCTCCTTTTTTCGGTCACGCGCAACCCTAGCTCCTCCGACCGATCCTACCGGTCTCGCGAGGCTTCCTCGAGGTCCCCACTGAAGATTACTGATGCTGTTGCCACTTCCCCTTCTTTTGCTGCCGCTCGCTGCTGCTTTCTGCATGTTATGCCGCCACTCTCTTCTGTAGTGCTTGTCGCCACTCCCATAGTCCTTCTCATGTTCGGCTCACCGCCCAGGTAAGTACAGGTAAGTTCTTCTCCACCCTTTTGGCTATAGAAACCCCACTTGGGGATAGGGTTAGGGTTGGTCGAAATTAGGTTTGAGGGGGAAGTGCTGCTGAAATCTTTTCTGGGTTTGTTCTTGTGTTCCTTTTGGGCTTTGCTTCAAGAGCTTTGGAGTTTCTGTTTTTTGGAGCTTAGTTGTTGGAAAATTTGTCTCTGATTTGTTGAATATTTGGAGGTAAGAATTTTGTTGCTGCATTTTTTTCTTTGGTTTATTTATGGAGTATCTCATGTAACAGAAAGTTATCCCTTGTTCTTAATCTAATCAAGGGAAATCAGTTGCTTTTATCATTCAAAACCTGCTTTGGTCAGCTTGAGCTGAGGAGGGATTTCTGGTTTACTAGGCTAATCCGCCCAACTTTAAATAATCTGAACCTTTTTTTAAGAACGCATTATGTCCTTCCCTATTAGTAAGAGATGGATTTTCTTTTATGGCTAATAGGTTTACATGACATAAGGAGATTCTTTCTTCCAAGGCATGCTTGCTTGTTTTACTTGGATGAAATTTCTGCAAAAAAAGGGGTTATGTCAATTTGCTAAAAAAAAGAGGAATGATTTGCCAGTGGAATTTTCATACTAAGTGATGCAACTCTTTTAAAAAAAATCGATTTAAAAGTTAGTCCTGATTAAAGAAGGGGAGGGCTGCTTTTGAAATGAGGGGAACATGGTTCTTTGAAGAGGTCGAATTTCATATGCATGATTTATAAATATCATTGCTCCTCTTTTACCTATGTTACACTTTTGGAATGTTGAGATGCCTATTTAGAGGATTCTACACTTGTTAATTGTTTCTCATGAGATTTAAGTGATATTCAATGATTCTAAATGTGGCTATTTGAACTAAATCTTGTTGGTTCGGGGTAGGGCCTTAAAAGGCTCTTTTGTAGGCTTGGAATGTGAGGCTTTTGGCTCTACTTGGGCAATGGTTTTGTAATATTTGGGGGACATTGTTTGATGAGGCTTCGGGTTGAAATGTCTATTTGAGAATCATCTATTGTTACCCATGCTTATTCTTGCTTCATTGTTATGCTTTAGCATATGTGAAAGGCTTGCACTCGTTAAAAAATGAAAATATATGCAAAAGAGGGGAGGCGGCATGCTCACTACTTTGGAGGAAAAACTTGAGATATGTTTCATGCTTTAGTTGCTTGTCTTTCGATCACCCAAGCACTGTTATGAGTTTGGCATTACATGGTGACGATTAAATGTTTTTCTATCTTGAAATTTATAGTTTCGTCACTCCATTTGTTGCTTGAGGTTTTGGAGGTTACTTTGGTTTTATAAATTTAGTATTTGGAGGCTTGACATTTGCGAGCCTACATTCAAGTGATTTCGCGGCTTGTTTTACAAAACTTGAAATTTTATCTTGCTCATTTTACAAAATCTGAAAGTTTGCTGGGTCATTTTAGCAAAATCAGAAATGTCTGGGAGCTTATTTTGCAAAATCTGAAATGTTTGGAGGCTTATTTTCAAAATCTGAAATGTTTGGGGTTTCATTTTCAAAATCTGAAACATGTAGGGTGCTTGTTTTGCAAAATCTAAAATGTTTGGTGTTTCATTTCCAAAATCCGAAATATGTTGGGTGCTTGTTTTGCAAAATCTGAAATTCATTTCCAAAATCTGAAACATGTTAGTGCTTGTTTTGCAAAATCTGAAATGTTTGGGGCTTTATTTTCAAAATTTGAAACATGTTGCGTGCTTCTTTTGCAAAATCTCAAATGTTTGGGGGTGCATTTTCGAAAACCTGAAAATGGTTGTGCCTTATTTTCGAAAATTTGAAACATTTGGGAGTGGCGTGAGAGCTCCTTTTGTTCTTGTTGAGAGTTCCTCTTTGCTCTTCACTTTGTTAACTTTTGAAGGGGGTCTTCAAATGCTTGTATTGGACTACACTTTGAAATACTTTGAGAAGGTTTATGTTAAAATTGTGGAAATGCTTCTACATTTGTTATACACTTATATACAAGACATTTACCTTTGCGCACTCATTGTTTGAATCTTTGGAATCAACGCTAAATGGCTTATAATTGCTAATAAAGTATAGAAAGTAGGAAGGAAGTGGAGGGGCACTTCACATGCTAGACTGGCTCTCCGTATTGCTTGGTTTTGTGAATCTTTTGCCCACTTGTTGGGGCTCGGCTTTGGCGATAATGTGGCTCGGTTTTGACCATAAGGTGGCTCAGTTTTGGGGCTTGATGTGGCTTGGTTTTGGCATGGTTTGACCCGGATTGGCTTGCTTTTAGGCTGCGGTTTAGCCCAGTTTTGGGAAATTTGAGGTTGCATTTGCGGGCATATTTGAGTGATTCTTAAACTGCATTGGAAACTCTTATAATGATGTTTTGGGTCACATTCTTGAAACTTTATCCCTTAGAGTTTAAATTGCATTTTCAGAGCTTTATGTGGCAGGGTATAAATTGTGTTTTGAAGCTTCATATGTCAAATTTTAAATTGTGTTTCGAGACTTTATTCATCAAGGTTCAAATGGTATTGTGAGTCTTTTTAGATTCGGTTCGCTCCATATTGGAACTTGGTTTATATGTTATTTTTAGAGCCGACACACTCTTTCCTTGTCAGCTCTTTTGGGTGGAGTCGGTTCTCCCTCTCTCTCACCCACTTTTCCCTCTTTTCTTTTCTTTTCTTTTTTTTCTTGCTTCTTCATTTGGTTTATGTGCTTATGTCTAAAGCATAAGAGCACACGTATAACCTTTTGTTATATGTGAACCATCAAGCAAGGCTGTAAGTAGGATGGTTCGATGTTTGGAGTAAGAGATGAAAGAACCACCTAGGTATGTGTGAGGGGTTCTAGCACAATCCTTAGTAACCTTACGAGAATGAGAGATTGGCAGTACCACTTCTCTAACGCTTAGTAAATAGTTACATCTTTCTTTTACAGGTGGTTGGAAGTCCCAGCCAGATGATTTGACTGACTCATTCACCTTTTAGTGTAGAATTTTCTTTAAGTTTCCAAAATCTTTCAAATGTTAAGTAAAATCTTTAAAGTGGACGATAAATTAAATTTAAAAAAAAAATGAAATCTTTTCCAAGTGCCTTAAATTCACGGGTAAGTTATATGAATCAGGTCAAGGATTATCATTTTTTGTGATTGTTAGGTCAGTAACCTTTTACTTAGTGTTGGATCACACATGCATGGTGATTCGTTAGGGTCCTAGGGTATTAATTTGACCCAGGGTCCTGATTCTGAATCTTCCCCACCATCATGTTTACGGTCCTCTTCGGGCTCTCTGAACGTTTTATACCATTTTTTTTAAGTTTTCACGGGAAATCAGCAAACTTTCTTCAGGTTTTATGTATTTTCATGATTTCTCTCGACTTTTCTCGAGTTTTCTTTTCGCTTTGTCATTCATTCTTCTGTAAATGGATACATGTTCGCTAAACCCATATCTATATTTGTTCGCTCGTACTTGTCATTTGATTCTATTCGCAGGAAATAGCAGACTCGCCAGATATACAGGTTCCTTTTACATTTACAGCAGTTTACTTTCTTGCACATACTATTGTTTTTTTTTACCGTACATTACCACATTTATTTCCTTACTGCACTTTATTGTTTTTCATTTCTTACTGCAAGTTATTATTGTTTTTTCTTACTGCATTATACACTGCTTTTCTTTATTGCATTTTCTTTTATTTATGCGCACCATACATTTTAGAATAGAATGTTAGTAGCCAGGTTTTATAGGAGGAAGTCATAAATAAATCATTGACTTAACAATTGCATGTCCACTTTAAATTTTAAACTTTAAAATCAATATTGCAACAACATGGGCGGAGCAAAAGTTCGAGGGCAGTATGACAAGAATGCAACGGACGAAGAAGGATAATCTACAACAGCAAAACGGGACTACGTCAGCAAAATCTTTCTTTAGTTTAAATAACAAACGATAGGATTTCGAGGTAGTCCGCCTAGTGCGACATAAGTCCTCACCTCATATTTAGGCTTTTGCACAGCAGTGTTGTGCAATCTAAATCCTAACTCGCCTTAAAATTTTGAGGTCGTCGTCTGATACGACGTAAATCCTTCTATCTTCTAGGTTATTTGCATAATCATTTATTACGTAAATGTAATTCCTATAATTAATAATTGACAGGATTGAAATTTAAACAAAATCATTTCGAAAATTTAAAGCCCTATAATAGAATAGTTTTGGAAGTCACCGAGGTTTTCCTGGGATCCGTGACATCCCCTACTTTTCTTTCCTTTGATTCCAGAAATAAGTGTTTCTATTTAGTCCTCTCCCACTTAACTTTCTTACAAACCCTAACCTTTGAATTCATGAAGATAAATACATCTGATCATCATCGAGAGTTCCCTCAGGTGACTTTGTTCATTTGAGGGGTAATTGACTATAGAGACTTGACTTTATAGGGAGCTTTAAAAACCCATGTAATATAAACCCTATCTAATTTTTAATATTAGGTAGGAGAACTTGTCAGACAAAATAAAAGGTTCGCAAACCAAAACGGATGTCATAAATTCTGTAGTTTTTTTAATCGAGACATATCGTCAAGTAGTGTGACTATTCCTCAAGATAGATAAATTACTTATGATATTATGCTCGTTTATTTAAACTATTAAATGAATGAGATCCATCCATTCACATTTTTCAAAATTTAAAATATTATTTTCAAATTCAATATATATATATATATTAAATTAAACCAAAAATGTATTTTATAAAACTACATTTTATATTTTCCAAAAGTCACTTGCACTTTAACGGCTGGCAAGATCTGAAAAGGAAGCTACGTGGGAAAAAGAAGAAGAAATGTTACTGAAATATCCCTCTTCAAGTAAAGTCATAAATTTTGAGAACGAAATTTTATGAGGGAAGATCTGTAACGCCTAAATTTTACGGAATATAGTAATGTTTGGCAAAATTGAAAAAAATTCCAAATTTTACATCTCTCGGAATTCAATTGAAAGAATTTTATGAAATTCTAGCAGGAGATCTATCAATTGCATATAAAGCATTATACATGAATAATGAATGGATTGAAAGATATAAAATTGAGAAGTTCTAAGTTTTATTAACCTAATCCTCCTTTAATCTCCCATACCTGTACTTTCACCTTTCAGTCGATGCTTTGCTACAAGCAGGGTCAGTCGAGCCATCGCCTCTCCTTTCAGTCGAGCATAACAGAAGTTCTCCTCTCACCTTTTTCGTTGGAAAAATGCTTCTCTGATGGAGTAGCCTGACCTGAACAGTCGAACTCTCAGTCAAAGGTGCGCAACAAAGAAAAAAAAAGTGGAAAAAAGGGAAGGCGCTAGAGAGAATGACGAGGAACTTCACAGACATCAATAGTGAGAGGGGACAAGAGAAGAGAATACTGGAGATCCTACGAAAGCTATATCGGAGTCGAGTCCCCGGAAGAAGATTTTGCCCTACAATGGTCTCACCTGGTGAACCTGTATTCAATGAAGCAAGCATCCCACCCGGACCGCTCATGCACAACCGAAAGAAATGAAAGAAGCGATCAAGCTAGTTCGTTCAACTTTATGGCTTGGTTGCCCTAATGGAATGTGACCCCATTCTGTGGCTTCAATCGAACCCATCCTTCCACTGCTTCAACTGCAGATGCGGCTGACCTAGATGTCCCATCAATAGCGAAGGAAGTGGATGAACTCCTTTCGTCCCTGACTCGATTTCCTGAAGAAAGGGCGGGGGAATCAACGAATGTGATCGCCCCTCAATCAATTAGGCTAGCAGCGGAGATTCTTCCCGAAGATAGGCCCGGGCTCAGACCTTGCGATTGACCTAAGATAAGGAGTTTCCTTCCGCCCATCTTCCCCCGCTAAGTGGCTTTTGGCTCTTTCATGTTCGGACTCGTACCTTCAGCCCCGAAATTTGATAAAGAAGTCCTGCGACCCTATCTTGCAATCTCATGAAATGGCGTTGTTACATCTGTTCATGGGGAGGGGAGGGGTAGCCCCATCCCCGATCCTATGCTATTGCTATGCTCGAGCCCGAGCGGGTTCACTCTAATCCTATGTATCTGGCTTCGTCAATGAACCCGAAGGTCAATCGGTCACAGATTTGAATGAGAATTGCGTATCTTGAGTGAGATGCTTTGCTACAAGCAGGGTCAACGGGCTTTGACTTCGTTGAGCTTCAAAGCATTCCCGCTCCCTTTGCAATCAAATCCCGGAACTACGGGGCTACAAACCAAAAGGTAGTTCAGTGGATGTGTCGAGTTCTACAGTCTTTCTTCCTCCCGAGATGGTCAATCCGTTTTCTAGAGAAGAGTTGACGTTAAGGGAATCAGTGTGGTCAGGGCCCTGACATCTCTTTCTCTGTTTTTGCCCCATACCTTTCCGCTCCGGTTCATGAAGGAAGGCAGTTCAGGTTAAGCAGTGGAGCACTCATCTCGAGACTGTGATGAATCTAAAAAGAGACTTTTCTCGCTACAAAATGTGAGAAAGAAGACAGGATAGGGGATCGCTCTACATAGCGTACATCAGAGACAGCGGGCGCATCTTATAGCGCCGTTTCAGGCTACTCCATTCGATGTTGGTTTCCTTCCTGAAACTCGCTGCCACTCTCGTCGAATGTTCTTCGCTGACTTGGCACCGGCCTAAAAAGGAAAAGTCTGAACGCTTTCCGCAAAGATGCTGTTAGTTAGTTCACTTTGACAAGAACGGGGAGTGAGTTCAGAAAACTTTCTTCGGTCTCCCCCCACCCCCTGTTGTGGGTCGCGTCTCACCGCGGGCACTTCATGAATGAGTGGAGATCTGCCTTCCCCCCTTGCTAATGACCAAGGACAAAGAATTCAGAAAACAGAAAATCTCCCCAAGTAGGATTCGAACCTACGACCAGTCAGTTAACAGCCGACCGCTCTACCGCTGAGCTATTGAGGAAGAACGGACTTCAGGAAGCCGACTCTCGTTCTTTGGACCATGAACAATCTGAGTCCGAAGCTTCCTTCGTCACTCCAGGAACTTCTTGGTAGTGGCTCCGTTCCATGCCTCATTTCATAGGGAACCTCAATGTGGCTCTCTTTCATTCTCTTCCATCTATATCCCAATTCCTTTCATATCCCTTTTGTGTCATTGACATCAGAAATGTCATAGAGAGTCTATCTGTTTCTATCTAGATAGATATGGAAAGTGAAGAAGAGAAGAATCGAGAAATTGCAAGAGAAAAAAAAGATTTGATTTCGGAAAAGAAAAGCCATCAATGTGGTTTCTTAGCCCAAGGGAGGCCTGGGGCTAATCTGGGCTTGGATGGGGCCCCATGCTTTCAGGTCTTCCTCAATTCGGATACTCTAATTCGTTACTTGGTTCTTTCTCCTCTCAATCTCAATTTTGAAAAAAGGGAATGAGAAGAAGGTTCTCCCGTCAAAGAAAAAGAATTCTTTCTTTATGAAAAAAGACAAGAACAATCATTTCATTTCTCTTGAGTTCATGGATGTTCTCAACATCATTCATTAGAGTGCTTGCTTATTGGTACTCTTTCTTAGACAAAATTTATCAAGCCAAGAATTGGAATATGACCTGAATGGGATGTGCAAGAAAAAACTTCTCATATCAGGCTTTCAATCAGGAGTCACTACACGCAGAGAGTTCAAATCTTCCAATTCCAAAGCAAGCTTTCTCTATCTATACACGACAAGATCTGCGTATAAGCGTATCGTCAATTTCGCAAGAACAAGAATGAAGAAAAAAAAGTGTCAAGACAACTTCACTTTTCTTATTGTTTGACTCCTCCTTAAAAAAGCAGCTTCTTTTGGGCTTTTTCATGCAGGAGCTGAGACTTTCTCATCTCAGCCCTCTTTACCTTTACCCCTACTCGCAGGAGAATCAAAGTTCTTTTCAGTTTCAGCCGGCTCAGACAGAAAAGTTCCAGACAGCATGGTCTCTCTTCCACTCCAAGCCATGCTGCTCCTGACTCTAAGATTTCCTTGTGCAGGCTGCCTTTGAGGCCTTTGTAGCACTCAAAATCTTCCATTCCCGGGAGGAATGCGTTGATCTTGGGGTAATTGACGAAGCTGAAAGACATTTTCTTTCATCCTCAGCCAATCCACTTTCCTTGTGAAACTGCAACAACCTCGTACACCGGATGAGTCTAAAAAGCATTCGAGTCTAAAGTCGAAAGAAATGCTACCGCCGCACGTCTTTTAATCCCTTCGTTCAATCGAAGAGGGAGTCTGGAGCTTTGATTTTCTCCTCTCGATTCTCCCTCTCCCTCTCCCTCAAGGCAGCACTCGATAGCTGCTCGGCTGAAACTGTGACCCTTGCTACAGCGAAAGGGGAAGCAGGCACGAACTGAGCGGCACATAGGTGAGCTGCAGCCCTTGATTTGAAGCTCTGAGGCAATTCCTATTCCTTCCATACTCTTTTGTTTTAATACTTACCCCATTTTTCGAGCCTTTTCTCGTTTCAAATAGTCTTCGAAGGTGTTGATTTTGTGTCAAAAGTCTTGTAATTGATTTTGAGAGCTTCTAAAATATTTCAACACGAAATCAGTGAGATGTTTTGAGGTAATAGAAAGGAGAAAAAGTGAAACTAGTGATTTCAAAAAAGCAAATTTAAGCCGAGAAGCTCTTTTGAGGTATGTTTTAAAATATATTTTTAGGTTAATGCATGTTATTAGTCAAATTTTATGAAATCATATGTTGTCTACGAGCCCCAAGTTAACTATACAAGGCGGCGAGCTCGAGATGAGCATATGTACACTCGTCGTAGGGTTGCTCCATCAAGTCAAGTGAAAAATCTTATGTTAATTTTTAAAAAAATAATCTTCTATAGTTTTCATATGATTTCTCGTTCGACATAGATGCATTTAGATATCTTGCATATTATGGATAATTATTTGCTTAAAATGTATGAATGCAAGTTGACTTCTTTTACTATAAATGTGATGTTATGTTATACTATGATATATTGCAGGTACATTTATGATTCATACGTGTATATGAAATGTCCATGAATGTATGCTAAATGTATTATGCTTTAAGAAATGTCACGAGTGAAGTTATTAATAGACTATTATATGAGTGCTTGCAAGTACATTATGCAGAGGTGTAGTATTCATGACTCATGATATTTATATGGGGACGAGACTTTGGGAACCGTTGGAATTAAGCGGTGACAAAACGTTAAAAAACTGCGAGTATCAGCTGGGCTATCAATAACTACTAAGTTTAGGAAAGTCTAATCCTTATCGATAGTTTATATAGCCTTTGGAGCAGACTAATGACCCATGATGAAATGACATAAATATTTAAACTCTACACATTAAACAAGTGATATTATTATGACATAACCTCTATGAAATGACGTTGTTATGATAATATACTATGAACATGTTTATAAACATATTTTTTATCATACTTATAATTTCATGCTTACGACCTACATGTTATACTGTAGTCTTGATTTTTTTTATCACATGTATCTGCTCTATTGTATTATGCTAGCATGTTATTACTTGCGTAGATAGATATATATAGTTTTATACGAACATGCACGTTCTTTCTTTTTCATGTTTAATTTTATATTAACCCTGATTATTTCTCTGAGCTTGTTGTTGCTCACTCTTCATCGTCGCCTTCTGGGTTGGGGCAACGAACACCAGTGCGAGCAGCCAGTTGTCTTTGAACAGCTTTTGCACGATAGTTTTGGAAGCTTGTACATACATTTTGGGTACATATTTTTATTATATTGGATTTAACAAATCTATATAGTTTTTATGTTTTAAGTGATATTATTTTCATGCTTCCGAGTATGTATATGAAATGCAATGAATTACATATGTTGCGCCAATTCAATTAGAGTAATTCATCACCCATTGAATTCTGATTATAAAAGTCAGAACGAGTGATGGTGAGAGTTGGTCTGCCAAAATTGTCAACCTCTGTCATACTATGATTGACTCTATCAGGGGGGTTAGTTGAACTGTACATGTAGCATGAACGAGGGGCATTTGAAGTTGGTTGTGTAGGGGAGAGGGGTTATGGGGATGACTGGGTAGTGTGAGGGGATTATAAGTCGTGGAAAGGAGGTTACGGGATGAATTTGTAAGGGGAGAGGAATTTTTTACGGGGATGGTTGGGTAGTGGAGAGGGGGATCACGGGCTATGTTGTGGAGGGTTATGTGAAAAGGCAGGGTTGGGAGGAGGGATTACGATATGGATCCATGGAGGGGAGATGCGTTATAGTGCAACAAAAAGGAGAGGGAATAGAGGGTGGTTAGCGATGGCGAGGCGGAGCCGAAGGATGGGTTTGGGTTGGGGGGGGGGGGGTCTCTCGTAGCGGTAAGACTAGGATAGAAGGGGACTAAAAGGCATGATTGTGAGCAGGTAGGGGTGAAGATCGGTTACTGGAGGGTTGCCGAAACAATGACAGAATTTGGAAAAAGAGAGATGCCCACTAACTCGGGACAAATTATAGTTGGAGCTCGCCGTCGAATACAACCCTCGAAGGGGAAAACGGACGCCGGCGATTGTCCTCAGATATCTGAAATGAAACTCACAAAAAAAAACAACCCTAAGCACAACAAATAACCTATTTATAATAGTACAAAAATAAAGAGAGAAGGCCCCTCCCTTTGGGCAGTAAAACCGGCCCCCCTTTACTAGCTAGTCCAACTAATAGTAGAGATGAAGCGATTCAGCTGAACCAGTCAGTTCAGGCCTCCTAAGGCCCGCATTAGTCTCATGGGGTTAAGATAGTTTCGACTTAATTTGTCAAAACTTATGGTTCTTCTTAGCACTACTTCAAGTGCTCTATTAGGTCAATCAAATAGAAATTGTCATTCCAAAGCACATTTTAATATAATAAGTATTCCTCCACCTTTGACACAATCTGAGCTAAAACTATAGATAGATGAGTATTCTTACAAATTAGGTATCAACCCATCTCGTTTGTAACCTACACCTACTTCCACTTGTACTAAGATGAGTGCAGTTGATAAACTAGTATGTGAGGAGAAATTAAGTCCAGGGTGAAATTTGTGGCAGCTGCACCACTCTCACTAGCACTCACTCAGGAGAGACCTCTTCTTCACTGATAAGACATGGATCTCATTGAAGAATTTTCATCCCCATCAAACTCCTCAGATCCATTACAAAGCTAGGGTTCATCTCTCCTATCTGGACATCTGACGATGGGTGTCATGTTGAACTAAAAATAAACTCTGGATGACTTCACATAATATTCCCGACACGGCACACAATAATTTCACTTCTGATTTGTTGGACCTCCCTCCATAGGGGTAACTTAGGAGGGGGTCTACAGATCTGAAAAAATATGCATTCTCTTCTCTGTGGCGGGTCTGTATCTAATGTTGGCTCTTCAAACTCATAACCCTTCCAGAAATCCAAGATCAGTCATGTTGATGTTCCTCTCAACACCTGCAAAATGCTAGGTCGAGGCACCATAATATCATACTCTGTCGGAATGCACATTGCATTGAAGTCAATATCTTACAGAACAATTGTTTTACCTCAAATGGAATCTCTATCTTGAGGTCAACTGGAATGATGGTGTCTCTTCCTCATTGGCTGCAAGTTGAAAATCCTCTCTATAGTCTTCATCTTCTCCGAATCAACTGTATCATTGCCCAATTTTTCAACAACACATTGTTTAGTGAGACAGATTATTCCCTTAGCTATGCATTCTGAGTCAACATGCCCAAATTTGTGGCACTTGCAACACTTACTGACTGTGGCAGATTTAGTGATGCGGATTGATTCTATCTGTTCTCCACTCGAAATCAGCTCATCCTCTCGCAGCGGTAAGACTAGGATAGAAGGGGACTAAAAGGCATGATTGTGAGCAGGTAGGGGTGAAGATCGGTTACTGGAGGGTTGCTGGAACAATGATAGAATTTGGAAAAAGAGAGATGCACACTAACTCGGGACAAGTTATAGTCGGAGCTCACCGTCGAATACAACCCTCGAAGGGGAAAACGGACGTCGGCGATTGTCCTCAGATATATGAAATGAAACTCACAAAAAAAAACAACCCTAAGCACAACAAATAACCTGTTTATAATAGTACAAAAATAAAGAGAGGAAGGCCCCTCCCTTTGGGCAGTAAAACCGGCCCCCCTTTACTAGCTAGTCCAACTAATAGTAGAGATGAAGCGATTCAGCTGAACTAGTCAGTTCAGGCCTCCTAAGGCCCGCATTAGTTTCATGGGGTTAAGATAGTTTCGACTTAATTTGTCAAAACTTATGGTTCCTCATAGCACTACTTCAAGTGCTCTATTAGGTCAATCAAATAGATTTTGTCATTCCAAAGCACATTTTAATATAATAAGTATTCCTCAACCTGTGATACAATCTGAGCTCAAATTGTAGATAGATGAGTATTTTTACAAATCAGGTATCAACCCATCCCGTTTGTAACCTACACCTACTTCCACTCGTACTAAGATGAGTGCAGTTGATAAACTAGTATGTGAGGAGAAATTAACTCTAGGGTGAAATTTGTGGCAGCTGCACCACTCTCACTAGCACTTACTCAGGAGAGACCTCTTCTTCACTGATAAAACATGGATCTCATTGAAGAATTTTCATCCCCATCAAGCTCCTCAGATCCATTACAAAGCCAGGGTTCATCTCTCCTATCTGGACATCTGACGATGAGTGTCATGTTGAACTAAAAATAAACTCTGGATGACTTCACGTAATATTCCCGACACTGCACACAATCATTTCACTTCTGATATGTTGGACCTCCCTCCATAGGGGTAACTTAGGAGGGGGTCTACAGATCTGAAAAATATGCATTCTCTTCTCTGTGGTGGGTTTGTATCTAATGTTGGCTCTTCAAACTCATAACCCTTCCAGACATCCAAGATCAGTCTTGTTGATGTTCCTCTCAACACCTGCAAAATGCTAGGTCGAGGCACCATAATATCATACTCTGTCGGAATGCCCATTGCATTGAAGCCAATATCTTACAGAACAACTGTTTTACCTCAAATGGAATCTCTATCTTGAGGTCAACTGGAATTATGGTGTTTCTTCCTCGTTGGCTGCAAGTTGAAAATCCTCTCTAAAGTCTTCATCTTCTCCCGGATCAACTGTATCATTGCCCAATTTTTCAACAGCAAATTGTTTAGTGAGACAGATCACTCCCTTAGCTATGCAATCTGAGTCGACATGCCCAAATTTGTGGCACTTACAACACTTACTGACTGTGGCAGATTTAGTGATGCGGATTGATTCTATCTGTTCTCCACTCGAAATCAGCTCATCCTCTGACAGGGTCATCTTGGGTGTGCTCCTAGGTGTATTCTGACTGTAAGATCTCGAGGTTGAAATCTACCTGTAGGATGGGGGGTTGGCTTGGTATTGTGGTTTCTCCCCTTTTAAAGCAAGAGTCTGCACCCTTTGTCTGTAAGTTGGTAGAAGTTGACACTTTGTCTCCTGCTCCATCAGATTCTCTCGTTCTCCTAATGTTGACACTTCTTTCGGCCTCCTCTGATACCGGATTGCACAATGTTGTGGCCGGTCTTCTTCATCACAAAAGTCCTTTCGATGGAAGAAATTCAATTCCTCGTCTTTGGCTCCCCTTCAACTTTTATGATCCCAATCGAGGGTATTCTCCTATTAGACTTCATCCTCAATGTCCGCAAGCCTCCACTGAAGTTGGCGGATCTCTCGTTGTATCTCTCCACAGGTAGGCTCGAGCATGTATCTCGTTAGTGCAATGGTTAGGATTTAGGATTGGGAGGTAAAAGAGGGTAAAAATAATCGGTTTAATATTGTTGAGTTTGAAATCAACAAGGAGGAATTAGAGTTAGAGATATGTGGAAGTGAAAAGGTAATTTGGTGGTAGGAAGGAAAATTTTTCGGGTTATGGCGGTTGCTAGGAAACTTTAGGATAGGACTAGGGTTAAGCTAGCACTGATACCAAATGATACTGGAGTTAACCCAAACCACGATGAAAATAGAAACCTTCTAGTTAAAATTCAAAGATTACAACGATGACTCTTCAAAAAAAGGAAATAATTGACAACAAACATAAAAATGACACACTAGGGCGATAGGGAATGGATGGGTGGCGGATCACCGGCAGGGGAAGAGTGAAGTGGGGGTTGAGCAACAACGGGAACGTAAGTCAAGGGTGGTGGCAAGAATAGAAGGGTTGGATATAGGTCTATGGCATCAAGTTTGAGTTGGAATGGGGGTTGGTGTAAGATTCAGAGGGGTTAGAGGAGGGTTTTAGGTTGTAGCAAAATGGAGGAGGGGCATTTGGAGTTGGCTGTGTAGGGGGATAGGGGTTAAGGTGATGACTCGATAGTGGCGAGTGGATTAAATGTTGTGTACGGGAGGGTTATGGGATGACTGTGTAGGGGGAGAGGACTTATGGGGATGGTTGGGTAGTGGAGATGGGCATTACGGGTTGTGTAGTGGAGGGTTACGGAAAGGGGCGATGTAGGGAGGAGGGATTACGATAGGGAGTTATGGAAGGGAGATGGGTTACATTACAGCAAGGAGAGGAGGGATTGGAGGGCGGTTAGCGGTAAGGCAGGCAGCCCACAGGATGGGGAGGGGCTCTAGTAGCGGTAAGACTAGGATGTAATGGGGCTAGAAGGCATGACTAGGAGCAAGCAGAGGAGAAGACCGACGACTGGAGAGTTGTCGGAACAGTGACAGTGGCTAGAAAAAAGGAGATACACACCACATCGAGATGAGTTACAACCAGAGCACCTCCTCGTCCTTGGATACAACCCTCAAAGAGGAAAGCGACCGCAGGCGACTGTCCTTAGAAATCTGAAATGAAACTTACAAAAAAACCAACCATAAACACAAAAAATAACATATTTATAATAGTAGATAGATAAGGAGGGGGAGGCACCTCCCCTTGGGCGGTAAAACCAGTCCCAGCACCCCCCCCCCCCTCGACCAACTAGTCCAAGTAATAGTAGAGCTAAATCGGTTCAGCTAAACCTGTCGTTTCAGCCCACCTACGCCCCACATTAAAAGATCTACAATATGTTATTCACTGTACATACGATAACACCATCTGCAAATGCATGCAAATTTAAACGAATCAATATAACTATCATTAGATCAATTTTCCTCAATGGATCAATAAAACCATCAAATTTGTGCATTCCTTCACTAGAACAAAACTAGGTGATTTGATCTCTGTCATTCCCATTATCTTGTATGTGCTCAACATCCCTATCACCTTAATAAGTGGGTTTATTATTCCCATCAACTATGTTGGCTTTGACAGAGGCCTAAATTTTCTTTTAAGTTTGGCAACCACCAAAGAGAGATCCTAAGAGCTTAAGATTGGTTTGAGTGGTTCGAATTGAGTTCTTATCAAACATATCGGTGTGGCTTGAGCTAAATTCAATTCATTTATACTCATAACACAGAAGATCAATAACTTGACTTAAGGATTTGCCATAGCTAAAGACTACTAAAACATAAATTTCAATTTTGAACCTCAAAAAATCAGCGAAGCTATGTTACAATAATGAAATGAAGGACAAACTATGTGACAACAAATATAGAAAGTGTACACAAAAAATTGATAGGTCAATCAGATCTATCAACACGTGAAATCAATCCATGGACCAATCGCTAACCACGAAGTCATTCCATGGATCAATTCAGATTAGACCTAATCAAGTGTCTATTTGCCACCAACTCACTACTAGCTTAGCATAATCGGGGAGGCGACTTTGACAGCTCATCAGCTCGACCAAGGCTCATACTAGTTACAACTTAGTGCAACAGTACATAAACTTGTCGACAGTACGATCAAGAGTTTGCCAAATTACTAGCTCGGATCCTATATACCATGCAACACAAGCCAATCCAACACCAAGTTCCGACAAAATCACCTGAAGATAGGATGATAAGCTCGCCCAACAAATGATTCGGCCTTATAAACAGCTAATTCGGGCTCAGTAGGTTCCGCACCCTATTGACTTGTTCACTTATTCTATCTATCAATTATCAAGGATAGTATATGATCATTTAAGCCACAAGAGATATTATTGCTCCACATGCACCACAAGCTAGACCTCAATACCAGACGCCATAGTGTACATTATTATAATAATATTTTCATTCATGTAATCATTATACTCTATCATATATAAATTGAAGTCACATATATAACAGAAAAATATCATGAGTGATATAACAAGAGGGGACAATAGGAGCCTAGCCTCATTCTTCAACCCCCATTGTTCACTCTCTTTCTGTTCCTCAATCCTGAGTGCTCTTAGCTCGATGGTATGTTAGTCGAACAAATTTGTATCCAATAGAAAGATTTGGCAATGTTAAATGACAAAATTGGAGGTAGCCATATAGATCAAGAGCAACCAAACTAACATTTTAGTGAAAGCAAATTTTGTTGAAGAAAGAAGCGGAGTATTATCTGAAAAACTGTGCCAGAAGAAACCTTATTAGAAAGATGAAGAAAAGGAATCAATCTTTCCAAATACCGCCATTAACATTACATGAAAGAATCCAATCCAAGAGCACTCCAATTAGCCATTATTAGAAAGTGCCAAAATAATATTAATAATAATATAATAATTAAACAAACAACTTCAAAAGCGATGGTATCCAAAAACAAAGAATTTCAACACTCACAGCCTCTGCCGTATCTAGAATATTGATTCCCCGATCAAATGCATAGCTTAGCAACTCATGAGCTTCCTTCTCTGTGTTCTGCTGTCCATATGTCATCTAAAAGAGTGAAAGGAATAATGTTTAATCACGTTTTCAACTAAAGAACAGAAGCTCACTTAAATTATTAATAAAACACTCTCCAACATAATGCCGGCCTAAGAATACTAAACTCCGAAAAGTTTTCAAAGCTAAGATTTTTATCATTCAAACAGTATTTAACAAAAGAAAATGAATGATGCAATAAGAATAGGAAGTAATATACGGTTCCCATTGTTATTTCGCTGATTTGGAGCTCAGAATCGCCGAGCTTCCGAAATTGCAAGGGGCTACCACCTTGCGACGCTCTAATGGGAGACGTAATGGGCCGCCGACGAGAACGGCCGCCATGAGCTGCTGTACGCCGGCAATGCCCAATGATAGAAATCGAGCAGTCGTGGTGACTGACGGCGCTTGGAAGGCAAGGCCCGGCCAGCATTTTTTCCGTTTTCCGTTTTAAATGCGGCGGTCGCGATTCCTTTCTGCACGCAGTCTTATCTGCTTCTAAACGTGCCCGCTTGGCTGCAAATGAAGTACGATTGAGGATGGATTTCAGTTGGGAGGGGTATTTTAGAAGTAGTTTACAAAGAGTTTATTTTTATGGGCCGTTTAGCTGGGTGAATTGGTGATATATTATATTCTTTTTATATGAATTTGATAAAATTCTGTATTTGATGTGAAAATTTATAACTATATTGTAGAATTTTAATGAATTTGAAGTTTACAACATATGACTGAATTTAGATCGGTTGATTTGGTCGAATATGAATAGACAAGTTACCATCGCCCCGCTTTTGCACTTCACACCGATCAGAGGCTGATCGAGCGAGTGATTGATAATAGGTCAATCGATTAAGGGTAGATCGATTAGAGAACCATCGAGTGGACGACCAAGCAAAGTCGTGGATTAATGGCCGACCTACAGGAGGCAAGAAGACAACTTGCCAACAGAGACCAATCAACTATAGTCGACCGAGCTAAAACATGTTGATCAAAAGTCAACCAACGAAAGAAAATCAAGAATATAAGTGTCATTTAATTATAATTTTAACCCACTCTAAAAAATGGAGCATTAAATGTAAATGCTCTCCTTCTTAGTATTAAAACATATGACTCATTAATTTGAAGTCTCTAATCGGTGGTCAAATGGTAAGTATAATCTCTTGATAGAAGTTAAATTCATGTGATTTAACATTTCTAATAATATGAATTTATCCATGAATCTTAAAGGGCTTAGTAGTGAGCTAGGTTTAATTTAATTCGTTTGATGAGAATTATATAATGAAACATAACTAATTTTGAATACTCCTAAAACACTACAAGCCCAATTTTAATTGAAAAAATTAGAGTCCTTAATAATTCAAAGTAACTTTAAGGGTGTCCACCCACATAATTCTTAAATAAAACATCAAGTGAATGCTTAGTTACCTCGTTCATGAGATAATTAAAACATTAAGGTTCATTGAGCACATGTTAAAATATCACCACTAAATCTTAACTTAACTGTGGATGGATGATTCAACAACACAGTAAGTTCAGATGAACTCAAAATGATTCAGAAAATTGTAAAAGTTGTTTAAGGTCATACCCTGAACACTTTTATGGTCTTTTGGATGTTAGAGGGACAATTAAACTTATCATGATTTGATGAAAAAAATCATCATTAAAACTTTTAAGAACCCACCAAATTATGCCTCGAGACCCGTTAATTCACCTAAATCAATAAAAATGCCTTAAATTACTTATCCTACATTTATAACCCAATACTCAAGGATTTAAGTCTTTCTTAAGGTATCTAAATCCTTGTCAGCAAATGGAGACATTTGTTTATGCCACATGGATCATTAGACTTGTGTAAGTCTGAGGTCTTGGTGGTTAGGGCAATGACGACATTACTTATGTGTGCTTAAATGAGAGATACAATCTGGGATTATTAAAATAGTATCTCCTACCTCAAGTACTTTCATAAGGGAGAGGATAAAGACCGATGATACTATTTATCAACTCTTGGTGGAATTGTTGCCCTCGACGCTCTTAGGTTGCAAGTAATCATATCTTGATTAGAGTGACTAGCCAGTGGACTATACTACTTTACAAAAATATAACAAAGTTTATTTTTCTTGTTAAAACAATCTCGGCATGAATATATAATAAAAAACTTTTGTGTGAAAAATTAAAATTTTTTGATGAAAACGGTCAATATTTGATCGCTTGGATCGGGGGAAGGACTACACTCTGTAAGTTGTCGAATTGGTAGCTTTTACCCAAGGTCAGGAAGCACACAGTCTAACTTCGAACCCCCACCTTCACCAAATCCTTATGCTCAGTCTTGGTCTTCCGCATGTTAGTATGAGTTTTCTTTTACTTGCTCGTGTTTCTTACGACGTACTTATAAACTTTTCTTGCATTGGATTTTTCTTGCTCCACTTACTTTTTAGCGATTTATTTAAATTCCCTGCAAATTATATCATGCTTTATGAGCTAACCATGCAATGGTAGCAGAAGCCCATATACGCATTTTATTTTATGTACTACAATTTTCTTTCATTTTACTTTATAGTATTTCCTTACTTGCACTTACTTACTTTACATGCAAAACCAAAACAAAAACGCTTTCAAAATTAAACTACATACTCAAAAATAATAAACATACATAATACACCCCTTTTGATTTACAAGGATTCATCGGATGAAGTCACATATTGTTGCTAATGAGGGTGGGGTTCTTCGGTCTGAGCGAGCCTAAAAACTCATTTAGACTAAGCAAAATCAAAAGAAAATAGTAATGTCGAAAAGAGAGAACCGTGGGATCCTAACCGATGCAGCTCTAATTAATTAAAATTCCCTTAAATAAGACACTCAAACAACAACAACAACAACAAACTAGAACATCAAAACATACACGGTAAAACCTTTTGAACCTTAAACCTTATGATTGCTACTTCAATGAAGAGCTTGATGCAAACGCCATGGGCAGCACGACAATGACATATAAAAGAACATCTTCGATAGATCAAACAAGACTGCAACAACAAATCTTTTCCTTAGTATAAATAACATGAGTCATAGGATTTCGAGATGGAAAGCCTAGTGCGACATAAACCCTCACCTTATCTTATAGGTCTTTATACAACCATATTGTGCAATATAAGCCCTAACTCACATTACGATTCTGAGATTGTCATTCGGTACGACGTAAACCCTCATATCTTTCAAGTTATTTGTATGATCAATATCATGCAGATGTGAACTCTAAATTATAAAGTTGGTAGGATGAAATATTAATAAAAATTTCTCCGAAATTGAAGCCAAACATATGATAGCTAAGAAGTCACCGAGGTTCGCATCCGGATCTGTGATATCCCTTACCTTTCACTCCTTCGGATTCTATAATAACTTTTCCATTGATACCCTCCCATTTGAATTTCCTTTGTCCGAACTTGAAAACCCTAAAATTTGAAATTCATGAAGACAATACCTTATATCAAAATCGAGAGTTTTCTTAAGTGACTTCGATCATTTAAGATGTAATTAACTATAGGGGTTTGCCCGTATAGGAAACTTTAAGTACACAGCTTAATATAAATCTTATATAATCATTCAAATTAGATAAGGGAACTTGTCGGTCAACATAAAAGGATTCAAAGACAAATATGGATGTCATAAATTCCTTTGTTTATTTAATCGAGTCTCACTATTAAGCGATGTGTCTATTCCTCAGAATAGATGCATGAATTGCAGTGTAGTGCTCGTTTATTTAAACTATTAAATATATGAGATCGGTTCGTCTCGTATTTTTAAAATAAACGTATTACTTTTCAAAACTACAAACAGCTGACACGACCATAACTCACAATTGGACTAAGCAGTGGTAGACTAACTACCACTACTACTAGTGAATGGGGAGAAGTGACTCGCCATCTCCCTCTGGCTCTTCCAGAGTTGCTTGTACTCATCCTGCATAATTAAAAATAAAAGATTAATTTTTTTAAAAATATTAAAATCCATAAAAAACCAGAAAATTAACTCTTATACATACATTGACATGACAAGGGTGGTCCGAGACCCGTTGCTGCGTGCTTGGGCAACGATGCTTCAGGATATGCAACTCTATAGTTAATGGCTCTTGGACAAGCTACTTAGCCTATATACGTCTGATAAAGACAAGTTTCACATAAATAGTTCTACATGATGTTTTTCTTTCACACATGAGACTTGATGTATTCCTTCGACTCAACCTTCCAACTTGAATTCAACTAATAATTAAGACTTTCAACCAAATCATCATCGCATTAAACAATCACCAGAGATATATAAAACGTTCACTTCTAACAAGAATATCAGATGGCTGACGTTTAATGCATATGACCAAACCATTTAAGAGGAGCTTCTCTAATACTATTTCCAACGCTTGTGCAATGCCAACCCTTTCATGGATACATTCATTTCACATTTTGTCTCTAAGGCTAAAGTCACTCATCCACCTAAGCATTATATCATCCACCCAAGTTTAAAGTTAGGCATCCACTCGAATTTAATTTTTCACTGAAAAAACACAAATTTCCTATGCATTGCATGACTAACACCAAAAGTTTATTTTTAATATAAAAACCACACAATTCTTATGCATTACATATCTAAAACCTATACCTTACATTCCACAAAAAACCACACAATTTCTATGCATTACATTGCTCACATATAAACTTTTTTTTTTCCAAATTAAATCACCCAATTCCAATGCATTTCATATCTAACACCAACACTTCACCTTCAACACAAACAGAATATATACTTCCTTTGCATTACAAGTCTAACATAAAAATTTCATTTTTTACATGGGTATATAAGAAAAATCTAAGAATCTAAAGAAACAAGAACTCAACGGAGAAGAAAAAAATGTAGAGGGGAGTTTCGCGCCTACACTTCGAAATCATCGGCGGGTGTTAGTTGAAGATGTCGGAAGCATGCATTGAAGAAGGAGGAGTGCTGACAGTTTCAACTTGTTGTGAAAGGAATGGGGACGAAAAATTGAGTGAATGTGGTGTTCCGCTCGGTGGAGAAGATATTAGGGAATTAGCTTGACTTAGCGTAAAAAATTTTCGATGTTAATATGTTTACTTATTAGCGTCTAAATTTTCCAATGTTAGTCGACACAACCCTGCCCAAACCTCCTAACATTGAAATTATTAGACAATGAGACAGTGCTCAATGAAAAAATAGATGCAAATCTGGAGCTAATTTTGCGTCGACACAAAGCCTAAAACTAATTTTGATGCTAAATACAATTTTCCTATAGTGAAATTATGGTTTATGTGACAAACTATGACCTATAACCGCTTTCTACTATAGCTACCAATTAAAACCTTTGTGACTAACTATAATCTATGTAACTAACTTCTATTGCAACTACTAACTATGGTTTGTGTGACTAACTACAACTTATATATCTAATTGTTATTGTAGTTACCAACAATGAACTATGTGGCTAATTGCTACTATAGCTATCAACTATAGCCTAGGTGAACTTATCACTATGGTTTTGTGGCCAACATACACTATTACATCAATCAACTATGGCCTATGCGATCATTTACTACAACAACTTTCCACTAGCTAATTGATGCTTTTACAGATACTAACTATGACATATGTGGCTAGTCACTAATACAACTTCTCATTACGGCCTGTATAGCTAACTAACACACTTGTAGCTACTAATTACAACATATGTGGTCGGATACTATTATAGCTTCCAACTAATACTTTTGCAGTCGATTAACGCTTTTACAACTACCATCTATGACCTCTTTTGTCAATTGTCATTATTGTAGCCACCGACTATAGCCTTTAAGACCTACAACTGCCTTCATAACAACCAACTATAATCTTTGTGGTTATCTATTACTATTACAACTAAAAAGTAAATTTGTTGTAGTCCAATTACTATTATGATAGACAAACTGTTATTATACATCTATGATTATCAATATTGTAATTACATCTTCTTTAATGTAAGAGAGAGTGGTAAAAACATGTAACTCAATCATATAATGGATTAGTTCGACTGGGCTAGACCTTGTGATTTTCTCCATTTCAAGAGTTTTTCTATGTAAAAATCCTTAAGTCCCTCTAGCTTCTTTTTTATTATTTGTGTGTGTGCAAGATCTTCGTACACACTAAGAAGTTAAATTAACACTCTACCACTAGAAGTCCAATCAATGCCATTAATTCCAAGAAAAGAACGAAAAAGATACGTATGTTAAACATAAAAATGAGGATTTAAGAAAAACTACGAATCAAATGGACATGAAGAGACGAGAATCTCTCATCATGTTGAATTAAGAATAGAAGTAAAATTTTATTGATCTCTTTGTTGTTATCTATCACTTAAGCAATCTCTCATACTGAGCTTGTTTTCTGATCATTTCAATAAAATATTTTCATCCAAAATCTGACCCTTCGTGTGAAGCACAAAGGGTTGCCATCACTTCTCTTCAAAAATTAATATTAAAGAAGAATGAAGCAAAGTAAAAGTAATAAAGAGTTAGCTTTCTTTTCCAACTTTAGAATTCCAATAGATCTATCCACTAAAATTCAATGAAATTTGTTTCATTATTCTCACCTTTTCTGAGTGCTTGGGATTTGTTTGGTGAACTGCAAACATTAAATGAATTTAGTTTGGGAACTATGTTATGTTCTTTTGACCAAGTTTAATTTATCAGTTTTATAAATGATATTTTGTACCACACCCTGATGATGCACTAGAAATATTTACGTATGGAGGACGCACGCAGTTCTGAGTGCGTGCACCCTAGAATAACCTCCCAATAACTCGTTTTTAGGGGGTTATTGAGAAGTTATTGGGGTATTAACTCCAATAACCTCTCAATAATCCCCAATAACCTACCAATAACTTCCGTGGTTCTGCTTTCATATTTTTTGGTGTTATTCGGATATTTTATAAATTAACCCCAATAACATCGACATAACCCCCAATACTTTCCGAACAACCGTCGTACGCACGCAGCATTGCGTGCTTATACGTAAATATTTCTCTTGACGCGCGCCCGTCAGTATACTATTAGAGTAATGCTTGAGTTCAACTATAAAGCCTTTTCAAAATCTGCAATGAGGCATAATTCAAGATTAAATTCATTAATTACATTTCTTATTGTCTAATTCAAGCAGAAGAGCACAACTAAAGTATAATTGGGCCTAGGCACCAATGCCTAGTTATGTTTATTAAATAATTTGCTGATAGGTTAGGTGTGGTGACTATTACAAATTTTTATTTTTATTTTATAGAAAAGTCAGACTGCAGCTAGAAAGTTATCACTGCATCTAGATTGGTGCGATGTGAAAACACTGTTTTCATCATTTTGAAAACGCAGAAGCAGTCAAAACGTATGCGCATTTTTAAAATGCCACTGCACCAAATAAACTGATAACCATAAAAAAAAAAAAAAAATCAATTTCTCTTCTGCAAAACACAAATGTCATTATATTAATTAGCATTATCCCCATAATAAGATACGCACCAAATACACATAATCTACAGGTTGCCAGCTCGGGGTTGATATATTCATCACGGACAAACGCGTCTTACCACCAACTCTCAGCCTCCCCCCTTCAGCTAAGAAAATCAAAATTTTCCACACTAATTATTTATTCTGCCTTTCGACTCAGCTATCTTGTCAGCTAATACGTTCTAAAACTAATCTAAATAAAGTAGTAGTTAGATGAAGTTGATAGTTTACTGAACTAATATGCAAGAAGTTGCATTGCATTAATGTCTCGGTCCACATAAAAAATAAATTTGGAAAATTTACATATGCAACCCTCAATTCTTATATATTTACATATCTCATCCACTAAATTTCATATTTACATTTTCATGCAATAGCATTTAGGAATTTTAGTTTTAAAAAGTGATAACAATGATATTTATGATGTGATGTAAAAAATTTGAGAGCTATGCATGTAAACATGAAACATCCAAGTTATATAAATATGTAAAAATTATGTGATATATTATGTTGGGCTGTAAATGAGCCGAGCTTGAGCGAGCTCAGGTTAGGCTCGTGTTTGGTCCTTTCAAAATTGCTCGTGTTTGAAATCGGCTTGTGTTCGAAATTGGCTCGTGAACAAATTTAAATGTTCTTGTTCGTGTTCAGCTCGAAATTGACTAGTTAAAATTAATTTGAAAAATTAAATGTAGAGTGTTGGATTCAAACCTAAATCCCACTAAGTGGGGTCGGCTACATGAATCCTTTTTCTCCATTGCGTCCTATTTAGTGTCAAATTTTTGTTTAATTCTATAAATCAAGATCATTTTTTATGCATAAGTTGTATCTAAACCTGGACCAAATATATTAAAAAAAAAATCTTTGAACTACATTATAATATATTATTATATAAATAATAATACAATATTTTTTATTTCAAGCTAAAACAAGCCGAACATGAGCGAACAAAGAGTTGTTCGTGTTCGCCTCGTTTATAATTCGAGGTTAAAAAAATTTATTTATGTTCGGCTCGTTTAACTAACGAATCAAACACGAATTGTTCACAAACAATAATTTTTTATTTTGACAACCCTAAGAATATATATATACGAATATAGATGCCCCAAAAGTTATTATTCATCAATAAAAAATATATATATAAATTTTCGTCAGAGTGAGTAAAATTTAAGAAGATTTGAAAGGAAGTCAAGAAGACGGGCTGGCAAAGCAACCGGAACAAGCAGAACCAGGCCGAGCTACGCCGAGCGCAGTCGCCTTGCTCACGTATAACTTCTTCACGTTACCTCGCTGATGGTTCAGCAGCCGAACCAAACTGCGCTTCGCATTAGTCCTGAAGTGACAGCCCTTGCCGCCGCCGAGGCCGTCGACGAGGTGAAGATACGCTTCAAGGTCATGGCAGCAAGCCGGATCCGCATTCGGTTTGAGAAATGGGGAAACGCGACTGTCCACTCTCAGTTCTTTCCCCACATGCTCGTACCCTTCCCACCACCGGCATCCGCCGCCGCCGCCGCCAAATGCGGCCGGAATCTTCGTCACCAAGTCATGTGTGTTCACCACCCGCAGAACTTTAACGCCTTTCTTCTCAACGCTGTCCGCGAACGCGCGGTTGCCAACTCTCGGCCCGCCGAATGAGAATACGGTGACCGGCGGCGGTTTGGAGAAAGTGCTGATCAGATCGTTGGCGGCAAGCAGGGCAAGCGCAGCGCCGAGGCTGTGGCCGGTTATAGTGATGCTTAGCTCTTCCCCGTGATAGAGGTCAACTAGCCTGCGTATTTCTTCGGTTACTGCGGCGGATAAACTGGGGACGCGTACGCCGGCGGTACGGTACAGATTACGAAACCCGCATTCGACTTTCAGTTCAGAGGAGTCGAGGGGAACGAGATTTGCGCGGAGGTTCTCCGCCCATTCGAGGAAGGTGGAGGTGCCGCGGAGGGTGATGAGGATGTCGCGGCGCCCCATGCGGCGGATCTCTCGTTCGCTGTCGCAGACGGCTACGAAACCTATCCAGCTGGAGCAGGGGGAGGTCCAGGATGGGAGCCAACGGGGGAGATTGATGGATGCGGTGGCGAAGAGGTGGCGCGTGAGGCGGTAGGAACGGTCTGGGAAGAGAACGCTGCGGGGATCATCGGTGGCGGCGTTGGGGGGATGAAAGAAGGCGTGGTAAGCGGAGTGTATGAAGTCGCCGTAGCGGAGGAGTTCGCGGCGGAGATCGGAGTCGAGGGGGTCGAGAAGACCGGACCAGTCGGAGGAGCCGTGGAGCTCGCGCCATTTCGTTGAGATGGGGCTGCGGGGGGAGGGGTATTGGGAGGAGTCTGAGAGGAGGTTGCGAAGGTGGGCGAGGCTGCGTGGGGAGGCGCCTTCTTCGGCTATGGGACAGGGGAGGGAGAGACAGGGGAGGCGTAGGGAGGGGAGGAGAAGGTTGTTTGGGCTGGGCTTGGAGACGTCTGGCTGTGTTTGAGGGGGAGGGGGAGGGCTGACGAGGCGAGAGAGGTTAGCGAGGTGGGTAAAGGTGTCGGAGGAGGGGGTGATGACGGTGGCGCTGCTGTTAAAGGTGGTTTTGAGAGTGTGGGTTTGAGGACGTCGGGGAAGGAGGAGGGGATTGAGAAGGGAACTGTGGCGGGAAGAGAAGTCGGAGGGCGGGAGGGTTTGGAGGGGAGGGAGAAGGGCGGCGGCGGCGGCGGCGCCAACATGCATTAGGGAGTGGCCACTGTTGCCGCTCGGGGTTAGGATGTGTAATATGGATGTGAGGGACCGGCGGGGATTGTTGGAGTTTGCGTGGGAATGGTGATGCCACAAGATCAAATGTTTAAAATTATATATATATATATATATATATTAATAATATATTTTTAAGAATTTAATTGGATATGAAGTGGGCTATAAATAAAACATATTTTTTGCAAAAAGATGTTATCAAGATACGGGATATTTGTCTTAATCCGAATTTATTTTTTAAAAAAGGGATGATTTTAAATTTTATACACTTTATTGAAATTTATAAATTTTAAATTTAGCCATGACGTGTCATCAATAAATTTTTGATTTAAGGTGACTTCAATCAGACCCACATAAAGCATTAGAGCCCGTGTCAATGCTTTGGAGCGTCAATATAATTGATAAATGAACTCTAAATTTAACATGCAGTTAAATTGAACGTCTAGACAAGAGAAAGCCAAAAAGTCCAAAATCACCCAAATTGGAGATAATTAAGGCAATCAAATGATTAAAGAAAATATTTATAATCAAGAGTGGTCAATATAAACAGTTCGATTAGGTGATCGGAGAAGTTATGTGCAAGGAAATAATATACACATGCCCTAGAGATTATAAATAGACCCCTCTTCACTAGAGGATGATGAGAAGATGATAAATGTCATAACTCAATTTAGATGAAGGACCTGATGATAAATTTTGACCTCTGTAGCTACCGACTATCGTTTGGTTTAATACAATTGTTATTATTTTATTATGTAGACGATTTGTATGTTAATTAGTTTAGTTACTGTGTTGTGTTATGTTTTAATTGCACGTTACGGTTGCAGGTGCAGATTTTTTCTGATAGTAAAGGTTTTCGACGGATTATTGATGGCTTCACGACCCCTTGATTATATGTCTACGGTTTTCCAGCGGTCTATTGAACAAACAACGTATAACCAAAGTGTTGCACTTCTGATACAAACAAAAACAACGGTAAATTCCCACGATAAACCGACGTTTGCACGACATTTTACCGATAGAACCGTGACAATTTTTTGACGAAAGTACAACAATTCATCAAGGAACATATGGGTCAGTTATGCAACCAATGTTCAAGTTATGGTTAAACATGACATGATTTTGGATCTCTAGTAATGGTTATAGTACGACAGATACTGATCAGTTAATGTAAATTGACGCAAATTTTATTACCGATAAGTATTTTTTGTTACGTCAATTTAGCTGTTCTAAATTGTCGGTAAATATATTAACTATGCTTTTTACGGTATTACCGACGGTATTTGATTATCGATAAGAAGCTAAATTCCTATAGTGGACCACTATCTGTCAGTCATCACCAACCACCATCGGTCGTCACTACCTCCCGTTGTCGACCCCTGCTTGCAAATATCTTATTCAAATATGTTTTTGATGTATAACACTCGCACTGAAGTCTCGACGAATACTTCCAGCCTCCGTTGCCCGCTAACACTCTTAACTCCGCCTGTCGGCCAATGTTGAACACCTTCGGCCATCATCATTTGTCATCATCGATTTTTGACAGTTGATGACTCATACTTGCGAACGTCATTTCCCAAATATGGTTGTAAAGTACAACATAAGTACTGAAGGCTCATCATGAACTTCTAGCTTCCGTTGTTGTCTATCAATGTCGATTACCCCTATTCGCCCATTGTCGAGTACCAACCGCCGTCACTTCCTGTCGCGGCCGACCTTCGACAGTTGATAACATCTACTTGCTAACATAATATCCCAAATACGGATGTAACGTTTATATGGAAGACCCAGTGTTAACTACATGCCTATGTAGCCATCAACCACCTTCTACCACAACCAGGCGTCATCGCTTGTCATAACCGACCACTAGCCATTAGTAAACCACTAGTCATTAGTAACCTTACATGAAAACATCTTATCCTAAATATGACTGTAACATCCAACATTTGTATTGAAGATCCGACGATAACTGCAAGCTTTCTTAGTCGCTGACCACCATCAACCACAGTTCTTTTGTAACTATCGACCACCGCTAGCCATCATCGCCAGCTTCCACTGACCATTGGCTGAGTGATGACTACTGGTTATGAAAGTTGTAGTTTGACTACAATTGTTATTTCTAACTTTTATGTTTTTTTTTATTTGTTGTATAAAGACAAATAAAGTGTTTAGTGTAAGATTGTAACCCCGCTCTGAGAAAAGGGGTCCAGCGACCAACTACGATCTTTATGGTATTGTCATTATTATAGTCACTAACTACCGTCACTAAGGCAAACTGTCGCTATTCCAGCCACTAAACTATATTTTTTTATCGCTAATTACTACTTTTGTAATAACTAATTATGAATTTTGTGATTGACTACTACTGTTACAACTTTCAAATATAATCCCTACGACCAACTGCTGCTATTGCAACCATTGGCTATAGCCTTTATGACCCACTATTGTCTTTGCAGCAACCAATTACGATCATTGTAGTCAAGCACTAGTGTTAAAAATTACAACTACAATTTCTATGACCAACTACTTCTATTACAACTCTTACCTACAATTTTTATGACCAACTATTGTTATTGCACTTGCTAACTACAACCTTGTAGCTAATTAATATAACTATGCCGTTATGGCCAACTATTATAATTAGAGTCAATAACAACATTTTTTGCAGACTAATTATAACTATTATAATAAAATTATTATTATCAATCTATGATGACCAACTTTATAATTTTATATTATCTAATTTAGGAGAATATAAATCACTTTGACCATACTAGATCTCATTAGATTTTCCCTCGGCAGGATTTCTTCATTAAATAATTTTGGAGTATCCTCTCATTATTATTTCTTCAATACTAAAATATTAATTAATCCTTGGATCCCTATAAATATTTAAGTTTAACACACCGGACCTCTCATTAAAATCTTTAAAATTAAATTAAAATATTAAATCCCACAAAATTTCTAGAACTTGTTAGAAATCAGCGTTATCTGTGTAATTTTTATCTTACGGAACGGGGCACCCTGACGAATGGCTTGGCCTCCAAGCCTGCCGCGCACCGGTCAACATTGGGGAGGATTGAATGACAAAAGTACCCTCTGCTTTCGTTTACTCTTTAGTTGACTGGCGCAAGCGTGCGCAATTTGAAATGCGGTGGATGCGGGGACTGCCCCGAGTTGAATACTGTGATTGACGGCTACCTGCAGACATAGCCGCGAATTCTAAGCATAGATTATGCATTCGTGCAGCTTAATAATTGAAGCCATTAATTTGCCAAAATTGCTCGCTCATACATTGAACTTAGCCTTAACATGAAACATCGTATGAGCTACAGGAGGCTTGGGACTATTGTCAAGCAGCAAAACCTTCTTTTTTCATATGGTAAAGAATTGTCAAACTATGATATATGATTTGATTTGTATTATTTAGTTTTTGTTATTTATGTAACATCTTTTGATAGGCTCGTGTGACATAAAATTTCATATGTTATAGCACGAAAATTTATAAGATTTTCGGAGCTTATCTCACTAATTTCGTTCTCCCTCCTGTTTATTTTTGTGCTATATATATGTTTGGTAGAAAGTTTATAGTGTAATTGAGCATGATTGAATCCGAATTGATTGATAATGTTGTGAGCATGATAGATGCTGAGGGCCAAAAGCCAAATCATTAAGTACATTGTTGAAAAGAGTGAGAGATCTTCATATTTTAAATAATGGAATTTTATGACTAACGGATAATTTAATTAGATGGATATTTGTTAAAAATTCTCAAACAAATCTTTTAAAAAATTCTTCAACAACATTTAAGAATTTCTTATATTGAGTCTCCCAAATAATAGGGAATTTTTTATTTTCTCGTTCAACGATAGCTTCTAATTTTGAGGTTCTGAGATAAACTTCATTAATTAATGACATTTTTCTCCCATAAAAAAATACTTATGATACACAAATTTTCTTATTGTTCATTAAGTGCTTATTTCAATGATCAAAAATTTTTTTTTTTTTGTTGAGATCATGGAAGTTCAACATCATTAAATTTTAAAATCACACAGTTTTACTTGTAGAAAAAAGAGACATCATGGAGATTTTTCTTGCATTTCTCATTCAAAGATATACCATTTAATCCGAATGTTTGTAATAATTCAAGACTAAAGTTAGTGCATTTGAAGGTAAGTTCATAGTTGGGTGAGTAATTCAGATGTATCTTAATCTTATTTTAATTTGAAATGCTAAAGTTAAAAGAAATAGAACTAGTTGTGACCCATTACATATTGACCTAAGAACTTTTGATTGGGTTCCTTTAGATATGCCCTCAATTAAGCTAAGTTTCTTGAACTGATAAATAAACATACTAACGTGGATGATTATAAGAATATGCATCTTACTTCATCCTTTCAAATATTTTATTCTAATTTAGGGAAAACTAATGACATGCTCCTAAAAAACAAAGACGATGTCATCCATATAATTATGTCTTGTCAACCAAGAGCCACTATTTCTCAACATCAAAGATGATGCCATCCATATAATTATGTCTTGTCAACCAAGAGCCACCCCCATGATAGATTGAAATGTTGTATACAAGTGCTCAGGTCACATACGTAATAAAAAAATGAACCTAAGCCAACCTAGGCAACCCAGCTTAACCCAGATTCAACTCAAACCGAACCTAAGCCAACCCAGTTAACCCAACATAGCCCGAGACAAACCTAAATCAACCTAGGTTAACCCAAACTTAATCCAAGTTAACCCAAGCCAGCCCAAGTTCAACCCAGGTCTAAACCAGCTGACCCATACCGTACCTCAACTCAATTCTAGCCCAAGTTTAATCCAAGGCTAATTACTACTTTAGAAGTGTTATTTCATATGTCATTTCATATGTAGTTTCATTCTTTGTTTTCATTAATATTTCATTCCATACTTTTAAGCCAAAATAACAAAAAATAAAAATAAAAAAATAAAAAAAACGAAACATGGGTGAAAACCTCTCCCAAGATGGTTTTCCTCACAAACGTTAAAATTTAAATATTTAAATAAAACTTAAAACATAAAAACTTGATCTAGAAATCAAACAAGACATTAACTCATGTATTGAAATTTGAATAGACATTTAAAATATACCAAGATAAAGAACAAGAATAGTACCTAGGTAGAACCGATAAGAACCATAGGTTATGTAACTTAGACACCGAATTGAGGGCCATACACTTACCTAGGTTAGTTTAGGTACCAAGTTAGTACTAAGGACTAGGACATGCAAAACAATAAACCTACTTCATGAGACAAGAGAGAATACCTTAGAATGAAGCAACCAATGGTAACCGACGTAGGTATTTCAAAATTCTTCGAAACTACAAATCCTTCATGTTCTAACATTTTTATATGAATTAATAGTTAACCAACTAACCCAAAATCACTTAATTTGTACCCAAATATAATATCATAAGAATTTCTTTAAGAGCATTTTTAGCTCTTTTTAATTAAGAAATGTTTGAGACAACAATTTTTTATTTTTATACTCACTTCAAGCTTCTTCTCAGGAAGACTGAGCATTTATATTGAATTTTCTTAAGGATCAAGCCTTTCATAATTTTTTGTTTCATTATTATTTTTCTTCTTTTTTCAATTCCACTGAGAATTGTTATATATGGTTTAGCATATTTTTTTTTAAGAATTTTGAATGTCTGATTTCTCCTAATTAATGATTCTCAAATAATTCTTAATGTAAACTTAGAAATATTATAATCCATTCAAAAATCAAGGCTGACTTAAATTGGATCAGTTAAAACATAAAAAGGCTTAAAGTATCTCTAGTAAACTACTTAAATTTAATTGTACCTTTTTAATTATTCTGAGATTTTTTAGGATTCTTGTACAAGTTTAAAGTGAAGGATTGAGCCATTAAGACATTAATTCCAAGCCCCTTTAATGAGTATTCACAGTTATAATGAAGCCATTATACAGTCTCGTTAAATTTTTAGGATTCTTATAATCAATCACTACTTTAAAATGCAATCAACAACTTAGTTATGTGAATTAATTTAAGGAGAGTGTACTTGTGTAGTTCCCTCCCCCAAACTTACTTTTCATCCTATGCATACCACAAAAAAAATATAGGAAAGGAAAAGTGCAAAGTATCTAATAACAGGGATTCTAAAAACAAAAACTTTAACATAACAAACAATAAAACATAGAGATTAACAAGTTTTGTATAGAGTATTTCATAAGAGATTAGTCGACATTATAACACATGTATGAAAAGTTTAAATGTGATAATTCCAATCAACTTGGATAAAGATTCCACCAAAACTAACACGACCCTTGCATAACTAATGCAACTAACACTCAAAATAAATTCAAAAAATATTTGGAAATAAATACAAAGCTAATATATGCTCAAATTTTAAGGTAAGGCTTGGGTTTCTTCCTAAGGAGCATTTACTTTAACATCCCCAGTCTAAACTGCAGTTAAATCAAATCTAAAAGTCTTCATCAAGGATTAAATTTATAATTCAGTGATCTTTGATTGATTGCCAATATTTTATTTGTCCTTGAGGTTTCACTAAATCCTCAGCTTTCAGAATTTCTCATCACTTCTCACTCTTATTTTAATAAAAGTCTTTTAGAGGGTGTAGGGGGTTGATTTATATTACAATTTATTAGAGATATTTTTAGATTAAATGCTCACCTAATTAAAACCCCAACTCTCTTATTCCTCCATAAAGTGTGAGTTGGGGTTTATTAATTCCGCGGTTGGGTACTCAAAAGTTTTTTCAGGCTTAGGATCTAACTCTTTAGAACTGCTCTCCTCATAGAGATTTCTTCCAAATCCTTCCCACTATTAAGTCTTATAGCCTACACTTACTCCTTGCCTCCTTCTACATGGTTCACTTCTATGTTACTAGGTGGTGTCCTTTTGGGCCCCTTACTTAAAACGTTAGCTAACTGCCCAACTTGAATCTCTAGATTTCATAAGGCATTAGCTTGGTTTTATAACTAGTTCCTCATGTTGAATACCAAATATTTCAATGATAATTCATCCTTCCAAATTTGAAGGTTAGAAGTGAGTCCAAATTGGTAAGTTGTTCTAATATTTTCACCACTCTACTTTTTCATTTCCTATAGGCTTGGCTTGGGTGCTCTCCCATTTTTGATTTCATGCAAATAGTTATTATTTTTCTAATTTGAATGGTGGTATATCATTCATTGTGGGTTGCAGGTGTTGGAATATACCAATTTTATATGACATATAAAGAAGTGGTGCTAGATCTCCTACTAGTCCATAAGCTATCTCATTACTAGCTGGAGGTCCTTGCCTAGAATTCATTCCTAAGTTGTCTTTTTCCCTAACCATGTCAACAAATTGTGAGGCTGTGGTAGTTAACATATCAATCCTATGCCCACTAGCTCTCTTCTTAGGGGTGAATCTTTTAGATATCCATTAAAATTCATATGTAGTCATTTCCTCAATCAATAAGCAAGCTTCCTCAAATGGTTTTGCATAAAGGAACCCCGGCTGTGACCTCTATAATTAATCTCAAAGATCCCACCTACCCATTATGGATGGCTTGGATAATTAGCCATTTAGTAGGGTATGGCGTGGGCACTCTCTAAGCAGTTCTTCAAACCTCTCCTAGTTTTCACAAATATTTTCTCTATGTAATTAGATGAAGGATAATATATTTTTTGGGTCTAATAGCCTTGAACGGAGGAAAGTATTGGGCTAGGATTTTTTTGAGTTAACCCAGAGACTACTAAGAAAATTATGGCATCTAATTTTAATCCATTACAAAGAGATAGATTGGTTACTAAAAATGCTTTACATCAGTCTTTTTCTAGATTTACATTTGATTCTAATTTCAGCTGGCCTAAAACTGATTGGGGTTCATTAATATGGAATAAATATATTTCTCCATCCATTTCTTTCTTTTGCTGAAGGCTGTTTAGAACATTTCTACATTCAGATGATATTTTAAAATTGAAGGGCCTAAGAGGACCTCCTAGATGCCATTTATGTAAAATGTAAGAGGAATCTATCGATCACTTATTTTTAAACTGTGCTTTAAGCAGAGAGGTGTGGAGATTAGTTGTCAGAAAACTGCGAGCTGATTTTAGGTTCTATAATTGGTTAAATGTTGATTGCTGTTGATAGGATTGGAAAATACATAAAGACTATTATATTCCATTAATTATTTTCTGGTTTATTTGGATGACTCATAATGCAGTGTTATATGATAACAAAATTCCATCTGCCCAACATATCATTAATAATTGCTTGGCCTATTTGGCTAAGTTTTGAAGTTTTTTTCTGTACAACAGCGAAGGCAAAATGCTACTAAGGTTCATCTTATTATATGGAGGAAATCCAAATCACCATGGTACAAGATAAATATTGATGGGAGTTTCAACAATTCAAAAGCTGGTATTGGGGGAGTTTACAAAAATTCTAATGGGTTTTGTTTATGATTTTTTTGAGCTCCTATCTATTCAACAAATGCCCTTGAATCTGAAGCAATAGCAGTTTACTGGGGATTGAAAATTGCTATTCAACATAATTATCGGTTTATCACATGGAGGTTGATTCTCTTCAATTGGTTCATATTCTTCATCATAAAAATACTGCAACTTGGTATTTGATTAGTTGGGTGAATAAGATCAAGAATTTAGCTTCTTCATTGGAGATTATTTGGAGTCAAACTTTTCGGGAATGAAACTAGCCTGCACATTGGCTGGCAAAAGAAGCTATCCAATCTTCTCATATTATTTGTAGTTCTTTTGTTCTTTTTTCTTTGAATGCTTTGCTTCATGGGATAATCTAGCTAATCCTCATATTAGATGTAAAAGTCTTTGATTTTAATAAAATTTAGTTTTTGGATAATATATATATATATATATATATATATATATATATAGAAAATATTTTGATGAAGACACTTCAATCTTGGCATTCTTGTAGTACCAAATATTATGTGATATGAAACCTTTCGGTGAGATTAATGATTATGAATGAATAGAAGCATTAATGATAAGATCTTAGATGTGATTTGAAATTTATAGTGGAAATGGGAGGATTGTATAATAATTTGGCATAAGACTAATCTAGTTTTGATTAATTTAAGTTTATTTAATGATCGTATTAAGAAAAATATTAAGTAGTATGAATAGTGGATGGCTATTTTACAAGGCAATATGTTGCAAAAATTTGTTTTTCATTACAATGCTAAAAGAGTTTCACTTCATTCAAACTCTATTTGTATGATTGCATTGACTTCAACTCATCATTCTCCAAATAGAAAAGAAATATTTTAGAGAGAAAGACAGTGGGTGGTTCTTTGTTTCACAAGGAGCCAACCACCATCTTCAACTCACTTTATGTTTTATATTTTAATAAATGGCTAGTATATTCATATTATCCTTTTGAAAGTCAGACTTCTATAGTCTATGTATGAAATTAAATAATAAAATTCAAATTATGTTTTGTTTCTTAATTTGCATTTTTGTGACGGGGCTTAGATTGAGTATTTAATTAGGTTTTTTTTAATGAGACCTTGAGCTTCATTTGTTAGAATTAGGGGTGTAAATGAATTGAACACGAACGAACAACGCATGTATTCGTGTTTAGTTTGAAATAAGCTCGAGTTCGAAATTATTCGTGAAGTCACTATTCGTGTTCGTTTTTTAACGAACGGGTCGAACAATAGCCTAACTCGAGCTGTTCGCGAACGACAAGCCAATTTGACTGCCCTAATATTACCATATATAAATAATATATTATATTAATTATATGACTTATATTATATAAATATATAATATCAATATTAGTATATTAGTAATATAGTATATTAATATATTATTATTATTAATTTATTATATATTATAATTTATAAAATTTATTTTTTTAAATATCATAAATTTTTTATATATAATTATTTTAAATTATTTTACATTTCGAACAAAAACTATTCGAACACGAACGAACGCATTATTGTTCGTGTTTGGCTCGTTTAACTAACCGAACGAAAAAAAAAATGTTCGTGTTCATTTCGTTTACTTATCGAACGAACCAAATATGAACTCCATGACGAACAAAACATGAGCTGATGGCGAACAACGAGCTTTTCTGACAACCATAGTCAGAATCATATGTTGTGTTATATCACTAAATATCATTAAAAAAAATCATATTTCAAAAGTATTTCACTTAAGAAATCATGTATTGTAATTTTCATTAGCCGTCCAAATTATATAAATTTAATCTTGAACCAATACATGATGACATTATGATTTGAAAGTCATTTGCCGGTTTAAAATTTTCTTTGACCTCATACATTCCTTAAATTAATCAAAAAACAAACTTTTGCTCTAATTAAATACAACTTCCCTAATTCTTCTTTCCTTTCCCTAATCTTATTCAACGTAAAATTTCCTTAATTAAATTATAATAACCGGTCATTAGCATCTCATATATTCTCTGATGTTGGTATTAGAGCGATTCCATCCTACTTATTGCCTAATTCATTATGATAATGTAGTTAAATGCTACCATAGCTTAATTTAAAATGAATATATAGACTTTGATGGCACCATATTCTTGGTTTAGAAAAAGGTTGAAATTAAACGACAAAGCAGATTGTTGACCGAGGGATTGTTCAAGATCTTGACATACCAAACCATCTGATCTGACTGCGTTTTCATGAGTTGAAAATGCCAAGATTTGTTAACTTTTCCGCGTCGGTTCTTTTCTAATGGCCGGGAGAAACAAACATAAATAATAATAAAAGCACTCATGAGTCATTTATTTCGTAAAATACACTTTATATGTATATAGCCTAAAAGCAGGCCACCTAGTCAAGAACCGCGACTGCCGAAGCCATCTTCGACGGAGATATCGCCAACACCTACAAGCGCTACCCCTATCCAATAGACTGGCCATCCCGGCCGGCTAACCGCTCGAGCCGGCCACATGACCCTCAACTAACCGGCCATCACTTGTCGGTTTGCCACTTGGGCCAGCCATGGAACTCACAACTGACCACCGGTGACCACCTGCAAGCCAGCCACCATCAATCGGCTGACCAACATTGGTCAGCACCTGCAAGCTGCCAACCGACCACGTAGGCCGAGCACCACCAATCTGCAGGCCACTTATACCCAACCAGCTGACCGTCTTGCCCAGCCATCCAAGTCAACCGACCACCATGGACCAGGTAGAGTGAAGGAAGATAGTCGGCACCCCCGTACGATTGACTATTTGAGTCGACCACCTAATGATAGTGGAGATGGATCTGTACCAAATTGTTCTCTGCAACTCTTATAAGGCAAGGGCATGCATTATTTACTCTCCCTCTCCCATATTTATGTACAAATACAGACCCCCTTGGCACGTAAATAGCGTCCCTTAGACTCTCTCTCTCTCTCTCTCTCTTTCATATAGGGAGCTTGTTCGCATTCTCCCTCATTTGTTAACCAAAATTATGTGGAATAATAGGAGAGCCAGGAGACCACCCCTCTTTGCTCCACGATGGGACAACCACTCTTTCTCTTCTCCTTTTCTCATTTCCCCGAAATCCGGCTCAATTTCTTAGGCATGTTCCAAAGTACAGCTTTGACTTCAACTATATGTGTGTGTGTGTTGAAAAATTAAACCTAGAGACTAGGGTTACTACCGGAGCACAATTGATCCAAGTTCTTTCGCATAACCAAGCAACTCGCTTGAAATTTTGAGTACTAGCTATAATATTCTTCATATTCTATTAAGAAAATTTCAACGACGACTTGTCTTTTTATTGATTTTTTTAAAGTCAAGCTAATAGTTAAATCAAACAAGTTGGCAACGCACGGGAATGTGATAGTTTAGAGAAAATACTATGTCTGGATGGTAGACGTGTGAATGACAGCGTGGATTGCACCACACATAGTGTAATATTTTCTCTATGATTGGTTGGTTCAGGGAGTATGTAATTTAATAGCAGTAGATAGAGCTGTCTAAAAAAAACAAGTTATCCGTAAATGATTTATTTTCGGTTTTTTAAGTAAATCGTATTTGAATTTTTCATTAAGTTGGTCGAATACAAATAAAATTTTTAAACTCAAACAATAAACGAGCCATATACAAATAACTAAAAATAAAGAAATTATAACTCCGAATAAAGAAATTATTTATATTATTAATTTATATATTCATATCTAAATTTAAACCACTATAATTCATGTGGACGAGGTTTTTTATCATTGAATTAGTATCGTTCAGATTTGAATCCAACATCATATATCTAAATCTAAACTGTTACAAACTCGACCTTTTTACAGCCCCAATTGCAGTAAATATAAATCATTTATTTGATAAAAGCAAAGTCATTTAATAAAAGAAAAGTCCGACTTGTTTGGCCAAAGGCATTTAGAGGAGAGAGTGCATTCCGGTTCAACTTGAAATTGAAGAATTCAAAGGGGAAGTTGGATTAAGCGTATCCTCGATTCATAATGCGGCCCTCAAAAGTTCAAATACATTCATATTTAATTTATACTTAAATTGATTATACATATCACATAATTCTTATGTATTTATATATTTAACATCTAAAATTTTATATTTATATATATAACACTCAAATCTTTAGTACCATATAAATAGTTTATTGAAAGTTAAATTAAAATTTTCATGTATTGGTCTATGACATCAAAGTGGTTTAAATGTGAATATTAAGTTTTAGGTGTTAGATATGTAAATAAATTGGATTGTGTGGTACGTATGTAAATCTTTCAAAGATTTAATTGCGACAATTAGTAGAGAAGGTGATGGATTGAATAAGTATGAAGTGAGGATAAATTTATTAGTACAATAAAGTCAAAAATCTATTTGAACGGGCATGAATCTCAGTACAAATTGGAGAAAATTTTTTTTAAAATTATATTGGAGATCATTTTAACTTTGAATATTTCCATAGTAAGAGCCAAATAACTCTAAAAATGATTCGATGGAGCCCAAATTAGATCGAATCAAGTTCTTAAAATGCGATTAAAAATTCTAAAGTATCAACAAGCTTATTCACTTAATTTCGAAGTCATTAAGTTACTTGAAGACTGAAAATTTTATGCAGGATTTTGAGATTTTAACTAAATTTACAAAATGCGCCTTCACAACTCTATAAATAAGCCCTCATTCTCAACATGAAGGGGGAGAAAACTAGAAGCCAAGTTCACATTTTTGAAGAAAGTATATAGTTAGAGACATTTGATGATCACTGCCAGCCATAACTTATGGGTAATATTTTAGTCAAACTATTGTCTTATAACTATTATATCCTATTAATTATTCTCAAGTTATTGTTGCCTAATCTTTATAACTCAACCAAATCTATATAATCTAATTTTCTTTGTGTCAGAGGAATGGTGGAACTCTATAACTTAAAATATATAGCAAATTGCTTTGAATGGGTGAGATATAGTAATTTTTTTTTAATTTTTGGGTTGTTATTTTAGTGTCTCATTTTTCAACACTGCCTAACCCTATGTGTATTTTATATCTTCATGACAAGCAAATAAATATAATTTTTACTATGTTATCATGAAATTCTTAGCCTGCAAGAAATCTTATCATCCATAGGATGTACATGAAGCTCTCAAACTGTAACTATCATAGTCACCTCATTTGTTATTGGAGGAGATAGTTATTTTTGGAGGGGTGTGCCTCCACTACTATTAAAGAACATTGACAACACTACTAAAGTGAATGAGAGTAATACATACAAGGATATCATAGATAAGATATTTATAATTAAATATCTTGATTTATCATAAAATACATGAATTTAATTCTGAATGTTCTCATATAGATAATGTCCTCTTTCAAAAAATAGAGAACATTTTCTACTTTAACTTATTTTAAGAGATTAGCATTTTTACATTTACAAAAAAATAATTTCTATCTGCAAGTATATATAAATATTTGACCTTTAGAAGATGAAAAATCGATAGTAGTGGGGAAATGTTTTTGTTTTGGTGTTGACATTTCCACCATAAATCTTGAGAGCTTTCTATTTAAATGATCAGATACATTATTACTATCCTGAGAAGTAGAAATATTACCTTAAAATAATTACAATCATTTTGATGAAAAAAATCTATAAGATTTTGGGTTTGAGTTAACCAAAGATTTTTTTTCTTAATTTATTGGTGTATGATAAGATTTATTTTATTGTATGGTTTGGTATCTCTATAAAGCCAAACCCACATAGTTAATTACATCTTAGGAGCTGCAAACGCCTAAAAAAGCTCTCAAATAAAGTAATATGTTATATCATTTAAGATTTCAAGGATGACATTTTGTAAATAAAAAGATAAAAGGTATGAAGTGATTTTTATATGAAGAAGCTTTAGGGTTTGAAAAATCTTTCATGGGATTCAAAGATTAGAACTTATAGTCCATTGATGACATATCATGGAAAGGCATAAGAAAAAGGGTTAACCAACTTTGGAAAGAATGTTTACCTTAGGGATTCAAACTTGGAAAGTCATTAGAGGAATTATATTTCATTCAGAAGGTTAGATTTGAATGGTTTGAATTGATTGGGGTTTGATCTGAAAGAGATAGGAAGATTAATTCGAAGGTTGATTGGAGTATTGGTTCAAAGGTTAATTTGAAGCTTGATTTGAGTGTGGGCTTGAAGGTTAATTTGAGATTTTGGAAAAGATTTTAAAATGGAAAATAAAGAGCCCTACCCCTAAAGGAAATCTTGTATCTATAATGAGGCTAAATAGATTGACTAACTTATATTTTGACTATGATACCCCCGATCAAGATGCTAAGGGTTTTCCATCTTCTCGGGTTTGTTAGTAGCTTTAGAATATTAACAGATTAAATATTTAAAGGATTCTACTATTTTAATAGTAATGACAAGTGTGGTCCTTCTGACTAATAACTATTTTGAGGTGTCTTCATTAGTAACTTTGAGTTACTTCATCCTATATCACCCATATAGTCTAATGGGGTTAAAGGGTTGGGGCTTTGTATGTCCTATTCCTTACTACTATCTAGAGGTATCTACTAATCTAAACTAAGCATCTTGAATAAACTATTCTAGGGTGATGTGTGATCCCAAGTTTCATTTCTGCACTGGCTAACCTAGGGTTTATAACTGATCTATTTGCGTATGATTTATGTTATTTAAGTTAGTGTATCTTAATTTATTTTGGTGGGTTTGATATATTAATTTTTATTTAGTTTCACTTCCAAATTTGTTGGTCAGCATAAGAATCAATGTATTCAAAGGTTGATATTTTGCATTTGGTTCTCATCCTAAGCTAATGTTGTTCATTCAGTTTTCTCCTTAGATTTGGTTTCTAGTGTTTGTGTTGAAGTTTTGTCATTGAAGTTTATATGAAAATTACAAGTTTATATGATTTTATATGAGAATTTGCCAATAAGAAATGTAAGTGATCCACCTGATATTTATACTTAAAATTATGATATGAAAATTGGCAACGGCGACAAAAACTTTTCTCCGCCGGATATATAAGCTTATGATTTTGATATGAAAATTATGATTTATAATATGGATACTACGCAAGTATACGTATCGTTTATCAAGTAATATAGGACTTTCTGATTAAGCCCCGAGATATCGAACCCACAGGGAAAGTGAAAAATCTTTAAAGAAATAAGAAAATTATATTTTTACTTTTTTAATTGGCTTTTGAAAGTATGTTTTGATTTTGAAAAGTTTGATAGTTGATTTCACTCTTTAAATTTTCTTATAAAAGTCAAACAAGAAATTAAAATGATAATTTCTGTAAACACGGTATGAAAAACACTATTAACTAGACTATCTTTTTCTTTCCTTTATAAAGTAGTAATAATTATGAAAGTATTGTTGTGGAAGTATTTAAATTTGTTGTGATAAATAGAAGCAAATGTATTCTTTACCCTTACTTGGTTCTATAAAGAACATTGGTTAATTTGAATTTTTATCGTTTTGAACATGGTTAGGCGGGGAAGATACCAGCTCTCACTCTAGAGTTCCCTCATTTCCCTCCACTTGGGGGCTAAATTCTCATAACAAAATTCAAAACTTCAAACCAAATTAGGGGCTTTTAGCCTGTCACACTAAAAATCCTCTAATTTTACTCCCCTTTAAAATATCTTCTAATATATTGCATTCAATTATGAACTACAATTTTCACCCATATAATTGCATGTGATTCTTACTAACTTTTATGAGAAAATACCGCATTGGATCTTACATAATCTCACTACAAATTTTACATCTTAACAAGCCAAATTAAGAAGCAAATAAAGTTTACAGAATCAATCTTCACAACTTCTTCCAACTTTAAACACATATACATTCCACAACAATTCTTCATGAATTACTTACTTCTTCATTTAAGAAAGAAAAAGATAAAGTAAACTACTCAAAATGCATTGAGAAAATACAAAAACACATTGATTTGAAATTAAAAACCATAAGAAAAACAACAAACACAACAAGTATTAATTAAAAACTAAATGTAAGAACAAAAGTAAACACTTATCTGAAAATCCTCTCCACAAGACTAAGGAAGTTCCTCTGAAACTTTTACTCTTCACTAAACTACTCCTCAGAGCAGGTCTCCCAACTCGGATGACTTAGAAACAGACTTCATACTTCAATAAAAAATAAACTAAAGGAAAGAAAAAAAGTGGGAAGAAGAAGGCTTCAATCCTACCCTTTTCTCTTTTCTACTCTCTGCTCCTACTCCAAATACAATAAAAACTCTGTAAAAACTCTCTTCAAAATGCAATGGAAGCGCCCCTAATCTTCCTAAGATTCTCTTTAAAAATTAAACCAAAAAGTGCCTTGGTGTCTCTTCAAAATGTGTCCAGATTCGATGTATCCACCAAAGAATGCACCCATTCATTCAAACTTGCCGCCCAAAGGAAGTTATGGAAGTTACCACCAAGAGTTGCATCCCATACCCTTTGAAAATGACACCAAATGCAAGTTAATCTCGATTTTTAACTGTGACGGCTAAGTGCCAGCCCAGCAGTGCTTAGCCGCCAGTGCCCAAATTTTCATTTTTCATTTTTTTACTTTAAATTTGATACAATTTTGCTCCTTTCATCATATCACTCATTTTCATTATACCTGCGAGAAAAATATAAAATAATTTCCATTAAAGTGCAATATCATCAAAAATAGGTATAAAAATGTGCATAAAAAAATACTATACATTTTAGGTGTATCAAAATCCCTCAAACTTAAAATGTTACTTGTCCTCAAGTGACAGTTAATCTCATAGAAAAAATTTTAACATGCAAATTATGTAATGAGTTTCTTAGGAAGATAACAAAATATTGTTCTAGAAATGGAATAGTCCAATTTAGAAAAAATTTCAGTAATTAAGACCAACTTAAAATTTAGAAAGTTCTTAAAGAAAAATGATAAATATAAGTATTTATCTAATTCAGAAATATTTGTAGATTCTTCAAAATATAGGATTCAACTATTTTATTATTTGAAAATAATTTACTTACTATATTATAACCTTAAGCTTTAGATTTCCTCTGAACTTATATGTTAAACATTTAGGTATGAACCAATTTTTGATTAGGCCCTTAAATCCTCAAGCTTCTCCTCCCTCTTTACATACTATTTTCCACTTTTTCTTTTTTTTTCTTTTTCTTTTCTTTTTCTTTTTCTTTTTTTATTTTCTTTTATTTTCTTTCTCTTTTTCGTTTTTTCTTTTCTTTTTTTTCTTTTTCTTTTTCTTTTTCTCTTTTTCTATTTTTTCTTTTTCTAAGGCAATGATTACTGTATCTGGATAGGCCTTTAATGATTTTGAATTCCACCCTTCCATTTAAAATAAAGGTCAAATATATATCTTTCACTTAAAAATCATAATAATAGTATTTGAAAATTATTCTTCAATAAAAGAAATTTACGCTTTGAAGAATAAAAGTCAAATCTTCTATTTATCCAAAAATATAAAATTTCTTACTAAAGATAAATAGCTATATTTATCATCTCTTATCTAAGAAAATTTTAACTCTAAGTTTTTCATGATTGCTATAAATTTTCAATTAAACTCTTTTATTCATTTCTATATTCAAAATTTTTGTTCCCCTAATATAACTTCATATACATAATTGTTCTCAATCAAGAAATAAGATTTATTTTTAAGTATTCTTGAGAAAAAAATAAAATTTTAAGTTTTTGAAAAATTTTTATTTTTAAAATCCCCTTCCAAACTTTAGTTTTCAGTTAGGATGAAACATTTAAGCATAAGAAATGATACATGGGTGAGAATTAAAGACTAACATAACATGCTTGCAAGAATTTAAATATCCTAAATATGCAAGTATAACAATTTAAACAACAGGAGTAAAATGAAATCAAATTCAGTTTTTCAAAACATTTTCTTTTTATAACAAGAAAAGTAAAAATTTCAAAAGACTTCTACAGTAGTGGAGGTTTTCAAAGCAAATACACACCAACTGAAATCACACTAATACTAGATAGCAAATGGTAGTGGTAGATTTTTTTGTAAAGTTTTTAAGCATGCAGTTCCTAAATAGTAGTTTCTATAGAGTTCTCTAATCTCCTAACAGTTTTAGAATTAAAGTACACCCTAAAAAAACTCTAGTACAATATACACATTAAAACATTTACTGCCACACACAATACACTCAAAGCAACATATAAAACATCAATCCAACAACAATACATTTGAATATGCATAACAAATAAATAGTACAACTAGAATCTGCATACTATCAGAGTTCACATCACAACACAATCATCAAACAAAATACTAAACGAAGTACATAATAACACATCACAACAACACAACAACTAAAACAAACAACATACATCTACTCTTCATCCTCATCATCATCATCATCCTGCTCGTTCCATTCCCTGGATGGCACATAAGATATGTAGAATGGATGAGGGGGCATCTCAGCACTCTGATCACCTCTAATCAGTCTATCCAAATAATGTCATGCCTTAGAAGTGGCATTAAATTTGGAAGCAGGAAAATTCACTCTTCTATCATTTGTTATTTTCCATAATCCTCTTCCATCAGTCAAAAATCTCATTATCTCATTTAACTCTCCCTCCGTAGGATGAAAATTAGAATAAAAACAAAACATAGCAGGAGGCAGTTGATAGAAAGTGTTAATTACCCTTGAAGAAAAGTCCACATCTTGCCCCGTAACGATCACCAAACTCTCTTCTGATGCAGGCAAATTCGCATAGAATTCTCTAATAATAGAAACAACAGCAACAGCGGAGAAACAACAATAGTTCTCCCAGTTCCTCCTAGCAATCATTTCTTCAATTACTTCTCCTGGCTTACTGAACACTCTCTTAGGAATCAATTAATGTGACTGCAACGCATCGACGTATCGTTCCTCAGCCCTCGCACTAACAAATTTATCGGAATCAAACTTCATCTTTCCTCTCGCGCGCTTGGACTTTGGAGCCATCTCTAAAAATTCATGAAAAATTTATCATAAATTCCAAAATTAAACTAAACTTGCTAAATTATCTTCAAAAAGATGTTTCCACTAAATCCAAGCAATTTCTTAAGTTTTTCCTATACAAAAATTTTTACTTAAGAGTAGTGCTCTTACCTCAAGGAATCCAAATTTACAAATTTTTGTTGAGATCGGCTCTAAATGGTCTAAATCAAGGATGTCCTAGACTCTCTCATGTGAAAACGATGGGTTGAAGATGAACAAGGGAATTAAAATGACGATTCACGGGTTTTTAACTGCTGGGAACCAATTTTTTCAAACTGGCGCCTAAGCGCGAACCCTTCGGCGCTTAGCCACGAAATCTGGCGCTTAAGCGCAGGCACTCCGGCGCTTAGCCGCCAATACCCAGATTTTCACAATTAAGGTATATGCTTTAAACCACTTTGTTAATCACCCTTAATCTCTTCAACATAATTATCTCTTCCCATAAATCTTCCAATATTCCAATTCAAATGTTTAATATTCATCGATTCCAAACAAATTTCACACAAACACAAACTTATATTCATTAAAACAAACATAGCACTTAATACAATCCTAGAATTTCTATCCACATACATAGGATGAAATTCTCTATATACAAGAGACATTCTCAAACTAATAAGTTTACATCTCTAGGATGTAACTATCACATCATAAGGCGTAATTAAAAC